>JAJUPC010000166.1:0-702830 GCA_023614405.1 Avena insularis | reverse complement strand
TGATGGAAAAGCCTACCCCATGACCAAAGACTACACCATGTGCAAAGGACTTCTTCAACACTTTCAACTCTAATGACTTCAACTTCTTCAACATCTTCAACATGTACACCAAGGACTTCAACTTGATACCACTAAGGACTACAAGAGAGACAAGAAATTTTGCTCAAGAATTGAAGACTAAGGAAACACAAAAAGAACCATCATCACCTTTGAAGAATTGTGACCAAGACACAAGAATTCTCCAAGGATACAAAGATTTCAATCAAGAAGAATCAACCAAGAAGGATGGAAAGATCACAAGTGAACCATGTAGATGGACCACCATATTTTAGTTAAGTCAAACCCACCAACTTATGTGGTGTAACAAAAATATTTTGTTGCCTAAGTATGTGCCGACGTTGTTGTTTGAGTGGAATGTTTGTTTGTGATTGCTTGCACATTGCTTGTGTGAATTGTGATGTGTGTGATTAGGATTGATTTCCTTAGAAAAACTTTTGCCTATTCTAACCCCTATCCAACCCCAAACAGATGACTTCTCCAAGAGACTCCAAAGATCAAGGATGGCGACAACAACAACAACCAAGTTGACAACATGAGAGAACTCATAGCAACCCAACACCAATTGAGTCAACTAACAGCTCAGTTCATAGCCAACAATAGTGATAAAGACCCTACCTTGCAAAAGTTTTTGGAAGAACAATCCCAACTGATGCTTAAGGTGACTAATCAAATGATCAGCATGGAAGAAATCTATCCCAAAAGAGTGTATGACAACAAGGATGACAAGAACATTATGCTAGATGGAGCACCAGCTTGCAATATTTGTGGAGACAAGGATCATACATCCAAAGAGCATGAAGATCAATGCCCCAATTGTGAAGAGGAACATCCAGTTGGCCAATGCCCCACATCTCAAGTTACTTGTCACCTTTGTGAAGGAAACGACCATGTACCTATCCAATGCCCCGTCTATGCCATTGTTGAACAAAGGAAACAAGAAGGATCCAAGTATGCCAAGAATGATGATGACAAAGGAAAAGGACCACTTATTCCTCCAAACAAGACAACCCAATTCAAAGGATCAAAGAAGCCCAAGAAACCAAAGCAAGACATGAGCCTTGTGCAATGTCATAAATGCAAGGAAATGGGACACTACCCCAGTGGATGCCCAAAGTCCATAAAGAATAAAGGATGGACCAAGTAGGTGCAACAACTGCGAAAGAGCCAGGCCACTATGTAGCAGTTTGTCCACAAGAGCAGCAGAAAGAACTCCAAGATATCCAATGTTTCAATTGTAAGGAACCAGGACACTATGTAAGCAATTGTCCGTAAAAGATGAAGAACAAGATGAACAAGCCAAAGGAGAAACCCAACCTTAGCCCATGAGTCAAGCATGGAAATAAAGGACACAATGCAGAAGTTTTCCCAAGGAAGTTTCATCAAGATTCCAAGCAAGCCAAGGTGTAGTTTAGTTTGAAATTTTTAAGGGTGGTAGTACCCTAGTTGTTTTGAACCTGCTTGTAACCCTAGCCTCCCCAAATCTCAGGACGAGATTTATTTTACAGGTGGTAATGTCACATCCCAAGATTTTCCAAATCTTGTAATGTGAACAATAAAATAAACAAAATAAATTTTGTTGAAAATTAGGGTGAAAAGAAACTTTGTTTCTAAAAGGAGACTTTGCTAAAGTTTGAATTCAACAAAAATTATCCAAATCAAGGAAATGCATTCCTCAATGAATGTATCTGAAATTGAACATTTGGAAAGTAATCCAAAACCCTAAACCCTAATGGAAGAAAAATCATTTTCCAAAGTATCTCCAAATCTATGGATTTGATCCATACCAAATTTGATCAACAAATTTTCACAAAGGATCAAGAAAGACCTTAGAGATTAGTTTCACTTAAATTGGAACCAAAGGCAAAATCTTGTGAATATAATAAGATAAGGAAATTGAATTTCCAAAGCTAATAAAGCCCTTACCAAAAGCCCCTACCCTTTGGTGAACAAATAATCCTAAAGGGATCAAAAAGATAAACCTTTGTTAAAAGAAAAATAAATTGTTTTGAAATACAAATTTAGATCTTTTAATAAAAGACTTTGGTTTCAAATGAAAAGGTGAGCCAAATTAATTTTGCTGCTTAAGCTTTGTAATAAAATATTTTGTTTTGATAAAATGAGTAAAGGTTTATTTAAATAAAATAATAAAGGATTTAAATATCCAATTTTATTTAAGTAAAGCTTTTCCCATTTTAAATGAACACCAAGTATTTTATTACTACTTTGAAATCTTTTTATTAAAAGGTTTTGCTTTGATTAAAATGAGTAAAGGATTATTTAAATAAAATAATAAGGATTTAAATATCCAATTTTATTTAAGTAAAGGCTTTCCCATTTTAATTAAAATACCAAAACTTATTTATTTATTTAAATAAGTTTCCAAGTATTCTTTATTTTTCAAATTAAACCTTCTCGTTTGGTTTTGAAAATAATTGAATTCAAATGGAAATATTATTTAAATCAAACCTAATAACTAAAGATCCATTTTATTTAATTATTAAATGGATCCTAAAATAAATAAAATAATATTTCATTTTGAGATTTGATTATGTTGTCAAACGTAACCAAATTCAAATGAAAGGTTGCTGGTTGTTTGAATTGATTTGAACCTTGTTTAATTGTGTGAATATTTGTTTGAAATTGAAAACAGAAAAAGAAATAGCAAAAGAAAAAGAGATTAGACAGAAAAAAAACAGAGAGCATTAATAGGCCCAACTCCAGCCCAAATTTTCACCGCCTCAAGAAACCTTTTCTCACCCAGCTTCACCACCACAATGACAGCCCGGACCCACTTCCCTCTCCTCACTAATCGACGAGAGGACCCCACCTCCACTTATTCCTCCCCCGAACAGTTTTTCTTCAGACCACAAAGAAACCCAGACACCGACGGTGGACCCTGCTCCTCTTTTTTTCCCATCGATTGCCCACTTCTCTAGCCATCGCCTTCCCTGACTTCTTCTTCTCCCTGCATTTACGCCTGCTGAAAGCTCAGATCAATTCGATTATTCCGTTCAGTGACCACGCCTCTATTTAACCACCTCCCTCTCATCCTCATTTCCCACAGACATCGCCTCCCTCGCCTCAGCCGCCTAATTTCTCCTCGAGCTCTGACCCGACGACTGCCTCCGAGATTCCGGGCGAAACCAGACCTCCCTTACTCACGACCTAGCACCCTTTACTCCACGATCCAGACGATCTGTCCATCTCCGCTTCATCCGCTGGTGCTCAGAAGCTCGACTGACGACCAATTTGCACCGCCTCCGCCTCTTTCTCCGACGAGCCCCACAGGTAGATTCCGTCGCCTTCTCTTCGCTTCACGACTAAGACCTCCGTGACCTCTGCCTCAACTAACCCAAGGTTGTTCTTCGTGATCTCAGAAGGACGACTCGGCACAGAGCGCCATTGTCCGCTTCTTCTCCGCAACGCTTCCGGTAAGCCTAGACCGTCGACCTCTTGTCCACGCACATGACTCGGCTCGATCTTATGATCTAACCAGATAGTCATTTCGCTGCAGGTGATCCTCAAAGAACGCTAACGACGACCACTCCGAGAACCCCTGGCCACAAGAATCTCCGCGAGCAATCGTTTCACCCTAGTGCGCTCTCGCTGACTAACACCTCCCCGAGCATCGCCAGAACCTCCTGAGCCTGGTGAGCATCTCTCTCTCTCGTCAGATCGCGCTGGCCTGCATCATTAACGACTACCGCCAAGCCGCCGTGAGACGTCGCCTTTTAGTCAAACCTTTTTAGAACCGTTAGATGCAGATCCATCGCCACGATAGTTTCACTTAACGCCAAGAGGTACGCCACCTAAGCCGCACGATTAGATTAGATCCAACGCCACAGCCACGATCCGCCGAACTACAGTCCAATAGAATACCGCTGGTCACCTATCCTGCTTAAAACAGAATTTGAAAACAGAATATTTTGCAAACTTCAAACTTTGTATCTTTTGATCCACACGTCCAAATTTTACAAATTTGATGTCGTTGGAATCAACAAGACAAGCCCTAACCAACCCTGCCCTTAGTTTAGCAAATAGTATCTGTTAACTTGTTTAACTTTGCAGATTCTTTTGTATGCTTGCTAACATTAGAAAAATCATTTAAAAATGATATTTAGGTTAAAACCTTTGCCAATTAGTTTGTTGTGACCTTGCTAACCATAGGAACCAACCCATAGTTTGGAAAGTGATTTTGGAAAAGAATAGAATGGATTAATTAGTTTAGTCCATTTTCTAGCTAACTAAAACTATTTGTTTTGTTTATGAAAATGCTTTCATAAAGAAAACCTTGAGAAAATGTTTGGACCAAACTCACTGACCAAAAGCACCAAGTTTTGCAATAGCAACTCATTTGGTGAACCCTATAGACTAAAACCCTAGTAGACATATTTCTTCACCACATAAAATGACCAAATAGGTGCCTTGTTTTGAAATTGGTTTTTTTTAAGTGAAACCTCTTGCTAACTTTGCCACTTTGGTAAATGACCAATTTGGATCTTACAAAGTTTAGGAATCTAATAGAAACCCTTTTGCAAATGACTTTGCCATTTTGGTAAAAGACCAATTTGGAACTTACAAAGTTTAGAAGCCTAGTGAGGACCATCCCTACATTAGAACCAACCTTTGCATGCCTATGCATGACTTTTACCAAAATTACCATTAGGTGTACCAAATGTCTATGACCCACTAGGAACTACTTTGCAAACAAAGCAAAGCTTGTCATGCTTGCATGCATTTCTTGACTTTGTTATTTTAAGTGTGTTGATTTGCTTGATTGGTAGATTGAGTTTGTGCCTTGCTTGATTGATTGTAGTGTCTTGAAGAGTGTGAGTGTTGCAAGGACAAGGAGTGAACTTATACCTCTACCAAAAGGCAAGTGATACTTCATACTATCCATCCCATTATTTTCAATATGCATTAGAGTTTATGCTAAGTAAACTTGCATGGTTTTTATTTTGCTAAGTATAGACCTTGCTATAGGAAATCTAGTAGATGAACCTTAGTAGGATTTACCTAAGTTAAGAATCCTATTACTATCAAGCTTAGCCTAGCTAATAGAAAACCTGGTGGGATATATATTCATGCTATAAAATTTATCAGTCTATGGACTTGTGTTTTATTTAACAAAACAACTAAGTAATGAATCACCTGGTGGAATGGAAGGAATGGTTTATGTTGAGTGGTTCACAAGGCCATGGACTTGGCTTGTGTATCTCACTTGTGGATGGCCACCCAGAAACAAAGAGATTTGAGATGTCAAATGTTGAGAAACTTCAAGTGCAACCACTTGGCATTATGGGCTCTGCCATGATCTTAGGATGCTGGAACTTAGTCTTTTGGACATGGGTGGTAGTGATTGATAGGTTGGAGCGTCCCATTTGGCTAAGGAAAGGCTATGAAGGATCATTCTTGGGAAACCAAGACTTGTGGGAAAGTGCACCACCGCAGAGTGTAAAACCTAAGTACTTAGCCATGTCCTGGTAAAGGACAATTTGAGCATCAAGACATGGAAGCAATCAAGAATCTCATCATTCCAATTTCTAAATTAAAACTTGTGGGTGAACAAGGGTTGTGAAAATTCTTCAATCTTTGATGGAGAGATGGCTTGGTACAAGGATCTCAAAATCTTAGATTGGGAAATTGTTTTGCCAAGTAAATCTTCCTCTCTGATTGGTAGATGCCACGTGGATCTTTCAGTCTTTGATTGGTAGATGCCTTGGAATTTGTTTTGCCAAACAAAACTTATTTTCAAATGATAGGAAAAATCTATTTTGAGCAATGCAAAACCTCAACTCCACTTAGCCAAATGCATATAGATGATAGACTCCACTATACTACTAGTATCACTTGCCAATACAATTCAAATGTATCAACCTTGTGGCTGTAACTTATTATGTTGCAGGTTTGATTGTTTAGTGAAGATTGATTGATTAGGATTACAAAGTCTACAACCAACATCTGCCTGTGGCACTTTGAAGATGAAGGACCCATGACTATAGTTATTCCGCTGCAATGTAATGTAATAGCCTAATGAGCTATGTTTGATGTAATAAAATTATGTTATTCCTGGTTATAAAGTTGTATTATGACCTTTGTTTCTCGATATTACATCTGAACTGTGGATGCTAGCTATTGATCCGTGGACTAGCATTGTAAACACAGGGACTCAATCTTATTAAAGGTTGGGGACGCCATATGCAAAAGATGATGATTAGATGAGAGGAGTCTACACTCAACTACACTGCTGCTGGCAATATGAAGATGAAGTATTTACTTATGTTTATTTACATGATCCATAAAGTCATTGGCCATGATGATAGGGAGTTGTAAAAAGACATGCGCCTGTGGCACAGATGAAGATTTATTGTTATTTTACATATTCCATAAGCTCTTGTACTAGGCCTTGGCCATGAGTGTAAAGACTATGTTTTATCTCCGAATGACTGTAATAAACGACCTTTGTATCTGTGTACTTCATCTTAAACTGTGGATGCTAGCAATGATCCAGGGACTAGCATTGCAATCACAGGGATCTTTTCCTTTAATAAGGAGGGATCTTACAAAACCACATGGTTCCACTAGATGTCATGCATGTGTGTTCTTTTCCTAAACCACATGGATCCACTAGAGTCATTTCTTGTGTGTTCTTTTAATAAACCACATGGAGCCACTAGATGTCATTGTATGTGTGTTCTTTTCATAAACCACATGGATCCACTAGATGTCATTGCATGTGTGTTATTTTCCTAAACCACATGGATCCACTAGATGTTATTGCATGTGTGTTCTTTTCCTAAACCACATGGATCCACTAGAGTCATTCTATTTGTGTTCTTTTCATAAACCACATGGATCCACTAGATGCCATTGCATGCGTGTTCTTTCCATAATCCACATGGATGCACTAGATGTCATTGCATGTGTGTTGTTTTCCTAAACCACATGGATACACTAGAGACATTGCATATGTGTTCTTATCCTAAACCACATGGATCCACTTGATGTCATTGCATGTGGGTTCTTTTCCTAAACCACATGGATCCACCAGAGGTCATTACATGTGTGTTATTTTCCTAAACCACATGGATCCACTAGAGTCATTTTTTGTGTGTTCTTTTCATAAACCACATGGAGCCAGTAGATGTCATTGTATGTGTGTTATTTTAATAAACCACATGGATCCACTAGATGTCATTGCATGAGTGTTATTTTCATAAACCACCTGGATACACTAGAGTCATTGCATGTGTTCTTATCCTAAACCACATGGATCCACTAGATGTCATTGCATGTGGGTTCTTTTCCCAAACCACATGGATCCACCAGAGGTAAATGCATGTGTGTTCTTTTCCTAAACCACATGGATCCACTTGAGTCATTTCTTGTGTGTTATTTTCATAAACCACATGGAGCCACTAGATGTCATTGCATGTGTGTTCTTTCATAAACCACATGGATCCACTAGATGTCATTGCATGTGTGTTCTTTTCCTAAACCACATGGATCCACTAGATGTTCTTGCATGTGTGTTCTTTTCCTAAACCACATGGATCCACTAGAGTCATTCCATGTGTGTTCTTTTCATAAACCACATGGATCCACTAGATGTCATTGCATGTGTGTTCTTTTCATAAACCACATGGTTCCACTAGATGTCATGCATGTGTGTTCTTTTCCTAAACCACATGGATCCACTAGAGTCATTTCTTGTGTGTTCTTTTAATAAACCACATGGAGCCACTAGATGTCATTGTATGTGTGTTCTTTTCATAAACCACATGGATCCACTAGATGTCATTGCATGTGTGTTATTTTCCTAAACCACATGGATCCACTAGATGTTATTGCATGTGTGTTCTTTTCCTAAACCACATGGATCCACTAGAGTCATTCTATTTGTGTTCTTTTCATAAACCACATGGATCCACTAGATGCCATTGCATGCGTGTTCTTTCCATAATCCACATGGATGCACTAGATGTCATTGCATGTGTGTTGCTTTCCTAAACCACATGGATACACTAGAGACATTGCATATGTGTTATTATCCTAAACCACATGGATCCACTAGATGTCATTGCATGTGGGTTCTTTTCCTAAACCACATGGATCCACCAGAGGTCATTACATGTGTGTTATTTTCCTAAACCACATGGATCCACTAGAGTCATTTTTTGTGTGTTCTTTTCATAAACCACATGGAGCCAGTAGATGTCATTGTATGTGTGTTCTTTTCATAAACCACATGGATCCACTAGATGTCATTGCATGTGTGTTGTTTTCCTAAACCACATGGATCCACTAGAGTCAATTCTTGTGTGTTCTTTTCATAAACCACATGGATCCACTATATGTCATTGCATGTGTGTTCTTTTCATAAACCACATGGATCCACTAGATATCATTGCATGTGTGTTCTTTTCCTAAACCACATGGATCCACTAGAGTCATTCCATCTGTGTTCTTTTCATAAACAACATGGATCCACTAGTTGTCATTGCATGTGTGTTCTTTTCATAAACCACATGGTACCACTAGATGTCATTGCATGTGTGTTCTTTCATAAACCAGATGGATCCACTAGATGCCATTCCATGTTTGTTCTTTTCCTAAACCACATGGATCCACTAGATTCATTCAACGTGTGTTCTTTTCATAAACCACATGGATCCACTAGATGTTATTGCATGTGTGTTCTTTTCCTAAACCACATGGATCCACTAGAGTCATTCCATGTGTGTTATTTTCATAAACCACATGGATCCACTAGATGCCATTGCATTCGTGTTCTTTCCATAAACCACATGGATGCACTAGATGTCATTGCATGTGTGTTGTTTTCCTAAACCACATGGATACACTAGAGTCATTGCATATGTGTTCTTATCCTAAACCACATGGATCCACTAGATGTCATTGCATGTGGGTTCTTTTCCTAAACCACATGGATCCACCAGAGGTCATTGCATGTGTGTTCTTTTCCTAAACCACATGGATCCACTTGAGTCATTTCTTGTGTGTTCTTTTCATAAACCACATGGAGCCACTAGATGTCATTGTATGTGTGTTCTTTTCATAAACCACATGGATCCACTAGATGTCATTGCATGTGTGTTCTTTTCCTAAACCACATGGATCCACTAGATGTTATTGCATGTGTCTTCTTTTTCTAAACCACATGGATCCACTAGAATCATTCCATGTGTGTTCTTTTCATAAACCACATGGATCCACTAGATGTCATTGCATGTGTGTTCCTTTCATAAACCACATGGTTCCACTAGATGTCATTGCATGTGTGTTCTTTTACTAAACTACATGGATCCACTAGAGTCATTCCATGTGTGTTCTTTTCAAAAACCACATGGATCCACTAGTTGTCATTGCATGTGTGTTCTTTTCATAAACCACATGGTTCCACTAGATGTCATTGCATGTGTGTTCTTTCATAAACCACATGGATCCACTAGATGTCATTGCATGTGTGTTCTTTTCCTAAACCACATGGATCCACTAGATGTTATTGCATGTGTGTTCTTTTCCTAAACCACATGGATCCACTAGAGTCATTCCATGTGTGTTCTTTTCATAAACCACATGGATCCACTAGATGTCATTGCATGTGTGTTCTTTTCATAAACCACATGGTTCCACTAGATGTCATGCATGTGTGTTCTTTTCCTAAACCACATGGATCCACTAGAGTCATTTCTTGTGTGTTCTTTTAATAAACCACATGGAGCCACTAGATGTCATTGTATGTGTGTTCTTTTCATAAACCACATGGACTCACTAGATGTCATTGCATGTGTGTTATTTTCCTAAACCACATGGATCCACTAGATGTTATTGCATGTGTGTTCTTTTCCTAAACCACATGGATCCACTAGAGTCATTCTATTTGTGTTCTTTTCATAAACCACATGGATCCACTAGATGCCATTGCATGCGTGTTCTTTCCATAATCCACATGGATGCACTAGATGTCATTGCAATTGTGTTGCTTTCCTAAACCACATGGATACACTAGAGACATTGCATATGTGTTATTATCCTAAACCACATGGATCCACTAGATGTCATTGCATGTGGGTTCTTTTCCTAAACCACATGGATCCACCAGAGGTCATTACATGTGTGTTATTTTCCTAAACCACATGGATCCACTAGAGTCATTTTTTGTGTGTTTTTTTCATAAACCACATGGAGCCAGTAGATGTCATTGTATGTGTGTTCTTTTCATAAACCACATGGATCCACTAGATGTCATTGCATGTGTGTTGTTTTCCTAAACCACATGGATCCACTAGAGTCAATTCTTGTGTGTTCTTTTCATAAACCACATGGATCCACTAGATGTCATTGCATGTGTGTTCTTTTCATAAACCACATGGATCCACTAGATATCATTGCATGTGTGTTCTTTTCCTAAACCACATGGATCCACTAGAGTCATTCCATCTGTGTTCTTTTCATAAACAACATGGATCCACTAGTTGTCATTGCATGTGTGTTCTTTTCATAAACCACATGGTTCCACTAGATGTCATTGCATGTGTGTTCTTTCATAAACCAGATGGATCCACTAGATGTCATTGCATGTGTGTTGTTTTCCTAAACCACATGGATCCACTAGATTCATTCAACGTGTGTTCTTTTCATAAACCACATGGATCCACTAGATGTTATTGCATGTGTGTTCTTTTCCTAAACCACATGGATCCACTAGAGTCATTCCATGTGTGTTATTTTCATAAACCACATGGATCCACTAGATGCCATTGCATGCGTGTTCTTTCCATAAACCACATGGATGCACTAGATATCATTGCATGTGTGTTGTTTTCCTAAACCACATGGATACACTAGAGTCATTGCATATGTGTTCTTATCCTAAACCACATGGATCCACTAGATGTCATTGCATGTGGGTTCTTTTCCTAAACCACATGGATCCACTAGAGGTCATTGCATGTGTGTTCTTTTCCTAAACCACATGGATCCACTAGATGTTATTGCATGTGTTCTTTTCATAAACCACATGGATCCACTAGAATCATTCCACGTGTGTTCTTTTCATAAACCACATGGATCCACTAGAATTCATTGCATGTGTGTTCTTTCATAAACCACATGGATCCACTAGATGTCATTGCATGTGTGTTCTTTTACTAAACCACATGGATCCATTAGAGTCATTCCATGTGTGTTCTTTTCAAAAACCCCATGGATCCACTAGATGTCATTGCATGTGTGTTCTTTTCATAAACCACATGGTTCCACTAGATGTCATTGCATGTGTGTTATTTCATAAACCACATGGATCCACTAGATGTCATTGCATGTGTGTTCTTTCAAACCACATGGATCCACTAGATGTCATTGCATGTGTGTTCTTTTCCTAAACCCCATGGATCCACTAGATGTCATTGCATGTGTGTTCTTTTCATAAACCACATGGATCCACTAGATGTCATTGCATGTGTTCTTTTCATAAACCACATGGATCCACTAGATGTCATGCATGTGTGTTCTTTCCTAAACCACATGGATCCACTAGAGTCATTTCATGTGTGTTCTTTTAATAAACCACATGGAGCCACTAGATGTCATTGTATGTGTTTTCTTTCATAAACCACATGGACTCACTAGATGTCATTGCATGTGTGTTATTTTCCTAAACCACATGGATCCACTAGATGTTATTGCATGTGTGTTCTTTTCCTAAACCACATGGATCCACTAGAGTCATTCTATTTGTGTTCTTTTCATAAACCACATGGATCCACTAGATGCCATTGCATGCGTGTTCTTTCCATAATCCACATGGATGCACTAGATGTCATTGCATGTGTTCTTTTCCTAAACCACATGGATACACTAGAGACATTGCATGTGTGTGTTATTATCCTAAACCACATGGATCCACTAGATGTCATTGCATGTGGGTTCTTTTCCTAAACCACATGGATCCACAAGAGGGAATTACATGTGTGTTTTTTTCGTAATCAACATGGATCGACTGGAGTCATTTTTTGTGTGTTCTTTTCATAAACCACATGGAGCCAGTAGATGTCATTGTATGTGTGTTCTTTTCATAAACCACATGGATCCACTAGATGTCATTGCATGTGTGTTGTTTTCCTAAACCACATGGATCCACTAGAGTCAATTCTTGTGTGTTCTTTTCATAAACCACATGGATCCACTAGATGTCATTGCATGTGTGTTCTTTTCATAAACCACATGGATCCACTAGATATCATTGCATGTGTGTTATTTTCCTAAACCACATGGATCCACTAGAGTCATTCCATCTGTGTTCTTTTCATAAACCACGTGGATCCACTAGTTGTCATTGCATGTGTGTTCTTTTCATAAACCACATGGTTCCACTAGATGTCATTGCATGTGTGTTCTTTCATAAACCAGATGGATCCACTAGATGTCATTGCATGTTTGTTCTTTTCCTAAACCACATGGATCCACAAGATTCATTCAACGTGTGTTCTTTTCATAAACCACATGGATCCACTAGATGTTATTGCATGTGTGTTCTTTTCCTAAACCACATGGATCCACTAGAGTCATTCCATGTGTGTTATTTTCATAAACCACATGGATCCACTAGATGCCATTGCATGCGTGTTCTTTCCATAAACCACATGGATGCACTAGATGTCATTGCATGTGTGTTGTTTTCCTAAACCACATGGATACAGTAGAGTCATTGCATATGTGTTCTTATCCTAAACCACATGGATCCACTAGATGTCATTGCATGTGGGTTCTTTTCCTAAACCACATGGATCCACCAGAGGTCATTGCATGTGTGTTCTTTTCCTAAACCACATGGATCCACTTGAGTTATTTCTTGTGTGTTCTTTTCATAAACCACATGGACCCACTAGATGCCATTGTATGTGTGTTCTTTTCATAAACCACATGGATCCACTAGATGTCATTGCATGTGTGTTGTTTTCCTAAACCACATGGATCCACTAGAGTCAATTCTTGTGTGTTCTTTTCATAAACCACATGGATCCACTAGATGTCATTGCATGTGTTTTCTTTTCATAAACCACATGGATCCACTAGATATCATTGCATGTGTGTTCTTTTCCTAAACCACATGGATCCACTAGAGTCATTCCATCTGTGTTCTTTTCATAAACCACATGGATCCACTAGTTGTCATTGCATGTGTGTTCTTTTCATAAACCACATGGTTCCACTAGATGTCATTGCATGTGTGTTCTTTCATAAACCAGATGGATCCACTAGATGTCATTGCATGTTTGTTCTTTTCCTAAACCACATGGATCCACAAGATTCATTCAACGTGTGTTCTTTTCATAAACCACATGGATCCACTAGATGTTATTGCATGTGTGTTCTTTTCCTAAACCACATGGATCCACTAGAGTCATTCCATGTGTGTTATTTTCATAAAACACATGGATCCACTAGATGCCATTGCATGCGTGTTCTTTCCATAAACCACATGGATGCACTAGATGTCATTGCATGTGTGTTGTTTTCCTAAACCACATGGATCCACTAGATGTCATTGCATGTGGGTTCTTTTCATAAACCACATGGATCCACAAGAGGTCATTGCATGTGTTCTTTTCCTAAACCACATGGATCCACTTGAGTCATTTCTTGTGTGTTCTTTTCATAAACCACATGGAGCCACTAGATGTCATTGTATGTGTGTTCTTTTCATAAACCACATGGATCCACTAGATGTCATTGCATGTGTGTTCTTTTCCTAAACCACATGGATCCACTAGATGTTATTGCATGTGTCTTCTTTTCCTAAACCACATGGATCCACTAGAGTCATTCCATGTGTGTTCTTTTCATAAACCACATGGATCCACTAGATGTCATTGCATGTGTGTTCTTTTCATAAACCACATGGTTCCACTAGATGTCATTGCATGTGTGTTCTTTTACTAAACTACATGGATCCACTAGAGTCATTCCATGTGTGTTCTTTTCAAAAACCACATGGATCCACTAGTTGTCATTGCATGTGTGTTATTTTCATAAACCACATGGTTCCACTAGATGTCATTGCATGTGTGTTCTTTTCATAAACCACATGGAGCCAGTAGATGTCATTGTATGTGTGTTCTTTTCATAAACCACATGGATCCACTAGATGTCATTGCATGTGTGTTGTTTTCCTAAACCACATGGATCCACTAGAGTCAATTCTTGTGTGTTCTTTTCATAAACCACATGGATCCACTAGATGTCATTGCATGTGTGTTCTTTTCATAAACCACATGGATCCACTAGATATCATTGCATGTGTGTTATTTTCCTAAACCACATGGATCCACTAGAGTCATTCCATCTGTGTTCTTTTCATAAACCACATGGATCCACTAGTTGTCATTGCATGTGTGTTCTTTTCATAAACCACATGGTTCCACTAGATGTCATTGCATGTGTGTTCTTTCATAAACCAGATGGATCCACTAGATGTCATTGCATGTTTGTTCTTTTCCTAAACCACATGGATCCACAAGATTCATTCAACGTGTGTTCTTTTCATAAACCACATGGATCCACTAGATGTTATTGCATGTGTGTTCTTTTCCTAAACCACATGGATCCACTAGAGTCATTCCATGTGTGTTATTTTCATAAACCACATGGATCCACTAGATGCCATTGCATGCGTGTTCTTTCCATAAACCACATGGATGCACTAGATGTCATTGCATGTGTGTTGTTTTCCTAAACCACATGGATACAGTAGAGTCATTGCATATGTGTTCTTATCCTAAATCACATGGATCCACTAGATGTCATTGCATGTGGGTTCTTTTCCTAAACCACATGGATCCACCAGAGGTCATTGCATGTGTGTTCTTTTCCTAAACCACATGGATCCACTTGAGTTATTTCTTGTGTGTTCTTTTCATAAACCACATGGACCCACTAGATGCCATTGTATGTGTGTTCTTTTCATAAACCACATGGATCCACTAGATGTCATTGCATGTGTGTTGTTTTCCTAAACCACATGGATCCACTAGAGTCAATTCTTGTGTGTTCTTTTCATAAACCACATGGATCCACTAGATGTCATTGCATGTGTTTTCTTTTCATAAACCACATGGATCCACTAGATATCATTGCATGTGTTCTTTTCTAAACCACATGGATCCACTAGTCATTCCATCTGTGTTCTTTTCATAAACCACATGGATCCACTAGTTGTCATTGCATGTGTTCTTTTCATAAACCACATGGTTCCACTAGATGTCATTGCATGTGTGTTCTTTCATAAACCAGATGGATCCACTAGATGTCATTGCATGTTTGTTCTTTTCCTAAACCACATGGATCCACAAGATTCATTACAAGTGTGTTCTTTTCATAAACCACATGGATCCACTAGATGTTATTGCATGTGTGTTCTTTTCCTAAACCACATGGATCCACTAGAGTCATTCCATGTGTGTTATTTTCATAAAACACATGGATCCACTAGATGCCATTGCATGCGTGTTCTTTCCATAAACCACATGGATGCACTAGATGTCATTGCATGTGTGTTGTTTTCCTAAACCACATGGATACAGTAGAGTCATTGCATATGTGTTCTTATCCTAAATCACATGGATCCACTAGATGTCATTGCATGTGGGTTCTTTTCCTAAACCACATGGATCCACCAGAGGTCATTGCATGTGTGTTCTTTTCCTAAACCACATGGATCCACTTGAGTCATTTCTTGTGTGTTCTTTTCATAAACCACATGGAGCCACTAGATGTCATTGTATGTGTGTTCTTTTCATAAACCACATGGATCCACTAGATGTCATTGCATGTGTGTTCTTTTCCTAAACCACATGGATCCACTAGATGTTATTGCATGTGTCTTCTTTTCCTAAACCACATGGATCCACTAGAGTCATTCCATGTGTGTTCTTTTCATAAACCACATGGATCCACTAGATGTCATTGCATGTGTGTTCTTTTCATAAACCACATGGTTCCACTAGATGTCATTGCATGTGTGTTCTTTTACTAAACTACATGGATCCACTAGAGTCATTCCATGTGTGTTCTTTTCAAAAACCACATGGATCCACTAGTTGTCATTGCATGTGTGTTATTTTCATAAACCACATGGTTCCACTAGATGTCATTGCATGTGTGTTCTTTCATAAACCACATGGATCCACTAGATGTCATTGCATGTGTGTTCTTTTCCTAAACCACATGGATCCACTAGATGTTATTGCATGTGTGTTCTTTTCCTAAACCACATGGATCCACTAGAGTCATTCCATGTGTGTTCTTTTCATAAACCACATGGATCCACTAGATGTCATTGGATGTGTGTTCTTTTCATAAACCACATGGTTCCACTAGATGTCATGCATGTGTGCTGTTTTCCTAAACCACATGGATCCAGTAGAGTCATTCCATGTGTGTTCTTTTCATAAACCACATGGATCCACTAGAGTCATTCCGTGTGTGTTCTTTTCATTAACCACATGGATCCAATAGATGTCGTTACACGTGTGTTCTTGTAATAAACCACATGGATCCACTAGATGTCATTGCATGTGTGTTATTTTCATAAACCGCATGGATCCACTAGAATTCATTGCATGTGTGTTCTTTTCATAAACCACATGGATCCACTAGATGTCATTGCATGTTTGTTATTTTCCTAAAAAACATGGATCCACTAGAGTCATTTCTTGTGTGTTCTTTTTACAAACCACATGTATCCAGTAGATGTCATTGCATGTCTGTTATTTTCCTAATCCACATGGATCCACTAGAGACATTGCATGTGTGTTCTTTTACTAAACCACATGGATCCACTAGATGTCATTGCATGTGTGTTCTTTTCATAAATCACATGGATCCAGTAGATGTCTTAGCATGTGTGTTCTTTTCCTAAACCACATGGATCCACTAGAGTCATTCCATGCGTGTTCTTTTCATAAACCACATGGATCCACTAGTTGGGATTGCATGTGTGTTATATTCATAAAACACATGGTTCCATTAGATGTCATTGCATGTGTGTTCTTTCATAAACCACATTGATCCACTCGATGTCATTGCATGTTTGTTATTTTCCTAAACCACATGGATCCACTAGATTCATTCAACGTGTGTTCTTTTCATAAACCACATGGATCCACTAGATGCCATTGCATGCGTTTTCTTTCCATAATCCACATGGATGCACTAGATGTCATTGCATGTGTGTTGTTTTCCTAAACCACATGGATACACTAGAGACATTTCATATGTGTTCTTATCCTAAACCACATGGATCCACTTGATGTCATTGCATGTGGGTTCTTTTCCTAAACCACATGGATCCACCAGAGGTCATTACATGTGTTTTATTTTCCTAAACCACATGGATCCACTAGAGTCATTTTTTGTGTGTTCTTTTCATAAACTACATGGAGCCAGTAGATGTCATTGTATGTGTGTTCTTTTCGTAAACCACATGGATCCACTAGATGTCATTGCATGTGTGTTCTTTTCCTAAACCACATGGATACACTAGAGTCATTGCATATGTGTTCTTATCCTAAACCACATGGATCCACTAGATGTCATTGCATGTGGGTTCTTTTCCCAAACCACATGGATCCACCAGAGGTCATTGCATGTGTGTTCTTTTCCTAAACAACATGGATCCACTTGAGTCAATTCTTGTGTGTTCTTTTCATAAACCACATGGAGCCACAAGATGTCATTGTATGTGTGTTCTTTTCATAAACCACATGGATCCACTAGATGTCATTGCATGTGTGTTCTTTTCCTAAACCACATGGATCCACTAGATGTTATTGCATGTGTGTTCTTTTCCTAAACCACATGGATCCACTAGAGTCATTCCATGTGTGTTCTTTTCATAAACCACATGGATCCACTAGATGTCATTGCATGTGTGTTCTTTTCATAAACCACATGGTTCCACTAGATGTCATGCATGTGTGTTCTTTTCCTAAACCACATGGATCCACTAGAGTCATTTCTTGTGTGTTCTTTTAATAAAGCACATGGAGCCACTAGATGTCATTGTATGTGCGTTCTTTTCATAAACTACATGGATCCACTAGATGTCATTGCATGTGTGTTATGTTCCTAAACCACATTGATCCACTAGATGTTATTGCATGTGTGTTCTTTTCCTAAACCACATGGATCCACTAGATGCCATTACATGTGTGTTATTTTCATAAAGCACATGGATCCATTAGAGTCATTGCATGTGTGCTCTTTTCATAAACCACTAGGATCCACTAGATGTCATTGCATGTGTGTTCTTTTCCTAAACCACATGGATCCACTAGATGTCATTGCATGTGTGTTCTTTTCCTAAACCACATGGATCCACTAGATGTCATTGCATGTGTGTTCTTTTCCTAAACCACATGGATCCACTAGAGTCATTCCATGTGTGTTCTTTTCATAAACCACATGGATCCACTAGTTGTCATTGCATGTGTGTTCTTTCATAAACCACATGGATCCACTAGATGTCATTGCATGTGTTCTTTCATAAACCACATGGATCCACTAGATGTCATTGCATGTGTGTTTCTTTTCCAAAACCACATGGATCCACAAGATTCATTCAATGTGTGTTCTCTTACTAAACCACATGGATCCACTAGATGTCATTGCATGTGTGTTCTTTTCCTAAACCACATGGATCCACTAGATGTCATTGCATGTGTTTGTTTTCATAAACCACATGGATCCACTAGACCATGTGTGTTCTTTTCATAAACCACATGGATCCACTGATGTCATTGCATGTGTGTTCTTTTCATAAACCACATGGATCCACTAGATGTCATTGCATGTGTGTTCTTTTCATAAACCACATGGATCCACTAGATGTCATTGCATGTGTGTTAATTTCCTAAACCCCATGTATCCACTAGATGTCATTGCATGTGTTTTCTTTTCCTAAACCACATGTATCTACTAGAGTCATTGCATGTGTGTTCTTTTTCCCAAACCACATGGATCCACTAGATGTCATTGCATGTGTGTTCTTTCCTAAACACATGGATCCACTAGATGTCATTCATGTGTTCTTTTCATAAACCACATGGATCCACTAGATGCCATTGCATGTGTGTTCTTTCCTAACCACATGGATCCACTAGGAGTCATTGTATGTGTGTGTGCAAACCATGTATACAGTGTTCATCGTTATGGTTTTGAAAAAACACATGGATCCAGTATGTCACTCCATGTGTGTGTTCTTTTCATAAACCACATGGATCCACTAGATGTCATTGCATGTGTTCTTTCCTAAACCACATGGATCCACTAGAGTCATTGCATGTGTGTTCTTTTCATAAACCACATGGATCCACTAGATGTCATTGGTGTGTTCTTTTCATAAACCACATGGATCCACTAGAGTCATTGCATGTGTCTTTTTCCTAAACCACATGGATCCACTAGAGTCATTGCATGTGTGTTCTTTTCATAAACCATGGATCCACTAGAGTCATTGCATGTGTGTTCTTTTCATAACCACATGGATCCACTAGATGTCATTGCATGTGTGTTCTTTCATAAACCACATGGATCCACTAGATGCCATTGCATGTGTGTTATTTTCCTAAACCACATGGATCCACTAGAGTCATTCATGTGTTCTTTTCACTAAACCACATGGATCCACTAGAGTCATTGCATGTGTGTTCTTTTCATAAACCACATGGATCCACTAGATGTCATTGGATGTGTGTTCTTTTCCTAAACCATGGATCCAGTGAAAGTCATTGCATGTGTGTTCTTTTCCTAAACCACATGGATCCACTTGATGTCATTGCATGTGTGTTCTTTTCCTAAACCGCATGGATACACTAGATGTCATTGCATGTGTGTTCTTTTCCTAAACCACATGGATCCACTAGATTCATTGTATGTGTTCTTTCATAAACCACATGGATCCACTAGATGTCATTGCATGTGTTTCTTTTCATAAACCACATGGATCCACTAGATGTCATTGCATGTGTGTTCTTTTCATAAACCACATGGATCCACTAGATGTCATTGCATGTGTTTGTGTCATCGTTATGGTTAAACAACACATGGATCCACTCCACCATGTGTGTTCTTTTCATAAACCACATGGATCACTTGATGTCATTGCATGTGTGTTCTTTTCATAAACCACATGGTTCCACTAGATGTCATTGCATGTGTGTTCTTTTCATAAACTACATGGATCCACTAGAGTGTCATTGCATGTGTGTTCTTTCCTAAACCACATGGATCCACTAGTTGTCATTGCATGTGTGTTATTTTCCTAAACCATGGATCCACTAGATGTCATTGCATGTGTGTTATTTTCATAAACCACATGGATCCACTAGATGTCATTGCATGTGTTCTTTTCCTAAACCACATGGATCCACTAGATGTCATTGCAGGTGTGTTCTTTTCCAAAACCACATGGATCCACTAGAGTCATTCCATGTGTGTTCTTTCATAAACCACATGGATCCACTAGATGTCATTGCATGTGTGTTTTTTTCTAAACCACATGGTTCCACTGAGATGTCATTGCATGTGTGTTGTTTTCCTAAACCACATGGATCCACTAGAGTCATTGCATGTGTGTTCTTTTCCAAAACCACATGGATCCACTAGAGTCATTGGATGTGTGTTCTTTTCATAAACCACATGGATCCACTAGATGTCATTGGATGTGTGTAATAAACCACATGGGATCAGATGTCATCATTGTGTGTTATTTTTCATAAAAGACATGGATCAACTAGATGTCATGTGTGTTCTTTTCTAAACCACATGGATCCACTAGAGTCATTACGTTTGTTATTTTCCTAAACCACATGATCCACTAGAGTCATTTCTGTGTTCTTTTTACAAACCACATGTATCCGCAGATGTCATTGCATGTGTCTTCTTTCCTAAACCACATGGATCCACTAGAGTCATTGCATGTGTGTTCTTTACTAAACCACATGGATCCACTAGATGTCATTGCATGTGTGTTCTTTTCATAAACCCATGGATCCACTAGATGTCATTGCATGTGTGTTCTTTTCCTAAACCACATGGATCCACTAGAGTCATTCCATGTGTGTTCTTTTCATAAACCACATGGATCTACTAGTTGGGATTGCATGTGTGTTATATTCCTAAAACACATGGTTCCATTAGTGTCATTGCATGTGTGTTCTTTTCCTAAACCACATTGATCCACTAGATGTCATTGCATGTGTGTTCTTTTCCTAAACCACATGGATCCACTAGATGTCATTCATTGCATGTTCTTTTCATAAACCACATGGATCCACTAGATGCCATTGTTTCTTTCCATAATCCACATGGATGCACTAGATGTCATTGCATGTGTGTTGTTTTCCTAAACCACATGGATCCACTAGAGTCATTGCATGTGTGTTCTTATTCTAAACCACATGGATCCACTTGATGTCATTGCATGTGTTTTTTTTCATAAACCACATGGATCACTAGAGTCATTACATGTGTTCTTTTCCTAAACCACATGGATCCACTAGATTATTGCATGTGTGTTCTTTTCATAAACAACATGGATCCATAGATGTCATTGTATGTGTGTTATTTTTTCATAAACCACATGGATCCACTAGATGTCATTACATGTGTGTTCTTTTCCCTAAAACAACATGGATCCACTAGAGTCATTGCATGTGTTCTTTTCCTAAACCACATGGATGCACTAGATGTCATTGCATGTGTGTTCTTTTCCTAAACCACATGGATCCACTAGGAGTCATTGCATGTGTTCTTTCCTAAACAACATGGATCCACTAGAGTCAATTCTTGTGGTTTTTCATAAGAACACATGCAGATTCCACATGTATGTGTGTTCTTTTCATAAATCCACATGGATCCACTAGATGTCATTGCATGTGTGTTCTTTCCTAAACCACATGGATCCACTAGATTTCATTGCATGTGTGTTCTATTCATAAACCACATGGATCCAGTATATGCCATTGCATGTGTGTTATTTTCATAAACCACATGGATCCACAAATGTCATTGCATGTGTGTTCTTTTCATAAACCACATGGATCCACTAGATGTCATTGCATGTTTGTTCTTTTCATAAACCACATCATCCACTAGACGTCATTTCATGTGTGTTCTTTTAATAAACCACATGGATCCTCTAGATGTCATTGCATGTGGTGTTCTTTGCATAAACCACATGGATCCACTAGATGTAATTGCATGTGTGTTTTTTCATAAACCACATGGATCCACAATATGTCATTGGATGTGTGTTCTTTTCATAAACCACATTGATCCACCAAAGTCATTGCATGTGTTATTTTCAAAAACCACATGGATCCACTACATGTCATTGCATGTGTGTTATTTTCCTAAAACACATGGATCCACTAGAGTCATTCCATGTGTGTTCTTTTCCTAAACCACATGGATCCACCAGATGTCATTGCATGTGTTCTTTTCATAAACCACATGGATCCACTAGATGTCATTGCATGTGTGTTCTTTTCCTAAACCACATGGATCCACCAGAGTCATTGCATGTGTCTTCTTTTCATAAACCACATGGATCCACTAGTTGTCATTGCATGTGTGTTCTTTTCATAAACCACATGGATCCATAGATGTCATTGCATGTGTTCTTTTCCTAAACCACATGGATCCACTAGATGTCATTGCATGTGTTTGTGTATTCACAGACCAACCATGTGGTGTTCTTTTCATAAACAATGGATCCACTAGATGTCATTACATGTGTCTTCTTTTCCTAAACCACATGGATCCACTAGATGTCATTGCATGTGTGTTCTTTTCATATTCCACATGGATCCACTAGATGTCATTGCGTGTGTGTTGTTTTCGTAAACCACATGGATCCACTAGATGCCATTGGATGTGTGTTCTTTCCTAAACATGGATCCACTAGAGTCATTGCATGTGTTCTTTTCATAAACCACATGGATCCACTTGATGTCATTGCATGTGTGTTCTTTTCATAAACCACATGGATCCACTAGATGTCATTGCATGTGTGTTCCTTTTCTAAACCACATGGATCCACTAGAGTCATTGCATGTGTGTTCTTTATAAACCACATGATCCAATAGATGTCATTGCATGTGTGTTCTTTTTCCAAAACCACATGGATCCACTAGATGTCATTGCATGTGTGTTCTTTTCCTAAACCACATGGATCCACCTAGATGTCATTGCATGTGTGTTCTTTCTAAAACCACATGGATCCACTAGATGTCATTGCATGTGTTCTTTCATAAACCACATGGATCCACTAGATGTCATTGCATGTGTGTTTTTCTAAAAACACATGTGGATCCACTACATGTGTGTTCTTTTTCCTAAACCACATGGATCCACTAGATGTCATTGCATGTGTTCTTTTCCCTAAACCACATGGATCCACTAGCGTCATTGCATGTGTCTTCTTTTCATAAACCATGGATCCACTAGAGTCATTCCATGTATGTTCTTTTCATAAACCACATGGATCTACTAGATGTCATTGCATGTTTGTTCTTTTCCTAAACCACATGGATCCACTAAGTCATGCCATGTGTGTTCTTTTCATAAACCACATGGATCCACTATATGTCATTGCATGTGTGTTGTTTTCCTAAACCACATGGATCCACTAGAGTCATTGCATGCGTGTTCTTTTCATAAACCACATGGATCCACTAGATGTCATTGCATGTGTGTTCTTTTATAAACCACATGGATCCACTAGTGTCATTGCATGTGTGTATTTTCCTAAACCTCATGGATCCACTAGAGTCATTGCATGTGTGTTCTTTTCATAAACACATGGATCCACTAGATGTCATTGCATGTGTGTTCTTTTCCATAAACCACATGGATCCACTAGAGTCATTACATGTGGTTTCTTTTGCTAAACCACATGGATCCACTAGATTCATTGCATGTGTGTTCTTTTCATAAACAACATGGATCCACTAGATGTCATTGTATGTGTGTTATTTTCTAAACCACATAGATCCACTAGATGTCATTACATGTGTGTTCTTTCTAAACCACATGGATCCACTAGATGTCATTGAATGTGTGTTCTTTTCCTAAACCACATGGATCCACTATATGCCATTCCATGTGTGTTCTTTTCAAACCACATGGATCCACTAGAGTCATTGGATGTGTCTGCATCATGTGTAGTGTTCATCTCTATGGTTTGGACAAGAACATGTCACATCACCATGTGGTGTTCTTTTCATAAATCACATGGATCCACTAGATGTCATTGCATGTGTGTTCTTTTTTTCATAAACCACATGGATCCACTAGATGTCATTGCATGTGTTCTTTTCATAAACCATGGATCCACTAGATGTCATTGCGTGTGTGTTATTTTCTAAACCACATGGATCGATGCTAGAGTCATTGCATGTGTGTTCTTTTTCATAAACCACATGGATCCACTAGATGTCATTGCATGCGTGTTATTTCATAAACCATGGATCCCCTAGAGTCATTGCATGTGGTTCTTTTCATAAACCACATGGGATCCACTAGATGTCATTTAATGTGTGTTCTTTTCATAAACCACATGGATCCACACTAGATGACATTGCATGTGTTCTTTTCCTAAACACCATGGATCCACTAGAGTCATTGCATGTGTGTTCTTTTTATAAACCACATGGATCCACTAGATGTCATTGCATGTGTGTTCTTTCATAAACCACATGGATCCACTAGATGTCATTGCATGTGTGTTCTTTTCTAAACCATGGATCCACTAGAGTCATTCCATGTGTGTTCTTTTCTTCGTAAACCATGGATCACTAGATTCATTGTGTGTGTTCTTTTCATAAACCATGGATCCAGTAGATGTCATTACATGTGTGTTCTTTTCCTAATCCACATTGATCCACTAGGAGTCATTGTATGTGTGTCCTTTTTCCTAAACCACGTGGATCCACTAGATGTCATTGCATAAATATTCTTTTTCAAAAATACATGATCCACTAGATGCATTGCATGTGTGTTCTTTTCCTAAACCACATGGATCCACTAGATGTCATTACATGTGTGTTCTTTCATAAACCACATGGATCCACTAGATGTCATTGCATGTGTTATTTTCATAAACCACATGGATCCACTAGATATTATTGCATTTGTGTTATTTCTATAAAACCACATGGATCACTGGATTTCAGATGTCATTCATGTGTGTTCTTTTCCTAAACCACATGGATCCACTAGATATCATTGCATGTGTGTTATTTTTCCTAAACCACATGGATCCACTAGATGTCATTGCATGTGTGTTCTTTTCCTAAACAATGGATCCACTAGATGTCATTGCATGTGTTCTTTTCATAAACCACATGCATCCACTATATGTTATTCATGTGTGTTCTTTTCATAAAACCACATGGATCCACTAGCGTCATTGGATGTGTGTGTGTGTGTATTAGTACATGGTTCTACATCGTTTTTGGTTTTGGAAAAAGAACACAATGCCATGATGCCACTCCAGATGTGTGTTCTTTTCATAAACCAGATGGATCCACTAGATGTCATTGCATTTGTGTTCTTTTCATAAACCACATGGATCCACTAGATGTCATTGCATGTGTGTTCTTTTCATAAACCATGGATCCACTAGATGTCATTGCATGTGTGTTGTTTCCGTATTAAATCCACATGGATCCACTAGATGCCATTGCATCTGTGTATCTTTCCTAAACCAAATGGATACACTAGAGTCACTTAGCGTGTGTTATTTATTTCATAAAACACATGGATCCCCTAGATGTCAAATTGCATGTGAATTCTTTTCATAAACCACATGGATCCCCTAGATGTCATTGCCATGTGTGTTCATTTTCCTAGAAACCACATGTAGATCCAATGGCTAGAGTCATTGCTGTGTGTTACATTTCATAAACACATGGAACCAATAGATGTCATTGTACATGCGTGTTCTTTTCATAAACCACATGTGGATCCACTAGATGTCATTGCATATGTGTTCTTTTTCCTAGCGCATGGATCCACTAGATGTCATTGCATGTGTGTTTCTTTTTTCCTAAACCACGTGGGTCCACTAGATGTCATTTGCATGTGTGCCCTTCTTTTCATAAACCATGGACCCTATAGTCATTGGATAATGTGTGTAATAGTGTGGCATCATTTGTGGTTTTTGAAAGAACACATGCAATGATCCACTCTAACATGTGGTGTTATTTCCTAAACCATGGATACTAGATGTCATTGCATGTGTATTCTTTTCATAAACCATATGTTTCCGCTTCAATAATGTCATCATTGCATGTGTTCTTTTCATAAACCACATGGATCCCGATAGATATTGATGCATGTGTTTTTTCCATAAATACATGGATCCACTAGATGTCAATGCACATGTGTTCTTTTCTTTCCTAAACCACTTAAGATCCACTAAGTCATTGGATGTGTGTGTTAGTGTGCATCATTGTGGATTTGGAAAAAACGCATACTCAATCTAACTCCTTCATGTGGTGTTCTTTTCGCAAACCACACGGTCCTCTAATGTCATAATTGCATGTGTGTTATTTCCTAAACCATACATGGATCCCTAAGAGTCATTGCATCTTGTGTCCTTTTCATGAAGAAAGCACATTGATCCACACACAGATGTCAATTGCATGTGTGTTCTTTTCGCAAACCATGGATCCACCCCAGATGTCATTAAGCCATGTGTTTCTTTTCCTAAACAACATGGATCACACTAGATGTCTTTGCATGTGTGTTTCTTTTTCTGAACCACATGTGGAATCTGTATGCCATTGCATGTGTGTTCTTTCATAAAAACCACATGGATCCACTAAGTCATTGGATGCAATGTGTGTGTATTCTTTTGTTCATCGTTATGGTTTTGGAAAGAACACATGCAATGTGTCACTCCACCATGTGGTGTTCTTTTACATAAATCCACATTAAGATCCACTAGTGTCATTGCACATTTGTCTTCTTATCCAGAAACCACATGGATGCACTAGATGGCATCATTGTATGTGTGTTCTTTTCATAAACGAGATGGATCCACTAGATGTCATTGCATGTGGTATTTATTTTCCCTAAACCACATGGATCCACTAGAGTCATTGCATGCGTCTTCTTTTCATAATACATGGATCCACTAGAGTCATTGCATGTGTGTTCTTTTCTCGCAAATACATGGATCCACTAGATGTCATTCATGTGGTGTTCTTTTCATAAACCTAGCATGGATCCCACTAGAATGTCATTGCATGTGTGTTCTTTTTCCCCTAAACTTGACGTGGGTCCACTAGATGTCATTGCATGTGTTCTTTTCGCCAAAACCACATGGACCCACACTATAGTCATTGGATATGTGTGTGTAATAGCCTTGCTGCATCATTGTGCTTCCGAAAGAACACACATGCCAATGATGCCACTCCAGCCATGTCAGTGTTCTTTTCCTAAACTTCACATGGATCCAATAGATGTCATTACATGTGTGTTCTTTTCATAAACCATATGTTTCCGTCAATGTCATTTACATGTATGTTCTTTTCATAAACCACATTGGATCCACTAGATGTCGATGCATGTGTTTTTTTTCGCAAACCACATGGATCCACTAGATGTCAATGCATGTGTGTTACTTTCCTAAACCACTTGGATCCACCTAGAATTCATTGAAGGTGTGTGTATTAGTGGGCCATCATTGTGGATTTGGAAAACGCATCAACTGTCTAACTCACTCCATGGTGTTCTTTTCCCTATTTAATCCACATGGATCACTAGATATCATTAAATCTGTGTTAACTTTTCATAAATACACGGTCCTCTAATGTCATTGCATGTGTGTTATTTTCCTAAACAACATGGATCCCCTAAGTCATTGCATCATGTCCCTTTTCATAAACCACATTGATCCACTAGATGTCATTGCATGTGTGTTCTTTTATAAATACATGGATCCGCTAGATGTCATTTGTGTGGCCTTTTCTCGTAACAACATGGATCCACTAGATATCATTGCATGAGTTCTTTTCCCTAAACCACATGGATCCACTATGCTGCATTGCATGTGTTCTCTTTTCATAAACCACATGGATCCACTAAGTCATTGGATGTGTGTGTGTGTGCGTGTTCATCGTTATGGTTTTGAAAAACACATACAGTGATGTCACTCACCAATATGTCGTGTTCTTTCGCCATAAATCCATGGATCCATGATGTCATTGCATTTTGTCTTCTAGCAATCGAAACCACATGGATGCACTTTAGATGTCATTGCATGTAATATTCTTTTCATAAACAGATGGATCCACTGGATGTCATTGCATGTGTATTTATTTTCCTATAAACCATGGATCCACTAGAGTCATTGCATAACTTCTTCTTTTCTATAAACCACATGGATCACTAGATGTCGATGCAGCGTGTGTTTTTTTTCCTAAACCATCATGGATCCACTAGATGGCTTCAATGCATGTGTTCTTTTTTTCTAAACCACTTGGATCCACTAGACGGGTCATTGGATGTGTGTGTCATTAGAGTGTGCATCATTTGTGGATTTGGAAAAGAGCGCATCGACGTCTGACTCCTCCATGTGGTACACTTTTCTCATACATGGATCACTAGATGTCATTAAATGTTCTTTTCATAAACCACACGGTCCCTCTAATGTCATTGCATGTGTGTTATTTTCCTAAACAACATGGATCCCTAAGTCATTGCATCTGTGTCCCTTTTCATAAACCACATTGATCACACTAGATGTCATTGCATTGCGTGTGTTCTTTTGCACCAACCACATGGATCCACTAGGTGCATGTCATTGCATGTGTGTTCTTTTCCTAAACAACATGGATCCACTAAGATGTCATTGCATGTGTATTCTTTTCTGAACCACTGTGGATCCACTATATACCATTGCATGTGTGTTCTTTTCATAAACCACATGGATCCACACTAGAGTCATGGATGTGTGTGTGTATTAGTGTTCATCCGTTATGGTTTTGAAAAAGAACACATGCAATAATGTCCTCCACCATGTAGTGTTCTTTTCATAAATCCACATGGATCACTGATGTCATTGCATTTGTCTTCTTATCAGAAACCACATGGATGCACTAGTGTGTCAGAAATTTGCATGTGTGTTCTTTCATAAACCAGATGGATCCACTAAATGTCATTTGCATGTGTGTTATTTTCACACAAACCATGGATCACTAGAAGTCATTGCATGCGTCTTCTTTTCATAAACCATGGATCCACTAGAGTCATTGCATGTGTGTTCTTTTCATAAACTCCACATGGATCCTCTAGATGTCATTGCATGCGTGTTCTTTTCATAAACCCATGGATCCACTAGATGTCATTGCATGTTTGTTCTTTTCCTAAGCGACATGGATCCACTAGAGTCATTGCATGTGTCTTCTTTACAAATACATGGATCCACTGAGGTCATTGCATGTGTGTTCTTTTCATAAACCACATGGATCCACTAGATGTCATTGCATGGCCTGTGTTCTTTTCCACAAATCCACATGGATCCACTAAGTAATTCAATTGTGTTCTTTTAAATGAAACCACATGGATCTACTAGATATCATTGCATGTGTGCATTCTTTTCATAAACCCCATGGATCCACTAGATGTCATTACATGTGTGTTCATTTCCCCTAAACCACATTGATCCACCTAGAGTCATTTGCATGTGTGTCGCCTTCGTTTCATAAACCCGCGTGGATCCACCTAGATGCTGTCATTGCATGTGTGTTCTTTTCCATAAACTACAAGGATCACTAGATGTACTTGCATGTGTTCTTTCCTCAACCAGCATGGATCCACTAGATGTCATTGCATGTGTGTTCTTTCATAAACCATGGATCCACTAGATGTCATTCCAGCCGCGTGTTCTTTCACCAAACCACATGGATCCACTAGATGTACTTGCATGTGTGTGTTCTTTTACTGAAACCACATGGATCCACTAGCATGTCATTGCATGTGTGTTCTTTTTCATAAACCACATGGATCCACTGATGTCATTGCATGTGTGTTACTTTCATAAACCACATGGATCCCACTGGATGTCATTGCATGTGTGTTGTTTTCGTAAACCCAACATGGATCCACTAAATGTCATTGCATTTGTGTTTATTTTCCAAAACCACATGGATCCACTAGCGTCATTGCATGTGTGTTATTTTCATAAAACACATGGATCTAGATGTCATTGCATGTGACTTCTTTTCATAAACCATGGATCCCCTAGATGTGTCATTGCATGTGTGTTTCATTTTCTAAACCGCATGGATCCACTAGAGTCGGTGCATGTGTGTTACCCATTCATAAACCACCCCGGATCGACGGTAGATGTCATTTGCATGTGCTGTTCTTTTACCTAAACCACATGGATCCACTAGATGTCATTGCATATGTGTTCTTTTCCTAAACCACATGGATCTACTAGATGTCATTTTGCATGTGTTCTTTTCCCAAACCATTGGATCCACTATATGTCATTGCATGTGTGTTCTTTTCATAAACCACATGGATCCACTATAGTCATTGGATGATGTGTGTGTATCAGTGTGCATCATTGTGGTTTTGAAAAGAACACATGCAATGGTGCAACCTCAGGATGTGGTGTTCTTTTCCCTAAACTCCACGCCCGGATCACTAGATGTCATTGCATGTGTGTTCTTTTACATAAACCAGCATGGATCACTAGATGTCATTTGCATGTGTGTTCTTTTCATAAACCATATGTTTCGCTAATGTCATTGCATGTGTGTTTCTTTTCATAAACCACATGGATCCACTAGATTTGACGTGCATGTGTGTTCTTTTCATAAACCACATGGATCCACTAGTGCATCAGTGGTATGTGTGTTTCTTTTCTGGCTAAACCACTTGGATCCGTGTAGAGTCATTGGATGTGTGTGTGTGCTGAGTGTGCATCATTGTGGATTTGGAAAAGAACGCGTATGCAACAATGGCTCTAACTCCTGCATTTGGTGTTCTTTTCCTAAACCACATGGATCAACTAGATGTCTGTTGCATGTGTGTTCTTTTCATAAACCACATGTCGATCGCTTGATGTCATTGCCCGCGTGTGTTATTTTTCCTAAACCATGGATCCACTAGAGTCATTACGCATCGTGTTGTGGCATCGGTAATACCACTACTAGAAAATCGCGGTGTTTTTGTGCATTTACATCATCATGACCACCGCTCATGTCATCATGCCACATTGCATTTGAGCATCGTCAACGACATACGCCATTGAGTTTTGCCTCAAAACTATTTTGAAAAAGCCTATTTTGTTTTCTAAATACCCATCTTTAATTTCAAATCAAAACCCTGGTCTTATCCGAGGTCTTTTATTTACCAAACTAATTGCAAAATGTTTTAAAAATATTTTCAATAAATGTTTTGAGGAGGCCAGTCAGGCCCAAAAAGCCGGACAACCCGCGACCCTCCATCATCTAAACTAACCAAAACCCTATCTATCACCCAACCTACCCATCTCCTGCCGACAACCCCACATCTCGGCAGCCTGGTTCCACCCTCACCTGCTCCCCACGCTACACCACACACAGCTAACCTCAACCCATGCCCCACACTGCACACGCCGCATCCCACCCTGCCAGCCGCGCCACCACCATTACCTCACTCCCCTCCACTCCACCCACCTCCCTCCTCACCTCTGGTCTGTACCACCTGCCACGCACACACATGCAGGCACACGGAGGCGCACCTTCTCCACCTAACACTCCTTTCCTGCCTCCCACAGACGCCACACCCACCTCCCCTACTTGTCGCGCCTCCTTGTCACCCCAGAGCACCCACCTGCGGCCTGCCTCCCTTGCGCCACCCCTGCCTGCACTCGCGTCGCCCAGGAGCCACCAGCTTCTTGACACTCTGAGCCTGTGCAACCCCACCTCCTAGCCCCCATCCCACCTAGCACATCCCCAACTCCCTCCATGCTCGCCTTCTCTCCCTCTATCCCGTGCCTCTCTCCCACTGTGGGCCCAACCCCTACCCGTTGTAAGCAGCTCCACCTACACACCTCTTTCCTCCAGTGCATTGCCTTGACCTCGGCCGCCCGCCGCCAGTTGATCGTTGCTCACGCCAGCCGCCGGTTCTCCATCTACACTCCCTTGCACTTTGGGCCTCGGCCCCCATCTGCCCATTGCACCCTCGCCTCGCCGCCTCCTTCCTCCGACCCCACTCGTCCTGCGCCTCTGCAAAGCCCTGCAGGGCTGGTCCTCGCTTGAGCCCTTTGCAGGCCACATACCTCACCCTGTTGGCCTTCTGCAGTCCAGCACTTCCGCACCGCATTACCTTGTAAGTATTTCTCTGTCTTATAGCCTTGGACATCTACTGCTTACGCCCACGTCGGCATGGTATCCTTCCTCCTCTCAACACAATTACTTTGTAAGCCTTGCGCCTCTACCGTCTTTGGCTCTGCGGTGCCATCACCACTGCTTGTGCTTGGCGTTAACGTCTCGGCCGTGTGGGTTACCTTCCCTCGACACAGCTCTCTCACCCGAATCCTGCTTGAAATGGCCGCCCAGGCCGAGGCGTGCATATCCCTCTCCCGACCTTCGTCCTACTGCCAGCAAGCGGCGCCCGCCTCTACCGTGCTGCTGCTCTGCGGTACCATCTGCGCCCGCCCGTTGCGTCTCGGCGATGATTCTGCTGCTCTTCTCGTTACCACCTGGCTCTCCTCACCCGAATCCTGCGAGCGCCCGTGCCTCGGCTCGTCCTCTCCAACATATTACGCACGTAGTAGCAGCGCGCCTCTCTGGTGCTGCTTTCTGCGGTGCCACCTGCGCCCGCCCAGCGTTGCGTCTCGGCGTGTGGTTTCTGCTCTTCCTCGACTGGCTCTCTCACGAATCTGCCCAGGCCCATGCCTCTCGAGCTCAAATGGGTGTGCACTGCGCGCCGTCATCCTGCACCTTCCGCGCCGCCCCCCTATCCCATGACCCGCCTCTCCTCTGTCCCGGCTTTGTGCACTGTGTGATGTGTAAACTTGTTGTTGTGGTACTATTGATGCGCGGTTGGACAAAAAGCGTGCAGTATAGCCACAGGTTCTACTCCTTATCAAGCTGTCACCATCAATACCCAGTCCCCGAGGGTCTCATGTGGCAGTGTACACATGCCTAAGGTCTGCGGACCCGAACAAAAGATCTACAAAAGATCCAAGTTGTGCCCGAGAACTACCGACAAGATCTCCGATCCCAACCGCTTTCGAAGAAGTTTGCCATCGATCGAAAGAAGCGCCTAGACCCGGGATGCCAAGATCATCGCCCTGCAAGCGACAAGGCCGTCGACATGACCGGAAGACCCGGCGGATGTGACAAGATCGTCTCTCGGATGCCAAGTCCTTTGGCCCGGAAAACCGACGACCCGACCAAGGTCCGAAGAACGAACCCGGTGCACCAAGTTCTCCGGCCAGTACCGGGCTAAGTTCGTGAGACCTCGAGCACCAAAGGCCTTCGGCAGGAATCGACAAGATCATTGCGGAACTCCAAGGTCGTCATAGGGTGTCGAACACCAAGGTCAGCGACGGATACTCCATATACCTAGTTCTTCATCACGAACGCCAAGACCTCCGTCCGAACGAGGCTCTTCATCACGGTGTCAAGATCTCTACCGGACAGAGACCATCGGTACCCGATCCATTCCAGTTCGTCATCGATGGCAAGTTCGACCGCTTGGAACCCAAGTTCTCCATCTTGTATCCGAACCTCGCCGTCCCGGTCGAACCCTGAGACCGAACCCCGGACCCCGGAACCCAAGATCTTCCGAACCCAGATGTGTGTCCCTAAACTCTATTTTTATAATATGACATATATCTTGTTGCATATTAAATCGTCATGCTTGCGTGCATCTCATCGGGTGGGTTGGGTTAAATAGTTCATTCACATAAATTAAATATGGAGTGTTTATGCGGGATATTTTTGTCTTATTCCGGACTCCATTTAAATTGGTGTAGCGAACCGATGCCATGTTTCGCCTTGTTAATAAAACATTTAAATTGCGAGGTATCTAAATAACTTGAACCGCCTTATTAATTGTCGGGACCCCGGTTCCGCTTAATACTGCCTAATTGCATCGCATCTGCATCATATCATAATCATGCCAGATCTTTTGCCGTAGTATTAAATAGTGCATCCGTGTTTGTTCTAGTGTTTGCTTCATCCGCGGATTAGCCGATGAGTTGATGCAGTATCGACAAGTTCTCCGGATATGATTCTTCGGCAGTGTTTCACGGAACATCTCTCCCCTTCTACCTATTTTGCATTTATAGTCTTTATTTCCTCATGTTGATCTGGCTATCTGTGCCTTGATGCTTTAGTTTCTGAACACCAGTTATATCCCGTGCAGCCTCTATATTGCCTTGGACACCTCCTATTACCTGTGTTTGGTAGATAGCTGGCCTTGCAAGTCATAGTTGCTTGCTCAGGTGCGATCTCATGTTGTCAAGTACCACAGTTGTTGGAAGGTTGGAAGATGCTTAATGGTGGAGATGATCATGTCTTTAATTAAAACTATTAGAATTACTAGATATAACTAATGCAGAGGCATCGGTGGGCAATAGATGTTATTTGGTTCTTCCACGCTCACTTGTGTCAAGTAGGACCCAGTACTTGATACTGTTCCTTGACTATTACTATACACATCAGGAGGCCTTATGGACCCCGAGCAGAGCTTGATTCATTTCTATTTCTTGGGGCCACAAACTAGTTTGGGGTTTTATTACTATCCTGTACTTATGCCATGCTACTGCTTTATTTAAGATTTGTCGTGGGCTTTGTCTGTTTAGGACCGTGACCGTTTTATAGCTATATCGAGAAGCCAGTCACTTTGGGTTCCCAGTCATTTACACCGTCACACAAACCCTGGGTTCGTTTCGAGCCGGCCCACTTTGTTCTGGTAGCTTGGTGGGTGGCCCGAAATATTTTATGAATCCTGTGATCGCTTTGTCGTGAATGCCTCGTTGGGTTTTGAGTTGGTTTTCGAGTTGATGAGTGTGTGTTGCTATTTGTGCACCGCAAGGAAAAACTTTACGGCCGTGTCCTGGTTATGGGCGACTTGGAGCACAAAGATATCTCGATCATAGACAAGCATAACTAAAGTAGTGTTATAAATTTGACTTAATATGTGACTAGTAATTCTGCTTCAACTATAATGGAATGGATAATAAAAATGCCAACAACTGGTGGATATTTGTATATTATATCTGTATTCTTGACTCATGGAGTCGCGGTTGTATATATATCTGTTCTGTGGGTCCCATCGAGGGCGGTTGTGTAATGGTATTGCCGTTTCCACCCGCATCGAAAGTGCTTGGTTGGCGTCCTTGAATACGTTTCTATGCGGGTTTGGCGGAAAGGGCTAAAAACTTGCATAGGGCGGATTCGAGGTGTTACATGTGTCCTTTTCATAAACCACATTGATCCACTACATGTCATTGCATGTGTTATTTCCTAAACCACATGGATCCACTAGAGTCATTGCATGTGTTCTTTTCATAAACCACATGGATCCACTAATGTCATTGCATATGTGTTCTTTTCATAAACCACATGGATCCACTATATGTCATTGCATGTGTTATATTTTCCTAAACCAGATGGATCCACTAGAGTCATTGCATGGATGTTCTTTTTCATAAACCACATGCATCCACTAGATGTCATTGCGGTGTGTTCTTTCCTAAACCACATGGATCCACTATATGTCATTGCATGTGTGTTCTTATCATAAACCACATGGATCCACTAGATTCATTGTATGTGTGTGTGTGTGCATCATTACGGTTTTGGAAAAGAACACATGCAACGATGGCAGTAACCTCAGCATGTGGTCTCGAACCATGTCCAGAACCCTAGAAGCATCGGGATTCAACTGAAGCATGCATTCTACAACTAGTTTGAAGAATTTCCCATCACCACACCCACTTGGATGTGTGTTAGTGTGCATCATTGTGGTTTTGTAAAATAACACATGCAATGATGCCACTCCTTCATCTGTGTGTCCAACCATGTCCACGGACCTTAGCATGTTGTATCATCACACCCACTTGGATGTGTGTCCGTGTGCATCATTATGGTTTTGGAAAATAACACATGCGTGATGCCACACTAGCATGTGGTTTCTTTTCCTAAACCACATGGATCCACTAGAGTCATTGCATGTGTGTTCTTTTCACAAACCACATGGATCCATTGATGTCATTGCATGTGTATTATTTTCATAAACCATGGATCCACTAGATTTCATTGCATGTGTGTTCTTTTCCTAAACCACATGGATCGACTAGATTTTATTGCATGTGTCCTTTTCCTAAACCACATGGATCCACTATATGTTATTGCATGTGTTATTTTCATAAACCATGGATCCACTAAGCGTCATTCGATGTGTGTGTGTATTAGTGTGCATCGTTATGGTTTTGAAATGAACACATGCAATGATGCCACCTACCATGTGGTGTTCTTTTCATAAACCACATGGATCCACTTATGTCATTGCATATGCGTTCTTTCCATCGACCACACCGCGGATCACTAGATGTCATTGCATGTGTGCATGTGTTCTTTTCCTAAACCACATGGATCCACTAGATGTCATTGCATGTGTGTTCTTTCATAAACCATATGTTTCCGCTAATGTCATTACCGTGTGTTCTTTTTCATAAACCACATGGATCCACTAGATGTCATTGCATGTTTTTTTCTAAACCACATGGATCCATTAGAGTCATTGCATGTGTGTTATTTTCATAAACCACATGTATCCACTAGATGTCATTGCATGTGTTGTTTTCATAAACCAGAGGATCAACTAGATGTCATTCCATGTGTGTTCTTTTCCTAAACCATGGATCCACAAGTCATCATGTGTGTTCTTTCATAATCCAAATGGATCCACTAGATATCATTGCATGTGTGTTATTTTCCTAGACCACATGGATCCAGTAGATGTCATTGCATGTGTGTTCTTTTCCTAAACCATGGATCAACTAGATGTCATTGCATGTGTTCTTTTCAAACCACATGCATCCACTATATGTTATTACATGTGTGTTCTTTTCATAAACCACATGGATCCACTAGCGTCATTGGATGTGTTTGTGTATTAGTGTTCATCGTTATGGTTTTAGAAAAGAACACATGCAATGATGCCTCCACCATGTGGATGGTTTTTGAAAAGAACGTACCCAATGATGCCACTCTCATGTGTTCTTTTCATAAACCATGGATCCACTAATCATCATTGCATTTTGTGTTCTTTTAAGAAACCACATGGATCCACTAGATGTCATTGCATGTGTGTTTTGTCAAAACACTTGAATCCACTAGATGTCATTGCATGTGTTGTTTCGTAAACCACATGGATCCACTAGATGTCATTGCATTTGTGTCCCTAATTTTCCTAAACATACTGGATCCACTAGAGTCATTGCATGTGTGTTCTTTAAAACATTGATCCACTAGATGTCATTGCATGTGAGTTCTTTTCATAAACCACATGGATCCCTAGATGTCATTGCATGTGTGTTCATTTTCTAAACCACATGGATCCACTAGAGTCATTGCCTGGTGTTCTGGTCATAAACCACCTGGATGCAATAGATGTCATTGCATGTGTCTTTTCATAAACCACATGGATCCATGATGTCATTGCATGGTGTTCTTTTCATAAACCACATGGATCACTAGATGTCATTCCATGTGTTCTTTTCATAAACCACATGGATCCACTAGATGTCATTGCATGTGTGTTCTTCCTAAACCACATGGATCCAATAGAGTCATTCCATGTGTTCTTTTCTTAAACCACATGGATCCACAAGATGTCATTGCATGTGTGTTCTTTCAGAAACCACATGGATCCACTAGATGTCATTACATGTGTGTTCTTTTCATAAACCACATGGATCCACTAGATGTCATTGCATGTGTGTTCTTTTTATAAACCACATGGATCCACAAGATGTCATTGAATGTGTGTTCTTTTCGTAAACCACGTGGATACACTAGATGTCATTGCATACGTGTTCTTTTCTTAAACCACTTGGATACACTAGATGTAATTGAATAAGTGTTATTTTAATAAACCACATGGATCCACTAGATGTCATTGCATGTGTGTTCTTTTATAAACCATGGATCCACTCATGTCATTGCATGTGTGTTATTTTCATAAACCACGTGGATCCACTAGATGTCATTGCATACGTGTTCTTTTCATAAACCACATGGATCCACTAGATGTTATTGCATGTCTGTTATTTCATAAACCACATGGATCCACTAGATGTCATTCCATGTGTGTTCTTTTCCTAAACCCAATGGATCCACTAGATATCATTGCATGTGTGTTATTTTTTGGATCCACTAGATTGCATTACATGTGTGTTCTTTTCCTAAACAACATGGATCCACTAGATGTCATTGCATGTGTGTTCTTTTCCTAAACCACATGGATCCACTAGATGTCATTGCATGTGTGTTCTTTTCCTAAACCACATGCATCCACTATATGTTATTGCATGTGTGTTCTTTTCATAAACCACATGAATCCACTAGCGTCCTTTGGATGTGTGTGTATTAGTGTTCATCGTTATGGTTTTTGGAAAGAACACATGCAATGATGCCACTCCACCATGTGGTGTTCTTTCATAAACCACATGGATCCACTAGATGTCATTGCATACGTGTTCTTTTCAGAAAACCACATGGATCCACTAGATGTCATTGCATGTGTGTTCTTTTCATAAAATACATGGATCCACTAGATGTCATTGCATATGTGTTCTTTCCTAAACCACATGGATCTACTAGATGTCATTGCATGTGTGTTCTTTGCTAAACCACGTGGATCCACTATGTCATTGCATGTGTGTTCTTTTCATAAACCACATGGATCCACTGTAGTCATTGGATGTGTGTGTATTAGTGTGCATCATTTGGTTTTTCGAAAAGAACACATGTAATGATGCCACTCCAGCATGTGGTGGTCTTTTTCCTAAACCACATGGATCCACTAGATGTCATTGCATGTGTTCTTTTTCATAAACCATATGTTTCTGCTAATGTCATTGCATGTGTATTCTTTCATAAACCACATGGTTCCACTAGATGTCGATGCATGTGTGTTCTTTTCATAAACCACATGGATCCAGTAGATGTCAATGCATGTGTGTTCTTTTCCTAAACCACTTGGATCCACTAGAGTCATTGAATATGTGTGTGTATTAGTGTGCATCATTATGGATTTGGAAAAACGCATGCAACAATGCAACTGCATGTGGTGTTCTTTCTCTAAACCACATCGATCCTTTATATGTCATTGCTTGTGTGTTCTTTTAATAAACCACATCGATCCACTGATGTCATTGCATGTGTGTTATTTTCCTAAACCACATGGATCCACTAGATGTACTTGCATGTGTGTTCTTTTCCTAGACGACATGGATCCACTAGAGTCATTACATGTATGTCCTTTCAGAAACCACATTGATCCACTATATGCCATTGCATGTGTGTTCTTTCATAAACCACATGGATCCACTAGATGTCATTGCATGTGTGTTCTTTTCATAAACCACATGAATCCACTTGATGTCATTGCATGTGTGTTCTTTCCTATTCCATGGATCCACTAGAGTCATTGCATGTGTCTTCTTTTCATAAACCACATGGGTCCACTAGAGTCATTGCATGTGTGTTCTTTTCATAAACCACATGGATCCACTAGATGTCGTTGCATGTGTTTTCTTTTCCCAAACCACATGGATCCACTAAAGTCATTCCATGTGTGTTCTTTTCGGAAACCACATGGATCTACTAGATGTCATTGCATGTGTTCTTTCATAAACCACATGGATCCACTAGATGTCGCTACATGTGTTATTTTCCTAAACCACATTGATCCATTAGAGTCATTGCATGTGTCGTATTTTCATAAACTACGTGGATCCACTAGATGTCATTACATGCGTGTTCTTTTCATAAACCACATGGCTCCACTAGATGTACTTGCATGTTTGTTCTTTTCCTAAACCACATGGATCCACTAGATGTCAATGCATGTGTGTTCTTTTCATAAACCACATGGATCCACTAATGTCATTGCATGTGTGTTATTTCATAAACCACATGGATTCACTTGATGTCATTCCATGTGTGTTCATTTCCTAAACCACGTGGATCTAGTAGAGTCATTGGATGTGTTTGTGTGTATTAGTGTGCACCATTGTGGTTTTGGAAAAGAATATAAGCAATGATGCCACTCCAGCATGTGGTGTTGTTTTCATAAACCACATGGATCCACTGATGTCATTGCATGTGTGTTCTTTTCATAAACCACATGGATCCACTAGATGTCATTGCATGTGTGTTCTTTCCCTAAACCACATGGATCCACTAGAGTCATTGCATGTATTCTCTTTCATAAACCATGGATCCACTAGCGTCATTGGATGTGTGTGTGTGTATTAGTGTTCATCGTTATGGTTTTGGAAAGAACACATGCAATGATGCCACTCCACCATGTGGTGTTGTTTTCATAAACCACATAGATCCACTCATGTCATTGCATTTCTGTTCTTTTTAGAAACCACATGGATCCACTAGATGTCATTGCATGTGTGTTCTTTTCATAAACCAAATGGATCCACTAGATATCATTGCATGTGTGTTATTTTCCTAAACCACATGGATCCACTAGATGTCATTGCATGTGTGTTCTTTTCCTAAACCACGTGGATCCACTAGATTTCATTGCATGTGTGTTATTTTCCTAAACCACATGGATCCACTAGATTGCATTGCATGTGTGTCCTTTTTAAACCACATGGATCCACTATATGTTATTGCATGTGTGTTATTTTCATACACCACATGGATCCACTAGTCATTGGATGTGTGTGTGTATTAGTGTGCATCGTTATGGTTTTGGAAATGAACACATGCAATGATGCAACTCCACCATGTGGTGTTCTTTTCATAAACCAAATGGATCCACTATGTCATTCCATGTGTGTTCTTTTCATAAACCACATGGATCCACTAGATGTCATTCCATGTGTGTTCTTTCCTAAACCACATGGATCCACCAAGTCATTGCATGTGTGCTCTTTCATAAACCATGGATCATTAGATGTCATTGCATGTTTTTTCCTAAACCACATGGATCCATTAGAGTCACTTCATGTGTGTTCTTTTCATAAACCACATGGATCCACTAGATGTCATTGCATGTGTTGTTTTTCATAAACCACATGGATCCACTAGATATCATTCCATGTGTTCTCTTTTCCTAAACCACATGGATCCACTAGAGTCATTGCATGTGTGTTCTTTCATAAACCAAATGGATCCACTAGATATCATTGCATGTGTGTTATTTTCCTAAACCACATGGATCCACTAGATGTCATTGCATGCGTGTTCTTTTCCTAAACCACATGGATCCACTAGATGTCATTGCATGTGTGTTCTTTTCCTAAACCACATGCATCCACTATATGTTATTGCATGTGTGTTCTTTTCATAAACCACATGGATCCACTAGCGTCATTGGATGTGTGTGTGTTTGTATTAGTGTTCATCGTTTTGTTTGGAGAAGAACACATGCAATGATTCCACTCCACCATTTGGTGTTCTTTTCATAAACCACATGGATCCACTCATGTCATTGCATTTGTGTTCTTATCAGAAACCACATCGATCCACTAGATGTCATTGCATGTGTGTTCTTTTCATAAACCACATGGATCCACTAGATGTCATTGCATGTGTGTTGTTTTTGTAAACCACATGGATCCAATAGAGGTCATTGCATTTGTGTTATTTTCCTAAACCACATGGATCCACTAGAGTCATTGCATGTGTGGTGTTTTCAGAAACACATGGATCCACTAGATGTCATTGCATGTGAGTTCTTTTCATAAACTACATGGATCCCCTAGAGTCATTGCATGTGTGTTCTGTTCATAAACCACCCGGATCCAATAGATGTCATTGCATGTGTGTTCTTTTCATAAACCACATGGATCCACTGATGTCATTGTATGTGTGTTCTTTTCATAAACCACATGGATCCACTAGATGTCATTCCATGTATGTTATTTTCATAAACCACATGGATCCACTAGATGCCATTGCGTGTGTGTTCTTTTCCTAAACCACATGGATCCACTAGAGTCATTCCATGTGTGTTCTTTTCTTAAACCACATGGATCCACTAGATGTCATTGCATGTGTGTTATTTTAGTAAACCACATGGATCCACTAGATGTCATTGCATGTGTGTTCTTTTCATAAACCACATGGATCCAATAAATGTCATTGCATGTGTGTTCTTTTATAAACCACATGGATCCACTCATGTCATTGCATGTGTGTTATTTTCACAAACCACGTGGATCCACTAGATGTCATTGCATGCGTGTTCTTTTCATAAACCACATGGATCCACTAGATGTACTTGGATGTGTGTTCTTTTCCTAAACCACATGGATCCACTAGATGGCATTGCATGTGTGTTCTGTTCATAAACCATATGGATGCACTGATGTCATTGCATGTGTGTTATTTTCATAAACAACATGGATCCACTAGATGTTATTGCATGTCTGTTATTTCATAATCCACATGGATCCACTAGATGTCATTCCATGTGTGTTCTTTTCCTAAACCCAATGGATCCACTAGATATCATTGCATGTGTGTTATTTTCCTAAACCACATGGATCCACTAGATTGCATTGCATGTGTTCTTTTCCTAAACAACATGGATCCACTAGATGTCATTCCATGTGTGTCCTTTTACTAAACCACATGGATCCACTAGATGTCATTGCATGTGTGTTCTTTTCCTAAACCCCATGCATCCAATAGATGTCATTGCAGGTTTGTTCTTTTCCTAAACCACATGGATCCACTATATGTCATTGCATGTGTGCTCTTGTCATAAACCACATGGATCCACTAGAGTCGTTGTATGTGTGTGTGTGTCAATGTGCATCATTGTGGTTTTGGAAAAGAACACATGCAATGATGGCACTCCAACATGTGGTGTCCATCCATGTCCAGGAACCCTAGCAGCATGTTGGGATTCAACCTATTCATGCATTCTACAACTAGTTTGAAAGATACTACATCACCACACCCACTTGGATGTGTGTGTTAGGTAATGCATAATTGTTGTTTTGGAAAATAACACATGCAATGATGCCACTCCTTCGTCTGGTGTCCAACCATGTCCAGCAACCCTAGCAGCATGCTGGGATTCAACTGCAACATGCATTCTACCACCAGTTTGAAAGATGTTGTATCACCACACCCAGTTGGATGTGTGTCAAGTGTGCATCATTATGGTTTTGGACAAGAACACATGAAATGATGACACACTTGCATGTTGTGTTCTTTTCCTAAACCACATGGATCCACTAGAGTCATTGCATGTGTGTTCTTTTCACAAACCACATGGATCCACTGATGTCATTGCATGTGCGTTATTTTCATAAACCACATGGATCCACTAGATTTCATTGCATGTGTGTTCTTTTCCTAAACCACATGGATCCACTAGATTGCATTGCATGTGTGTCCTTTTCCTAAACCACATGGATCCACTATATATTATTGCATGTGTTATTTTTCATACAACACATGGATCCACTAGCGTCATTGGATGTGTGTGTGTATTAGTGTGCATCGTTATGGTTTTGGAAATGAACACATGCAATGATGCCACTCCACCATGTGGTGTTCTTTTCATAAACCACATGGATCCACTTATGTCATTGCATGTGTGTTATTTTCATAAACCACATGGATCCACTAGATGTCATTCCATATGTGTTCTTTCCCTAAACCACATGGATCCACCAGAGTCATTGCATGTGCTCTTTTCATAAACCACATGGATCCACTAGATGTCATTGCATGTTTTTTCCTAAACCACATGGATCCATTAGAGTCAGTTCATGTGTGTTCTTTTCATAAACCACATGGATCCACTAGATGTCATTGCATGTGTTGTTTTTCATAAACCACATGGATCCACTAGATATCATTCCATGTGTTCTCTTTTCCTAAACCACATGGATCCACTAGAGTCATTGCATGTGTGTTCTTTCATAAACCAAATGGATCCACTAGATATCATTGCATGTGTGTTATTTTCCTAAACCACATGGATCCACTAGATGTCATTGCATGTGTGTTCTTTTCCTAAACCACATGGATCCACTAGATGTCATTGCATGTGTGTTCTTTTCCTAAACCACATGCATCCACTATATGTTATTGCATGTGTGTTCTTTTCATAAACCACATGGATCCACTAGAGTCATTGGATGTGTGTGTATCGGTGTTTACGTTATGGTTTTGGAAAGAACACATGCAATGATGCCACTCCACAATGTGGTGTTCTTTTCATAAACCACATGGATCCACTCATTTCATTGCATTTGTGTTATTTTCATAAACCACATGGATCCACTACATGTCATTGCATGTGTGTTCTTTTCATAAACCACATGGATCCACTAGATGTCATTGCATGTGTGTTGTTTTTGTAAACCACATGGATCCAATAGAGGTCATTGCATTTGTGTTATTTTCCTAAACCACATGGATCCACTAGAGTCATTGCATGTGTGTTCTTTTCGTAAAACACATGGATCCACTAGATGTCATTGCATGTGAGTTCTTTCCATAAACTACATGGATCCCCTAGATGTCATTGCATGTGTGTTCATTTTCTAAACCACATGGATCCACTAGAGTCATTGCTTGTGTGTTCTGTTCATAAACCACCCGGATCCAATAGATGTCATTGCATGTGTGTTCTTTTCATAAACCACATGGATCCACTGATGTCATTGCATGTGTGTTCTTTTCATAAACCACATGGATCCACTAGATGTCATTCCATGTATGTTATTTTCATAAACCACATGGATCCACTAGATGTCATTGCGTGTGTGTTCTTTTCATGAAACCACATGGATCCACTAGAGTCATTCCATGTGTGTTCCTTTCTTAAACTACATGGATCCACTAGATGTCATTGCATGTGTGTTCTTTTAAGTAACCACATGGATCCACTAGATGTCATTGCATGTGTGTTCTTTTCATAAACCACATGGATCCACTAGATGTCATTGCATGTGTGTTCTTTTTACAAACCACATGGATCCACTCATGTCATTGCATGTGTGTTATTTTCATAAACCACGTGGATCCACTAGATGTCATTGCATGCGTGTTCTTTTCATAAACCACATGGATCCACTAGATGTACTTGCATGTGTGTTCTTTTCCTAAACCACATGGATCCACTAGATGGCATTGCATGTGTGTTCTGTTCATAAACCACATGGATCCACTGATGTCATTGCATGTGTTTTATTTTCATAAACAATATGGATCCACTAGATGTTATTGATGTCTTTTATTTCATAAACCACATGGATCCACTAGATATCATTCCATGTGTGTTCTTTTCCTAAACCCAATGGATCCACTAGATATCATTGCATGTGTGTTATTTTCCTAAACCACATGGATCCACTAGATTGCATTGCATGTGTGTTCTTTTCCTAAACAACATGGATCCACTAGATGTCATTCCATGTGTTCTTTTCCTAAACCACATGGATCCACTAGATGTCATTGCATGTGTGTTCTTTTCCTAAACCACATGCATCCACTAGATGTCATTGCAGGTTTGTTCTTTTCCTAAACCACATGGATCCACTATATGTCATTGCATGTGTGCTCTTTTCATAAACCACATGGATCCACTAGAGTCGTTGTATGTGTGTGTGTGTCAATGTGCATCATTGTGGTTTTGGAAAAGAACACATGCAATGATGGCACTCCAACATGTGGTGTCCAACCATGTCCAGGAACCCTAGCAGCATGTTGGGATTCAACCTAATCATGCATTCTACAACTAGTTTGAAAGATACTACATCACCACACCCACTTGGATGTGTGTGTGTTAGTGTGCATAATTGTTGTTTTGGAAAATAACACATGCAATGATGCCACTCCTTAAATGCAGTGTCCAACCATGTCCAAAGAACCCTAGCAAGATGTTGATTCAACTGCAACATGCATTCTACCACCAGTTTGAAAGATGTTGTATCACCACACCCAGTTGGATGTGTGTGTCCGTGTGCATCATTATGGTTTTGGAAAAGAACACATGAAATGATGCCACACTAGCATGTGGTGTTCTTTTCCTAAACCACATGGATCCACTAGAGTCATTGCATGTGTGTTCTTTTCACAAACCACATGGATCCACTGATGTCTTGCATGTGTGTTATTTTCATAAACCACATGGATCCACTAGATTTCATTGCATGTGTGTTCTTTTCCTAAACCACATGGATCCACTAGAGTGCATTGCATGTGTGTCCATTTCCTAAACCACATGGATCCACAAAATGTTATTGCATGTGTGTTCTTTTCCTAAACCACATGGATCCACTAGCGTCATTGGATGTGTGTGTGTATTTGTGTGCATCGTTATGGTTTTGGAAATGAACACATGCAATGATGTCACTCCACCATGTGGTGTTCTTTTCATAAACCACATGGATCCACTGATGTCATTGCATGTGTGTTCTTTTCATAAACCACATGGATCCATTAGATGTCATTCCATGTGTTCTTTCCTAAACCACATGGATCCAGAGTCATTGCATGTGTGCTCTTTTCATAAACCCGATGGATCCACTAGATGTCATTGCATGTTTTTTCCTAAACCACATGGATCCATTAGAGTCATTGCATGTGTGTTCTTTTCATAAACCACATGGATCCACTAGATGTCATTGCATGTGTTGTTTTTCATAAACCACATGGATCCACTAGATATCATTCCATGTGTGCTCTTTTCCTAAACCACATGGATCCACTAGAGTCATGGCATGTGTGTTATTTTCATAAACCAAATGGATCCACTAGATATCATTGCATGTGTGTTATTTTCATAAACCACATGGATCCACTAGATATCATTGCATGTGTGTTATTTTCCTAAACCATATGGATCCACTAGATGTCATTGCATGTGTGTTCTTTTCATAAACCACATGGATCCACTAGATGTTATTGCATGTGTGTTATTTCATAAACCACATGGATCCACTAGCGTCATTGGATGTGTGTGTGTATTAGTGTTCATCGTTATGGTTTTGGAAAAGAACACATGCAATGATGACACTCCACAATGTGGTGTTCTTTTCATAAACGACATGGATCCACTCATGTCATTGCATTTCTGTTATTTTCATAAACCACATGGATCCATTGATCTCATTGCATGTGTGTTATTTTCATAAACCACATGGATCCACTAGATGTTATTGCATGTGTGTTATTTCATAAACCACATGGATCCACTGATGTCATTGCATGTGTGTTCTTTTCATAAACCACATGGATCCACTAGATGTCATTCCATGTGTAAGCTTTTCATAAACCACATGGATCCACTAGATGTCATTGCATGTGTGTTCTTTCCCTAAACCACATGGATCAACTAGAGTCATTGCATGCGTGCTCTTTTCATAAACCACATGGATCCACTAGATGTCATTGCATGTGTGTTCTTTTGAAAAACCACATGGATCCACTAGATGTCATTACATGTGTGTTCTTTTCATAAAACACAATGATCCACGAGATGTCATTGCATGTGTTCTTTTTATAAACGAAATGGATCCACTCATGTCATTGCATGTGTGTTATTTTCATAAACCACGTGGATCCACTAGATGTCATTGCATACGTGTTCTTTTCATAAACCACATGGATCCACTAGATGTACTTGCATGTGTGTTCTTTTCCTAAACCACATGGATCCACTAGATGGCATTGCATGTGTGTTCTGTTCATAAACCAAAGGGATCCACTGATGTCATTGCATGTGTGTTATTTTCATAAACCACATGGATCCACGAGATGTTATTGCATGTACATATTTCATAAACCACATGGATCCACTAGATGTCATTCCATGTGTGTTCTTTTCCTAAACCCAATGGATCCACTAGATATCATTGCATGTGTGTTATTTTCGTAAACCACATGGATCCACTATATTGCATTGCATGTGTGTTCTTTTCCTAAACAACATGGATCCACTAGATGTCATTGCATGTGTGTTCTTTTCCTAAACCACATGGATCCACTAGATGTCATTGCATGTGTGTTCTTTTCCTAAACCACATGCATCCACTAGATGTTATTGCATGTGTGTTCTTTTCATAAACCACATGGATCCACTAGCGTCATTGGATGTGTGGGTTTATTAGTGTTCATCGTTATGGTTTTGGAAAAGAACACATGCAATGATGCCACTCCACCATGTGGTGTTGTTTTCATAAACCACATGGATCCACTGATGTCATTGCATTTGTGTTCTTTTCGGAAAACCACATGGATCCACTAGATGTCATTGCATGTGTGTTCTTTTCGTAAAACACATGGATCCACTAGATGTCATTGCATATGTGTTCTTTTCCTAAACCACATGGATCCACTAGATGTCATTGCATGTGTGTTCTTTTGCTAAACCACGTGGATCCACTATATGTCATTGCATGTGTGTTCTTTTCATAAACCACATGTTTCTGCTAATGTCATTGCATGTGTGTTCTTTTCATAAACCACAGGGTTCCACTAGATGTCGATGCATGTGTGTTCTTTTCATAAACCACATGGATCCACTAGATGTCAATGCATGTGTGTTCTTTTCCTAAACCACTTGGATCCACTAGAGTCATTGGATGTGTGTGTGTATTAGTGTGCATCATTATGGATTTGGAAAAGAACACATGCAACAATGCAACTCCTGCATGTGGTGTTCTTTTCCTAAACCACATCGATCAACTATATGTCATTGCTTGTGTGTTCTTTTCAGTAAACCACATCGATCCACTGATGTCACTGCATGTGTGTTATTTTCCTAAAACACATGGATCCACTAGATGTACTTGCATGTGTGTTCTTTTCCTAAACCACACGGATCCACTAGATGTCATTGCATGTGTGTTCTTTTCATAAACCACATGGATCCACTAATGTCATTGCATGTGTGTTATTTCATAAACCACATGGATTCACTTGATGTCATTCCATGTGTGTTCATTTCCTAAACCACGTGGATCTAGTAGAGTCATTGGATGTATTTGTGTGTATTAGTGTGCACCATTGTGGTTTTGGAAAAGAATATAAGCAATGATGCCACTCCAGCATGTGGTGTTGTTTTCATAAACCACATGGATCCACTGATGTCATTGCATGTGTGTTCTTTTCATAAACCACATGGATCCACTAGATGTCATTGCATGTGTGTTCTTTTCATAAACCACATGGATCCACTAGCGTCATTGGATGTGTGTGTTTATTAGTGTTCATCGTTATGGTTTTGGAAAAGAACACATGCAATGATGCCACTCCACCATGTGGTGTTCTTTTCATAAACCACATGGATCCACTGATGTCATTGCATTTGTGTTCTTTTCAGAAAACCACATGGATCCACTAGATGTCATTGCATGTGTGTTCTTTTCATAAAACACATGGATCCACTAGATGTCATTGCATATGTGTTCTTTTCCTAAATCACATGGATCCACTAGATGTCATTGCATGTGTGTTCTTTTCCTAAACCACGTGGATCCACTATATGTCATTGCATGTGTGTTCTTTTCATAAACCACATGGATCCACTATAGTCATTGGATGTATGTGTATTAGTGTGCATCATTGTGGTTTTCGAAAAGAACACATGCAATGAGGCCACTCCAGCATGTGGTGTTCTTTTGCTAAACCACATGGATCCACTAGATGTCATTACATGTGTGTTCTTTTCATAAACCATATGTTTCTGCTAATGTCATTGCATGTGTGTTCTTTTCATAAACCAAATGGTTCCACTAGATGTCGATGCATGTGTGTTCTTTTCATAAACCACATGGATCCACTATATGTCAATGCATGTGTGTTCTTTTCCTAAACCACTTGGATCCACTAGAGTCATTGGATGTGTGTGTGTATTAGTGTGCATCATTATGGATTTGGAAAAGAACGCATGCAACAATGCAACTCCTGCATGTGGTGTTCTTTCCTAAACCACATCGATCAACTATATGTCATTGCTTGTGTGTTCTTTTCATAAACCACATCGATCCACTGATGTCATTGCATGTGTGTTATTTTCCTAAACCACATGGATCCACTAGATGTACTTGCATGTGTGTTCTTTTCCTAAACCACATGGATCCACTAGATGTCATTGCATGTGTGTTCTTTTCATAAACCACATGGATCCACTAATGTCATTGCATGTGTGTTATTTCATAAACCACATGGATTCACTTGATGTCATTCCATGTGTGTTCATTTCCTAAACCACATGGATCTAGTAGAGTCATTGGATGTGTTTGTGTGTATTAGTGTGCACCATTGTGGTTTTGGAAAAGAATATAAGCAATGATGCCACTCCAGCATGTGGTGTTGTTTTCATAAACCACATGGATCCACTGATGTCATTGCATGTGTGTTCTTTTCATAAACCACATGGATCCACTAGATGTCATTGCATGTGTGTTCTTTTCATAAACCACATGGATCCACTAGCGTCATTGGATGTGTGTGTGTATTAGTGTTCATCGTTATTGTTTTGGAAAGGAACACATGCAATGATGCCACTCCACCATGTGGTGTTCTTTTCATAAACCACATGGATCCACTCATGTCATTGCATTTCTTTTCTTTTCAGAAACCACATGGATCCATTAGATGTCATTGCATGTGTGTTCTTTTCATAAACCACATGGATCCACTAGATGTCATTGCATGTGTGTTGTTTTCGTAAACCACATGGATCCACTAGAGGTCATTGCATTTGTATTATTTTCCTAAACCACATGGATCCACTAGAGTCATTGCATGTGTGTTCTTTTCGTAAAACACATGGATCCACTAGATGTCATTGCATGTGAGTTCTTTTCATAAACCACATGGATCCCCTAGATGTCATTGCATGTGTGTTCATTTTCTAAACCACATGGATCCACTAGAGTCATTGCATGTGTGTTCTGTTCATAAACCACCCGGATCCAATAGATGTCATTGCATGTGTGTTCTTTTCATAAACCACATAGATCCATTGATGTCATTGCATGTGTGTTATTTTCATAAACCACATGGATCCACTTGATGTCATTCCATGTGTGTTATTTTCATAAACCACATGGCTCCACTAGATGTCATTGCGTGTGTGTTCTTTTCCTAAACCACATGGATCCACTAGAGTCATTGCATGTGTGTTCTTTTCGTAAACCACATGGATCCACTAGAGTCATTGGATGCGTGTGTGTGTATTAGTGTTCATCGTTATGGTTTTGGAAAAGAACACATGCAATGATGCCACTCCACCATGTGGTGTTCTTTTCATAAATCACATGGATCCACTAATGTCATTGCATTTGTGTTCTTTTAAACCACATGGATGCACTAGATGTCATTGTATGTGTTCTTTTCATAAACCACATGGATCCACTAGATGTCATTGCATGTGTGTTCTTTTCATAAACCACATGGATCCACTTGATGTCATTGCATGTGTGTTCTTTTCCTAAACCACATGCATCCAGTAGAGTCATTGCATGTGTCTTCTTTTCATAAACCACATGGGTCCACTAGAGTCATTGCATGTGTGTTCTTTTCATAAACCACATGGATCCACTAGATGTCATTGCATGTGTTTTATTTTCCTAAACCACATGGATCCACTAAAGTCATTCCATGTGTGTTCTTTTTGTAAACCACATGGATCTACTAGATGTCATTGCATGTGTGTTCTTTTCATAAACCACATGGATCCACTAGATGTCGTTACATGTGTGTTATTTTCCTAAACCACATTGATCCACTAGAGTCATTGCATGTGTCGTCTTTTCATAAACTACGTGGATCCACTAGATGTCATTGCATGCGTGTTCTTTTCATAAACCACATGGATCCACTAGATGTACTTGCATGTGTGTTATTTTCCTAAACCACATGGATTCACTAGATGTCATTGCATGTGTGTTCTTTTCATAAACCACATGGATCCACTAATTTCATTGCATGTGTGTTATTTCATAAACCACATGGATTCACTTGATGTCATTCCATGTGTGTTTATTTCCTAAACCACGTGGATCTAGTAGAGTCATTGGATGTGTTTGTGTGTATTAGTGTGCACCATTGTGGTTTTGGAAAAGAATATAAGCAATGATGCCACTCCAGCATGTGGTGTTGTTTTCATAAACCACATGGATCCACTGATGTCATTGCATGTGAGTTCTTTTCATAAACCACATGGATCCACTAGATGTCATTGCATGTGTGTTCTTTTCATAATCCACATGGATTCGTTAGATGTCATGGCATGTGTGTTCTTTTCCTAAACCACATGGATCCACTAGAGTCATTCCATGTGTGTTCTTTTCTTAAACCACATGGATCCACTAGATGTCATTGCATGTGTGTTCTTTTCGTAAACCACATGGATCCATTAGTTGTCATTCCATGTGTGTTCTTTTCCTAAACCACATGGATCCACTAGAGTCATTGCATGTGTGTTCTTTTCATAAACCACATGGATCCAATAGATGTCATTGCATGTGTGTTTTTTTCATAAACCACATGGATCCACTAGATATCATTGCTTGTGTGTTATTTTCCAAAACCACATGGATCCACTATATGTCATTTCATGTGTGTTCTTTTCCTAAACCACATGGATCCACTAGATTGCATTGCATGTGTGTCCTTTTCCTAAACCACATGGATCCACTATATATGATTGCATGTGTGTTCTTTGCATAAACCACATGGATCCACTAGCGTTATTGGATGTGTGTGTATTAGTGTGCATCGTTATGGTTTTGGAAATGAACACATGCAATGATGCCACTCCACCATGTGGTGTTGTTTTCATAAACCACATGGATCGACTAATGTCATTACATGTGTGTTCTTTTCATAAACCACATGGATCCAATAGATGTTATTCCATGTGTATGCTTTTCATAAACCACATGGATCCACTAGATGTCATTGCATGTTGTTTCTTTCCCTAAACCACATGGATCAACAAGAGTCATTGAATGCGTGCTCTTTTCATAAACCACATGGATCCACTAGATGTCACTGCATGTGCTTTTTTTCCTAAACCACATGGATCCATTTGAGTCATTGCATGGGTGTTATTTTCATAAACCACATGGATCCACTAGATGTCATTGCATGTGTTGTTTTTCATAAACCACACGGATCCACTAGATGTCATTCCATGTGTGTTCTTTTCCTTAACCACATGGAACCACTAGAGTCATTGCATGTGTGTTCTTTTCATAAACCAAATGGATCCACTTGATATCATTGCATGTGTGTTATTTTCCTAAACCACATGCATCCACTATATGTTATTGCATGTGTGTTGTTTTCATAAACCACATGGATCCACTAGCGTCATTGGATGTGTGTCTGTATTAGAGTTCATAGTTATGGTTTTGGAAAAGAACACATGCAATGATGCCACTCCACCATGTAGTGTTCTTTTCATAAACCACATCGATCCATTGATGTCATTGTATTTGTGTTCTTTTCAGAAACCACATGGATCCACTAGATGTCATGGCATGTGTGTTATTTTCATAAACCACATGGATCCACTCGATGTCATTGCATGTGTGTTGTTTTCGTAAACCACATGGATCCGCTAGATGTTATTGCATGTGTGTTCATTTTCTAAACCACACAGATCCACTAGAGTCATTGCATGTGTGTTCTATTCATAAACCACCCGGATCCAATAGATGTCATTGCATGTGTGTTCTTTTCCTAAACCACATGAATCCACTAGATGTCATTACATATGTGTTATTTTCCTAAACCACATGGATCCACTAGATGTCATTGCATGTGTGTTTCTTTTCCTAAACCTCGTGGATCCACTATATGTCATTGCATGTGTGTTCTTTTGATAAACCACATGGATCCAATATAGTCATTGGATGTGTGTGTATCATTGTGCATCATTGTGGTTTTCGAAAAGAACACATGCAATGATGCCACTCCATCATGTGGTGTTCTTTTCCTAAACCACATGGATCCACTAGATGTCATTGCATGTGTGTTCTTTTCATAAACCATATGTTTTCGCTAATGTCATTGCATGTGTGTTCTTTTCATTAACCACATGGATCCACTAGATGTCCATGCATGTGTGTTCTTTTCCTACACCACTTGGATCCAGTAGAGTCATTGGATGTGTGTGTATTAGTGTGCATCATTGTGGATTTGGAAAAGAACGCATGCAACAATGCAACTCTGCATCCGGTGTTCTATTCGTAAACCACATGGATCAACTAGATGTCATTGCATGTGTGTTCTTCTCATAAACCACATTGATCCACTGATGTCATTGCATGTTTGTTGTTTTCCTAAACCACATGGATCCACTAGAGTCATTGCATGTGTGTCCTTTTCATAAACCACATTGATCCACTAGATGTCATTGCATGTGTGTTATTTTCCTAAACCACATGGATCCACTAGAGTCATTGCATGTGTGTTCTTTTAATAAACCACATGTATAAACTAATGTCATTGCATGTTTGTTCTGTACATAAACAACATGGATCCACTAGATATCATTGCATGTGAGTTATTTTCCTAAACCACATGGATCCACTAGAGTCACTGCATGGATGATCTTTTCATAAAACACATCCATCCACTAGATGTCATTGCAGGTGTGTTCTTTTTTCATAAACAACATCGATCCACTATATGTCATTGCATGTGTGATCTTGTCATAAACCACATGGATCCACTAGAGTCATTGTATGTGTGTGTGTCAATGTGCATCATTGTGGATTTGGAAAAGAACACATGCAATGATGGCACTCCAGCATGTGGTGTCCAACCATGTCCAGGAACCCTAGCACATCTTTGGGATTCAACCGAAGCATGCATTCTACAACTAGTTTGAAAGATACTGCATCACCACACCCACTTGGATGCGTGTGTGTGTTAGTGTGCATCATTGTGGTTTTGGAAAATAACACATGCAATGATGCCACTCCTTCATCTGGTGTCCAACCATGTCCATCAACCCTAGCAGCATGCTGGGATTCAATTGCAGCATGCATTCTACCAACAGTTTGAAAGATGTTGTATCGCCACACCCACTTGGATGTGTGTGTCCATGTGCGTTATTATGGTTTTGGAAAAGAACACATGCAATGATGCCACCATAGCATGTGGTGTTCTTTTCCTAAACCACATGGATCCACTAGAGTCATTGCATGTGTGTTCTTTTCACAAACCACATGGATCCACTAATGTCATGGCATGTGTATTATTTTCATAAACCACATGGATCCACTAGATTTCATTGCATGTGTGTTCTTTTTCTAAACCACACGGATCCACTAGATTGCATTGCATGTGTGTCCTTTTCCTAAACCACATGGATCCACTATATGTTATTGCATGTGTGTTATTTTCATAAACCACATGGATCCACTAGCGTCATTGGATGTGTTTGTGTATTAGTGTGCATCGTTATGGTTTTGGAAATGAACACATGCAATGATGCCACTCCACCATGTGGTGTTCTTTTCATAAACCACATGGATCCACTTATGTCATTGCATGTGTGTTCTTCTCATAAACCACATGGATCGACTAGATGTCATTGCATGTGTATGCTTTTCATAAACCACATGGATCCACTAGATGTCATTGCATGTGTGTTCTTTCCCTAAACCACATGGATCCACTAGAGTCATTGCATGTATTCTCTTTTCATAAACCACATGGATCCACTAGATGCCATTGCATGTTTTTTTCCTAAACCACATGGATCCATTAGAGTCATTGCATGTGTGTTCTTTTCATAAACCACATGGATCCACTAGATGTCATTGCGTGTGTTGTTTTTCATAAACCACATGGATCCACTAGATGTCATTCCATGTGTGTTCTTTTCCTAAACCACATGGATCCACTAGAGTCATTGCATGTGTGTTCTTTTCATAAACCAAATGGATCCACTAGATATCATTGCATGTGTGTTATTTTCCTAAACCACATGGATCCACTAGATGTTATTGCATGTGTGTTCTTTTCCTAAACCACATGGATCCACTAGATGTCATTGCATGTGTGTTCCTTTCCTAAACCACATGCATCCACTATATGTTATTGCATGTGTGTTCTTTTCATAAACCACATGGATCCACTAGCGTCATTGGATGTGCGGGTGTATTAGTGTTCATCGTTATGGTTTTGGAAAAGAACACATGCAATGATGCCACTCCACCATGTGGTGTTCTTTTCATAAACCAGATGGATCCACTGATGTCATTGCGTTTGTGTTCGTTTCAGAAACCACATGGATCCACTAGATGTCATTGCATGTGTGTTCTTTTCATAAACCACATGGATCCACTAGATGTCATTGCATGTGTGTTGTTTTCATACACCACATGGATCCACTATATGTCATTGCATTTGTGTTATTTTCCTAAACCACATGGATCCACTAGAGTCATTGCATGTGTGTTCTTTTCATAAAACACATGGATCCACTAGATGTCATTGCATGTGAGTTCTTTTCATACACCACATGGATCCCCTAGATGTCACTGCATGTGTGTTCATTTTCTCAACCACATGGATCAACTAGAGTCATTGCATGTGTGTTCTGTTCATAAACCACCCGGATCCAATAGATGTCATTGCATGTGTGTTCTTTTGATGAACCACATGGATCCACTGATGTCATTGCATGTGTGTTCTTTTCATAAACCACATGGATCCACTAGATGTCATTCCATGTGTGTTCTTTTCATAAACCACAGGGATCCAGTAGATGTCATTGCATGTGTGTTCTTTTCCTAAACCACATGGATCCACTAGAGTCATTCCATGTGTGTTCTTTTCTTAAACCACATGGATCCACTAGATGTCAATGCATGTGTGTTCTTTTCATAAACCACATGGATCCACTAGATGTCATTGGCTGTGTGTTCTTTTCATAAACCACATGGATCTACTAGATGGCATTGCATGTGTGTTCTTTTCATAAACCACATGGATCTACTCATGTCATTGCATGTGTGTTATTTTCATAAACCACATGGATCCACTAGATATCATTGCATGTGTGTTATTTCATAAAACACATGGATCCCCTAGATGTCATTGCATGTGTGTTCATTTCCTAAACCACATGGATCCACTAGAGTCATTGGATGTGTTTGTGTGTATTAGTGTGCATCACTGTGGTTTTGGAAAAGAATACATGTAATGGTTCCACTCCAGCATGTGGGGTTATTTTCATAAACCACATGGATCCACTGATGTCATTGCATGTGTGTTCTTTTCATAAACCACATGGATCCACTAGATGTTATTGCATGTGTGTTATTTCATAAACCACATGGATTCACTTGATGTCATTCCATTTGTGTTCATTTCCTAAACCACATGGATCCAGTAGAGTCATTGGATGTGTTTGTGTGTATTAGTGTGCACCATTGTGGTTTTGGAGAAGAATATATGCAAAGATGCCACTCCAGCATGTGGTGTTGTTTTCATAAACCACATGGATCCACTGATGTCATTGCATGTGTGATCTTTTCATAAACCACATGGATCCACTAGATGTCATTGCATGTGTGTTCTTTTCATAAACCACATGGATCCATTAGATGTCATGGCATGATTGTTCTTTTCCTAAACCACATGGATCCACTAGAGTCATTCCATGTGTGTTCTTTTCTTAAACCACATGGATCCACTAGATGTCATTGCATGTGTGTTCTTTTCGTAAACCACATGGATCCATTAGATGTCATTGCATGTGTGTTATTTTCCTAAACCACATGGATCCACTAGAGTTATTGCATGTGTGTTCTTTTCATAAACCACATGGATGCACTAGATGTCATTGCATGTGTGTTCTTTTCATAAACCACATGGATCCACTGATGTCATTGCATCTGTGTTATTTTCATATACCACATGGATCCACTAGATGTCATTGCATGTGTGTTATTTCATAAACCACATGGATCCACTTGATGTCATTGCATGTGTTTTTATTTCCTAAACCACATGGATCCACTAGAGTCATTGGATGTGTTTGTCTGTATTAGTGTGCATCATTGTGGTTTTGGAAAAGAATACATGCAATGATGCCACTCCAGCATGTGGTGTTCTTTTCATAATCCACATGGATACACTGATGTCATTGCATGTGTGTTCTTTTCATAAACCACATGGATCCACTAGATGTCATTGCATGTGTATGCTTTTCATAAACCACATGGATCCACTAGATGTCGTTGCATGTCTGTTCTTTTCCTAAACCACATGGATCCACTAGAGTCATTGCGTGTGTGCTCTTTTCATAAACCACATGGATCCACTAGATGGAATTGCATGTGTTTTTTCCTAAACCACATGGATCCATTAGAGTCATCGCATGTGTGTGCTTTTCATAAACCACATGGATCCAGTAGATGTCATTGCATGTGTTGTTTTTCATAAACCACATGGATCCACTAGATGTCATTCCATGTGTGTTCTTTTCCTAAACCACATGGATCCACTAGAGTCATTGCATGTGTGTTCTTTTCACAAAGCACATGGATCCACTAGATATCACTGCATGTGTGTTATTTTCCTAAACCACATGGATCCGCTGATGTCATTGCATGTGTGTTCTTTTCATAAATGACATGGATCCACTAGATGTCATTGCATGTGTATGCTTTTCATAAACCACATGGATCCACTATATGTCATTGCATGTGTGTTCTTTTCCTAAACCACATGGATCCACTAGAGTCATTGCGTGTGTGCTCTTTTCATAAACCACATGGATCCACTAGATGTCATTGCATGTGTTTTTTCCTAAACCACATGGATCCATTAGAGTCATTGCATGTGTGTTCTTTTCATAAACCACATGGATCCACTAGATGTCATTACATGTGTTATTTTTCATAAACCACATGGATCCACTAGATGTCATTCCATGTGTGTTCTTTTCCTAAACCACATGGATCCACTAGACTCATTGCATGTGTGTTCTTTTCATAAACCAAATGGATCCACTATATATCATTGCATGTTTGTTATTTTCCTAAACCACATGGATCCACTAGATGTCATTGCATGTGTGTTCTTTTCCTAAACCACATAGATCCACTAGATGTCATTGCATGTGTGTTCTTTTCCTAAACCACATGAATCCACTATATGTTATTGCATGTGTGTTCTTTTCATAAACCACATGGATCCACTAGCATCATTGGATGTGTCTGTGTATTAGTGTTCAGCGTTATGGTTTGGAAAAGAACACATGCAATAATGCCACTCCACCATGTGGTGTTCTTTTCATAAACCACATGGCTCCACTAGATATCATCGCATGTTTTTTCTTTTCATAAACCACATGGAACCACTAGATGTCATTGCATGTGTGTTGTTTTCATAAACCACATGGATCCACTAGATGTCATTGCATCTGTGTTATTTTCCAAATCCACATGGATCCACTAGAGTCATTGCATGTGTGTTATTTTCATAAAACACATGGATCCCCTAGATGTCATTGCATGTGAATTCTTTTCATAAACCACATGGATCCTCTAGATGGCATTGCATGTGTGTTCATTTTCTAAACCATATGGATCCACTAGAGTCATTGCATGTGTGTTCTGTTCATAAACCACCTGGATCCAATAGATGTCATTGCATGTGTGTTATTTTCCTAAACCACATGGATCCACTAGATGTCATTGCATATGTGTTCTTTTCCTAAACCACATAGATCCACTAGATGTCATTACATATGTGTTCTTTTCCTAAACCACGTGGATCCACTATATGTCATTGCATGTGTGTTCTTTTCATAAACCACATGGATCCACTATAGTCATTGGATGTGTGTGAATCAGTGTGCATCATTGTGGTTTTCGAAAAGAACACATGCCATGATGCCACTCCAGCATGTGGTGTTCTTTTCCTAAACCACATGGATCCACTAGATGTCATTCATGTGTGTTCTTTTCATAAACCATATGTTTCCGCTAATGTCATTGCATGTGTGTTCTTTTCATAAACCACATGGATCCACTAGATGTCGATGCATGTGTGTTCTTTTCATAAACCACATGGATCCACTAGATGTCGATGCATGTGTGTTCTTTTCATAAACCACATGGATCCACTAGATGTCAATGCATGTGTGTTCTTTTCCTAAACCACTTGCATCCACTAGAGTCATTGGATGTGTGTGTGTATTAGTGTGCATCATTGTGGATTTGGAAAAGAACACATGCAACAATGCAAGTACTTCATCTGGTGTTCTTTTCCTAAACCACATGGATACCCTAGATGTCGTTGCATGAGTGTTCTTTTCATAAACCACATCGATCCACTGATGTCATTGCATGTGTGTTATTTTCCTAAACCACATGGATCCACTAGAGTCATTGCGTGTGTGTCCTTTTCATAAACCACATTGATCCACTAGATGTCATTGCATGTGTGTTATTTTCCTAAACCACATGGATCCACTAGAGTCATTGCATGTGTGTTCTTTTCATAAACCACATGGATCCACTAATGTCATTGCATGTGTGTTCTTTTCATAAACCACATGGATCCACTAGATGTCATTGCATGTGTGTTATTTTCCTAAACCACATGGATCCACTAGAGTCATTGCATGGATGTTCTTTTCATAAAACACATGGATCCACTAGATGTCATTGCAGGTGTGTTCTTTTTTCCTAAACCACATGGATCCACTATATGTCATTGTATGTGTGTGTGTCAATGTGCATCATTGCGGATTTGGAAAAGAACACATGCAATGATGGCACTCCAGCATGTGGTGTCCAACCATGTCCAGGAACCCTAGCAGCTTGCTGGGATTCAACCGAAGCATGCATTCTACAACTAGTTTGAAAGATACTGCATCACCACACCCACTTGGATGCGTGCGTGTGTGTTAGTGTGCATCATTGTGGTTTTGGAAAATAGCACATGCAATGATTCCACTCCTTCATCTGGTGTCCAACCATGTCCATCAACCCTAGCAGCATGCTGGGATTCAATGGCAGCATGCATTCTACCAACAGTTTGAAAGATGATGTATCGCCACACCCACTTGGATATGTGTGTCCGTGTGCGTTATTATGGTTTTGGAAAAGAACACATGCAATGATGCCAACCTAGCATGTGCTGTTCTTTTCCTAAACCACATGGATCCACTAGAGTCATTGCATGTGTGTTCTTTTCACAAACCACATTGATCCACTGATGTCATTGCATGTGTATTATTTTCATAAACCACATGGATCCACTAGATTTCATTGCATGTGTGTTCTTTTCCTAAACCACATGTATCCAATAGATTGCATTGCATGTGTGTCCTTTTCCTAAACCACATGGATCCACTATATGTTATTGCATGTGTTTATTTTCATAAACCACATGGATCCACTAGCGTCATTGGATGTGTTTGTGTATTAGTGTGCATCATTATGGTTTCTGAAATGAACACATGCAATGATGCCACTCCACCATGTGGTGTTCTTTTCATAAATCACATGGATCCACTAGATGTCATTGCATGTGTGTTCTTTCCCTAAACCACATGGATCCACTAGAGTCATTGCATGTATTCTCTTTTCATAAACCACATGGATCCACTAGATGTCATTGCATGTTTTTTTCCTAAACCACATGGATCCATTAGAGTCATTGCATGTGTGTTCTTTTCATAAACCACATGGATCCACTAGATTTCATTGCATGTGTTGTTTTTCATGAACCACATGGATCCACTAGATGTCATTCCATGTGTGTTCTTTTCCTAAACCACATGGATCCACTAGAGTCATTGCATGTGTGTTCTTTTCATAAACCAAATGGATCCACTAGATATCATTGCATCTGTGTTATTTTCCTAAACCATATGGATCCACTAGATGTTATTGCATGTGTGTTCTTTTCCTAAACCACATGGATCCACTAGATGTCATTGCATGTGTGTTCTTTTCCTAAACAACATGCATCCACTATATGTTATTGCATGTGTGTTCTTTTCATAAACCACGTGGATCCACTAGCGTCATTGGATGTGCGTGTGTATTAGTGTTCATCGTTATGGTTTTGGAAAAGAACACATGCAATGATGCCACTCCACCATGTGGTGTTCTTTTCATAAACCAGATGGATCCACTGATGTCATTGCGTTTGTGTTCGTTTCAGAAACCACATGGATCCAGTAGATGTCATTGCATGTGTGTTCTTTTCATAAACCACATGGATCCACTAGATGTCATTGCATGTGTGTTGTTTTCATACACCACATGGATCTACTAGATGTCATTGCATTTGTGTTATTTTCCTAAACCACATGGATCCACTAGAGTCATTCCATGTGTGTTCTTTTCTTAAACCACATGGATCCACTAGATGTCATTGCATGTGTGTTCTTTTCATAAACCACATGGATCCACTCGATGTCATTGCATGTGTGTTCTTTTCATAAACCACATGGATCTACTAGATGTCATTGCATGTGTGTTCTTTTCATAAACCACATGGATCTACTCATGTTATTGCATGTGTGTTATTTTCATAAACCACATGGATCCACTAGATATCATTACATGTGTGTTATTTCATAAACCACATGGATCCACTTGATGTCATTGCATGTGTGTTCATTTCCTAAACCACATGGATCCACTAGAGTGATTGGATGTGTTTGTGTGTATTAGTGTGCATCAGTGTGGTTTTGGAAAAGAATACATGTAAGGGTGCCACTCCAGCATGTGGTGTTATTTTCATAAACCACATGGATCCACTTATGTCATTGCATGTGTGTTCTTTTCATCAACCACATGGATCCACTAGATGTCATTGCATGTGTGTTCTTTTCATAAACCACATGGATCCACTAGATGTCATTGCATGTGTGTTCTTTTCCTAAACCACATGGATCCACTAGAGTCATTCCATGTGTGTTCTTTTCGTAAACCACATGGATCTATTAGATGTCATTGCATGTGTGTTCTTTTCATAAACCACGTGGATACACTAGATGTCATTTCATGTGTGTTCTTTTCCTAAACCACATGGATCCACTAGAGTCATTACATGTGTGTTCTTTACATAAAACACATGGATCCACTAGATGTCATTGCATGTGAGTTATTTTCATAAACCACATGGATCCCCTAGATGTCATTGCATGTGTGCTCATTTTCTAAACCACATGGATCCACTAGAGTCAATGCATGTGTGTTCTATTCATAAACCACTTGGATCCAATAGATATCATTGCATGTGTGTTCTTTTCGTAAACCACATGGATCCACTGGATGTCATTGCATGTGTGTTCTTTTCCTAAACCACATGGATCCACTAGAGTCATTCCATGTGTGTTCTTTTCTTAAACCACATGGATCCACTAGATGTCATTGCATGTGTGTTCTTTTCGTAAACCACATGGATCCACTAGATGTTATTGCATGTGTGTTCTTTTCCTAAACCACATGGATGGACTAGAGTCATTGCATGTGTGATCTTTTCATAAACAACATGGATCCACTAGATGTCATTGCATGCGTGTTCTTTTCATAGACCACATGGATCCACTAATGTCATTGCATGTGTGTTATTTTGATAAACCACATGGATCCACTAGATGTCATTGCATGTGTGTTATTTCATAAACCACATGGATCCACTTGATGTCATTGCATGTGTGTTTATTTCCTAATCCACATGGATCCACTAGAGTCATTGGATGTATTTGTGTGTATTAGTGTGCATCATTGTGGTTTTGGAAAAGAAAACATGCAATGATGCCACTCCAGCATGTGGTGTTCTTTCCATAAACCACATGGATCCACTGATTTCATTGCATGTGTGTTCTTTTCATGAACCACATGGATCCACTAGATTTCATTGCATGTGTGTTCTTTTCATAAACCACATGGATCCACTAGAGTCATTCTATGTATGTTCTTTTCGTAAACCACATGGATCTATTAGATGTCATTGCATGTGTGTTCTTTTCATAAACCCCGTGGATCCATTAGATGTCATTTCATGTGTGTTCTTTTCCTAAACCACATGGATCCACTAGAGTCATTGCATGTGTGTTCTTTTCATAAAACACATGGATCCACTAGATGTCATTGCATGTGAGTTCTTTTCATAAACCACATGGATCCACTAGATGTCATTCCATGTCTGTTCTTTTCATAAACCACATGGATCCCCTAGATGTCATTTCATTTGTGTTCATTTTCTAAACCACATGTATCCACTAGAGTCATTGCATGTGTGTTCTGTTCATAAACCACTCGCATCCAATAGATGTCATTGCATGTGTGTTCTTTTCATAAACCACATGGATCCACTGATGTCATTGCATGTGTGTTCGTTTCATAAACCACATGGATCCACTAGATGTCATTGCATGTTTTTTTCCTAACCCACATGGATCCATTAGAGTCATTGCATGTGTGTTCTTTTCATAAACCACATGGATCCACTAGATGTCATTCCATGTGTGTTCTTTTCCTAAACCACATGGATCCACTAGTGTCATTGCATGTGTGTTATTTTCATAAACCAAATGGATCCACTAGATATCATTGCATGTGTGTTATTTTCCTAAACCACATGGATCCACTAGATGTCATTGCTTGTGTGTTCTTTTCCTAAACCACATGGATCCACTAGATGTCATTGCAAGTGTTTTTTTTTCCTAAACCACATGGATCCACTAGATGTCATTGCATGTGTGTTGTTTTCATACACCACATGGATCCACTAGATGTCATTGCATTTGTGTTATTTTCCTAAACCACATGGATCCACTAGAGTCATTGCATGTGTGTTCTTTTCATAAAACACATGGATCCACTAGATGTCATTGCATGTGAGTTCTTTTCATAAACCACATGGATGCCCTAGATGTCATTGCATGTGTGTTCATTTTCTCAACCACATGGATCAACTAGAGTCATTGCATGTGTGTTCTGTTCATAAACCACCCGGATCCAATAGATGTCATTGCATGTGTGTTCTTTTGATAAACCACATGGATCCACTGATGTCATTGCATGTGTGTTCTTTTCATAAACCACATGGATCCACTAGATGTCATTCCATGTGTGTTCTTTTCATAAACCACATGGATCTAGTAGATGTCATTGCATGTGTGTTCTTTTTCTAAACCACATGGATCCACTAGAGTCATTCCATGTGTGTTCTTTTCTTAAACCACATGGATCCACTAGATGTCATTGCATGTGTGTTCTTTTCGTAAACCACATGGATCCACTAGATGTCATTGCATGTGTGTTCTTTTCATAAACCACATGGATCTACTAGATGGCATTGCATGTGTGTTCTTTTCATAAACCACATGGATCTACTCATGTCATTGCATGTCTGTTATTTTCATAAACCACATGGATCCACTAGATATCATTGCATGTGTGTTACTTCATAAACCACATGGATCCACTTGATGTCATTGCATGTGTGTTCATTTCCTAAACCACATGGATCCACTAGAGTCATTGGATGTGTTTGTGTGTATTAGTGTGCATCACTATGGTTTTGGAAAAGAATACATGTAATGGTGCCACTCCAACATGTGGGGTTATTTTCGTAAACCACATGGATCCACTGATGTCATTGCATGTGCGTTCTTTTCATAAACCACATGGATCCACTAGATGTTATTGCATGTGTGTTCTTTCATAAACCACATGGATTCACTTGATGTCATTCCATGTGTGTTCATTTCCTAAACCACATGGATCCAGTAGAGTCATTGGAAGTGTTTGTGTGTATTAGTGTGCACCATTGTGGTTTTGGAGAAGAATATATGCAAAGATGCCACTCCAGCATGTGTGTTGTTTTCATACACCACATGGATCCACTAGATGTCATTGCATTTGTGTTATTTTCCGAAACCACATGGATCCACTAGAGTCATTGCATGTGTGTTCTTTTCATAAAACACATGGATCCACTAGATGTCATTGCATCTGAGTTCTTTTCATAAACCACATGGATCCCCTAGATGTCATTGCATGTGTGTTCATTTTCTCAACCACATGGATCAACTAGAGTCATTGCATGTGTGTTCTGTTCATAGACCACCCGGATCCAATATATGTCATTGCATGTGCGTTCTTTTGATAAACCACATGGATCCACTGATGTCATTGCATGTGTGTTCTTTTCATAAACCACATGGATCCACTAGATGTCATTCCATGTGTGTTCTTTTCATAAACCACATGGATCCAGTACATGTCAATGCATGTGTGTTCTTTTCCTAAACCACATGGATCCACTAGAGTCATTCCATGTGTGTTCTTTTCTTAAACCACATGGATCCACTAGATGTCATTGCATGTGTGTTCTTTTCGTAAACCACATGGATCCACTAGATGTCATTCCATGTGTGTTCTTTTCATAAACCACATGGATCTACTAGATGGCATTGCATGTGTGTTCTTTTCATAAACCACATGGATCTACTCATGTCATTGCATGTGTGTTATTTTCATAAACCACATGGATCCACTAGATATCATTGCATGTGTGTTACTTCATAAACCACATGGATCCACTGATGTCATTGCATGTGCGTTCTTTTCGTAAACCACATGGATCCACTAGATGTTATTGCATGTGTGTTATTTCATAAACCACATGGATTCACTTGATGTCATTCCATGTGTGTTCATTTCCTAAACCACATGGATCTAGTAGAGTCATTGGAAGTGTTTGTGTGTATTAGTGTGCGCCATTGTGGTTTTTGAGAAGAATATATGCAAAGATGCCACTGCAGCATGTGTTGTTGTTTTCATAAACCACATGGATCCACTGATGTCATTGCATATGTGATCTTTTCATAAACCACATGGATCCACTAGATGTCATTGCATGTGTGTTCTTTTCATAAACCACATGGAGCAATTAGATGTCATGGCATGATTGTTCTTTTCCTAAACCACATGGATCCACTAGAGTCATTCCATGTGTGTTCTTTTCTTAAACCACATGGATCCACTAGATGTCATTGCATGTGTGTTCTTTTCGTAAACCACATGAATCCATTAGATGTCATTGCATGTGTGTTATTTTCCTAAACCACATGGATCCACTAGAGTTATTGCATGTGTGTTCTTTTCATAAACCACATGGATCCACTAGATGTCATTGCATGTGTGTTCTTTTCATAAACCACATGGATCCACTGATGTCATTGCATCTGTGTTATTTTCATATACCACATGGATCCACTAGATGTCATTGCATGTGTGTTATTTCATAAACCACATGGATCCACTAGAGGCATTGGATGTGTTCTTTTCATAAACCACATGGATCCACTGATGTCATTGCATCTGTGTTCTTTTCATAGACCACATGGATCCACTGATGTCATTGCATGTGTGTTATTTTGATAAACCACATGGATCCACTTGATGTCATTGCATGTGTGTTTATTTCCTAAACCACATGGATCCACTAGAGTCATTGGATGTGTTTGTCTGTATTACTGTGCATCATTGTGGTTTTGGAAAAGAATACATGCAATGATGCCACTCCAGCATGTGGTGTTCTTTTCATAATCCACATGGATACACTGATGTCATTGCATGTGTGTTCTTTTCACAAACCACATGGATCCACTAGATGTCATTGCATGTGTATGCTTTTCATAAACCACATGGATCCACTAGATGTGATTGCATGTGTGTTCTTTTCCTAAACCACATGGATCCACTAGAGTCATTGCGTGTGTGCTCTTTTCATAAACCACATGGATCCACTAGATGGCATTACATGTGTTTTTTCCTAAACCACATGGATCCATTAGAGTCATTGCATGTGTGTTCTTTTCATAAACCACATGGATCCAGTAGATGTCATTGCATGTGTTGTTTTTCATAAACCACATGGATCCACTAGATGTCATTCCATGTGTATTCTTTTCCTAAACCACATGGATCCACTAGAGTCATTGCATGTGTGTTCTTTTCACAAACCACATGGATCCACTAGATATCATTGCATGTGTGTTATTTTCCTAAACCACATGGATCCGATGATGTCATTGCATGTGTGTTATTTTCATAAATGACATGGATCCACTAGATGTCATTGCATGTGTATGCTTTTCATAAACCACATGGATCCACTAGATGTCATTGCATGTGTGTTCTTTTCCTAAACCACATGGATCCACTAGAGTCATTGCGTGTGTGCTCTTTTCATAAACCACATGGATCCACTAGATGTCATTGCATGTGTTTTTTCCTAAACCACATGGATCCATTAGAGTCATTGCATGTGTGTTCTTTTCATAAGCCACATGGATCCACTAGATTTCATTGCATGTGTTATTTTTCATAAACCACATGGATCCACTAGATGTCATTCCATGTGTGTTCTTTTCCTAAACCACATAGATCCACTAGACTCATTGCATGTGTGTTTTTTTCATAAACCAAATGGATCCACTAGATATCATTGCATGTGTGTTATTTTCCTAAACCACATGGATCCACTAGATGTCATTGCATGTGTGTTCTTTTCCTAAACCACATAGATCCACTAGATGTTATTGCGTGTGTGTTCTTTTCCTAAACCACATGAATCCACTACATGTTATTGCATGTGTGTTCTTTTCATAAACCACATGGATCCACTAGCGTCATTGGATGTGTGTGTGTATTAATGTTCATCATTATGGTTTTGGAAAAGAACACATGCAATAATTCCACTCCACCATGTGGTGTTCTTTTCATAAACCACATGGATCCACTGATGTCATCGCATGTGTGTTCTTTTCATAAACCACATGGCTCCACTAGATGTCATCGCATGTGTGTTCTTTTCATAAACCACATGGATCCACTAGATGTCATTGCATTTGTGTTATTTTCCAAAACCACATGGATCCACTAGAGTCATTGCATGTGTGTTATTTTCATAAAACACATGGATCCCCTAGATGTCATTGCATGTGAATTCTTTTCATAAACCACATGGATCCCCTAGATGGCATTGCATGTGTGTTCATTTTCTAAACCATATGGATCCACTAGAGTCATTGCATGTGTGTTCTGTTCATAAACCACCTAGATCAGATAGATGTCATTGCATGTGTGTTCTTTTCCTAAACCACATGGATCCACTAGATGTCATTGCATATGTGTTCTTTTCCTAAACCACATAGATCCTCTAGATGTCATTACATATGTGTTCTTTTCCTAAACCACGTGGATCCACTATATGTCATTACATGTGTGTTCTTTTCATAAACCACATGGATCCACTATAGTCATTGGATGTGTGTGTATCAATGTGCATCATTGTGGTTTTCGAAAAGAACACATGCCATGATGCCACTCCAGCATGTGTTGTTCTTTTCCAAAACCACATGGATCCAATAGATGTCATTGCATGTGTGTTCTTTTCATAAACCATATGTTTCCGCTAATGTCATTGCATGTGTGTTCTTTTCATAAACCACATGGATCCACTAGATGTCGATGCATGTGTGTTCTTTTCATAAACCACATGGATCCACTAGATGTCAATGCATGTGTGTTCTTTTCCTAAACCACTTGCATCCACTAGAGTCATTGGATGTGTGTGTGTATTAGTGTGCATCATTGTGGATTTGGAAAAGAACACATGCAACAATGCAACTACTTCATCTGGTGTTCTTTTCCTAAACCACATGGATACCCTAGATGTCGTTTCATGAGTGTTCTTTTCATAAACCACATCGATCCACTGATGTCATTGCATGTGTGTTATTTTCCTAAACCACATGGATCCACTAGAGTCATTGCATGTGTGTCCTTTTCATAAACCACATTGAACCACTAGATGTCATTGCATGTGTGTTATTTTCCTAAACTACATGGATCCACTAGAGTCATTGCATGTGTGTTCTTTTCATAAACCACATGGATCCACTAATGTCATTGCATGTGTGTTCTTTTCATAAACCACATGGATCCACTAGATGTCATTGCATGTGTGTTATTTTCCTAAACCACATGGAGCCACTAGAGTCATTGCATGGATGTTCTTTTCATAAACCACATGCATCCACTAGATGTCATTGCAGGTGTGTTCTTTTTTCCTAAACCACATGGATCCACTATATGTCATTGTATGTGTGTGTGTGTCAATGTGCATCATTGCGGATTTGGAAAAGAACACATGCAATGATGGCACTCCAGCATGTGGTGTCCAACCATGTCCAGGAACCCTAGCAGCATGCTGGGATTCAACCGAGGCATGCATTCTACAACTAGTTTGAAAGATACTGCATCACCACACCCACTTGGATGCGTGTGTGTGTGTTAGTGTGCATCATTGTGGTTTTGGAAAATAACACATGCAATGATGCCACTCCTTCATCTGGTGTCCAACCATGTCCATCAACCCTAGCAGCATGTTGGGATTCAATTGCAGCATGCATTCTACCAACAGTTTGAAAGATGCTGTATCGCCACACCCACTTGGATGTGTGTGTCCGTGTGCGTTATTATGGTTTTGGAAAAGAACACATGCAATGATGCCACCCTAGCATGTGGTGTTCTTTTCCTAAACCACATGGATCCACTAGAGTCATTGCATGTGTGTTCTTTTCACAAACCACATGGATCCACTGATGTCATTGCATGTGTATTATTTTCATAAACCACATGGATCCACTAGATTTCATTGCATGTGTGTTCTTTTCCTAAACCACATGGAACCAATAGATTGCATTGCATGTGTGTCCTTTTCTTTAACCACATGGATCCACTATATGTTATTGCAAGTGTTTATTTTCATAAACCACATGGATCCACTATATGTTATTGCAAGTGTTTATTTTCATAAACCACATGGATCCACTAGCGTCATTGGATGTGTTTGTGTATTAGTGTGCATCGTTATGGTTTCTGAAATGAACACATGCAATGATGCCACTCCACCATGTGGTGTTCTTTTCATAAATCACATGGATCCACTTATGTCATTGCATGTGTGTTCTTTTCATAAACCACACAGATCGACAAGATGTTATTGCATGTGTATGATTTTCATAAACCACATGGATCCACTAGATGTCGTTGCATGTGTGTTCTTTCCCTAAACCACATGGATCCACTAGAGTCATTGCATGTATTCTCTTTTCATAAACCACATGGATCCACTAGATATCATTGCATGTTTTTTTCCTAAACCACATGGATCCATTAGAGTCATTGCATGTGTGTTCTTTTCATAAACCACATGGATCCACTAGATGTCATTGCATGTGTGTTCTTTTCATAAACCATATGTTTCTGCTAGAGTCATTCCATGTGTGTTCTTTTCTTAAACCACATGGATCCACTAGATGTCATTGCATGTGTGTTCTTTTCGAAACCACATGGATCCACTAGATGTTATTGCATGTGTGTTCTTTTCCTAAACCACACTGATCCACTAGAGTCATTGCATGTGTGTTATTTTCATAAACCACATGGATCCACGAGATGTCATTGCATGCGTGTTCTTTTCATAAACCACATGGATCCACTGATGTCATTGCATGTGTGTTCTTTTCATGAACCACATGGATCCACTAGATGTCATTGCATGTGCGTTCTTTTCATAAACCACATGGATCCACTAGATGTCATTGCATGTGTGTTCTTTTCCTAATCCACATGGATCCACTAGAGTCATTCCATGTGTGTTCTTTTCGTAAACCACATGGATCTATTAGATGTCATTGCATGTGTGTTCTTTTCATAAACCACGTGGATCCACTAGATGTCATTTCATGTGTGTTCTTCTCCTAAACCACATGGATCCACTAGAGTCATTACTTGTGTGTTCTTTACATAAAACACATGGATCCACTAGATGTCATTGCATGTGAGTTATTTTCATAAACCACATGGATCCCCTAGATGTCATTGCATGTGTGCTCATATTCTAAACCACATGGATCCACTAGAGTCAATGCATGTGTTCTCTGTTCATAAACCACTTGGATCGAATAGATATCATTGCATGTGTGTTCTTTTCGTAAACCACATGGATCTACTGGATGTCATTGCATGTATGTTCTTTTCCTAAACCACATGGATCCACTAGAGTCATTCCATGTGTGTTCTTTTCTTAAACCACATGGATCCACTTGATGTCATTGCATGTGTGTTCTTTTCGTAAACCACATGGATCCACTAGATGTTATTGCATGTGTGTTCTTTTCCTAAACCACATGGATCCACTAGAGTCATTGCATGTGTGTTCTTTTCATAAACCACATGGATCCACTAGATGTCATTGCATGCATGTTATTTTCATAAACCACATGGATCCACTGATGTCATTGCATGTGTGTTATTTTGATAAACCACATGGATCCACTAGATGTCATTGCATGTGTGTTATTTCATAAACCACATGGATCCACTTGATGTCATTGCATGTGTGTTTATTTCCTAATCCACATGGATCCACTAGAGTCATTGGATGAGTTTGTGTGTATTAGTGTGCATCATTGTGGTTTTGGAAAAGAAAACATGCAATGATGCCACTCCAGCATGTGGTGTTCTTTTCATAAACCACATGGATCCACTTATTTCATTGCATGTGTGTTCTTTTCATGAACCACATGGATCCACTAGATTTCATTGCATGTGTGTTCTTTTCACAAACCACATGGATCCACTAGATGTCATTGCATGTGTGTTCTTTACCTAAACCACATGGATCCACTAGAGTCATTCCATGTGTGTTCTTTTCGTAAACCACATGGATCTATTAGATGTCATTGCATGTGTGTTCTTTTCATAAACCCCGTGGATCCATTAGATGTCATTTCATGTGTGTTCTTTTCCTAAACCAAATGGATCCACTAGAGTCATTGCATCTGTGTTCTTTTCATAAAACACATGGATCCACTAGATGGCATTGCATGTGAGTTCTTTTCATAAACCGCATGGATCCCCTAGATGTCATTTCATCTGTGTTCATTTTCTAAACCACATGTATCCACTAGAGTCATTGCATGTGTGTTCTGTTCATAAACCACTCGGATCTAATAGATGTCATTGCATGTGTGTTCTTTTCATAAACCACATGGATCCACTGATGTCATTGCATGTGTGTTCGTTTCATAAACCACATGGATCCACTAGATGTCATTGCATGTTTTTTTCCTAAACCACATGGATCCATTAGAGTCATTGCATGTGTGTTCTTTTCATAAACCACATGGATCCACTAGATGTCATTGCATGTGTTGTTTTTCATGAACCAGATGGATCCACTAGATGTCATACCATGTGTGTTCTTTTCCTAAACCACATGGATCCACTAGAGTCATTGCATGTGTGTTCTTTTCATAAACCAAATGGATCCACTAGATATCATTGCATGTGTGTTATTTTCCTAAACCATATGGATCCACTAGATGTTATTGCATGTGTGTTCTTTTCCTATACCACATGGATCCACTAGATGTCATTGCATGTGTGTTCTTTTCCTAAACCACATGCATCCACTATATGTTATTGCATGTGCGTTCTTTTCATAAACCACATGGATCCACTAGCGTCATTGGATGTGCGTGTGTATTAGTGTTCATCGTTATGGTTTTGGAAAAGAACACACCACTCCACCATGTGGTGTTCTTTTCATAAACCAGATGGATCCACTGATGTCATTGCGTTTGTGTTCGTTTCAGAAACCACATGGATCTAGTATATGTCATTGCATGTGTGTTCTTTTCATAAACCACATGGATCCACTAGATGTCATTGCATGTGTGTTGTTTTCATACACCACATGGATCTACTAGATGTCATTGCATTTGTGTTATTTTCCTAAACCACATGGATCCACTAGAGTCATTGCATGTGTGTTCTTTTGGAAAACACATGGATCCACTAGATGTCATTGCATGTGAGTTCTTTTCATAAACCACATGGATCCCCTAGATGTCATTGCATGTGTGTTCATTTTCTCAACCACATGGATCAACTAGAGTCATTGCATGTGTGTTCTGTTCATAAACCACCCGGATCCAATAGATGTCATTGCATGTGTGTTCTTTTCATAAACCACATGGATCCACTTATGTCATTGCATGTGTGTTCTTTTCATAAACCACATGGATCCTCTAGATGTCATTCCATGTGTGTTCTTTTCATAAACCACATGGATCCACTATAGTCATTCCATGTGTGTTCTTTTCCTAAACCACATGTATCCACTAGAGTCATTCCATGTGTGTTCTTTTCTTAAACCACATGGAGCCACTAGATGTCATTGCATGTGTGTTCTTTTCGTAAACCACATGGATCCACTAGATGTTATTGCATGTGTGTTGTTTTCCTAAACCACATGGATCCTCTAGAGTCATTGCATGTGTGTTATTTTCATAAACCACATGGATCCACTAGATGTCATTGCATGCATGTTCTTTTCATAAACCACATGGATCAACTGATGTCATTGCATGTGTGTTATTTTCATAAACCACATGGATCCACTAGATGTCATTGCATGTGTGTTGTTTTCATACACCACATGGATCTACTAGATGTCATTGCATTTGTGTTATTTTCCTAAACCACATGGATCCACTAGAGTCATTGCATGTGTGTTCTTTTCGAAAACACATGGATCCACTAGATGTCATTGCATGTGAGTTCTTTTCATAAACCACATGGATCCCCTAGATGTCATTGCATGTGTGTTCATTTTCTCAACCACATGGATCAACTAGAGTCATTGCATGTGTGTTCTGTTCATAAACCACCCGGATCCAATAGATGTCATTGCATGTGTGTTCTTTACATAAAACACATGGATCCACTAGATGTCATTGCATGTGAGTTATTTTCATAAACCACATGGATCCCCTAGATGTCATTGCATGTGTGCTCATATTCTAAACCACATGGATCCACTAGAGTCAATGCATGTGTTCTCTGTTCATAAACCACTTGGATCGAATAGATATCATTGCATGTGTGTTCTTTTCGTAAACCACATGGATCTACTGGATGTCATTGCATGTATGTTCTTTTCCTAAACCACATGGATCCACTAGAGTCATTCCATGTGTGTTCTTTTCTTAAACCACATGGATCCACTTGATGTCATTGCATGTGTGTTCTTTTCGTAAACCACATGGATCCACTAGATGTTATTGCATGTGTGTTCTTTTCCTAAACCACATGGATCCACTAGAGTCATTGCATGTGTGTTCTTTTCATAAACCACATGGATCCACTAGATGTCATTGCATGCATGTTATTTTCATAAACCACATGGATCCACTGATGTCATTGCATGTGTGTTATTTTGATAAACCACATGGATCCACTAGATGTCATTGCATGTGTGTTATTTCATAAACCACATGGATCCACTTGATGTCATTGCATGTGTGTTTATTTCCTAATCCACATGGATCCACTAGAGTCATTGGATGAGTTTGTGTGTATTAGTGTGCATCATTGTGGTTTTGGAAAAGAAAACATGCAATGATGCCACTCCAGCATGTGGTGTTCTTTTCATAAACCACATGGATCCACTTATTTCATTGCATGTGTGTTCTTTTCATGAACCACATGGATCCACTAGATTTCATTGCATGTGTGTTCTTTTCACAAACCACATGGATCCACTAGATGTCATTGCATGTGTGTTCTTTACCTAAACCACATGGATCCACTAGAGTCATTCCATGTGTGTTCTTTTCGTAAACCACATGGATCTATTAGATGTCATTGCATGTGTGTTCTTTTCATAAACCCCGTGGATCCATTAGATGTCATTTCATGTGTGTTCTTTTCCTAAACCAAATGGATCCACTAGAGTCATTGCATCTGTGTTCTTTTCATAAAACACATGGATCCACTAGATGGCATTGCATGTGAGTTCTTTTCATAAACCGCATGGATCCCCTAGATGTCATTTCATCTGTGTTCATTTTCTAAACCACATGTATCCACTAGAGTCATTGCATGTGTGTTCTGTTCATAAACCACTCGGATCTAATAGATGTCATTGCATGTGTGTTCTTTTCATAAACCACATGGATCCACTGATGTCATTGCATGTGTGTTCGTTTCATAAACCACATGGATCCACTAGATGTCATTGCATGTTTTTTTCCTAAACCACATGGATCCATTAGAGTCATTGCATGTGTGTTCTTTTCATAAACCACATGGATCCACTAGATGTCATTGCATGTGTTGTTTTTCATGAACCAGATGGATCCACTAGATGTCATACCATGTGTGTTCTTTTCCTAAACCACATGGATCCACTAGAGTCATTGCATGTGTGTTCTTTTCATAAACCAAATGGATCCACTAGATATCATTGCATGTGTGTTATTTTCCTAAACCATATGGATCCACTAGATGTTATTGCATGTGTGTTCTTTTCCTATACCACATGGATCCACTAGATGTCATTGCATGTGTGTTCTTTTCCTAAACCACATGCATCCACTATATGTTATTGCATGTGCGTTCTTTTCATAAACCACATGGATCCACTAGCGTCATTGGATGTGCGTGTGTATTAGTGTTCATCGTTATGGTTTTGGAAAAGAACACACCACTCCACCATGTGGTGTTCTTTTCATAAACCAGATGGATCCACTGATGTCATTGCGTTTGTGTTCGTTTCAGAAACCACATGGATCTAGTATATGTCATTGCATGTGTGTTCTTTTCATAAACCACATGGATCCACTAGATGTCATTGCATGTGTGTTGTTTTCATACACCACATGGATCTACTAGATGTCATTGCATTTGTGTTATTTTCCTAAACCACATGGATCCACTAGAGTCATTGCATGTGTGTTCTTTTGGAAAACACATGGATCCACTAGATGTCATTGCATGTGAGTTCTTTTCATAAACCACATGGATCCCCTAGATGTCATTGCATGTGTGTTCATTTTCTCAACCACATGGATCAACTAGAGTCATTGCATGTGTGTTCTGTTCATAAACCACCCGGATCCAATAGATGTCATTGCATGTGTGTTCTTTTCATAAACCACATGGATCCACTTATGTCATTGCATGTGTGTTCTTTTCATAAACCACATGGATCCTCTAGATGTCATTCCATGTGTGTTCTTTTCATAAACCACATGGATCCACTATAGTCATTCCATGTGTGTTCTTTTCCTAAACCACATGTATCCACTAGAGTCATTCCATGTGTGTTCTTTTCTTAAACCACATGGAGCCACTAGATGTCATTGCATGTGTGTTCTTTTCGTAAACCACATGGATCCACTAGATGTTATTGCATGTGTGTTGTTTTCCTAAACCACATGGATCCTCTAGAGTCATTGCATGTGTGTTATTTTCATAAACCACATGGATCCACTAGATGTCATTGCATGCATGTTCTTTTCATAAACCACATGGATCAACTGATGTCATTGCATGTGTGTTATTTTCATAAACCACATGGATCCACTAGATGTCATTGCATGTGTGTTGTTTTCATACACCACATGGATCTACTAGATGTCATTGCATTTGTGTTATTTTCCTAAACCACATGGATCCACTAGAGTCATTGCATGTGTGTTCTTTTCGAAAACACATGGATCCACTAGATGTCATTGCATGTGAGTTCTTTTCATAAACCACATGGATCCCCTAGATGTCATTGCATGTGTGTTCATTTTCTCAACCACATGGATCAACTAGAGTCATTGCATGTGTGTTCTGTTCATAAACCACCCGGATCCAATAGATGTCATTGCATGTGTGTTCTTTTCATAAACCACATGGATCCACTTATGTCATTGCATGTGTGTTCTTTTCATAAACCACATGGATCCTCTAGATGTCATTCCATGTGTGTTCTTTTCATAAACCACATGGATCCACTATAGTCATTCCATGTGTGTTCTTTTCCTAAACCACATGTATCCACTAGAGTCATTCCATGTGTGTTCTTTTCTTAAACCACATGGATCCACTAGATGTCATTGCATGTGTGTTCTTTTCGTAAACCACATGGATCCACTAGATGTTATTGCATGTGTGTTGTTTTCCTAAACCACATGGATCCTCTAGAGTCATTGCATGTGTGTTATTTTCATAAACCACATGGATCCACTAGATGTCATTGCATGCATGTTCTTTTCATAAACCACATGGATCAACTGATGTCATTGCATGTGTGTTATTTTCATAAACCACATGGATCCACTAGATGTCATTGCATGTGTGTTATTTCATAAACCACATGGATCCACTTGATGTCATTGCATGTGTGTTTATTTCCTAATCCACATGGATCCACTAGAGTCATTGTATGTGTTTGTGTGTATTAGTGTGTATCATTGTGGTTTTAGAAAAGAATACATGCAATGATGCCACTCCAGCATGTGGTGTTCTTTTCATAAACCACATGGATCCACTGATGTCATTGCATGTGTGTTCTTTTCATGAACCACATGGATCCACTAGATGTCATTGCATGAGTGTTCTTTTCATAAACCACATGGATCCACTAGATGTCATTGCATGAGTGTTCTTTTCATAAACCACATGGATCCACTGATGTCATTGCATGTGTGTTCTTTTCATAAACCACATGGATCCACTAGATGTCATTCCACGTGTGTTGTTTTCATAAACCACATGGATCCACTAGAGTCAGTCCATGTGTGCTCTTTTCTTAAACCACATGGATCCACTAGATGTCATTGCATGTGTGTTCTTTTCATAAACCACATGGATCGACTAGATGTCATTGCATGTGTGTTCTTTTCATAAACCACATGGATCTACTAGATGTCATTGCATGTGTGTTCTTTTCATAAACCACGTGGATCTACTCATGTTATTGCATGTGCATTATTTTCATAAACCACATGGATCCACTAGATATCATTACATGTGTGTTATTTCATAAACCACATGGATCCACTTGATGTCATTGCATGTGTGTTCATTTCCTAAACCACATGGTTCCACTAGAGTCATTGGATGTGTTTGTGTGTATTAGTGTGCATTAGTGTGGTTTTGGAAAAGAATACATGTAATGGTGCCACTCTAGCATGTGGTGTTATTTTCATAAACCACATGGATCCACTGATGTCATTGCATGTGTGTTCTTTTCATAAACCACATGGATCCACTAGATGTCAATGCATGTGTGTTCTTTTCCTAAACCACTTGCATCCACTAGAGTCATTGGATGTGTGTGTATTAGTGTGCATCATTGTGAATTTGGAAAAGAACACATGCCACAATGCAACTACTTCATCTGGTGTTCTTTTCCTAAACCACATGGATACCCTAGATGTCGTGTTATGAGTGTTCTTTTCATAAACCACATCGATCCACTGATGTCATTGCATGTGTGTTATTTTCCTAAACCACATGGATCCACTAGAGTCATTGCATGTGTGTCCTTTTCATAAACCACATTGATCCACTAGATGTCATTGCATGTGTGTTATTTTCCCACATGGATCCACTAGAGTCATTGCATGTGTGTTCTTTTCATAAACCACATGGATCCACTAATGTCATTGCATGTGTGTTCTTTTCATAAACCACATGGATCCACTAGATGTCATTGCATGTGTGTTGTTTTCATAAACCACATGGATCCACTAGATGCCATTGCATTTGTGTTATTTTCCAAAACCACATAGATCCACTAGAGTCATTGCATGTGTGTTATTTTCATAAAACACATGGATCCCCTAGATGTCATTGCATGTGAATTCTTTTCATAAACCACATGGATCCCCTAGATGGCATTGCATGTGTGTTCATTTTCTAAACCATATGGATCCACTAGTCATTGCATGTGTGTTCTGTTCATAAAGCACCTGGATTAGATAGATGTCATTGCATGTGTGTTCGTTTCCTAAACCACATGGATCCACTAGATGTCTTTGCATATGTGTTCTTTTCCTAAACCAAATAGATCCACTAGATGTCATTACATATGTGTTCTTTTCCTAAACCACGTGGATCCACTATATGTCATTGCATGTGTGTTCTTTTCATAAAACACATGGATCCACTATAGTCATTGGATGTGTGTGTATCAGTGTGCATCATTGTGGTTTTTGAAAAGAACACATGCCATGATGCCACTCCAGCATGTGGTCTTCTTTTCCTAAACCACATGGATCCAATAGGTGCCATTGCATGAGTGTTCTTTTCATAAACCACATGGATCCACTAGATGTCATTGCATGAGTGTTCTTTTCATAAACCACATGGATCCACTGATGTCATTGCATGTGTGTTCTTTTCATAAACCACATGGATCCACTAGATGTCATTCCACATGTGTTGTTTTCATAAACCACATGGATCCACTAGAGTCATTCCATGTGTGCTCTTTACTTAAACCACATGGATCCACTAGATGTCATTGCATGTGTGTTATTTTCATAAACCACATGGATCGACTAGATGTCATTGCATGTGTGTTCTTTTCATAAACCACATGGATCTACTAGATGTCATTGCATGTGTGTTCTTTTCATAAACCACGTGGATCTACTCATGTTATTGCATGTGCATTATTTTCATAAACCACATGGATCCACTAGATATCATTACATGTGTGTTATTTCATAAACCACATGGATCCACTGATGTTATTGCATGTGTGTTCTTTTCATAAACCACATGGATCCACTAGATGTCATTCCACGTGTGTTGTTTTCATAAACCACATGGATCCACTAGAGTCATTCCATGTGTGCTCTTTTCTTAAACCACATGGATCCACTAGATGTCATTGCATGTGTGTTCTTTTCATAAACCACATGGATCGACTAGATGTCATTGCATGTGTGTTCTTTTCATAAACCACATGGATCTACTAGATGTCATTGCATGTGTGTTCTTTTCATAAACCACGTGGATCTACTCATGTTATTGCATGTGCATTATTTTCATAAACCACATGGATCCACTAGATATCATTACATGTGTGTTATTTCATAAACCACATGGATCCACTTGATGTCATTGCATGTGTGTTCATTTCCTAAACCACATGGTTCCACTAGAGTCATTGGATGTGTTTGTGTGTATTAGTGTGCATCAGTGTGGTTTTGGAAAAGAATACATGTAATGGTGCCACTCTAGCATGTGGTGTTATTTTCATAAACCACATGGATCCACTGATGTCATTGCATGTGTGTTCTTTTCATAAACCACATGGATCCACTAGATGTCAATGCATGTGTGTTCTTTTCCTAAACCACTTGCATCCACTAGAGTCATTGGATGTGTGTGTGTATTAGTGTGCATCATTGTGAATTTGGAAAAGAACACATGCAACAATGCAACTACTTCATCTGGTGTTCTTTTCCTAAACCACATGGATACCCTAGATGTCGTGTTATGAGTGTTCTTTTCATAAACCACATCGATCCACTGATGTCATTGCATGTGTGTTATTTTCCTAAACCACATGGATCCACTAGAGTCATTGCATGTGTGTCCTTTTCATAAACCACATTGATCCACTAGATGTCATTGCATGTGTGTTATTTTCCCACATGGATCCACTAGAGTCATTTCATGTGTGTTCTTTTCATAAACCACATGGATCCACTAATGTCATTGCATGTGTGTTCTTTTCATAAACCACATGGATCCACTAGATGTCATTGCATGTGTGTTGTTTTCATAAACCACATGGATCCACTAGATGCCATTGCATTTGTGTTATTTTCCAAAACAACATAGATCCACTAGAGTCATTGCATGTGTGTTATTTTCATAAAACACATGGATCCCCTAGATGTCATTGCATGTGTGTTCTTTTCTTAAACCACATGGATCCATTAGATGTCAATGCATGTGTGTTCTTTTCCTAAACCACATGGATCCAATAGATGTCATTGCATGTGTGTTCTTTTCGTAAACCACATGGATCCACTAGATGTTATTGCATGTGTGTTCCTTTCCTAAACCACATGGATCCTCTAGAGTCATTGCATGCGTGTTATTTTCATAAACCACATGGATCCACTAGATGTCATTGCATGCGTGTTCTTTTCATAAACCACATGGATCAACTGATGTCATTGCATGTGTGTTATTTTCATAAACCACATGGATCCACTAGATCTCATTGCATGTGTCTTATTTCATAAACCATAAGGATCCACTTGATGTCAGTGCATGTGTATTTATTTCCTAATCCACATGGATCCACTAGAGTCATTGGATGTGTTTGTGTGTATTACTGTGCATCATTGTGGTTTTGGAAAAGAATACATGCAATGATGCCACTCCAGCATGTGGTGTTCTTTTCATAAACCACATGGATCCACTGATGTCATTGCATGTGTGTTCTTTTCATGAACCACATGGATCCACTAGATGTCATTGCATGAGTGTTCTTTTCATAAACCGCATGGATCCACTGATGTCATTGCATGTGTGTTCTTTTCATAAACCACATGGATCCAATAGATGTCATTCCACGTGTGTTCTTTTCGTAAACTACATGGATCCACTAGAGTCATTCCATGTGTGCTCCTTTCTTAAACCACATGGATCCACTAGATGTCATTGCATGTGTGTTCTTTTCATAAACCACATGGATCCACTAGATGTCATTGCATGTGTGTTCTTTTCATAAACCACATGGATCTACTAGATGTCATTGCATGTGTGTTCTTTTCATAAACCACGTGGATCTACTCATGTTATTGCATGTGCATTATTTTCATAAACCACATGGATCCACTAGATATCATTACATGTGTGTTATTTCATAAACCACATGGATCCACTTGATGTCATTGCATGTGTGTTCATTTCCTAAACCACATGGTTCCACTAGAGTCATTGGATGTGTTTGTGTGTATTAGTGTGCATCAGTGTGGTTTTGGAAAAGAATACATGTAATGGTGCCACTCTAGCATGCTGTGTTATTTTCATAAACCACATGGATCCATTGATGTCATTGCATGTGTGTTCTTTTCATAAACCACATGGATCCACTAGATGTCAATGCATGTGTGTTCTTTTCCTAAACCACCTGCATCCACTAGAGTCATTGGATGTGTGTGTATTAGTGTGCATCATTGTGAATTTGGAAAAGAACACATGCAACAATGCAACTACTTCATCTGGTGTTCTTTTCCTAAACCACATGGATACCCTAGATGTCATGTTATGAGTGTTCTTTTCATAAACCACATCGATCCACTGATGTCATTGCATGTGTGTTATTTTCCTAAACCACATGGATCCACTAGAGTCATTGCATGTGTGTCCTTTTCATAAACCACATTGATCCACTAGATGTCATTGCATGTGTGTTATTTTCCCACATTGATCCACTAGAGTCATTGCATGTGTGTTCTTTTCATAAACCACATGGATCCACTAATGTCATTGCATGTGTGTTCTTTTCATAAACCACATGGATCCACTAGATGTCATTGCATTTGTGTTATTTTCCAAAACCACATGGATCCACTAGAGTCATTGCATGTGTGTTATTTTCATAAAACACATGGATCCCCTAGATGTCATTGCATGTGAATTCTTTTCATAAACCACATGGATCCCCTAGATGGCATTGCATGTGTGTTCATTTTATAAACCATATGGATCCACTAGAGTCATTGCATGTGTGTTCTGTTCATAAAGCACCTGGATCAGATAGATGTCATTGCATGTGTGTTCTTTTCCTAAACCACATGGATCCACTAGATGTCATTGCATATGTGTTCTTTTCCTAAACCACATAGATCCACTACATGTCATTACATATGTGTTCTTTTCCTAAACCACGTGGATCCACTATATGTCATTGCATGTGTGTTCTTTTCATAAACCACATGGATCCACTATAGTCATTGGATGTGTGTGTATCAATGTGCATCATTGTGGTTTTCGAAAAGAACACATGCCATGATGCCACTCCAGCATGTGGTGTTCTTTTCCCAAACCACATGGATCCAATAGATGTCATTGCATGTGTGTTCTTTTCATAAACCATATGTTTCCGCTAATGTCATTGCATGTGTGTTCTTTTCATAAACCACATGGATCCACTAGATGTCGATGCATGTGTGTTCTTTTCATAAACCACATGGATCCACTAGATGTCAATGCATGTGTGTTCTTTTCCTAAACCACTTGCATCCACTAGAGTCATTGGATGTGTGTGTGTATTAGTGTGCATCATTGTGGATTTCGAAAAGAACACATGCAACAATGCAACTACTTCATCTGGTGTTCTTTTCCTAAACCACATGGATACCCTAGATGTCGTTGCATGAGTGTTCTTTTCATAAACCACATCGATCCACTGATGTCATTGCATGTGTGTTATTTTCCTAAACCACATGGATCCACTAGAGTCATTGCATGTGTGTCCTTTTCATAAACCCCATTGATCCACTAGATGTCATTGCATGTGTGTTATTTTCATAAAACACATGGATCCCCTAGATGTCATTGCATGTGTGTTCTTTTCTTAAACCACATGGATCCATTAGATGTCAATGCATGTGTGTTCTTTTCCTAAACCACATGGATCCAATAGATGTCATTGCATGTGTGTTCTTTTCGTAAACCACATGGATCCACTAGATGTTATTGCATGTGTGTTCCTTTCCTAAACCACATGGATCCTCTAGAGTCATTGCATGCGTGTTATTTTCATAAACCACATGGATCCACTAGATGTCATTGCATGCGTGTTCTTTTCATAAACCACATGGATCAACTGATGTCATTGCATGTGTGTTATTTTCATAAACCACATGGATCCACTAGATCTCATTGCATGTGTCTTATTTCATAAACCATAAGGATCCACTTGATGTCAGTGCATGTGTATTTATTTCCTAATCCACATGGATCCACTAGAGTCATTGGATGTGTTTGTGTATGTGCATGCATCATTGTGGTTTTGAAAGAATACATGCAATGATGCCACTCAGCATTTGGTGTTCTTTTCATAAACCACATGGATCCACTGATGTCATTGCATGTGTGTTCTTTTCATGAACCACATGGATCCACTAGATGTCATTGCATGAGTGTTCTTTTCATAAACCGCATGGATCCACTGATGTCATTGCATGTGTGTTCTTTTCATAAACCACATGGATCCAATAGATGTCATTCCACGTGTGTTCTTTTCGTAAACTACATGGATCCACTAGAGTCATTCCATGTGTGCTCCTTTCTTAAACCACATGGATCCACTAGATGTCATTGCATGTGTGTTCTTTTCATAAACCACATGGATCCACTAGATGTCATTGCATGTGTGTTCTTTTCATAAACCACATGGATCTACTAGATGTCATTGCATGTGTGTTCTTTTCATAAACCACGTGGATCTACTCATGTTATTGCATGTGCATTATTTTCATAAACCACATGGATCCACTAGATATCATTACATGTGTGTTATTTCATAAACCACATGGATCCACTTGATGTCATTGCATGTGTGTTCATTTCCTAAACCACATGGTTCCACTAGAGTCATTGGATGTGTTTGTGTGTATTAGTGTGCATCAGTGTGGTTTTGGAAAAGAATACATGTAATGGTGCCACTCTAGCATGCTGTGTTATTTTCATAAACCACATGGATCCATTGATGTCATTGCATGTGTGTTCTTTTCATAAACCACATGGATCCACTAGATGTCAATGCATGTGTGTTCTTTTCCTAAACCACCTGCATCCACTAGAGTCATTGGATGTGTGTGTGTATTAGTGTGCATCATTGTGAATTTGGAAAAGAACACATGCAACAATGCAACTACTTCATCTGGTGTTCTTTTCCTAAACCACATGGATACCCTAGATGTCATGTTATGAGTGTTCTTTTCATAAACCACATCGATCCACTGATGTCATTGCATGTGTGTTATTTTCCTAAACCACATGGATCCACTAGAGTCATTGCATGTGTGTCCTTTTCATAAACCACATTGATCCACTAGATGTCATTGCATGTGTGTTATTTTCCCACATTGATCCACTAGAGTCATTGCATGTGTGTTCTTTTCATAAACCACATGGATCCACTAATGTCATTGCATGTGTGTTCTTTTCATAAACCACATGGATCCACTAGATGTCATTGCATTTGTGTTATTTTCCAAAACCACATGGATCCACTAGAGTCATTGCATGTGTGTTATTTTCATAAAACACATGGATCCCCTAGATGTCATTGCATGTGAATTCTTTTCATAAACCACATGGATCCCCTAGATGGCATTGCATGTGTGTTCATTTTATAAACCATATGGATCCACTAGAGTCATTGCATGTGTGTTCTGTTCATAAAGCACCTGGATCAGATAGATGTCATTGCATGTGTGTTCTTTTCCTAAACCACATGGATCCACTAGATGTCATTGCATATGTGTTCTTTTCCTAAACCACATAGATCCACTACATGTCATTACATATGTGTTCTTTTCCTAAACCACGTGGATCCACTATATGTCATTGCATGTGTGTTCTTTTCATAAACCACATGGATCCACTATAGTCATTGGATGTGTGTGTATCAATGTGCATCATTGTGGTTTTCGAAAAGAACACATGCCATGATGCCACTCCAGCATGTGGTGTTCTTTTCCCAAACCACATGGATCCAATAGATGTCATTGCATGTGTGTTCTTTTCATAAACCATATGTTTCCGCTAATGTCATTGCATGTGTGTTCTTTTCATAAACCACATGGATCCACTAGATGTCGATGCATGTGTGTTCTTTTCATAAACCACATGGATCCACTAGATGTCAATGCATGTGTGTTCTTTTCCTAAACCACTTGCATCCACTAGAGTCATTGGATGTGTGTGTGTATTAGTGTGCATCATTGTGGATTTCGAAAAGAACACATGCAACAATGCAACTACTTCATCTGGTGTTCTTTTCCTAAACCACATGGATACCCTAGATGTCGTTGCATGAGTGTTCTTTTCATAAACCACATCGATCCACTGATGTCATTGCATGTGTGTTATTTTCCTAAACCACATGGATCCACTAGAGTCATTGCATGTGTGTCCTTTTCATAAACCCCATTGATCCACTAGATGTCATTGCATGTGTGTTATTTTCCTAAACCACATGGATCCACTAGAGTCATTGCATGTGTGTTCTTTTCATAAACCACATGGATCCACTAATGTCATTGCATGTGTGTTCTTTTCATAAACCACATGGATCCACTAGATGTCATTGCATGTGTGTTATTTTCCTAAACCACATGGAGCCACTAGAGTCATTGCATGGATGTTCTTTTCGTAAACCACATGCATCCACTAGATGTCATTGCAGGTGTGTTCTTTTTCCTAAACCACATGGATACACTATATGTCATTGTATGTGTGTGTGTCAATGTGCATCATTGCGGATTTGGAAAAGAACACATGCAATGATGGCACTCCAGCATGTGGTGTCCAACCATGTCCAGGAACCCTAGCAAAGATGTCAGGATTCAAAAGCATGCATTCTACAACTAGTTTGAAAGATACTGCATCACCACACCCACTTGGATGCGTGTGTGTTAGTGTGCATCATTGTGGTTTTGGAAAATAACACATGCAATGATGCCACTCCTTCATCTGGTGTCCAACCATGTCCATCAACCCTAGCAGCATGCTGGGATTCAATTGCAGCATGCATTCTACCAACAGTTTGAAAGATGTTGTATCGCCACACCCACTTGGATGTGTGTCCGTGTGCGTTATTATGGTTTTGGAAAAGAACACATGCAATGATGCCACCCTAGCATGTGGTGTTCTTTTCCTAAACCACATGGATCCACTAGAGTCATTGCATGTGTGTTCTTTTCACAAACCACATGGATCCACTGATGTCATCGCATGTGTATTATTTTCATAAACCACATGGATCCACTAGATTTCATTGCATGTGTGTTATTTTCCTAAACCACATGGAGCCAATAGATTGCATTGCATGTGTGTCCTTTTCCTAAACCACATGGATCCACTATATGTTATTGCAAGTGTTTATTTTCATAAACCACATGGATCCACTAGCGTCATTGGATGTGTTTGTGTATTAGTGTGCATCATTATGGTTTATGAAATGAACACATGCAATGATGCCACTCCACCATGTGGTGTTATTTTCATAAATCACATGGATCCACTTATGTCATTGCATGTGTGTTCTTTTCATAAACCACACGGATCGACAAGATGTCATTGCATGTGTATGATTTTCATAAACCACATGGATCCACTAGATGTCATTGCATGTGTGTTCTTTCCCTAAACCACATGGATCCACTAGAGTCATTGCATGTATTCTCTTTTCATAAACCACATGGATCCACTAGATGTCATTGCATGTTTTTTTCCTAAACCACATGGATCCATTAGAGTCATTGCATGTGTGTTCTTTTCATAAACCACATGGATCCACTAGATGTCATTGCATGTGTGTTCTTTTCATAAACCATTCCGCTAGAGTCATTCCATGTGTGTTCTTTTCTTAAACCACATGGATCCACTAGATGTCATTGCATGTGTGTTCTTTTCGTAAACCACATGGATCCACTAGATGTTATTTCATGTGTGTTCTTTTCCTAAACCACATGGATCCTCTAGAGTCATTGCATGTGTGTTATTTTCATAAACCACATGGATCCACTAGATGTCATTGCATGCGTGTTCTTTTCATAAACCACATGGATCAACTGATGTCATTGCATGTGTGTTATTTTCATAAACCACATGGATCCACTAGATGTCATTGCATGTGTGTTATTTCATAAACCACATGGATCCACTTGATGTCATTGCATGTGTGTTTATTTCCTAATCCACATGCATCCACTGGAGTCATTGGATGTGTTTGTGTAAGATCCCTCCTTATTAAAGGAAAAGATCCCTGTGATTGCAATGCTAGTCCCTGGATCATTGCTAGCATCCACAGTTTAAGATGAAGTACACAGATACAAAGGTCGTTTATTACAGTCATTCCAGAGATAAAACATAGTCTTTTACAACTCATGGCCAAAGGCCTAGTACAAGAGTTTATGGAATATGTAAATAAACATAAGTCTTCATCTTCATGTGCCACAGGCAAGCATGTTGAGTGTAGACTCATGACTCCTAATCATCATCAGAGTAACCTGCAACATCATAAGTTACAGCCACAGGGGGTCAATACTTTGGAATAGTATTGGCAAGTGATACCTTAGTATAATTTAAGTGGACTATAAGGCTATATGCATTTGTCTGGTGGAGCTTAGGCTTGCATTGCTCAAAATAGATTTTTCCTTAACTTTTTGAAAACACTAAGTTTTTGCTTGACAAAGACCATCCCAAGGTATCTACCAATCAGAGATCAAGATCCACTGTGGCATCTACCAATCAAAGACTGAAGATCCTTTAACCCTTGTTCACCCACAAGTTTTATTTAGAAATTGGAGTGATGAGATTCTTGAAGTTTCCATGTCTTGATGCTCAAATTGTCCTTTACTGTGGGACATGGCTAAGTACTTAGGTTTTACACTGCAGAGGTGGTGCACTTTCCCACGAGCCTTGGTTTCCCAAGACATGATCCTTCAAGAGCCTTTCCTTAGTCAAATGGACGCTCCAACCTATCAACCCATCTACCACCCACTGTCCAAGAGACTAAGTTCCAGCATCCTAAGATCATGGCAGAGCCCATATTACCAAGTGGTCGCACTTGAAGCTTCTCAAACATTTGACAACTCAAATCTCTTTGTTCTGGGTGGCCATCCACAAGTGAGATACACAAGGTTCACCAAGTACTTCTGGCCTTGTGTAACCACTCAACATAACCCAATCTTTCCATTCCACCTGTGTGATTCATTAACTTAGTTGTTTTGTTAAATAAAAACAAGTCCTTAGACTTAGAATATTTTTCCATAGTGTGAATATATAAACCACCCTTGTTTTCTAGTAGCTAGGCTAAGCATGGCATGGCAACTTGTCCTTAGGGAATTTCCTAGCAATTCTAGCATTCTATTCTAAATAGGATTTCCCATCATTAGTTGACAAAAGTAACATGCAAGTCCTAACAAAATATATCTAATGCAAGTATAAAATATAGGTAGGGAATATTCATGAAGATATCACTTGCCTTGGTAGTGTGGAGAGTAGCACTTGTCACAATCACAATCACTAGCAAAATCTACACACAAAGTTGTAGCATACAATTACACACATATATATACAAACAAAAGTATTATGAATGCATGCATGCATGAATCTACCAAGTGATGATTTTTGAAAACTTCAACCAAGCAAGTGCATGAATACAGAAACTGAAACTAGTCACAAAGTAGCCAAGACAATTTAAATAACCCTAAAACAACAATACTAAACTAAATCTATACTTAAAATAGCCTCAAACATGCCTCTGCATTTTAAGCTAATCAAATGGTTACTATTTGCAAAACAAAAGGATAGGCAGAAAGGTCTTGTTTTTCTGAATCCAACGGTATAAAGTTTGCAAAATTCCAACGTGGGGTTCAAAAGATATAGGCAAATGAATTTGGATCAAATTTCTGATTTTAAATTCTATTCTCAGATCTAACCTAGCCACGTCATGTTCTGATTCGCTCGCACCGTTCACGCTGGATCGAGCTCCACACCAGAGGGATCTAAATGAAATCTGGCGGCTCAGATCGCTGCATCGCTTCGGTTAAGTGGATCTATCCTAGCGCCACGATGCAGATCTAACGGCGCTACTTCTCGCCAAGAATCGGCGCGGCGCTGGCTACCGGCGGCGAATCGCTTGGTCGATGATGTTGCCGGCGATGCAGACGGCGAGGAAGAAGGAGGAGTGGCTTACCGGGCTGGAGGTCACGGCGAAGCTTGTCGATTTCCGCGTTGGTCAAGGGGCGCCGGACAAGGTTGCGATTGCTCGCCGGAGTTCTTGTGGGCGGTAAGGCCGGGTGGTCGTCGTGGACGCCGCCGTGAATCACCCCAAGGCAAGTCGAGGACACGGTTAGGTTCGCAGGTCAAGGCGGTAGTGAGCATGAACTAGGAGGCGCGGGGCGGTCTGGACTTACCACTAGAGCTCGTCGGAGTTGATGTCGCCGTCGGTGCTCGCGGTGTCAAGTGGAACCGACGACCTGGGCAGTACCGGACAGACTAGCGAGGTCAGTAGATGCGCAAGGATTCACCGGCAGTGATAGCAAGAACGAGAGGCGAGGGGAACACTGGGCTCACCGGAATCGATCGCGGAGAGGTTCTGTCGCGGCGGTGCAAAGCTGATTGAGGGCAGCCTGGTGGCGGAGTGAGCGAGGTGTCTGGGGGAAAAAGATCGTGGAGCAGAGAGGATCTTATATCCGGGGAATCGACAGGAAACGCTCGGGTTTAAAGCCCATTTACGCCGCGCCATTACTTTCATCGCCACTGGCGACGTGGTCGCAGCGCGGTCTGGGAAGACGAGGGCGACGCGGGACTGGCCTGCTTGTCGGCCGAGGTGCGCGTGTGGGTCTGGGTCGCTGCCGTCTCTGCGTGGGCTCACGTGAGAGAAGAAAAGGAGGACCCCGGGTGGGCTTGCTGGCCGGATCCGCTGGGCGATTCTGGCCGCCGGCCTTTTTCTTTTCTTTAGCCTTTTTCTTTTCTAATTCTATTTTCTGAATAGAATTGATATGAATTCAAATCCTTTTGAATTCAAATTTCTTTGGGGATTTTTGCAGGGTTCTTGTGGGTTCAAATGCAGTCAAATAACCATGTGGTTACCTTGCAAGGTTTGGTCAAGCTTGGTTTCAAAATAAACAGAGACTTTGTCTCTTTGTCTCTAGTTGCCAATATTTGGAATGGGGTTTAGAAAATATTTCTAAATTGGAATTTTGGGTTTAAATGCTTCTCCTATTCTTTCCAACCATGGAGGCAAGCAAACAAGTACCTAAGCATTCAAGTCTCAAAGGTGATGGCCAATTGAGATAAAATGCCCACATGAAATCATAGCTCAAACTTCTTCTAAATGATTTTGAGAAAACCCTATATGAATGAATGATGCAAGAATGATATGAATGAGTTTTGAAACATGATTTTTTAGGGATGTTACAAATCTAACCCTTTAAAATGAATCTCGCCTCGAGATTCGGATTGGCTAGCAAATAGGTGAGGGTGGTCTTCCAAGATCATCTTCTTTCCCATGTTGCTTCTTCTTCGGAATGATGATTCCATTGTACTTTGCAAAACTTGATAGTCTTTGTTCTCGTGACTCTTTTCGTGGTCTCAAGTATCTTGACAGGCTTTTCTTCATAGGTGAGATCACTTTCTAGTTGAACTTCTTCCAAAGATATGGTATCTTTCAAAGATGTTTCTTCCATTTCAGGTGACATTTCTTGAGTGGCTCACATGAAAAACATTATGGATGCTAGTAAAGATGTCGGTTCGATTTTATATGCAGCTTCTCCTTGCGACTTAAAATGTTGAATGGTCCCACATATCTTGGTGCTAACTTTCCTTTGACTCCAAATCTTTTACTCCACAAGTGGTGATACTCTAAGATAAGCTCTATCCCCAACTTCGTAAGTGACTTCTCTACGCTTAGCATCTCGTAGCTTTTCTCGAGACTGCTATCTTCAACTGTCTCTAACCAATTTGACCTTTTCTTCGCGCTTTGATAAGGTCTGGTCCAAACAAACTTCTTTCTCCCACACCATTCCATAGCAATGGGTGGTACACTTTCTTCCGTGATAGAAACTCAAATGGTGCCATCCCAATACTAGATTGGTGATTGTTGTTGTAAGAAAACTGCGTAAGGCGACTTTCATCCCAACTTGCTCCATAGTCTAGGGCACATGCCCTCAACATGTCTTCAAGAATTTGATTAGTCCTTTCTGTTTGTCCATCAGTTTGAGGATGAAAAGCAGTGCTGAATTCCAACCTCGTTCCTAGAGATTCATGAAGCTGTCTCCAAAAGTGAGAAGTGAACTGAGTTCCTCTATCAGACACAATACTCTTAGGTACACCGTGAAGGCATACAATTCTGCTCATGTAGATTTTGGCTAACTTGGCACTGGTATAAGTTGTCTTTACGGGTATAAAATGAGCCACTTTAGTTAGGCGATCTACTATTACCCATATGGAATCATACCCTGACCTGGTCCTTGGTAATCCGGTAATGAAATCCATACCAATATTTTCCCACTTCCATTCGTGAATAGGCATTGGTTGAAGCAAACCGCTAGTTTCGATGTCTGCTTTCACTCTACTACACACATCACACAAAGCAATGTGTTCGGCGATGTCCCTTTTAAGATTGTTCCACCAAAATCTTTCTTTCATATCCATATACATTTTGGTGTTTCCCGGGTGAATCAGTTTCCGCATTTCCGGATCTTGTGGAACACAAATACGTTTCTCGTGCCATAAAGTACCTTGTTCGTCCATATGGAAACTTTTAGCTTTCCCTTGGCTAATCCTTTCCTTAATCTCTTCGATTTCTTTATCCGTCTTTTGGGCTTCCTTAATCTTATCCAACAGAGTGGGTTGAACATCCAAAGACATGAGATGTCCTTCTGGCACAATCTCCAATCTGAGTTCCTTGAATTGCTTACACAAATCATCTGGCAATTCACCTTTGGTAAGACCATTTACAAATGCTTTACGACTTAGAGCATGCTACTACATTTGCTTTTACTGGGTGGTATTGCAAACTCAAGTCGTAATCCTTGATAAGTTCTAGCCATCTTCTTTGTCTCATATTGATCTCCTTCTGTGTGAAGATATATTTCAAACTCTTATGGTCGGTGAACACTTCACAACGTTTTCCCAAAAGGTAGTGTCTCCATGTCTTGAGTGCATGGACAACAGCGGCTAACTCTAAATCATGAGTAGGATAGTTTACTTCATGAGTTTTGAGTTGTCTCGAGGCATAAGCCACAACTTTTCCGCCTTGCATAAGTACGGCTCCTAATCCTTGATGAGAAGCATCACAATATACCGGAAATCCTTTTCCAAATCTGGTAGGCAGAATCGGTGCTGACACAAGTCTCTTCTTTAATTCTTGAAAGCTGAGTTCACATCCTTCAGACCAAGCAAATTTCTTATCTTTCTTTAATAATTCTGTCATTGGTTTAGCAACCTTTGAAAAATTTTCAATGAACCTTCTGTAGTAACCTGCTAAACCAAGAAAACTACGAACCTCTTTTACATTCTTAGGAGATTCCCATTACATTTGGCTGAAACTTTAGCAGGTCAATCGCTATACTATCCTTTGTCATATCATGACCAAGAAATCCAACTTCCTCTAACCAAAACTCACACTTGCTGAACTTGGCATAAAGCTTATGTTCCCTTAGTTTCTCAAGTATCAAGCGTAGATGTCTTTCATGCTCCTCCTTGCTCTTGGAGTAGACCAAGATGTCATCGATGAAAACGACAACGAACTTGTCGAGAAATTCCATGAACACTTTGTTCATCATATTCATGAAGTATGCTGGAGCATTGGTTAATCCAAAAGGCATCACTGTGTACTCATACAATCCATACCTTGTGGTGAATGCTGTTTTAGGTATGTCTTGCTCTCTTATCTTGAGTTGAAAATAGCGATCAAGGTCAATCTTTGAGAACACACAAGCTCCTTCTAGCTGATCAAACAAGTCATTGATTCTTGGCAAAGGATATTTGTTCTTGATGGTTACCTTGTTGAGAGAACGGTAATCTATGCATAATCTTTGAGTTCTATCCCTCTTTTCTACGAACAAAACTGGAGCTCCCAAGATGAAGAACTTGGCTGGATGAATCCTTTCTGCAATTGTTCTCCAAGTTGTTTCTTGAGTTCTTTAAGTTCGCCAACCGACATTTTATAAGGTCTCTTTGCTCTTGGCCCAGATCCGGTACCAATTCTATTATAAACTCCACATCTCTATCTGTGGCATTCTCGGTAACTCTTCCGAACACATCCGGATACTCACACACAATTGGCACACGTCCATGCTAACCCCTTAAGAGAATTCAGCTTACTCCCTTTAGATTTAAAATTGACTTAAATGTTATCCTCTTACCTAGGGTTAGAGTGAAATTGTGCGATTTGCACAATCTAGTACTCCTCATACTTAGCCATCCAATCCATTCCCAAAATTACATCCAATCCTTGGGAATTTAGGATTATTAGGTTTATCGAAACTTATGTTTTCCGATCTCTATGACTAGATCCCGCATCCAAGACTCACTATCATATCCCCTCCCGGAGAGCTAACTTTTATCGGACACCCAATGTTTTCAGATGCAAACCCATATCTTTCGACAAATGCTTTAGATATGAATGAATGAGATGCACCAGTGTCAAAGAGTACAAATGCTGAGATGGAATTGAGTCTGAACTTACCAGCAACGACATCAGGTTCTTCATAGACTTCTTCCACATTGATGTGGTTAACCTGTCCTTTCTGAAAAGGATTGGGTTTGTTAGGTCCTTCAACGTTCTTCTCGTGGCACTCATTAGCATAATGCCCCAGCCTTCTTGCATTTGAAGCATTCAACCTGACTGTTGTCCTTCTTAGGTTGACTTCCACTTCCACTTCCACTTCCACTATGGTGGCTCTTATATCCACTATTGTGGTTCTTGTACTTATCATTGTCATGATTGCGATGATGTTTGTTGTCATGACGGTTGTGGTGCTTGTTAAACTTCCCATGCTTGTGGGATCCTCGAAATGACACTATCATCATAGTGAGATCGTTTATGTGATGATCCCGAGTGCTTGTCGAGTGTTTCCTCTTCTTACTCGACTTGCTTCATTTTATTCTCCAATAACAGCCTTGTCACACGTTGATCGATAAGTTGGAACATACGCCACAGACAACTGTAGATTTAGCTCATCATTCAAGCCTTCCAGAAACTTTTCCTTCCTTTTGGCATCAGTGTCAACCTCATCCGGTGCATAGCGCGCCAGATTGTTGAACTCTTCAATATATTCAGCCACGCTATGGTGGCGCTGCTTCAGGTTGTGAAATTCCTTCTTTTTCAGGCTCATCATACCTGGTGAGATATGAGTAGTCTGAATCCATCTTCAAAGATAGCCCAAGTCACCTCATCAATAGGCGTGGTAACTGAAGTTGTCCCACCATGTCGGCTGGTCCTTCCAACAGATGTGCTGCAAACCTGACCTTTTCAGCATCTGTGCATCCCACGGTCACTAAGTCTTTGTTCACAGAACGTAGCCAATCATTGGCCACCATGGGATCAGTCGTTCCCGAAAACTTAGCTGGCCTTAGACGCAGAAATCTGGTGAGCATATCAAAACCTGGAGGGTTGTTGTTGTTATTGTTGTTGTTGTTGTTGGGGTTGTTGTTGTTGTTCTGGTTCTGGATGAACGTCGTCATCATTTGCATAAGCTGTGTTTGCGCATTCATCATTTGTTGCATTTCCGGGGTAATGTTGGGGTTGGGATTGGTGTTTGCGCGACGGGGAGGCATCTGTGGTTTATTCATATAGAGATAAGAATGAGATACCCTTACATGATTTATGCACAATACATTACACAAGCAAACACATAGCAAGCAATATTAGGATAAAAGCTAAACAACAAGAGAACAAAAATCTCAAAGTACAAACATACAAGTGGCAAGCCATCCACATGTCGGATGGTCCAACAATAAGTTCATAAATAACAAGTGCGGTAAATAAAGATAACTGAGTAGTCAAATCTACTCGTCAGCTTCAATCTCCTCCTCGACAAAGGTAAGGCCTGCGTTCTCCATTGCGGTCTTGTTCTCCTCGATGGTAGTGGTCAAAGAGTCGATCTTGGCCTTGAGAGCCCTCTTCTGGGAACGAAGCCTCAATCACTTCATCTGCCGCTTCTAACTCAAGTCCTTGACTGCAGCCTCGGTCATATCACGAATCCTCTTGTTCCTATCCTGACACGCTTCTCTTGACTCTTGAACTTACGGTCTTGGGCCTCGAACTTCGTCTCCATCTCCTTGACTATCTCGTCCCTGCTGCCAAGAGCTTGTCCTTCTCGCAAGTTGCACTGAGCTCGTCATTACTAAGCATGACGTTGGTCCCATCGGTATCCACGTGCCTAATAAGAGTCTCTAAGTCCTGGAGGTACAGGCGATCGGCTCATTGTGACCCTTGAGTCGCCCTCAAAGTCAATGGACTCTCCGTCATCATCACGCCTTCCAAGGCGTGGAAGTGAGTGCCTCTAACCTGTCGGGAGTGACGCCCTAAATCGCCCTATCGATCCTGCATGACAACCTCCATGCCTCTCTCTCCTGTCATCGCATAAGCTTGAAGACGATGGCCTCCGTAGTAGGCTCAAGGCCCCTGGCTGGTTCACCTTGAAGCCCAAAGGTCCTTCCTCTCAAACTTGGTGAGTGGGTGCACCGTAATGATAGGAAGAGGGAGATCGAGTAAAGTAGTAAGCTCTACGATACGAGGACCAAAACGGGTAGCCCGGAACTCCTCAACAGTGCTTATGGCAATAGGCATCTATTTATAAGATTGAAAAGTTAGAACAACACAAATTCAAATTAAACAAGACAAACATTCAAGCATTACCATGGAACACATAAATCACACAAGTCATGCATACATAAATCCATTACAACCACCAAGGTTCAAACTTTTAAGGTATCATTTTGGAAAATAAGGTGATAGGTGGTGGTCAACTAACGGCGCGCCACAATCCTGTCTCATTGGATCCGTGGCTAACACAATGTTCCTAGTGGCAATCACCCTATCCTGTTCACATGCTTCTATCACTAAGTCTATAATATCTCCTCTTAAGGATTGGTTGGTGACTTCCAACTCTTGGGTATGTTCCTTCTCTTTCTAAGTCTTTTGGAGGTTGAGCATCCTGCACTTGACTCTAGCACTTAGTTCCTTGATAGTCTTCCAAGCTGCTTCTTTTGTGACTCAAAGAATGTGGTGTGCATAAAAGTGTTGGTGTACATGCAGAAGCCTTTTTCTTTGTGGTTGTCTTCCTTGTTCTTGTACAAGTGAAGTTGCACCCACCAATACTCCACTCCATCCTCCATCACCGGAAAGCCCTTGTACACAAATGCACCATGTACTCCCATGGTTTCCATGAGGTCCTTGAGAATCTTGGGAAACTCAGTCTCACACTCCAAGGTCATGGTCATGAGTGGTCCTTTCTTCACGGCTTGTTGACGGAGTTCATCTACAAATAGAGATGATAAGGAGAAGATTAGAAAAGTATAAGAGAATAATAGACAATTGTATAAGAAGTTAAAATTTTCCTTAGTGGTTTCCAATCCTAGGGTCATAATCCTACAGGCAACACAAAGGTTCGATACCATCTGTAAGATCCCTCCTTATTAAAGGAAAAGATCCTGTGATTGCAATGCTAGTCCCCGGATCATTGCTAGCATCCACAGCTTAAGATGAAGTACCAGATACAAAGGTCGCTTATTACAGTCATTCCAGAGATAAAACATAGTCTTTATAAACTCATGGCCAAAGGCCTAGTACAAGAGTTTATGGAATATGTAAATAAACATAAGTCTTCATCTTCATGTGCCACAGCAAGCATGTTGAGTGTAGACTCATGACTCCTAATCATCATCGAGTAACTCGCAACATCATAAGTTACACCACAGGGGGTCAATACTTTGGAATAGTATTGGCAAGTGATACCTTAGTATAATTTAAGTGGACTATAAGGCTATATGCATTTGGCTGGTGGAGCTTAGGCTTGCATTGCTCAAAATAGATTTTTCCTTAACTTTTGAAAACACTAAGTTTTTGCTTGACAAAGACCATCCCAAGGTATCTACCAATCAGTGAAGATCCACTCAGTGGCATCTACCAATCAAAGATCGAAGATCCTTTAACCCTTGTTCACCCACAAGTTTTATTTAGAAATTGGAGTGATGAGATTCTTGAAGTTTCCATGTCTTGATGCTCAAATTGTCCTTTACTGTGGACATGGCTAAGTACTTAGGTTTTACACTGCAGAGGTGGTGCACTTTCCCACGAGCCTTGGTTTCCCAAGACATGATCCTTCAAGAGCCTTTCCTTAGTCAAATGGACGCTCCAACCTATCAACCCATCTACCACCCACTGTCCAAGAGACTAAGTTCCAAAGATCCTAAGATCATGGCAGAGCCCATATTACCAAGTGGTGCACTTGAAGCTTCTCAAACATTTGACAACTCAAATCTCTTTGTTCTGGGTGGCTATCCACAAGTGAGATACACAAGGTTCACCAAGACTTCTGGCCTTGTGTAACCACTCAACATAACCCAATCTTTCCATTCCACCTGGTGATTCATTAACTTAGTTGTTTTGTTAAATAAAAACAAGTCCTTAGACTTAGAATATTTTTCCATAGTGTGAATATATAAACCACCCTTGTTTTCTAGTAGCTAGGCTAAGCATGGCATGGCAACTTGTCCTTAGGGAATTTCCTAGCAATTCTAGCATTCTATTCTAAATAGGATTTCCCATCATTAGTTGACAAAAGTAACATGCAAGTCCTAACAAAATATATCTAATGCAAGTATAAAATATAGGTAGGGAATATTCATGAAGATATCACTTGCCTTGGTAGTGTGGAGAGTAGCACTTGTCACAATCACAATCACTAGCAAAATCTACACACAAAGTTGTAGCATACAATTACACACATATATATACAAACAAAAGTATTATGAATGCATGCATGCATGAATCTACCAAGTGATGATTTTGAAAACTTCAACCAAGCAAGTGCATGAATACAGAAACTGAAACTAGTCACAAAGTAGCCAAGACAATTTAAATAACCCTAAAACAAAAATACTAAACTAAATCTATACTTAAAATAGCCTCAAACATGCCTCTGCATTTTAAGCTAATCAAATGGTTACTATTTGCAAAACAAAAGGATAGGCAGAGGTCTTGTTTTTCTGAATCCAACGGTATAAAGTTTGCAAAATTCCAACGTGGGGTTCAAAAGATATAGGCAAATGAATTTGGATCAAATTTCTGATTTTAAATTCTATTCTCAGATCTAACCTAGCCACGCCATCATGTTCTGATTCGCTGCATCGTTCGCTGGATCGAGCTCCACAGCCAGGGATCTAAATGAAATTGGCGGCTCAGATCGCTGCATCGCCGGGTTAAGTGGATCTATCCTAGCGCCACGATGCAGATCTAACGGTCGCTACTTCTCGCCAAGAATCGCGGCGCTGCAGGTGGCTACCGGCGGCGGAACCGTCGGTCGATGATGTTGCTGACGATGCAGACGGCGAGGAAGAAGGAGGAGTGGCTTACCGGGCTCAGGAGGTCACGGAAGCTTGTCGATTTCGCGGTTGGTCAAGGGCGCCGGACAAGGTTGCGATTGCTCGCCGGAGTTGCTGTGGGCGCAAGGCCGGGTGGTCGTCGTGGACGCCGCCGTGAATCACCCCAAGGCAAGTCGAGGACACGGTTAGGTTCGCAGGTCAAGGCGAAGTAGTGAGCATGAACTAGGAGGCGCGGGCGGTCTCGGACTTACCACTAGAGCTCGCCGGAGTTGATGTCGCCGTCGGTGCTCGCGGTGTCAAGTGGAACCGGCGACTGGGCAAGACCGACAGACTAGCGAGGTGAGATGCGCAAGGATTCACCGAGCAGGTGATAGCAAGAACGAGAGGCGAGGGGAACACCGGGCTCACCGGAATCGATCGCCGGAGAGGTTCTGTCCGCGCGGTGCAAAGCTGATTGAGGGCGCCTGTGGCGGAGTGAGCGAGGTGTCTGGGGAAAAGATCGTGGAGCAGAGAGGATCTTATAGCCGGGAATCGACAGAAACGCCGGGTTTAAAGCCCATTTACGCCGCCATTACCGGCCTTTTCATCGCCGCTGGGCGACGTGGTCGCAGGCGCGGTCTGGGGAAGACGAGGGCGACGTGGACCGGGCCCGTTTGTCAGCGAGGTGCGCGGTGTGCAGGTGGGGTCTGCCTGCCGGTCAGTTCACAGGCTCACAAGTGAGAGAAGAAAAGGAGGACCCCGGGTGGGCTTGCTGGGCTGGATCCGGCTTGGGCGATTCGCCGCCGGCCTTTTCTTTTCTTTAGCCTTTTTCTTTTTCTAATTCTATTTTCTGAATAGAATTTGATATGAATTCAAATCCTTTTGAATTCAAATTTCTTTGGGGATTTTTGCAGGGTTCTTGTGGGTTCAAATGCAGTCAAATAACCATGTGGTTACCTTGCAAGGTTTGGTCAAGCTTGGGTTTCAAAATAAACAGAGACTTTGTCTCTTTGTCTCTAGTTGCCAATATTTGGAATGGGGTTTAGAAAATATTTCTAAATTGGAATTTTGGGTTTAAATGCTTCTCCTATTCTTTCCAACCATGGAGGCAAGCAAACAAGTACCTAAGCATTCAAGTCTCAAAAGGTGATGGCCAATTGAGATAAAATGCCCACATGAAATCATAGCTCAAACTTCTGCCTCTAAATGATTTTGAGAAAAACCCTATATGAATGAATGATGCAAGAATGATATGAATGAGTTTTGAAACATGATTTTTTTAGGGATGTTACAGTTTGTGTGTATTAGTGTGCATCATTGTGGTTTTGGAAAAGAATACATGCAATGATGCCACTCTAGCATGTGGTGTTCTTTTCATAAACCACATGGATCCACTGATGTCATTGCATGTGGGTTCTTTTCATGAACCACATGGATCCACTAGATGTCATTGCATGTGTGTTCTTTTCATAAACCACATGGATCCACTAGATGTCATTTCATGTGTGTTCTTTTCCTAAACCACATGGATCCACTAGAGTCATTACATGTGTGTTCTTTACATAAAACACATGGATGCACTAGATGTCATTGCATGTGAGTAATTTTCATAAACCACATGGATCCCCTAGATGTCATTGCATGTGTGCTCATTTTCTAAACCACATGGATCCACAAGAGTCAATACATGTGTGTTCTGTTCATAAACCACTTGGATCCAATAGATATCATTGCATGTGTGTTCTTTTCGTAAACCACATGGATCCACTGGATGTCATTGCATGTGTGTTCTTTTCCTAAACCACATGGATCCACTAGAGTCATTCCATGTGTGTTCTTTTCTTAAACCACATGGATCCACTAGATGTCATTGCATGTGTGTTCTTTTCGTAAACCACATGGATCCACTAGATGTTATTTCATGTGTGTTCTTTTCCTAAACCACATGGATCCACTAGAGTCATTACATGTGTGTTCTTTTCATAAACCACATGGATCCACTATATGTCATTGCATGCGTGTTCTTTTCATAAACCACATGGATCCACAGATGTCATTGCATCTGTGTTATTTTGATAAACCACATGGATCCACTAGATGTCATTGCATGTGTGTTATTTCATAAACCACATGGATCCACTTGATGTCATTGCATGTGTGTTTATTTCCTAATCCACATGGATCCACTAGAGTCATTGGATGTGTTTGTGTGTATTAGTGTGCATCATTGTGGTTTTGGAAAAGAAAACATGCAATGATGCCACTCCAGCATGTGGTGTTGTTTTCATAAACCACATGGATCCACTGATTTCATTGCTTGTGTGTTCTTTTCATGAACCACATGGATCCACTAGATTTCATTGCATGTGTGTTCTTTTCATAAACCACATGGATCCACTAGATGTCATTGCATGTGTGTTCTTTACCTAAACCACATGGATCCACTAGAGTCATTCCATGTGTGTTCTTTTCGTAAACCACATGGATCTATTAGATGTCTTTGCATGTGTGTTCTTTTCATAAAACCCGTGGATCCATTAGATGTCATTTCATGTGTGTTCTTTTCCTAAACCACATGGATCCACTAGAGTCATTGCATGTGTGTTCTTTTCATAAAACACATGGATCCACTAGATGTCATTGCATGTGAGTTCTTTTCATAAACCACATGGATCCCCTAGATGTCATTTCATCTGTGTTCATTTTCTAAACCACATGTATCCACTAGAGTCATTGCATGTGTGTTCTGTTCATAAACCACTCGGATCCAATAGATGTCATTGCATGTGTGTTCTTTTCATAAACCACATGGATCCACCGATGTCATTGTATGTGTGTTCATTTCATAAACCACATGGATCCACTAGATGTCATTGCATGTTTTTTCCTAAACCACATGGATCCATTAGAGTCATTGCATGTGTGTTCTTTTCATAAACCACATGGACCCACTAGATGTCATTGCATGTGTTGTTTTTCATGAACCACATGGATCCACTAGATGTCATTCCATGTGTGTTCTTTTCCTAAACCACATGTATCCACTAGAGTCATTGCATGTGTGTTCTTTTCATAAACCAAATAGATCCACTAGATATCATTGCATGTGTGTTATTTTCCTAAACCATATGGATCCACTAGATGTTATTGCATGTGTGTTCTTTTACTAAACCACATGGATCCACTAGATGTCATTGCATGTGTGTTCTTTTCCTAAACCACATGCATCCACTATATGTTATTGCATGTGTGTTTTTTTCATAAACCACATGGATCCACTAGCGTCATTGGATGTGCGTGTGTATTAGTGTTCATCGTTATGGTTTTGGAAAAGAACACATGCAATGATGCCACTCCACCATATGGTGTTCTTTTCATAAACAGATGGATCCACTGATGTCATTGCATTTGTGTTCGTTTCAGAAACCACATGGATCTAGATGTCATTGCATGTGTGTTGTTTTCATAAACCACATGGATCCACTAGATGTCATTGCATGTGTGTTGTTTTCATACACCACATGGATCTACTAGATGTCATTGCATTTGTGTTACTTTCCTAAACCAGATGGATCCACTAGAGTCATTGCATGTGTGTTCTTTTCGTAAAACACATGGATCCACTAGATGTCATTGCATGTGAGTTCTTTTCATAAACCACATGGATCCCCTAGATGTCATTGCATGTGTGTTCATTTTCTCAACCACATGGATAAACTAGAGTCATTGCATGTGTGTTCTGTTCATAAACCACCCGGATCCAATAGATGTCATTGCATGTGTGTTCTTTTCATAAACCACATGGATCCACTGATGTCATTGCATGTGTGTTCTTTTCAGAAACCACATGCATCCACTAGATGTCATTACATGTGTGTTCTTTTCATAAACCACATGGATCCACTAGAGTTATTCCATGTGTGTTCTTTTCTTAAACCACATGGATCCACTAGATGTCATTGCATGTGTGTTCTTTTCATAAACCACATGGATCCACTATATGTCATTGCATGTGTGTTCTTTTCATAAACCACATGGATCTACTAGATGTCATTGCATGTTTGTTCTTTTCATAAACCACGTGGATCTACTCATGTTATTGCATGTGTGTTATTTTCATAAACCACATGGATCCACTAGATATCATTACATGTGTGTTATTTCATAAACCACATGGATCCACTTGATGTCATTGGATGTGTGTTCATTTCCTAAACCACATGGATCCACTAGAGTCATTGGATGTGTTTATGTGTATTAGTGTGCATCATTGTGGTTTTGGAGAAGAAAACATGCAATGATGCCACTGCAACATGTGGTGTTCTTTTCATAAACCACATGGATCCACTGATTTCATTGCATGTGTGTTCTTTTCAGGAACCACATGGATCCACTAGATTTCATTGCATGTGTGTTCTTTTCATAAACCACATGGATCCACTAGATGTCATTGCATGTGTGTTATTTACCTAAACCACATGGATCCACTGATGTCATTGCATGTGTGTTATTTTCATAAACCACATGGATCTATTAGATGTCATTGCATGTGTGTTCTTTTCATAAACCCCGTTGATCCATTAGATGTCATTTCATGTGTGTTATTTTCATAAACCACATGGATCCACTAGATGTCATTCCATGTGTGTTCTTATCATAAACCACATGGATCCACTAGAGTCATTCCATGTGTGCTCTTTTCTTAAACCATATGGATCCACTAGATGTCATTCCATGTGTGTTCTTTTCATAAACCACATGGATCCACTAGATGTCATTCCATGTCTGTTCTTTTCATAAACCACATGGATCTACTAATGTCATTGCATGTGTGTTCTTTTCATAAACCACGTGGATCTACTCATGTTATTGCATGTGTATTATTTTCATAAACCACATGGATCCACTAGATATCATTACATGTGTGTTATTTCATAAACCACATGGATCCACTTGATGTCATTGCGTGTGTGTTCATTTCCTAAACCACATGGATCCACTAGAGTCATTGGATGTGTTTGTGTGTATTAGTGTGCATCAGTGTGGTTTTGGAAAAGAATACATGTAATGGTGCCACTCTAGCATGTGGTGTTATTTTCATAAACCACATGGATCCACTGATGTCATTGCATGTGTGTTCTTTTCATAAACCACATGGATCCACAAGATGTCATTGCATGTGTTTTCTTTTCATAAACCACATGGATCCACTAGATGTCATTGCATGTGTGTTCTTTTCATAAACCATATGTTTCCGCTAGAGTCATTCCATGTGTGTTGTTTTCTTAAACCACATGGATCCACTAGATGTCATTGCATGTGTGTTCTTTTCCTAAACCACATGGATCCACTAGAGTCATTCCATGTGTGTTCTTTTCTTAAACCACATGGATCTATTAGATGTCATTGCATGTGTGTTCTTTTCATAAACCACGTGGATCCACTAGATGTCATTTCATGTGTGTTCTTTTCCTAAACCACATGGATCCACTAGAGTCATTACATGTGTGTTCTTTACATAAAACACATGGATGCACTAGATGTCATTGCATGTGAGTTATTTTCATAAACCACATGGATCCCCTAGATGTCATTGCATGTGTGCTCATTTTCTAAACCACATGGATCCACAAGAGTCAATACATGTGTGTTCTGTTCATAAACCACTTGGATCCAATAGATATCATTGCATGTGTGTTCTTTTCGTAAACCACATGGATCCACTGGATGTCATTGCATGTGTGTTCTTTTCCTAAACCACATGGATCCACTAGAGTCATTCCATGTGTGTTCTTTTCTTAAACCACATGGATCCACTAGATGTCATTGCATGTGTGTTCTTTTCGTAAACCACATGGATCCACTATATGTTATTTCATGTGTGTTCTTTTCCTAAACCACATGGATCCACTAGAGTCATTACATGTGTGTTCTTTTCATAAACCACATGGATCCACTATATGTCATTTCATGCGTGTTCTTTTCATAAACCACATGGATCCACAGATGTCATTGCATCTGTGTTATTTTGATAAACCACATGGATCCACTAGATGTCATTGCATGTGTGTTATTTCATAAACCACATGGATCCACTTGATGTCATTGCATGTGTGTTTATTTCCTAATCCACATGGATCCACTAGAGTCATTGGATGTGTTTGTGTGTATTAGTGTGCATCATTGTGGTTTTGGAAAAGAAAACATGCAATGATGCCACTCCAGCATGTGGTGTTGTTTTCATAAACCACATGGATCCACTGATTTCATTGCTTGTGTGTTCTTTTCATGAACCACATGGATCCACTAGATTTCATTGCATGTGTGTTCTTTTCATAAACCACATGGATCCACTAGATGTCATTGCATGTGTGTTCTTTACCTAAACCACATGGATCCACTAGAGTCATTCCATGTGTGTTCTTTTCGTAAACCACATGGATCTATTAGATGTCATTGCATGTGTGTTCTTTTCATAAAACCCGTGGATCCATTAGATGTCATTTCATGTGTGTTCTTTTCCTAAACCACATGGATCCACTAGAGTCATTGCATGTGTGTTCTTTTCATAAAACACATGGATCCACTAGATGTCATTGCATGTGAGTTCTTTTCATAAACCACATGGATCCCCTAGATGTCATTTCATCTGTGTTCATTTTCTAAACCACATGTATCCACTAGAGTCATTGCATGTGTGTTCTGTTCATAAACCACTCGGATCCAATAGATGTCATTGCATGTGTGTTCTTTTCATAAACCACATGGATCCACCGATGTCATTGCATGTGTGTTCATTTCATAAACCACATGGATCCACTAGATGTCATTGCATGTTTTTTCCTAAACCACATGGATCCATTAGAGTCATTGCATGTGTGTTCTTTTCATAAACCACATGGACCCACTAGATGTCATTGCATGTGTTGTTTTTCATGAACCACATGGATCCACTAGATGTCATTCCATGTGTGTTCTTTTCCTAAACCACATGGATCCACTAGAGTCATTGCATGTGTGTTCTTTTCATAAACCAAATAGATCCACTAGATATCATTGCATGTGTGTTATTTTCCTAAACCATATGGATCCACTAGATGTTATTGCATGTGTGTTCTTTTACTAAACCACATGGATCCACTAGATGTCATTGCATGTGTGTTCTTTTCCTAAACCACATGCATCCACTATATGTTATTGCATGTGTGTTCTTTTCATAAACCACATGGATCCACTAGCGTCATTGGATGTGCGTGTGTATTAGTGTTCATCGTTATGGTTTTGGAAAAGAACACATGCAATGATGCCACTCCACCATATGGTGTTCTTTTCATAAACAGATGGATCCACTAGATGTTATTGCATGTGTGTTGTTTTCATAAACCACATGGATCCACTAGATGTCATTGCATGTGTGTTGTTTTCATACACCACATGGATCTACTAGATGTCATTGCATTTGTGTTACTTTCCTAAACCAGATGGATCCACTAGAGTCATTGCATGTGTGTTCTTTTCGTAAAACACATGGATCCACTAGATGTCATTGCATGTGAGTTCTTTTCATAAACCACATGGATCCCCTAGATGTCATTGCATGTGTGTTCATTTTCTCAACCACATGGATAAACTAGAGTCATTGCATGTGTGTTCTTTTCATAAACCACATGGATCCACTGATGTCATTGCATGTGTGTTCTTTTCATAAACCACATGCATCCACTAGATGTCATTGCATGTGTGTTCTTTTCATAAACCACATGGATCCACTGATGTCATTGCATGTGTGTTCTTTTCATAAACCACATGCATCCACTAGATGTCATTCCATGTGTGTTCTTTTCATAAACCACATGGATCCACTAGAGTTATTCCATGTGTGTTCTTTTCTTAAACCACATGGATCCACTAGATGTCATTGCATGTGTGTTCTTTTCATAAACCACATGGATCCACTAGATGTCATTGCATGTGTGTTCTTTTCATAAACCACATGGATCTACTAGATGTCATTGCATGTTTGTTCTTTTCATAAACCACGTGGATCTACTCATGTTATTGCATGTGTGTTATTTTCATAAACCACATGGATCCACTAGATATCATTACATGTGTGTTATTTCATAAACCACATGGATCCACTTGATGTCATTGGATGTGTGTTCATTTCCTAAACCACATGGATCCACTAGAGTCATTGGATGTGTTTATGTGTATTAGTGTGTATCATTGTGGTTTTGGAGAAGAAAACATGCAATGATGCCACTGCAACATGTGGTGTTCTTTTCATAAACCACATGGATCCACTGATTTCATTGCATGTGTGTTCTTTTCAGGAACCACATGGATCCACTAGATTTCATTGCATGTGTGTTCTTTTCATAAACCACATGGATCCACTAGATGTCATTGCATGTGTGTTATTGACCTAAACCACATGGATCCACTGATGTCATTGCATGTGTGTTATTTTCATAAACCACATGGATCTATTAGATGTCATTGCATGTGTGTTCTTTTCATAAACCCCGTTGATCCATTAGATGTCATTTCATGTGTGTTATTTTCATAAACCACATGGATCCACTAGATGTCATTCCATGTGTGTTCTTATCATAAACCACATGGATCCACTAGAGTCATTCCATGTGTGCTCTTTTCTTAAACCATATGGATCCACTAGATGTCATTCCATGTGTGTTCTTTTCATAAACCACATGGATCCACTAGATGTCATTCCATGTCTGTTCTTTTCATAAACCACATGGATCTACTAATGTCATTGCATGTGTGTTCTTTTCATAAACCACGTGGATCTACTCATGTTATTGCATGTGTATTATTTTCATAAACCACATGGATCCACTAGATATCATTACATGTGTGTTATCTCATAAACCACATGGATCCACTTGATGTCATTGCGTGTGTGTTCATTTCCTAAACCACATGGATCCACTAGAGTCATTGGATGTGTTTGTGTGTATTAGTGTGCATCAGTGTGGTTTTGGAAAAGAATACATGTAATGGTGCCACTCTAGCATGTGGTGTTATTTTCATAAACCACATGGATCCACTGATGTCATTGCATGTGTGTTCTTTTCATAAACCACATGGATCCACTCGATGTCATTGCATGTGTGTTCTTTTCATAAACCACATGGATCCACTAGATGTCATTGCATGTGTGTTCTTTTCATAAACCATATGTTTCCGCTAGAGTCATTCCATGTGTGTTGTTTTCTTAAACCACATGGATCCACTAGATGTCATTGCATGTGTGTTCTTTTCCTAAACCACATGGATCCACTAGAGTCATTCCATGTGTGTTCTTTTCTTAAACCACATGGATCCACTAGATGTCATTGCATGTGTGTTCTTTTCGTAAACCACATGGATCCACTAGATGTTATTGCATGTGTGTTCTTTTCCTAAACCACATGGATCCACTAGAGTCATTGCATGTGTGTTCTTTTCATAAACCACATGGATCCACTAGATGTCATTGGATGCGTGTTCTTTTCATAAACCACATGGATCCACTGATGTCATTGCATGTGTGTTATTTTGATAAACCACATGGATCCACTAGATGTCATTGCATGTGTGTTATTTCATAAACCACATGGATCCACTTGATGTCATTGCATGTGTGTTTATTTCCTAATCCACATGGATCCACTAGAGTCATTGAATGTGTTTGTGTGTATTACTGTGCATCATTGTGGTTTTGGAGAAGAAAACATGCAATGATGCCACTGCAACATGTGGTGTTCTTTTCATAAACCACATGGATCCACTGATTTCATTGCATGTGTGTTCTTTTCTGGAACCACATGGATCCACTAGATTTCATTGCATGTGTGTTCTTTTCATAAACCACAAGGATCCACTATATGTCATTGCATGTGTGTTCTTTACCTAAACCACATGGATCCACTGATGTCATTGCATGTGTGTTATTTTCATAAACCACATGGATCTATTAGATGTCATTGCATGTGTGTTCTTTTCATAAACCCCGTGGATCCATTAGATGTCATTTCATGTGTGTTCTTTTCATAAACCACATGGATCCACTAGATGTCATTCCATGTGTGCTATTTTCATAAACCACATGGATCCACTAGAGTCATTCCATGTGTGCACTTTTCTTAAACCACATGGATCCATTAGATGTCATTCCATGTGTGTTCTTTTCATAAACCACATGGATCCACTAGATGTCATTCCATGTGTGTTCTTTTCATAAACCACATGGATCTACTAGATGTCATTGCATGTGTGTTCTTTTCATAAACCACGTGGATCTACTCATGTTATTGCATGTGTATTATTTTCATAAACCACATGGATCCACTAGATATAATTACATGTGTGTTATTTCATAAACCACATGGATCCACTTGATGTCATTGCATGTGTGTTCATTTTCTAAACCACATGGATCCACTAGAGTCATTGGATGTGTTTGTGTGTATTAGTGTGCATCAGTGTGGTTTTGGAAAAGAATACATGTAATGGTGCCACTCTAGCATGTGGTGTTCTTTTCATAAACCACATGGATCCACTGATGTCATTGTATGTGTGTTCTTTTCATAAACCACATGGATCTAGTAGATGTCATTGCATGTGTGTTCATTTCATAAACCACATGGATCAACTAGATTTCATTGCATGTGTGTTCTTTTCATAAACCATATGTTTCCGCTAGAGTCATTCCATGTGTGTTGTTTTCTTAAACCACATGGATCCACTAGATGTCATTGCATGTGTGTTCTTTTCCTAAACCACATGGATCCACTAGAGTCATTCCATGTGTGTTCTTTTCTTAAACCACATGGATCCACTAGATGCCATTGCATGTGTGTTCTTTTCGTAAACCACATGGATCCAGTAGATGTTATTGCATGTGTGTTCTTTTCCTAAACCACATGGATCCACTAGAGTCATTGCATGTGTGTTCTTTTCATAAACCACATGGATCCACTAGATGTCATTGCATGCGTGTTCTTTTCATAAACCACATGGATCCACTGATGTCATTGCATGTGTGTTATTTTGATAAACCACATGGATCCACTAGATGTCATTGCATGTGTGTTATTTCATAAACCACATGGATCCACTTGATGTCATTGCATGTGTGTTTATTTCCTAATCCACATGGATCCACTAGAGTCATTGGATGTGTTTGTGTGTATTAGTGTGCATCATTGTGGTTTTGGAGAAGAAAACATGCAATTATGCCACTGCAACATGTGGTGTTCTTTTCATAAACCACATGGATCCACTGATTTCATTGCATGTGTGTTCTTTTCAGGAACCACATGGATCCACTAGATTTCATTGCATGTGTGTTCTTTTCATAAACCACATGGATCCACTAGATGTCATTGCATGTGTGTTCTTTACCTAAACCACATGGATCCACTAGAGTCATTCTATGTGTGTTCTTTTCATAAACCACATGGATCTATTAGATGTCATTGCATGTGTGTTCTTTTCATAAACCCCGTGGATCCATTAGATGTCATTTCATGAGTGTTCTTTTCATAAACCACATGGATCCACTAGATGTCATTCCATGTGTGTTCTTTTCATAAACCACATGGATCCACTAGAGTCATTCCATGTGTGCTCTTTTCTTAAACCACATGGATCCACTAGATGTCATTCCATGTGTGTTCTTTTCATAAACCACATGGATCCACTAGATGTCATTCCATATGTGTTCTTTTCATAAACCACGTGGATTTACTCATGTTATTGCATGTGTTTTATTTTCATAAACCACATGGATCCACTAGATATCATTACATGTGTGTTATTTCATAAACCACATGGATCCACTTGATGTCATTGCATGTGTGTTCATTTCCTAAACCACATGGATCCACTAGAGTCATTGGATGTGTTTGTGTGTATTAGTGTGCATCAGTGTGGTTTTGGAAAAGAATACATGTAATGGTGCCACTCTAGCATGTGGTGTTGTTTTCATAAACCACATGGATCAACTGATGTCATTGCATGTGTGTTCTTTTCATAAACCACATGGATCCACTAGATGTCATTGCATGTGTGTTATTTTCATAAACCACATGGATCCACTAGATGTCATTGCATGTGTGTTCTTTTCATAAACCATATGTTTCCGCTAGAGTCATTCCATGTGTGTTGTTTTCTTAAACCACATGGATCCACTAGATTTCATTGCATGTGTGTTCTTTTCGTAAACCACAAGGATCCACTAGATGTTATTGCATGTGTGTTCTTTTCCTAAACCACATGGATCCTCTAGAGTCATTACATGTGTGTTATTTTGATAAACCACATGGATCCACTAGATGTCATTGCATGCGTGTTCTTTTCATAAACCACATGGATCAACTGATGTCATTGCATGTGTGTTATTTTCATAAACCACATGGATCCACTAGATGTCATTGCATGTGTGTTATTTCATAAACCACATGGATCCACTTGATGTCATTGCATGTCTGTTTATTTCCTAATCCACATGGATCCACTAGAGTCGATGTGTTTGTGTGTATTAGTCTGCATCATTGTGGGTTTGGAAAAGAATACATGCAATGATGCCACTCCAGCATGTGGTGTTCTTTTCATAAATCACATGGATCCACTGATGTCATTGCATGTGTGTTATTTTGATAAACCACATGGATCCACTAGATGTCATTGCATGTGTGTTATTTCATAAACCACATGGATCCACTTGATGTCATTGCATGTGTGTTTATTTCCTAATCCACATGGATCCACTAGAGTCATTGGATGTGTTTGTGTGTATTAGTGTGCATCATTGTGGTTTTGGAGAAGAAAACATGCAATGATGCCACTGCAACATGTGGTGTTCTTTTCATAAACCACATGGATCCACTGATTTCATTGCATGTGTGTTCTTTTCAGGAACCACATGGATCCACTAGATTTCATTGCATGTGTGTTCTTTTCATAAACCACATGGATCCACTAGATGTCATTGCATGTGTGTTCTTTACCTAAATCACATGGATCCACTAGAGTCATTCCATGTGTGTTCTTTCCGTAAACCACATGGCTCTATTAGATGTCATTACATGTGTGTTCTTTTCATAAACCCCGTGGATCCATTAGATGTCATTTCATGTGTGTTCTTTTCCTAAACCACATGGATCCACTAGAGTCATTGCATGTGTGTTCTTTTCATAAAACACATGGATCCACTAGATGTCATTAGATGTGAGTTCTTTTCATAAACCACATGGATCCCCTAGATGTCATTTCATCTGTGTTCATTTTCTAAACCACATGTATCCACTAGAGTCGTTGCATGTGTGTTCTGTTCATAAACCACTCGGATCCAATAGATGTCATTGCATGTGTGTTCTTTTCATAAACCACATGGATCCACTGATGTCATTGCATGTGTGTTCGTTTCATAAACCACATGGATCCACTAGATGTCATTGCATGTTTTTTTCCTAATCCACATGGATCCATTAGAGTCATTGCATGTGTGTTCTTTTCATAAACCACATGGATCCAATAGATGTCATTGCATGTGTTGTTTTTCATAAACCACATGGATCCACTAGATGTCATTCCATGTGTGTTCTTTTCCTAAACCACATGGATCCACTAGTGTCATTGCATGTGTGTTATTTTCATAAACCAAATGGATCCACTAGATATCATTGCATGTGTGTTCTTTTCATAAACCACATGGATCCACTAGCGTCATTGGATGTGTCTGTGTATTAGTGTTCATCGTTATGGTTTTGGAAAAGAACACATACAATGATGCCACTCCACCATGTGGTGTTCTTTTCATAAACCACATTGATCCACTAATGTCATTGCATTTGTGTTCTTTTCAGAAACCACATGGATCCACTAGATGTCATTGCATATGTGTTCTTTTCATAAACCACCTAGATCCACTAGATGTCATTGCATGTGTGTTCTTTTCATACACCATATGGATCCACTAGATGTCATTTCATTTTTGTTATTTTCCTAAACCACATGGATCCACTAGGGTCATTGCATGTGTCTTCTTTTCATAAAACACATGGATTCACTAGATGTCATTGCATGTGAGTTCTTTTCATAAACCACATGGATCCACTAGATGTCATTGCATGTGTGTTCATTTTCTCAACCACATGGATCGACTAGAGTCATTGCATGTGTGTTCTGTTCATAAACCACCCGGATCCAATAGATGTCATTGCATGTGTGTTCTTTTCATAAACCACCTAGATGCACTGATGTCATTGCATGTGTGTTCTTTTCAAAAACCACATGGATCCACTAGACGTCATTCCATGTCTGTTCTTTTCATAAACCACATGGATCCACTAGATGCCATTACATGTGTGTTCTTTTCCTAAACCACATGGATCCACTAGAGTCATTCCATGTGTGTTCTTTTCTTAAACCACATGGATCCACTAGATGTTATTGCTTGTGTGTTCTTTTCGTAAACCACATGGATCCACTAAATGTCATTGCCTGTGTGTTCTTTTCATAAACCACATGGATCCACTAGATTTCATCGCATGTGTGTTCTTTTCATAAACCACATGGATCCACTCATGTCATTGCATGTGTGTTATTTTCATAAACCACATGGATCCACTAGATATCATTGCATGTGTGTTATTTCATAAACCACATGGATCCACTTGATGTCATTGCATGTGTGTTCATTTCCTAAACCACATGGATCCACTAGAGTCATTGGATGTGTTTGTGTGTATTAGTGTGTATCACTGTGGTTTTGGAAAAGAAGAGACGTAATGATGCCACTCCAGCATGTGATGTTATTTTCATAAACCACATGGATCGACTGATGTCATTGCATGTGTATTCTTTTCATAAACCACATGGATCCACTAGATGTCATTGCATGTGTGTTCTTTTCATAAACCACATGGATCCACTAGATGTCATTGCATGTGTGTTCTTTTCCTAAACCACATGGATCCACTAGAGTCATTCCATGTGTGTTCTTTTCTTAAACCACATGGAGCCACTAGATGTCATTGCATGTGTGTTCTTTTCGTAAACCACATGGATCCACTAGATGTTATTGCATGTGTGTTCTTTTCCTAAACCACATGGATCCACTAGAGTCATTGCATGTGTTCTTTTCATAAACCACATGGATCCAATTGATGCCATTGCATGCGTGTTCTTTTCATAAACCACATGGATCCACTGATGTCATTGCATGTGTTTTATTTTCATAAACCACATGGATCCACTAGATGTCATTGCATGTGTGTTATTTCATAAACCACATGGATCCACTTGATGTCATTGCATGTGTGTTTATTTCCTAATCCACATGGATCGACTAGAGTCATTGGATGTGTTTGTGTGTATTAGTGTGCATCATTGTGGTTTTGGAAAAGAATACATCCAATGATGCCACTCTAGCATGTGGTTTTCTTTTCATAAACCACATGGATCCACTGATGTCATTGCATGTGTGTTCTTTTCATGAACCACATGGATCCACTAGATGTCATTGCATGTGTGTTCTTTTCATAAACCACATGGATCCACTAGATGTCATTGCATGTGTGTTCTTTTGCTAAACCACATGGATCCACTAGAGTCATTCCATGTGTGTTCTTTTCGTAAACCACATGGATCAATTAGGTGTCATTACATGTGTGTTCTTTTCATAAACCACGTGGATCCACTAGATGTCATTTCATGTGTGTTGTTTTCCTAAACCACATGGATCCACTAGAGTCATTGCATGTGTGTTATTTCATAAACCACATGGATCCACTTGATGTCATTGCATGTGTTTATTTCCTAATCCACATGGATCCACTAGAGACATTGGATGCGTTTGTGTGTATTAGTGTCCATCATTTTGGTTTTGGAAAAGAATACATGCAATGATGCCACTCCAGCATGTGGTGTTCTTTTCATAAACCACATGGATCCACTGATGTCATTGCATGTGTGTTCTTTTCATGAACCACATGGATCCACTAGATGTCATTGCACGTGTGTTCTTTTCATAAACCACATGGATCCACTAGATGTCATTACATGTGTGTTCTTTTCCCAAACCACATGGATCCACTAGAGTCATTCCATGTGTGTTCTTTTCGTAAACCACATGGATCTATTAGATGTCATTGCATGTGTGTCCTTTTCATAAACCACGTGGATCCACTAGATTTCATTTCATGTGTGTTCTTTTCCTAAACCACATGGATCCACTAGAGTCATTGCATGTATGCTCTTTTCATAAACCACATGGATCCACTAGATGTCATTGCATGTTTTTTCCTAAACCACATGGATCCATTACAGTCATTGCATGTGTGTTCTTTTCATAAAATACATGGATCCACTAGATGTCATTGCATGTGTTGTTTTTCATAAACCACATGGATCCACTAGATGGCATTCCATGTGTGTTCTTTTCCTAAACCACATGGATCCCCTAGAGTCATTGCATGTGTGTTCTTTTCATCAACCAAATGGATCCACTAGATATCATTGCATGTGTTTTATTTTCCTAAACCACATGGATCCACTAGATGTCATTGCATGTGTGTTCTTTTCCTAAACCACATGGATCCACTAGAGTCATTCCATGTGTGTTCTTTTCTTAAACCACATGGAGCCACTAGATGTCATTGCATGTGTGTTCTTTTCGTAAACCACATGGGTCCACTAGATGTTATTGCATGTGTGTTCTTTTCCTAAACCACATGGATCCACTAGAGTCATTGCATGTGTTCTTTTCATAAACCACATGGATCCACTAGATGCCATTGCATGCGTGTTCTTTTCATAAACCACATGGATCCACTAATGTCATTGCATGTGTTTTATTTTCATAAACCACATGGATCCACTAGATGTCATTGCATGTGTGTTATTTCATAAACCACATGGATCCACTTGATGTCATTGCATGTGTGTTTATTTCCTAATCCACATGGATCAACTAGAGTCATTGGATGTGTTTGTGTGTATTAGTGTGCATCATTGTGGTTTTGGAAAAGAATACATCCAATGATGCCACTCTAGCATGTCGTTTTCTTTTCATAAACCACATGGATCCACTGATGTCATTGCATGTGTGTTCTTTTCATGAACCACATGGATCCACTAGATGTCATTGCATGTGTGTTCTTTTCGTAAACCACATGGATCCACTAGATGTCATCGCATGTGTGTTATTTTCCTAAACCACATGGATCCACTAGAGTCATTCCATGTGTGTTCTTTTCGTAAAGCACATGGATCTATTAGGTGTCATTACATGTGTGTTCTTTTCATAAACCACGTTGATCCACTAGATGTCATTTCATGTGTGTTCTTTTCCTAAACCACATGGATCCACTAGAGTCAATGCATGTGTGTTATTTCATAAACCACATGGATCCACTTGATGTCATTGCATGTGTTTATTTCCTAATCCACATGGATCCACTAGAGACATTGGATGTGTTTGTGTGTATTAGTGTGCATCATTGTGGTTTTGGAAAAGAATACATGCAATGATGCCACTCCAGCATGTGGTGTTCTTTTCATAAACCACATGGATCCACTGATGTCATTGCATGTGTGTTCTTCTCATGAACCACATGGATCCACTAGATGTCATTGCATGTGTGTTCTTTTCATAAACCACATGGATCCACTAGATGTCATTGCATGTGTGTTCTTTTCCTAAACCACATGGATCCACTAGAGTCATTCCATGTGTGTTCTTTTCGTAAACCACATGGATCTATTAGATGTCATTGCATGTGTGTTCTTTTCATAAACCACGTGGATCCACTAGATGTCATTTCATGTGTGTTCTTTTCCTAAACCACATGGATCCACTAGATTCATTGCATGTATGCTCTTTTCATAAACCACATGGATCCACTAGAGGTCATTGCATGTTTTTTTCCTAAACCACATGGATCCATTAGAGTCATTGCATGTGTGTTCTCTTCATAAAACACATGGATCCACTAGATGTCATTGCATGTGTTGTTTTTCATAAACCACATGGATCCACTAGATGGCATTCCATGTGTGTTCTTTTCCTAAACCAAATGGATCCACTAGATATCATTGCATGTGTGTTATTTTCCTAAACCACATGGATCCACTAGATGTCATTGCATGTGTGTTCTTTTCCTAAACCACATGGATCCACTATATGTCATTGCATGTGTGTTCTTTTCCTAAACCACATGCATCCACTATATGTTATTGCATGTGTGTTCTTTTCATAAACCACATGGATCCACTAGTGTCATTGGATATGTGTGTGTATTAGTGTTCATCGTTATGGTTTTGGAAAAGAACACATGCAATGATGCCACTCCACCATGTGGTGTTCTTTTCATAAACCACATGGATCCACTGATGTCATTGCATTTGTGTTCTTTTCAGAAACCACATGGATGCACTAGATGTCATTGCATGTGTGTTCTTTTCATAAACCACATGAATACACTAGATATCATTGCATGTGTGTTGTTTTCATACACCACAAGGATCCACTAGATGTCATTGCATCTGTGTTCTTTTCATAAACCACATGGATCCACTAGATGTCATTTCATGTGTGTTCTTTTCCTATACCACATGGATCCACTAGAGTCATTGCATGTGTGTTCTTTTCATAAAACACATGGATCCACTAGATGTCATTGCATGTGAGTTCTTTTCATAAACCACATGGATCCCCTAGATATTGCATGTTTGTTCATTTTCTAAACCACATGGATCCACTAGAGTCATTTCATGTGTGTGTTGTTCATAAACCACCCGGATCCAATAGATGCCATTGCATGTGTGTTCTTTTCATAAACCACATGGATCCACGGATGTCATTGCATGTGTGTTATTTTCATAAACCACATGGATCCACTAGATGTCATTCCATGTGTGTTCTTTTCATAAACCACATGGATCCACTAGATGTCATTGCATGTGTGTTCTTTTCGTAAACCACATGGATCGACTAGATGTCATTCCATGTGTGTTCTTTTCATAAACCACATGGATCCACTAGATGTCATTGCATGTGTGTTCTTTTCATAAACCACATGGATCCACTCATGTCATTACATGTGTGTTCTTTTCATAAACCAAATGGATCCACTAGATATCATTGCATGTGTGTTATTTTCCTAAACCACATGGATCCACTAGATGTCATTGCATGTGTGTTATTTTCATAAACCACATGGATCCACTAGATGTCATTGCATGTGTGTTCTTTTCCTAAACCACATGCATCCACTATATGTTATTGCATGTGTGTTCTTTTCATAAACCACATGGATCCAATAGCGTCATTGGATGTGTGTGTGTATTAGTGTTCATCGTTATAGTTTTGGAAAAGAACACATGCAATGATGCCACTCCACCATGTGGTGTTCTTTTCATAAACCACATGGATCCACTAATGTCATTGCATTTGTGTTCTTTTCAGAAACCACATGGATCCACTAGATGTCATTGCATGTCTGTTCTTTTCATAAACCACCTGGATCCACTAGATGTTATTGCATGTGTGTTCTTTTCATACACCACATGGATCCACTAGATGTCATTGCATTTGTGTTATTTTCCTAAACTACATGGATCCACTAGAGTCATTGCATGTGTGTTATTTTCATAAAACACATGGATCCACTAGATGTCATTGCATGTGAGTTCTTTTCATAAACCACATGGATCCACTAGATGTCATTGCATGTGTGTTCATTTTCTCAACCACATGGATCGACTAGAGTCATTGCATGTGTGTTCTTTTCATAAACCACATGGATCCACTGATGTCATTGCATGTGTTTTCTTTTCATAAACCACATGGATCCACTAGACGTCATTCCATGTCTGTTCTTTTTCATAAACCACATGGATCCACTAGATGCCATTGCATGTGTGTTCTTTTCCTAAACCACATGGATCCACTAGAGTCATTCCATGTGTGTTCTTTTCTTAAACCACATGGATCCACTAGATGTCATTGCTTGTGTGTTCCTTTTGTAAACCACATGGATCCACTAGATGTCATTGCATGTGTGTTATTTTCGTAAACCACATGGATCCACTAGATTTCATTGCATGTGTGTTCTTTTCATAAACCACATGGATCCACTCATGTCATTGCATGTGTGTTATTATCATAAACCACATGGATCCACTAGATATCATTGCATGTGTGTTATTTCATAAACCACATGGATCCACTTGATGTCATTGCATGTGTGTTCATGTCGTGGTGGTGTCACGGAAGATGCCATGGATAGGTTAAAGGTGGGGACTAATATGCGCTATGGGAATCCAGGGAGGGATAGTAGAGTGATTCTCTACACGGAAGCTTTGTATTGATGTTCAATCTCCAAGATTACAAGTGCTCCTTGAGCTGTATTGACAAGAGGAGGAAGAAGAAACTCTCTTACTCTTGCCTACTAACTTGCCCAAGAACCCTAGATTCACTAGAGCTCAACTAGCTAGAAATCCCCTTATTCCCAATCAAAGAAAACCCAACCCCCTTACCAGAACCCCAACCCCCCTTATATAGAGGTGGTTCGGTCCTGGCCTAGGGCATACGTGGAGGCATATTCCTAAGAATATGCCCCCTCCCAAAGTAGTAACCCGACAGGGGTGCTTTTCCCCCGCGTCACACTTGCTTTAGCGACGTGGCCTCTGCGGCGCCCGCGTCAGCCGACGTGAGCGTCGTCACCCTTGTCGGCCACGATCCAGTGGTCCTGCCCTTGCTTTATTTGCTCATCCAGTACGCACCGGACCTTCTTTTTTGACCAGAGAGATTCCTTCCTTCTCCTAGAAGCCAAGTGAGGATCCGGATCACAGTAGATCCGGCCACTCCTGTTCCTGCATATAGGTTAGACAAGCATTTCTGACTCACTACTTAAGTCGGATGAGACAACGTTGGGCGTCCCCCTGGTCCGGGTTACTCCGTGATCCGGCCTGCCTTGAGGTGACTCGGCCAGCATCCGATTTGACCTTGCCGAACCTCGGCTAACTCGGCCCTTATACCCTGGAGTGACCCTACCCGGGGTTATCCCCCCAACATTAGTCCCCGAAACTGGTGCGGCCTTAGTGGCCTTGGTCGCTAAGGCCACATCAGGTTCATTCGTATCTAAGCTTCGGACGTTTAGTTCCGGGTTAACTTCTTGTCTCAGATATATGGATTTACGTTCCCTTCGCACGTTCCAAGTTTTCACTTGCCGGCCGGGTTACCATTTTTGCTTGGATCCTATGGTTTTACTTCCCTCTGCACATTTCAAGTTTTCACTTGCCGGCCGGGTTACCATCGTGGCTCGGATCCGGGCCTTGCTTCCTTCTCTCGTACGCCAACCCACATAGAGGTCAATCATTACGTTGCCTCATTTTAAGGGCCAGCACAGTAACCGCCGCAGTAAATGTTAGTGATTACTGTGTGGGGGTTACGTCACGTCTGTCTCCTCGTTTACCGCAACTACACGTCGTGTCATGGGATCATATTTACTCTGCGGCCCCCGGTGTGGCTTCTCTCTGATTGGTCGACGCTGGTAATACACGGCCACACCGTGTGGCTCTCCAGCGCAGCACGATCCCACTCGTTGATTACTGGGAGCGGTTAAATAGGGGAGGGGCGCGCTCTTTAGCACTTTTCCATCTCCGCGCCCCCTCGCCCGTTCCTCTTCTTCTTCCTCGGATCTGCACCGCCACCCGTTGCAACATAGCGCCGCAAGACCTTCTCCGTGCCTCCGCACCGCAATCACCGCTGCACCACTGTTTAGCCACGGGTCCTCGTCAATCTAGACCGCAGAGCCCCGCTGCCGCCAGCTCCAGCGAGGACAGCGGAATCGAGATGACGGAGGAGGAGCTCATCGTCGTCGAGCAGGAGATGGAGGAGGAAGCCGGCGTGGCGGACATGGCGCAGGCTGGCTCTCGGTCCGCGAGGACGACATTGACGCTCTACCGACCCGGCGATTCCGCCAGCCGCCGCTCGTCTCCCCTCCTCGGAGTTGGCCCCCTCACCCAATCCGGGTGAGTTCGTTGTTTTCCTATCCCATTTCCAACGGGGATTTGGCCTTCCGGTGAGTGATTTCTTCCGGGACTGGGTCCGGACCTATCACCTGCAACCACATCATCTCCTGGCGAACGCCATCACCTCTCTGTCCGCTTTCGTCTCTTGGATCGAGAGCTACACCGGACTATGGCCCACGAAGGAGCTATGGATCCGGTTCTTCGGCCTCCGCCGCAACGTCGTCCCCAACATCCACGTCGAGTCGGAGGACAAGCAGCTCACTCAGTTCGGAGCTGCCTCGATCTCGCCCCGGAGGTATTCAATCTTTCCGCGGGTCACCGGGCTTGACTCTTGCAAAGGATGGGCCCGGACCTTCTTCTACGTCTGGAATGAAGGCACAGAAGACTTGATCCGGTTGCTGCCCTACGCTCCGGGTCCCCCTGACACGGATTTCTGGGAGGAGGTTGCCAAGAAACCTACGGCTCTGGCCAACCAAGTCAACAAAAGGTTCGTGGAGCTGAAGAAGCTCGGATTGCGCAACGAGGACGCCATGATCACATTTGTGCGCAACCGAATCTCTCCCCTCCAGTGGCGCACTCACAAGTTGTGCCACATGAGCTTCAGCCACGACCCCAACCGAACCTCCTCGTTCGAGTTGAGCAACACGGAGATCTTCCGCCGGGTCAAGGCTCTTTTCACCACCCATAAGGACTTCTCCGCCGAATGGACATGGGGAATCGAGCATTACTGCCGTGACAGGCTCCCTACCGCGGTAAGCTTCGCGGGGTAAATTTATTTCGGATCAATTTCATGTCGGTTCTTATCATATTTTTAACTTTGCTCCTTGTGCTTTTTTCTCAGCTGTTTCTCCAGCAAACCCTTGAGGATGGTCTGGATCCGACCCTTAAGTGGGCCCCGGACCAAGAAATCCTAGATGAGGAGGAGCCGGACCAGGAGATGTTCCTCCCCACAACCGATGCCACCAAATGAACCAACGGTAAATTCTCTTGTCTTAGAGATTGGCCCGACGATGAGGATGACTCGGATATCGATGTGATTGAACCCGTTGAGGCTGTCCCTCTTTCTTTTGCCTTCCCGGCATCAGCTAACCCCGGTGGGAACATCCACGAGGATTCTCCACTTGCCACGGGCGAGCCTGTTCTGGTGGCGTCAAAGAAGAAGCGCGGATCCGCGTCAAGTTCTTCTTCTGAATCTTCTCAGCCTTCCAAAAGGCAAAAGAAGGCCGAAGACAAGACTGCCTCCAAACGGGCAGGCAAAGCCCCGGCACGAATTGCTCGGAAACCTAAGGAGGCTGAGACCTCGGATGCGTAAGTTCTTTTTCACTGCGCAACACACTTCTCCCTATATCGGGGTAATTTCACTCCTGACATTATTTTCTCTTGCAGGGCTCCTGTGGAGGTCCCTCAGAGCGGATCGAGCATCTCCTCTCCTCTTCGGTCCAGTCCTTCCCCTCCTCGTGACGACGAGTCATGCCCGCTGAGCCCTATTCCGGAGGGCTCTGCTGCCGCTCCGGGTTCTGCAGTACCTCCTTCAGAGGAACGCGACCTCGGATCAGGGGGGGTCGGATCGGCCGAGGCAACGGCGTCCGGCACTTCGGCATTGCCGCAACCAGCAGCTACCAAGTCTACCGCAACTCTAGCACCAGCAGCAGCTCTAGCACCAGCCACCGAACCAGCGCCTGTCCCGGCTCCGAAGAAACCAACAACAGCTCCAGCACCAGCCACCAAAGCTCCTGTGCCAAGTTCATCTGCCTCGTCCGAGTCATCTCAAGCTCGGCAAGGACCCACTCCAGCGGCTTCCAAGGGCAAATCCACTATGGTCACTTCCTCCCAGCAAGCCAAAGGCAAGTCCACCTCCGTCGAGGCTAGGCAGCGAACCTTGTCGTCGATGCTTCCAAAGAAATCACCAGCAGCGACGGATCCTCCTGCCGAGCTAGCTGACTCGCAGCAGATGGTTCTTCACACAAGCCCAACTCTTGCCCTGATTGAAAGGAAAGAAGCTCACGCAAAGGGATTGGTGGCACCTCACATGCCCACTGGCGAATGGTATCCTCCGAGCCTCATCGAGTTTGTCATGAACTGGAACAAGGCGGAGTTCGTCTACAACGACGATCTCCCGGAAAAGTTTGGCCCAGCTGAATTTTCCGCCCAGATGAATACCGCCGCCAAGGCCATTAACCTTGCTGGGCGTATGATGGAGGTACGTCGTTTCTTCTTTACATGCTGTAGATAATAACCATTAGTCCCCGAGCCTCTGGCGGAGTAACTTGTTACTCGGCCGGATGCTCATTAGAAGATCAACGTAGCTGCATGTAAACTTCGAATATGCACACACCTAGAGCCGGGTTAAGTTCCGCTTGGCCCGGATCTTGTACACTTCGAATATGCACACACCTAGAGCCGGGTTAAGTTCCGCTTGGCCCGGATCTTGTACACTTCGAATATGCACACACCTAGAGCCGGGTTAAGTTCCGCTTGGCCCGGATCTTGTACACTTCGAATATGCACACACCTAGAGCCGGGTTAAGTTCCGCTTGGCCCGGATCTTGTACACTTCGAATATGCACACACCTAGAGCCGGGTTAAGTTCCGCTTGGCCCGGATCTTGTACACTTCGAATATGCAACGAACTAATTTTACACGTCTGTGCCTTTGTCAGGTAACCACCAATCGCCGGAGCGCCGAGTTTCAGCGCCTGCTTGATATCCACAAGACCTTGCACGCAAAACATGTTGCACTTGGTGCGGAGCATGAAAAGAGGGGTAATTTCCTCTCTTAACACCTCTCCGCTTCGTTTGTTTCTGCCGGACTAACCTCCTTATTCGGTTGTTTGTAGCTGGGGTGGAGGCTGAAAACAAGATTATGCGGAAGAACTTGGAGGAAATCCGAGGTATGTCCCCTTTCGGCCAACGTCGTTGTGTTTTCCATTCTTTCTTCTTCTTGGCTCGGCAAACATTCACTCCTCGGCTTTGCCGGGTCAACACGCTATTTCAGCATCGCTTGAGGATAGTGTGCCCGTGCCTGATATGATGCTGCATTTTCTCGAACAAGCAGGACAACATCAAGCCGAGCTGAAGAAGAAGAACGATGAGCTTGCCCTCCTCCGGACCAAGGACGGCGAAATAGCCAAACTCAAGGCCGAGATGGAGAAGATGAAGGCCCAACACAAAACCGAGCTCCAGAAAGTTGGCCAGAACTTCACCGAAGAGCGTGAGCGCTTTACCCTCCAGATCTCCAAGGACCAGGACCTGCTCAAGGAATCCGAAGTCCAGCTTGGGTCGGCGCTCGCTGAGCTTGAACAACTTCGCTAGATACGCGACAGTTGTATCAAGGAGTTGACCTGGATCCATCGCCATATCTGATGTAAGTTTCTTCCCCTTGTTCGACCTAGTTTTCCGAGTTAGCTAATATGCCTTTGCTTCAGCATCCTCCCTTTTCTCATGTTCAGATAACTTTCCGGAGGGTACTGCCATCGCCAGTGCTGACGTTGCCAAATTCCGCCAAGAGAGGGGTACTCCCATCGCTCCTGATGGTGAGAGCATCCCCTTAGACATGGAGGACCTGTTGGTCAGCGTGTCAGCTCAGGTGGAAACTATTAAGAACTATGGGAAAGATCTCCTCGACGTTGCGGTCTGGATCTTCAACACATTATGGCCAAGCGAGGATGCTCCGGAAAGGATCACGCTCCTTGCCGAAAAACTGATGGAGATTGAGACTCAACTTGACCTCTGGAGGGAATCCACCGGGCGTGCCGCAGCAGATACCCTTCTCCATCATATCCTTTCATGGTACGAGAAAATCGATCTGAGCCTCCTCACCCATCGGCGCACCGGATCCAAATGGACCGATGATCCGGAGTGGGTAGCTCGGCGCTAGGCTTGCACCTACAGCCTCGTCGAATATTCTCCAGTCCATGACTAGGTTGAGGGGCCGAGCTTTCTGGAATCCGGCGAGGAGGAGCAGATGGAGAACATGGAGGATGGGTCGGGCAATGATGGAGAAGATGCTACTTCAGATATTGAAGATAGTGATGATGACGCCGAACTTCCTCCTCCTGCCGCTCCTTAGTTGAAAAAACTTGAAAATTTATCAGATCCCTGGTATGTCGGGTGCAATTGTATGCTGAATACATGATATTTTGCTATTGTGCTTGTATGCAGGATTAACTTGGGCGTAGTCCCCGAGTTTCATTTTCTTGTTCGTCCAATTCTCCGGCTCGATCCTTGTCTACCTTGACTCGGTTTTACGACTTACGAATCCGAGCCTCAAGAATCGTTTTAACAGTACTGAGAAACTTTGAGGCTTGGCTCAAAATAATTCAACATAATAGCTTGAAGGTAAATACGGGGTTAGTCCGAAAAAACAAACGTTAGCTGGAATAGGATTGTTTCCTTAGTAGTTTTTCATGTGCTACGCAATTCCAAACTTGTTCCCTTGCTCGCCATGAAGCCAATTCTTGTTGGACAGCAGCAAGTCGAAGGGTTGGGTTTTTTGGTGCTCACACATTACTAATCCGGCTTAAGCGAAACGAGTCATTCCAGCTAACGCATAAAAAGTAACAACAATCATTTATTAAGGCAGTCTCCGAGTTACTGCTCGAGGCTCCGCTATTTCATTGATAAGCTCATTGACTCGGATACATACACTTTTTAGCTAAGTGTAGAAGGGACGAAGTAGTGCTACATTCCACGGTCGCTTGGATTCCTCTCCGGACCTGTCTGCCTTGTTCTTTTCCTGTGGCTTTGCATCTATGAGATAATAAGAGTCATTGTGCAATGCTTTGCTCACAATAAATGGTCCTTCCCATGGGTGGGGATAATTTATGCATGCCAGTGGTACGCTGTACCAACCGGAGCACCAGATCACCTTCCTAGAAGACTCGGGGGCACACTTTCCGGCTATGATAGCGTCGGAGATTTTGCTGATATATGGCGGATCTGGACAGTGCCAGTTCTCTCGCTTCTTCCAGTAGATCAACATCATTTTTCCGGGCTTCCTGCACTTTGGCTTCTGTGTATTGGGTGACCCTAGGCGAATCATGCTCTATGTCGGCTGGTAATACAGCTTTTGCCCCATATACCAGAAAGAACGGCGTGTAGCCTGTTGATCTATTCGGAGTTGTTCTTAAACTCCACAATACCGCTGGTAGTTCTTCTATCCAGCACCCCGCTGATCTTTGCAGTGGCTCAATGAGCCGGGGTTTTATCCCGGATAATACTAATCCATTGGATCTTTCCACTTGTCCGTTCGATGCGGGGTGGGCTACAGAGGCTACGTCGAGTCAGATTTTCTTATCTCGGCAAAATCGTACAAATGCTCCTTCAGCAAAATTGGTGCCGTTATCAGTTATGATACTATGAGGATAACCGTATCTCAAGATGATGTCCTTGAGAAATGTCACAGCCGTAGCTCCATCACATTTTCTTATAGGCTTCACTTCGATCCATTTAGTAAACTTGTCCACCATGACCAGAATGTGCATCATGTTTCCTCTTGCTGGTTTGAACGGGCCTACCATATCCAAGCACCACACATCAAAAGGCCATGTAATTGGTATGGCTTTGAGTTCCGACATAGGCATATGTGTCTTGGTGGCGTACCTTTGACAACCATTGCATTTTCTCACCGGATCTTTTGCTTGCTCCAAGGCACTTGGCCAATAGAATCCATGTCGGAACGCCTTTGCCACTAAAGCCCGGGATGAGGCGTGATGCCCGCATTCTCCTTGGTGTATATCTCGGAGGATGTCAAGTCCTTCTCCCGGATCAACGCACCGCTGGAGGACATTGGTTACACTTGTACAGCTCGGAATTGATGATTGTGTAAGCTTTGGCTCTCCTCGAAGTTTGCCTGGCTAGCACTTCCTCAGTGGGTAAGGTTCCATCTTTCAAGAACTGGTATATAGGCAGTGCCCAAGCTGGTACTGCTCGCGCAGGGAACATCTCCTCATCAATTTCCATCCGATCCACCGGCATAACTTCAGCCGGATCACGCTGAACAATCCCCGGGTCTAGCGAGGTAGTCCCCGGGTTTGCCGAGGTAGTCCCCGGGTTCGGCGTACTACCTCCCATGTCAATGTCCATGGGCTCAGCTCCGGATTCCGCGTGTTCCGGGACATAGATTGAATCGGTTCCTGGGGACGGCCTGATAGATGGTTTTCTGAGATGCTCCAATGCTACGCCCGGTGGAATTGCCTGTCAGGTCGATCCTAATTTTGATAGCATGTCAGAAGCTTCGTTTTCCACGCGAGGTACATGGTGAAATTCACATCCCTCAAAGTAACCCGAGATTTTCTGCACATGAAACCTGTATAGCGCCATGTTCGGATCCAGGGCATCCCATACTCCGGACACTTGTTGTATTACGAGATCCGAGTCGCCAAATCATATTATCCGACGTATGCCAATTTCCTTCGCTACTTTGAGACCATGCACAAGGGCTTCGTACTCAGTGACATTGTTTGATGCCGCGAAATGGATCTGCAATACGTACTTGAGCTGATCCTTCTTTGGCGAGGTAAGCACAACCCCGGCACCTAACCCGGTTTTGGTTTTCGATCCGTCAAAGTGCATCCTCCAGTAGTTCGGATCCGGTGGTGGTGGTTCGTATTGTACCTCGGCCCAATCCACAAAAAAGTCCGCCACAGCCTGGGACTTGATCGCTTCTCTCCTATCATACTAGGGCGCGTATGGTGCTAGCTCAATTCCCCATTTCGCAATTCTGCCATTCGCATCTTTGTTACCCATTATCTCGGATATGGGGGCTTCGCATATCACTTTGATGGGATGCTCCTCAAAGTAGTGCTTTAACTTCTTTGCCGCCATATAAACTCCATATGCCACCTTTTGAAAATGCGGGTAGTTCTGTTTTGAGGCAGACAATACCTCACTCAAGTAATACACTGGCCTCTGCACCGACTTACCCTCTTCATCTCGCTCCACTACAATCACTGTACTTACAACTCGGTTGGTTGCGGCTATGTAGAGCAACATTGGCTCCTTTGACAGTGGAGAAGCTAACACTGGTGCAGTGGCCAACATTTTTTTCAAGTGGGCAAAAGCTTCATCGGCCTGCGGCGTCCAAACGAATTTATCTGATTTTCTCATGAGTTGGTAGAGAGGCAGTGCTTTTTCCCCTAACCGACATACTAACCGACTCAACAACGCTAGGCATCCAGTGAACTTCTGGACGTCGTTGAGACACTTCGGCAGCTCCATTCGTTCGATGGCTCGGATCTTAGTTTGATTAACCTCGATACCTCGGCTGGAGACGAGAAATCCGAGTAATTTTCCAGTCGGGACACCGAAGGTGCATTTTTTGGGGTTAAGCTTCATCCGGAATCTCCTCAAGTTCGCGAATGTTTGCCTTATGTCGTCAAGGAGCGTTGTGCTTTCCTTGGTCTTGATAACCACATCATCTATGTAGACCTGTACATTTTTACCTATCTGATCATGCAAACATTTTTGCATACATCTTTGGTATGTTGCTCCTGCATTTTGTAAACCAAACGCAATAGTGCGATAGCAATAAGCCCCGTACGGGGTAATAAAGGCAGTTTTTATTTGATCATCCGGGTTCAGAGGTATCTTGTGGAAACCAGAATAAGCATCAATAAATGACAACAGTTCACATCCCGCGGTAGAGTCGATGACCTGATCTATCCTCGGCAGTGGAAACAGATCTTTTGGACACGCCTTGTTCAGGTTCGTGTAATCGATACACATACGCCAAACCACTGCCACGTTCGGATCATCCTTCTTCTTTTCTACTAGCACCGGATTAGAGAGCCAATCCGGATACAACACTTCCATGATAAATCCTGCTGCTAGCAACCGAGCTATCTCGTCACCAATGACCTTTCTCCTATCCTCGGCGAAGCGTCGGAGAGGCTGCTTCACCGGCCTTGCTCCGGGTCTTACATTCAAAGAGTGCTCGGCAAACTCCCTCGGAACACCTTGCAAGTCCTGCGTGGACCAACCAAAAATGTCCCGATTCTCACGGAGGAAGTTGACGAGCTCGCTTTCCTATTTGTCAGTTAACCCGGCACCAATTGTTACGGTACGCTCCGGAAACATGTTATCCACTGGAATTTTCTTGGTGTCCTTCGCGGCTTGAAACGAAACACTTCCATGCGGGTTGCTTAACGCCGGCATATACTGCTACACGGATTGAGCTAAAGCCGCCACCTCCTGGATTTTTCTTTTCTCTTGGGAAATTACGAGTGACTCGGCTAGGTTAGACCCGGCTGAGGCGCACTCAATAGAACGTCGGAAATCCCCAGCGATAGTAATTGCTCCATTTGGCCCGGGCAACTTCATCTTCAGATAACTCACGTGGCAACTTGCCATGAATTTGCTCAGTGCCGGTCTTCCGAGTAATGCATGATACGCGCTCTCCAAGTTTACCACCTCAAACTCTAGATTCTCAGTTCGGTAGTTATCCCTCGTACCGAATAGCACGTCGACTCGGACCTTGCCTATGGGTTCATAGGATATGCCTGGTACGATACCATGGAAAGTTGTTCTTGTAGCCTGGAGCATGTTCTCCGAGATGCCCAACTTGCGCATCGTATCGGCATACATGATGTTAATGCTACTGCCATTGTCGATCAGTACCTTGGAGAACCTCACATTAATGTTTGGTCCAATGAACGTCGGATCTAATACCAGTGCATACGAGCCCGGACTTGGCATAAGCTTGGGGTGATCTTTGATGCTCCAGGTAATTTCCTGGTCCGACCAAGACATGTACCTCGTCACTACAGGCATGACCGTGTTAACCTCCATATGTCGGTGCTGCAAGCTCTTCCTATCTGTTTCCTCTGTTGTGAACACACAATAGCTCTGGTGATGTTCCCTGTACTCATTCCTTCCCTCGTTTTCGGAGTACCTCTGGTCCGGCTGAGACTGGTTTTCCACCTGATGCACTGCATCCCTTCTCTCACTGTTGTCATACCTCGGCGGAGGGGGAGGCAACATTAGTTGTTGCGTGTTTGCTCCGGAAAGCAGTTGCTGCCGGGGTAACTCCTGCCTAGGTTGATCATTCCGGGGTGCCTGAGCATTCCCCGAACCACCTTGTTCTATCTTACGCATCCACTCACATTGCCTCGTTGTGTGACCCGCCGGACTGTTCGGATTTGGCGTGTGAAATTTACACGTCTGGTTCAACATTGACTCATAGGTATACGTCGGACGATCTTTCTTTTCTTGCCATTGCTTCTTCTGCTCCGGAGTCCACGTTTTCTTGCCATCGTTTCGAGGAGTCCATTGCCCTCCCGTTTTCTGGCGTTGGTTGCTCCCTGCTCCGGATTGATCTTGATTCACGGCTGCAACTTGTTGCAAACCATACCGATGGTCCGGTCTATCGTCTCTCCTTTTTCCCCTGTAATCGTTCCTCCGGGATGACCTGGCTCCGTCCCTCGGATAGTACTCCTCATTTGACTCGTTTGACGCGATCCTAGGTTGGGTCGGATCACCCAAACCATAAGAATCCGCGACCCGGATCATCTCTGCCAATTTGACTGGCATTTTCCTTTGCAATTTCATCCACAACTCACTGCCATATCTACACCCTTGCGTGAACCATGCTATAGCCTGTGACTCTATGACTCCCTCACACGAGTTTCTCACGGTACACCACCGGGTCAAGAATTCACGGTCTGCGGTCTATTCGGTCTATGATATGTACTTGAGAAGTTGCTGATAAACATTTCTTCGAAATCTATCCAGCAATTGATGCTTTCGGGTGGCAAATTGTTCAGCCATACCCTAGCCGGACCCTCCAACATTTGGGGTACATATTGTACAGCCCATCTCAAGTTGCCAGTTGAAATTTTCACAGCTGTTGCGTAGTTTATCAGCCAATCCTCCGGCTTTGTACTGTCGTCATACGTCTTCGTGCCCCTGGGTAACTGGAAATTGGGTACTGGCGGTTCCTTCATGATCCGGGGTCCGAAGCACGCTGGATCTGGAGGACCTTGACATTCGATTTGTTCCGACCTATACAGGCGATCCAGTTTTAGCCTGGCGTCATCCGGCATCAAATCTCTGCTTCCCAATCTCGACCCTATCACGTGATAGTCCGGTCTTGCGTATCCCGCATTCATCATCTCCGAGTCTCCATCATTGTATCGGTCTTGCTCTCGTTGTGCTCCTCTCTGTTGCACACCACGGCCGGCACATTGCTCTTGCCTTGGTGCATTCCGCTGCTGTGGTTGACCCGCTCCTGCCGAGTTTCGTTGTCCGGCATTGCCGTTGGCAGCGTTCCCTTGACCGGCATTGCCTTGGTCGTGGTTACCTCGGCCAGCTTCACCTCGGCTCACACTTCGTCGATCATCGTTTTTCCGCATCTCTTTTTCTTTTCCCGCACGCGTTGGGTCGTACGGGACGATTTGCTTGTTCCGTCTGGCCGAGGTTACAACCTCTTCTCTCCTTGGGCCACCATGAGGCGATGATCTGGCTCTAGCGGATTTCTCCGGGTTACCCATCGCCTAATGGACGATCTTGGAAGCTCCAACTCTCTCCGGGTTACCTCTCAGCAGCTCCTCGTTCTGCCTGTTCACGATCCAAACCAGGTCGTTAACCCGGTCTTGCTATCTCTGACGGGCTTCACCTGTCAGACCCTCTAGCTCGGACGCCGCGGCATCTGCTGCTCTGAGGTTCTTCGCCGGGGTACTATACTTCGGCAACCCTGCAGACAGATAGTTTTCCGACCCTTCTGGTCCGTCATCACCTTCTCTGTTCATCTCACTTATGAGATTTTTCCCTTTGACCCTTACTGCATCAACCTTGTTTGCCTTCGCATACTCGCGCAGCGTCATGTTCAACGACTGCTGAGCCGCTGCTATTTTCTTTGTGCCCTCCAGTATCTTTCGCCGGGTCTCCTCTAGCTCGGCCTGTGCCTGAGCCGGATCTACCACTGCTGCCACCGGGTTCACCAGACTATCCATAGCTTCCCTCAGCACGTTCTCAGGCCTCTCTAGCGGAGGACCCCTAGCTTTCCTTGGTTCCTTGGGCGTTTCCTCCGGGTCTGGCGCTGGATCCTTGCTCATGCCCGCGCCTGGTGCAGTCATCATCACCTCTGCATGGTCCGGGGAGCGAGCGATACGCGCCCCACAAGCCACAGTGAGGGGTGGTTCGCCGGCATCGACGACGCGACGCGGATGAATGCAAGACACATCCACAACAACATAGACCTTGTGTGCACCGAGCTTGACGAAGATGCCGTTGCGCGGAAGGGGGCGCGTGCCGAAGCAGCCAGCATTGTCGCTGACGTAGTCGAGCGCTCCAAAGCGCTGAATGAGCCCGGAGACGATGCGTTCGCCGGTGCCGATGAGGTTTCCCGTCCGGATCTTCACCCCTACTAGCTCCACTAGCCCCACGGTGGGCGCCAACTGTCGTGGTGGTGTCACGGCAGATGCCATGGATAGGCTAAAGGTGGGGACTAATATGCGCTATGGGAATCCAGGGAGGGATAGTAGAGTGATTCTCTACACGGAAGCTTTGTATTGATGTTCAATCTCCAAGATTACAAGTGCTCCTCGAGCTGTATTGACAAGAGGAAGAAGAAGCAACTCTCTTACTCTTGCCTACTAACTTGCCCAAGAACCCTAGATTCACTAGAGCTCAACTAGCTAGAAATCCCCTTTGTTCCCAATCAAAGAAAACCCAACCCCCTTACCAGAACCCCAACCTCCCCTTATATAGAGGTGGTTCGGTCCTGGCCTAGGGCATACATGGAGGCATATTCCTAATAATATGCCCCCTCCCAAAGTAGTAACCTGACAGGGGTGCTTTTCCCCCGCGTCACACTTGCTTTAGCGACGTGGCCTGCAGGCCGCACACCGATGTGAGCGTCGTCACCCTTGTCAGCCACGATCCGGTGGTCCTGCCCTTGCTTTATTCGCTCATCCAGTATGCACCGGACCTTCTTTTTTGACCAGAGAGATTCCTTCCTTATCCTAGAAGCCAAGTGAGGATCCGGATCACAGTAGATCCGGCCACTCTTGTTCCTGCATATAGGTTAGACAAGCATTTCCGACTCACTCCTTAAGTCGGATGAGACAACATTGGGCATCCCCCCTGGTCCGGGTTACTCCGTGATCCGGCCTGCCATGAGGTGACTCGGCCAGCATCCACTTGGATCCACTAGAGTCATTCTATGTGTTTGTGTGTATTAGTGTGCATCACTGTGGTTTTGGAAAAGAAGAGACGTAATGATGCCACTCCAGCATGTGGTGTTATTTTCATAAACCACATGGATCCACTGATGTCATTGCATGTGTATTCTTTTCATAAACCACATGGATCCACTAGATGTCATTGCATGTGTGTTCTTTTCATAAACCACATGGATCCACTAGATGTCATTGCATGTGTGTTCCTTTCCTAAACCACATGGATCAACTAGAGTCATTCCATGTGTCTTCTTTTCTTAAACCACATGGATCCACTAGATGTCATTGCATGTGTGTTCTTTTCGTAAACCACATGGATCCACTAGATGTTATTGCATGTGTGTTCTTTTCCTAAACCACATGGATCCACTAGAGTCATTGCATGTGTTCTTTTCATAAACCACATGGATCCACTAGATGCCATTACATGCGTGTTCTTTTCATAAACCACATGGATCCACTGATGTCATTGCATGTGTTTTATTCTCATAAACCACATGGATCCACTAGATGTCATTGAATGTGTGTTATTTCATAAACCACATGGATCCACTTGATGTCATTGCATGTGTGTTTATTTCCTAATCCACATGGATCGACTAGAGTCATTGGATGTGTTTATGTGTATTACTGTGCATCATTATGGTTTTGGAAAAGAATACATCCAATGATGCCACTCCAGCATGTGGTTTTCTTTTCATAAACCACATGGATCCACTGATGTCATTGCATGTGTGTTCTTTTCATGAACCACATGGATCCACTAGATGTCATTGCATGTGTGTTCTTTTCATAAACCACATGGATCCACTAGATGACATTGCATGTGTGTTCTTTTCCTAAACCACATGGATCCACTAGATGACATTGCATGTGTGTTCTTTTCCTAAACCACATGGATCCACTAGAGTCATTCCATGTGTGTTTTTTTCGTAAACCACATGGGTCTATTAGGTGTCATTACATGTGTGTTCTTTTCATAAACCACGCGGATCCACTAGATGTCATTTCATGTGTGTTCTTTTCCTAAACCACATGGATCCACTAGAGTCATTGCATGTGTTTTATTTCATAAACCACATGGATCCACTTGATGTCATTGCATGTGTTTATTTCCTCGAGGGAGCTCAGCGGCGCCCTTCTCCTCCAGAGGCGGCCTGCTCTGGTGCAATTCCGGCAAACTGCTGCTCCCCTTGCTCCGGCTAGAGGCGTGGGATGATCAGTGAGGTGAGGGGAGTGGAGTGGTGTGCTTCAAATGGCTGGGGGTGCCCTCCTTTTATAGGATCGACGGCAAGACCGAGAGGGATGGGCAGGCGATGGTGGCGACATGGCTGAGGGTGGCGATCGACAGGCGGTCTCCTGGCGGTGCTCTAGGAACTTAATGTTGGCTTAGGGGCGGTGGTATGCGGTCGGGCTGGCGCCCGAGCGGTAGACGGCGTGTCCACGGCGGCGGTGGCGGTGGTGCGTTAGGCGAACGGGCATGTCCCGTGTTCCCTGGTCGTGGCGGGCGTGGTCATGGTCGGCTGTCGGCGGGGCGGCTTGTGAACGTGTTGTGCAAGTTCGGTGCACGTGCTTTCGGCATGGCGCAGTGGCACTGGGCGCAGGGATTGCTCGGTGGTCCACGGCTGGGCCTAGCTCGGGGAGGGGACAATGGGCGGCGGTGAGGTTCTGGCTACCTCCTGGACATGGCGAGAGAGGGGGAGGTGGTCTGCTGTAGTGGGGCAAGGGGTGGCTGGCGAGTTGGTGCTTGGCATGGCCTTGCACTTCCACTAGGGTGGTAGGAGAGGGGGTTTAAAAGCTGTGGTTAGTTCATTTGGGGACAGAGAGAGGTTTTTGAGGGAATTTGGGTGCAAAACCCTGTTGCAAATAGTGAGCTAGGTTTAGAGTTTAACCCTGCCTGCCAAGTGTTTGATGAAATGGCCGCATGAAATTTCTTTTTGAATTTTTAAAATATTTTTGGTGGGTGTGCTAGTACTAATCTTGAGACTCTATGGTTTCTTGGGTTTTGAAAATTGAGTTGGTTTGAGTGGTTTTTGAAATAGTGGGATCTTGCCATATGAAGTAGATTCAATTTTAAACTGTCATTTAAAATTAGTATTTGATTGTTTTTAGCAGATCACAAAGTGGGCCTTGGTACCTCATTATGTGTACTAGAAAGGGGTGCAAAGATCCACATTTTTTTCTATTAAGTTCTGAGTACTAGGAATAGCCAAAGTAGGCATGATAGTTAATTTGGCCAAAATGACCATTCACTTCAATTATTCATTTTGAGTTGTTTTTCTTTCGGAAAAGTTTGGGAATGATTTAGATGAAGTTTGGGAAATGTTCTTCCAAACATTTTACAACCAAAGAATCACATAACCATGGCAATTCAAATCAACTTCTAATTCACATGCACATACACATGAATGCTTTCATATTTTTAAATGGAAAAGTTTTTGTTAACCCTAATTTTGATGATTTGTATCTTTATAGGCTTGGATTAAAGTTTTGGGATGCTACAGTTCTTTTCCTAAACCACATGGATCCACTAGAGTCATTCCATGTGTGTTCTTTTCTTAAACCACATGGATCCACTAGATGTCATTGCATGTGTGTTCTTTTCGTAAACCACATGGATCCACTAGATGTCATTGCATGTGTGTTCTTTTCCTAAACCACATGGATCCACTAGAGTCACAGCATGTGTGTTATTTTCATAAACCACATGGATCCACTAGATGTCATTGCATGCGTGTTCTTTTCATAAACCACATGGATTCACTAAATGTCCTTGCATATGTGTTCTTTTCCTAAACCACATGGGTCCACTATATGTTATTGCATGTGTGTTTTTGTCATAAACAACATGGATACACTTGAGTCATTGAATGTGTTTGTGTATATTAGTGTGCATCATTTTGGTTTTGGAAAAAAAATACATGCAATGAGGCCACCCCAGCATGTGGTGTTGTTTCATAAACCACATGGATCCACTGATGTCATTGCATGTGTGTTCTTTTCATAAACCACATGAATCCACTAGATGTCATTGCATGTGTGTTCTTTTCATAAACCACATGGATCCACTAGATGTCATTGCATGTGTGTTATTTCATAAATCACATGGATCCACCTGATGGCATTGCATGCATGTTCATTTCCTAAACCACATGGATCCACTAGAGTCATTTGATGTGTTTGTGTGTATCAGTGTGCATCATTGTTGTTTTGGAAAAGAATACATGCAATGATGCCACTCCAGCATGTGGTGTGTCTTTTCATAAACCACATGGATCCACTGATGTCATTGCATGTGTGTTCTTTTCATAAACTACATGGATCCACTAGATGTCATTGCATGTGTGTTCTTTTCATAAAACACATGGATCCATTAGATGTCATTGCATGTGTGTTCTTTTCCTAAACCACATGGATCCACTAGAGTCATTACATGTGTGTTCTTTTCTTAAACCACATGGATCCACTAGATTTTATTGCATGTGTGTTCTTTTCGTAAACCACATGGATCCACTAGCTGTCATTGCATATGTGTTCTTTTCCTAAACCACATCACTACAAGAAATGTGTCAGTCTATGACCTTTTGATAGTGACCGTGGACAAAATCGTCATAGACTTATGACGATTTTGCACTAGATGGTTGTTAGGAGTTCAAGAGGGCCTAAAACTTGAAAAATTACGACGACTTGCTATAAAACGTCATAGTTTTATTAGCTGAAATCGTCATAAGCTAGTGGGTATAGCCTATAACATTACTTGTAGCTCACTATGACGATTTAAATTGTCATGGCATCCAAATTATCATAAATGGAATGGAGTAGTCGGCCACATCAGCAATTGTGCCTACGTGGCGTGTCTATGTGTCAGTTTTTGACTACGTGTCTTATCCATGTGTCCATATCTGCTTATGTGGGACTGTTTTAATCTACCATGGCACATAGTTGCCCCAAACTGACGTGTGGGACCTATCTAGTCGGATTATATTAGTCAACAATGACACCCAGGCACCACCCAGATTTATAAAAAACAAACAGGTATTGGTGAGATATTGTTTTATAGAAATCTTGAGATTATTATTAAACACGGGTATTTAGTGGAATTATTATTGACACAAGGGACCCATCACTATTTAGTGGAATTATTAGTCAAAAAGAGTTCGCCCGGGGTTTGAACCCACAACCTCGCACAGAATCCATTGCTTGCATAACCACTACATCAACCGAATGTTGTTGTCATAAATCACTACATCAACCGAATGTTGTTGTCATACGACTATAGCGACAGTTTAAAGCTTTTATTTGGCTGTTGGGCATTGAGTCATTTGCGATAATAAGCAAAATTTAATGCGGCACGGAGCCTCGAACCAGTGACCTCCCCCAAAGATACAAGGTACTTGACCATCATAGCAACAAGGCTTAGTTGACACAATGCCGCGCTACAGCTATATGAGTACACTGTACATTCAGACCTGGGCCTCGCGGCTAGTATTTCCCCTGGGATTATTTGTAATGGGCCTCCCTGGGAAGGTAACTTGGGCCGGTCTTTGACCTTGGCCACAGTAGATTAGGTATGGTAAAGTTTTTTTTTTGTTTTTCTTTTTTCTTTTCTTAATTCTTTTGTATCTTTCTCATAAGAAGCCCAAAAGAATTAACTTTTGTCTCTAAATTTTAGTAGATCATATTGGGTTGTTAATTATAAATAGTATGATTACTTAAAAGTAGTTGATCTCCTAATCCCAAGTTAGTCCATGGAAGGGATAATATCATATAATTCAAATTATGATTTTAAAACTAGGGTTTTGAATTCAAAATCTTAGGTTTGAATTCAAAATGGTCAAAATGGCGGGCATGAAGGTTCTTAGCTAGGGGCCGAGTCTTGCTAAACTTGTATTGGATCTCTGAAGAAACAACATATTGCGAGTCTAAAAATGATTTTTGCAAAAAATCATGGGCATCAGATAATGGAGTTGTAGTTCAAATCAGACCCACTTCCTACCAATTCGGCATGAATTTGTCTTTTTTCGTCATGGGTGGAAGGAAAGGTTAGAGATAGCCTAGTTGGGACATTGTCCATGTAAGGTGGTCTACTATTTTTGAAAAATGGGGTGGTAGCATTCTAAAACTGTCATTTGGTGGTTTCTTCATAAAACGCCTCGTTTTTTTCGCTCGGAAATGGAAAATGGATTTTCCGTGCGATCAAAAGAAAAACTTCCTCCTCCAATATTGTTCGCAATCCCAATATGCACACGCCTGCACAATACGAGCACATTATGAAAAACTATGCCCTGATTCTAGCCATAACACTCGTCGTTTGGTCCGAAAGCCATGAAACCTCGAACATGATAGTTTATTTCTGAGAAGGTTTTTTCGAGACGCAATAAAATTACCAAGTTTGATATTTTTCCTTGGAACTATGTCACATAAAATGATGCCGTGTGAAGGATTCACATAGTTCGGACAGTTTTTGAATTTTTTATGCCCGCTTCAAACAATGGTCAAAACAGCGGGCATGAAGGTTCTTAGCTAGGGGCCGAGCCTCGCTAAACTTGCATTGGATCTCTGAAGAAACAACATATTGCGAGTCTAAAAATGATTTTTGCAAAAAATCATGGGCATCGTATAATGGAACTATAGTTCAAATCAAACCCACTTCCTACCGATTCGGCAGGAATTAGTCTTTTTCACCATCGGTGGAAGGAAAGGTTAGAGATAGCCTAGTTGGGACATTGTCCATGTAAGATGGTCTACTATTTTTAAAAAATGGGGTGGTAGCATTCTAAAACTGTCATTTGGTGGTTGCTTCACAAAACGCCTCATTTTTTTCGCTCAGAAAATGGAAAATGGATTTTCTATGCGATGAAAAGAAAAACTTCCTCCTGCAACATTGTTCGCCATACCAATATGCACACGCATGCACAATACGAGCACATTATGAAAAACTATGCCCTGATTCTAGCCATAACACTCTTCGTTTGGCCCGAAAGCCATGAAACCTCGAACATGATAGGTCATTTCTGAGAAGGTTTTTTTGAGACGTAATAAATTTACCAAGTTTGATATTTTTCCTTGCAACTATGTCACATAAAACGACGCTGCGTGAAGGATTCACATAGTTCGGACCATTTTTGAATTTTTTATGCCCGTTTCAAATAATGGTCAAAACGGCGGGCATGAAGGTTCTTAGCTAGGGGCCGAGCCTCGCTAAACTTGCATTGTATCTCTGAAGAAACAACATATTGCGAGTCTAAAAATGATTTTTGCAAAAAATCATGGGCGTCAGAAAATGGACCTGTAGTTCAAATCAAACCCACTTCCTACCGATTCGGCATGAATTTGTCTTTTTTCGCCATGGGTGGAAGGAAAGGTTAGAGATAGCCTAGTTGGGACATTGTCCATGTAAGGTGGTCTACTATTTTTTTTAAATAGGGTGGTAGCATTCTAAAACTGTCATTTGGTGGTTGCTTCACAAAATGTCTCGTTTTTTTCGCTCGGAAAACGGAAAATGGATTTTCTGTGCGACGAAAAGAAAAACGTTCTCCTGCAACATTATTCGCCATCCTAATATGCACACGCCTGCAAAATACGAGCACATTATGAAAACCTATGCCCTGATTGTAGCCATAACATGCGTCGTTTGGCCCGAAAGCCATGAAACCTCGAACATGTAAGATGTTCTAGTATTTTTTAAAAATGGGATGGTACCATTTTGAAACTTTCATTTGGTGTTTGTTCCACAAAACACTAGTTTTTAGCACTTGGAAAATAAAAAATAGCATGAGCCAATCAGAATAAAGAATCAGAGAACCTATGGATTACCCCACCAAAGTTGATCTCAGCCGTCTACAGGCCCTCCATCCAGCATCCGAAATGGCATCCCACGCCTCCTTGTCCCCCTTTCTTTCTACGTGAAATGACAGAAACGCCCTAGGTTTTCTATGGACTCCACCACAGAAGTGATCATAGGTAATTTCGTCCTATCCCCTCAAAGATAGAACGTGGTTGAGAGGGACTGACTCCCAAACCCTAATCCCCTCGCTCCTCTTCGCAGCCCCCGCCGCCACTTCTTCCTCTCTCTCTCTCGCTCGACAGCTTCTCTTCACCGTAACCCTAATCCCCATCGCGAGTTCGCGACCTACCTCTCCTCACCACACAACTCACCATTCAATCCCGACCCAGCCCTCCCCTACCTCTCTTCTCTCTCGATCTGGGAGAAGGGAGGCTAGTTCCTCTAGATGTGCCACTGCCTCCCCTCCCTAGCTCCATCAGTCCCACAAGCGGAAGGTCTTCCACTTCCACATTGCCGACTGCGCAGGCGTCACCAATGAGGGCTCACCACTAACGGCCGCGTCCATATTGAACGGCGGCGGCAGGCCGTCATTGTCGCTGCTGCCGCTAGATCCTATCGCCCACAGCCTCCCTACCACCCTATTCGCGCCGGCCTCCCCGCCTCTAGATCGATGATGCCTAGAGTGGCTTACTGTAGATCGATGGGCGTATCTCTGCCTCTCCCTTCTCGGACCCTCCTGCTCGGACAGAAGCATGTTCTTTTCTTTCTCGCTCACTTATCCTCTGTTTGCAGGATGCCTCCGTTGCGTCACCTGATGTAGGATGCGGGGCCAGGAGGGGACGATGGCGCAAGGAACTAACTGCATTGGATCTCTAAACCTGTAATGGCGACCACCACTTCTGGTAAGAAATCACTCAATCGGCACTAGGCATCTTTGTTTTATTGCTGCAATCATCCCTACCTCCGTCAAGTTTTTTCCAGCAATCAATCCACGTCCAAATAAATTGTATCAATTGGCACTAGGCATCTCTCCTCCTGAATAGATGTACAACCATGTCTCTGTGTTGTTTAAAGATCACTGTGTCTAGGTTGGTTTATTTCTAGCTTATTCTTGTTAAGGGTAGAAAATCCGCGTCGTAGCTTATATATAGATGCATATCAGGCTATATATAGAATAGTTCAGATTTGTATATGTGTATCGAGCAAGCTATTTTTCAGCAACAAAGGATAACTGTATGATGCAAATAAGAAAGTACATGCAGCGAACCAAACATGGTGTTAAACTTATACTTTGTACTAGTTTAGATCTTCAATTGTGTTTTGTACATTGTCATTATTTTTCTATCTGGCAGGTGGAATTTCACAAGATATAATTAGTGAATTTTTTGATCCCTTTTATTTTGTTCTCAACAGTAACGACATGAAAAGACAAGCTTCGAGAACTTGGGGGATTTCCACTAAGACTAGTGTCAGTAATAAAGATGAATCATGTGCTTGGTTAGATCAAAAACTGATTGGCGCGGTCTTGTAGCTATATGGTCAACATTGTAGCATGAATCTTGGTTGTTACATCCCAAAGTTTTAGGGTGATGACTCTTATATTTTGCTAGAGTTGTTCTGTGCAAAATTAATAAGTTGGTACTGTTGCCATTCAACTCTAAATTTATCTATGCATCACATTTGTTGTGTCTACTTAGTGTTCATGGGCGAATAAATTATGTTGCTGCTTGTTAGGTTTGCTTTAAGTTGATCATATCTTTGACCTTTTATGCCTTGGAGTTTCACTTGATTACATCAGGCCATTCAAGCAAGAAGATGGCATGGTTATTACGCTGCTCTCCCCCAACACATGCTCGGTGTGCAGCTCAAGACCGTCTTCAATGACTTTCAGAGAGCGTTCAACATCCACCGCAAGCTCTACAACATCCTCTCTAGCCTGTCTACAGATGCCTGGAAACTGTGAGTCAACTGCCACTTCGATCCCTCCTCTCTTGTTAGCATGTTAGTGTTGTGACAACTCGGTATGCATTCTTGTAGATACATGGTTGATGCACTGGTTTCTTTTACTAAGTTTGATGCACTGCATCCTTTTCTACAATCATGCTACAATACCTGTGCATCATTCCCTGCCTTCTGTCTTCTGCACATTCTATAACTAGTGCATTAAAGAAACTAAATCAAGAAAATTCAGATTCTATAATAATCTGTACCTTCCAAATTTCTTGTTCTTCATAGTAATAATCTATACCTAGTTTTCTCATGTGTACTTGATTAGATTCTCTCTACATTGGTCTTTCTCAAACATATATGGGCCTTATGCTTGATGCATGTATCATGTGTTGCCTATGGATATGCCTGCATTTATTAAGTTTGTTTTGCACATGCTATGGTCTCTAACTTATGTTATAACGTAAGCACAATTTCGTATCGCCTTCTGTCAATATATCCATTGATTTGAACTCAGTCCTTGTTTTTTGGATGGATGTGCTATTTTGCAGGTCGTTGGTTCCAAGGCTGAATAAGTTAGACAAAGCGTGAAGAAGTTCTGAAATATCAAAAAATAGCTAGCTTGTATACTTTTTGAACGTTTTATTGTATTTTGGTAGCTCCACCTGATGTGAACCGTGTGTGATTGTAATGTTCGGATGTTATCTGAATTATTAGTCGTGAATGTGACATGTTTTAATCAAATTAATTACGTGTATTTTGTTGGTCTTGGTTAAATTATTAGCTGTTTAATTACTATGAAAACATGAGAAAATAGACACTAATTACTGGAACCCTATGAATTGTGTGAACTGACAACTAGGACCCATCCTACCGGTGGGACCATCCCAAAATAAGAAGGTCGAAAGTAAGAATCTGTCCATATAAAGGCCAATGCAAAGAAAATGAAAATGCCAGAATGTTGGGCTTGTCCCATGTAGCTGACTAGATTCGACATGAAAAACAATCCAGAATAGTATGAAAAATAATCCATAATAGTTGGGTCGAGCCCATGTGGAACCCAGCAATGGACTGGGCTGATTTCGATTTAAGACGATTTAATTTCGTCACTATTTTGCCACGTAGGATCGGCCACGTAGGATCTGACTTGGCCAGGCTAAATGGCGCGTGACGATATTGGATCGTCATAGACATTATGACGATCCAATATCGTCATAGACGGTTATGACGATTTTAACAAAAACATCGTTATAGTTCATTTGCAACGCTCAGCTTTCGACGATCTCAAAATCGTCATAGAATCGTCATAAATACTACTATGACGATTCTGTGTAGAATATGGAGGGTCATATATAGCTAGATTCCTTGTAGTGCATCGATCCACTAGAGACATTGCATGTGTGTTCTTTTCATAAACCACATGAATCCATGTCATTTCATGCGTGTTCTTTTCATAAACCACATGGATCCACTGATGTCATTGCATGTGCGCTATTTTCATAAACCACATGGATCCACTAGATGTCATTGCATGTGTGTTATTTCATAAACCACATGGATCCACTTGATGTCATTGCATGTGTGTTTATTTCTTAAACCACATGGATCCACTAGAGTCATGGGATCTGTTTGTGTTTATTAGTGTGCATCATTGTGGTTTTGGAAAAAAATACATACAATGATGCCACTCTAGCATGTGGTGTTCTTTTCATAAACCACATGGATCCACTGATGTCATTGCATGTGTGTTCTTTTCATAAACCACATGGATCCACTAGATGTCATTGCATGTGTGTTCTTTTCATAAACCACATGGATCCACTAGATGTCATTGCATGTGTGTTCTTTTCCTAAACCACATGGATCCACCAGAGTCATTCCATGTGTGTTCTTTTTGTAAACCACATGTATCTACTAGATGTCTTTGCATGTGTATTCTTTTCATAAACCACATGGATGCACTAGATGTCATTGCATCTGTGTTCTTTTCCTAAACCACATGGATCCACTAGAGTCATTGCATGTGTGTTCTTTTCATAAACCACATGGATCCACTAGATGTCATTGCATGCGTGTTCTTTCCAAAAACTACATGGATCAACTAGATTTCCTTGCATGTGTGTTATTTTCCTAAACCACATGGATCCACTATATGTCATTGCATGTGTGTTCTTCTCATAAACCACATGGATCCACTAGAGTCATTGTATGCATATGTGTGTATCAATGTCCATCATTGTGGTTTTGGAAAAGAACACATGCAATGATGTCACTCTAGCATGTGGTGTCCAACCATGTCCATTAACCCTAGAAACATGTTGGGATTCAACTACAGCATGCTTTGTATCACCAGTTTGAAACATGCTGCATCACCACACCTACTTGGATGAGTGTGTCTATCAGTGTGCATCATTGTGGTTTTGGAAAACAACACATGCAATAATGCCACCCCAGCATGTGGTGTCCAACCATGTCTAGGAACTCGAGGAGCATGTTGGGATTCAACTTTAGCATGCATTCTACCACTAGTTTGAAAGATGTTGCATCACCACACCCACTTGGATGTGTGTGTATTAGTGTGTATCATTGTGGTTTTGGAGAAGAACACATGATGAGGGGAGGATAACTACTACTCCTATTATTTCGCTGCCTCCTTCTATCCTGAAGATTGGACTTTTCTGCATTGCAATTCCTCCCATGGAGGTGAAGCCCAATTTCAGAACACCTCCAGTTCTGAAACGTTTTGGGTAAGGCATGGCCAAGCTCAATTGAAAGTTGAGTTTACTTCGGTTTAGGTTTGGAGACGTTTGAGTCTTTTTATTTCCTGTTTTATTTAAGTTCGAAGTGTTTAAGTTTTATTCTTTTGTGATGGTATTTGGGCCTATCCAAAACCACTTTTAATTTAGCCATTTGGGTTTTAGTTGTGGCGTGGGGCCTGTCCCGCCCAAGTATCGTTGGAGTCACCCTATAAAGGGTTCCTGGCAGCCGCCAATGCATCGGAGACTTGTTATTTTAGAGCTAAAAGAGACACCGAGAAAGTCCCAATATTTGGGGTAGCTCATATCCTTGTGTTTGCTTGCTGATCTTCAAGGTCTGATATTTTGCTATGAGTGGGAGTTGATTTTGATCAGTTCTAACATGGGGAATTAAAGAGAGATCAGTCTGATCTATTTCAGATTGAGTTCTCGTTCTATCTTGCTGATTCTATCGATCGTTGTGAAAGATCGGGCTTAAACCCTTTTGGATCACGTTGATCCGTATCATCTTAGTATCACATTCGTCGGGTGTCTCGTGGCGATTACTTGCTAAGATTTATCTGATGTTGAGGTTGATCTGCTATTGAAGTTGATGCCGCTTGTGTTTTCCTCGATCCCGATTGATCGATCATCAGAGTCCCAGGTTTCCAGATCCGATCGCCAACGAAAAAAAAGAAACAGTCTGATCGCTAGGTGTTCCTCAGCATGCGGCAAGGTACGTCAGGAGATCGATTGGTTGTTTCCGTTTGGTGTACGTGAGAAAAGGAAAGCGTCAAGGAGTCCAGATTCTGTTTGTTTCTTTTGTGTGGAGTGCTAAAAAGAAATTTGAGTGGAAGGAAAGAAAAAAACACAACCGATCAGGATCTGCCCTCATACGTGATCCCGCGTGCGTGCTTGCCTTCGCGTGATCCCACGATCTCGTTCGCTCGACGACAGACGTAGTCTGTCCTCGTGCGTGCGCCCTATGCGCGCCTTGCCTGCTGCCACTTGAGCGTAGATATTGTCTGCCCTATACCGAGCGCTGCCGATTTTTCTGCCATACACTGTTTCTGCTATCAAGAGGCTCTACCACGCAGAGAATTGATCTATTCGACACGAAAGTTTTGTCCGGATTAGTTTTTCGCTGAATTTGACTGTCGTTTTTTTTCAAAGATGGCTAGTTCCATGATTGATGAAAATTCTAGTGCCGTGGCTGCTATAGCCCCGAAGCCTAAGGAGGTTGCTCTTTCGGTCTATGCAGATGATCTCCCTGACAATGTTCGTGCTGGTTTTGACAATACCTGCATGTATATTAAAGACTGTATGGATGATTTGGAGGAGAGGTTGAACATCAAATTGGAGGCCATCACTTCTAGGCTCGATGCGTTGACGGATACCCTCATTAATCCACCGGTGCGAGCTGAGCCCCCTCATGCTGCTCCAATACGGGATGCGCCACCACCAAGAGATGGATATTTTGACGCTCGTGCTCGACGTCCCGTGGCACCAGCACATGGAGGTGTCAATGTTGATCTCGAAGACGATGCTGCATACCTACCACAACAACACCACGTTGAGGCTCGTCCTGCAGCCGCTTTTGGTCGTGTTTTGCCTGCTGACCGAGATCGTATTGGTCATGCCGCACGCGTTCCATTCGATGATGGTTTTAGGCGTGTTAAAATTTCCATACCACCATTCTCTGGCGGGGGCAGTCCTGAGGATTATTTGGAGTGGGAGACGTGAGTCATATTTTTGCAACCCACCAGTATACCGAGGAGAAGAAGCTTCAACTTGCTGCTATCGAGTTCTCCGGTTATGTACTGATTTGGTGGCGCCAAACTTTGCGTATGCCAAATTGCCCAACATCATGGAGGGGAATGACAGAACTCAATCGACGTCGCTTTGTTCCTAAACATTATAAGAGAGACATGCACAATAAATTGCAGCAGCTCACTCAAGGTACTAAATCCGTGGATGAGTATTATAAAGAGATGGAGTTGTTGATGATACGTACAGAAACACGGGAGGACCTGGAGGCCACAATGTCTCGGTACTTTAATGGGCTGAATCTTGAGGTGCAGGATCATGTCGAGATGGTTACCTACTATGACCTTCAGGATCTAGTGCACCAGGCTGAGCATGCGGATCAACAGATCAAACGACGCCAAGCCGCAGTCCCTGCAAATTCATGGCGGGGTTCTAGTGCTAAGCTGACACCTTCTACATGTTCCCACCATGTTTCCCATACTGAGGTGCCAAAATCTGGAGTGTCGAAAGTTGCATCTAGTACAGAGTCCACGGCTCATATTGAGTGTTTTACTTATGGAGGTCGAGGACATATGAGGCGTGATTGCCCTACTAAAAAAAGGGTGCTGCTCACACAAGATGGCTATGTTTCTGCTAGTGACGATGACAAGGTTGCTGCTCCATCTAGTGATGAGTCTGAGGAACATGATAGCATTGATGTGTATCCTAAGGATGCTGCTCCTAATTACACTAACTTGATGGTGCAACGTGTGCCAGAAGATCGCAGAGAAGGACAAGGACAGCGTTGGAACATTTTTCAGACTCAATGCATAGTCAAGAACACCACTTGCAAGCTGATTATTGATGGTGGCAGCTACACCGATATTGTTAGCAAGAGCTTGGTGGATCCTCTTTCATTACCTACATGGAAACACCCGCAGCCACATTGTGTTGAGTGGTTGTATAATTCAGGGAAGCTAAAGGTAACACATAAGGTGCGCCTGAAATTTTCAGTAGGTAATTATGAAGACACGGTGGTCTGTGATGTGTTGCCTATGGAAGCATGTCATGTGCTGCTAGGACGACCATGGCAATTTGAGGGAAGATCCACTCATGAGGGAAGATCCAATGTTTATTCCTTGTGGCATGAAGGAAAGCTTCATGTGCTGCAGCCTATGCTTGACAAGGATATCAAAGTGGAGGTGCTTGTTGAGAAGAATAAAGTCCAACACATTAAGACGAAACCGAGGATAGTTTCCATTCAAGTTGGGGGGGATGATGAGGGGAGGATAGCTACTACTCCTATTATTTCGCTGCCTCCTTCTATCCTGGAGATTGGACTTTTCTGCATTGCAATTCCTCCCATGGATGAGGTGAAGCCCAGTTTCAGAACACCTCCAGTTCTGAAACGTTTTGGGCAAGGCATGGCCAAGCTCAATTGAAAGTTGAGTTTACTTCGGCTTAGGTTTTGAGACGTTTGAGTCTTTTTATTTCCTGTTTTATTTAAGTCCGAAGTGTTTAAGTTTTATTTTTTTTGTGATGGTATTTGGGCCTGTCCAAAACCACTTTTAATTCAGCCATTTGGGCTTTAGTTGTGGTGTGGGGCCTGTCCCACCCAAGTATCGTTGGAGTCACCATATAAAGGGTTCCTGGTAGCCGCCAATGCATCGGAGACTTGTTATTTTAGAGCTAAAAGAGACACCAGAAAAGTCCCAATGTTTGGGGGCACATATCCTTGTGTTTGCTTGCTGATCTACAAGGTCTGATATTGTGCTATGCGTGGGAGTTGATTTTGATCAGTGCCAACGTGGGGAATTGAAGAGAGATCAGTCTGATCTATTTTAGATTGAGTTCTCTTTCTATCTTGCTGATTCTATCGATCGTCGTGAAAGATCGGGCCTAAACCCTTTCGGATCACGTCGATCCGTATCAACACATGCAATGATGACACTCCAGCATGTGGTATCCAACCATGTCCAGGAACCCTAGCAGAATGCTAGAATTTAACTGCAACATGCATTGTGTAACACCCTCGAATCGGCCATATGCAGATTTTAGCGCTTCCCGCCAAACCCGCATAGAAACGATTCAAGGACACCCACCAGCCGCTTGCGTGCGGGTGGAAAACAAAGTAATACCATTACACATTAGTCCACGATGGAACCCACAGAACATATATATACAACAACAACTCCATGAGTCAAGAATACAGATATATAATACAAAGATCCAAAGCAACTTGGAAACGATACAACATCCGAGTACGGATAAGATGCAAATGGGGCTAAGAGCCCCGAAGAATAACCAATGGCGTCCATAACCCTGCCCAGGCCAAGCCGGAAGGGTAACCCTGCTAAGGACGTCGATCTCAAACCTGCTAAAACAAAAGGGGTGCCGACAAAGGGCAAAGGAAAAAGAGAGCGGTCAGTACTGAGGCCATTACACGGCGAGTCTAGAATTCGGCGGCTCTCGCCTACATAGGTATGGTGGACTAAAGCGGCAGCGCAACATGCACTAAGCAATCTATAGAGACTCGATTCAACTGTCTGCTATTAGAGAGGGGTAAGAAAGACCTATTCGGATCCAACCTGATAGTAACACCAAAACATACGCATCCTGGTATTTCCCCCTCGAGACCACACTAGGAAGTCAAGCCGAGGAACTCAAACAGTTGGCAGTTTTATTCATTCCATTATAGTTGCACCACTTACTAGTCAGATATAGATAGCACGAGTCATCCTGATATCATAAGCAGTGGGCAATTTTAGTTAACCATTCCATTGTAGTTGCAATACTTACTAGTCAGATACAAATAGCATGAGACCTCCCAAAACCAGTAGTTGTTGGCACTTTTATTTACTCATTCCGTTGTAATGAATCTGATTACTAGACATGTCAAAGTCAAATTTATAGCACTACTTTAGTTATGCTTGTCTATGATCGAGATATTGTGCTTCAAGTCGTCCATAACCACGGACACGACTTTCAGAAAGATTTACCCTGCAGGGGTGTATAAATAGCAACACACACACGATCAACCTCGGGAAGAACCAAATAAAACGCAACAAGGCCTCACGACAAAGCATTCACATGATTCATAAATCATTTCAGGGGGCCACCCCACTAAGCTACCCGCAATGAAGTTGGCCAGCTCCGAGACAGACCCAGGGTTTGTGCCAATGGCTGTAAATGACTGGGAACCCGAAAGTGTGACTAGGCTTGTCGATACCGCGAAAACATTCCACGTTCCAAAACAGTACAAGTGCTCCACGCATAATCGTAAATAAAGCAATAAAGCATGGCATAAGTACAGGATAGTAATAAAGCCCCAAACTAGTTTGTGGCCCCAAGAAATAAAGTGTGAATCAAACTCAGGCGAAGGGGGATTCATAGTGTCTCCTGTATGTGGATAGTGCGAATAGTCAAGGAACATGTATCAAGTACTCGGGGCTACAGGAAACGAGTGAGCATGGAAGAACCAAATATTAGCTATTGCCCACCACTGCCTCTGCATTAGTTATATCTATTCCCAGCATTTTAATTATCAGTTGAAATTAAAGTCATGATCATCTCCACCGTTAAGCATGTGCCAACCTTCCAACAATAGTGGAACAACAACGAAGCGAAGCAGCACCTGAGCAAGCAACTACGACTCGCAAGGTCGACTATCTATCAAACAACAAGCAATAGGATGCGTCCAAGGCAATATAGAGGCTGCAAGGAATATAAATGGTGCACAAAAACTAAAGCATCGCAATACAGATAGCAATAGATCAACAGGAGGAAGTAAAGACTATAACGCAAAATAGGTAGAAAGGGGGAGATTGCTCGCCTGGGAAACATAGCTGAAGATACATTATCCGAAAAACTAGTCGAGACTCGCATCTACTCAACGGCCTAACCCGTGAATAACCAAAGCACTAAAAGAAACATTGGATGCACTACTTAATACTATGGAAGAAGATCGGACATGATGCATGTATGATGTATGACATGGCAGAGTGCGATGCGATTAGGCAATATTAAGCGGAACCAGGGTTCCGACAATTAATTAATGGGTTCATGTTGTTTAGGTACCCCACAATTTAAATGTTGTCTTAACAAGGCAAAATGTGGCATCGGTTCGTTACACAAATTTAAATGGAATCAAATATAAGACTAAAATATGCCGCATATAGCTCCATATTTAATTATGAGGTGAATCGGCATAATGCCCCAAACCAACATGATGAGATGTATGCAAGGATGGACAATTTAATATGCAACAATTTATATAGATGGCATTTATGAAAATAGGGCTTCGATAAAGGGGTCACACGTCAGGGTTCGATGATCTTGGGGGTCGACGGGGTTCGGGCTCAGCAGGATCGGTCTTCGGCTCCAGCAACAGGGTCTTGACATCCTTGAAGGAGAGCATGAAGCCGGTGCCCGGGTACGGACTTCAGATCCGGGATCGGTTCTTCGGGGTATTCGAGGTTCCGCCTTTGGATTTGTGAAGGAGAACATGGCGTGCCGCGGTCTTCAGCCCCATGTCGGTGTTTCTTCGAATTCCAGGAAGAAGCCCTTGATGGTCCCTGTCATCGATCTTGGGGGAGGGGGTCAGGTACGTATTGGAGAACTTGGCCATTAGTCATCAAACACCACACCACATAACTGCCACCATGTACCAGTTGACTACAGACAAAAGGAACCAATGCAGGCGAGCTCTTGAGCATAGGGGCATCGGCGTCGGTGCCATGGGATGAGGAAGAGCAAGGTCCACGGGGAGGTGCTTCAGGTCCGAGGCCTTGATGATAGCGACGGGGCTTGCGGGCCCGGTGAAGAGGAAGCCGGCAACAACCGGGCAGGCTCAGTAGAGAGGGGTTTCCACGGCGGCTGTCAGAGATGTGGCGGCGGCGACTCTGCTCGGGAGTACGGCCATCGAGGCGCGCAGAAGCAGAGGCTTGACGGGGGCTCGCCGACCAGGAGGAAGACGGTGGCGCTAGCGAGCAGGGTCGCAGAGGAGGGAGGTCCCTGGCGCGACCGGGACAGAGGAGGGCGAATAGCGGGCGTCAGTGGCTTGGAGGAGGTGCGGTCGGCGAAGAGGAACCGTGGGGTGCTGGGGAGGGCACGCATAGGCAGAGCGGAGGAGCACCGACGACGAGGTCGACGGGCTCGCTTGCGACGGCGGTGGGGATCCCTAGGAGAGGCTCTGGTGGCCGAAGCGAAGGTGGGGGCAGGCTCGGGATCTGGTGAAGGAGGGCGGGGTCGAGGCATGGGAGGAGGCGAGGTTGGGGACGGGTTGGTGAGAGGCGAGGAGATCGAGGCCAGGTGCGGGGCTGTCGGGGTGGGGCCAGGCTCGCACGACGCGGGTGGTTTCAGAGCGGGGTGGGCGCTGCAGGTAGGTAGGCGGGTTGTGTGCTGCGTTGCAACATGATAGATAGGAGTGTGGCGGCTGCAATGCTGCTGCGTGCGTTGCGTGGCATGTACGCGCACGCGGGTGTGTGCTCTGTTGGTTGGCGGCGGCGGTTGGGGACTAGGATTAGGGCAGGGGATCTAGGGTTTGGTTGGTTTGGGGTTGTAGGCCAGTTGCTGGCTGGGCCTTTTGGGTCAGGCCGGCGGCTGCCTCCCCCGATTTTGACCAAACGTTTTTATTATATTATTTATTTATAAAACCTTTGTAAATAGTTTTTAGGCAAATAAAAGATCCGGAAGAAGCCAGGGTTTTAATTTGAAATAAAGTGGGGCATTTAGAAAACAAAGGTAGGCTTTTACAAAATAGTTTTAGGCAAACAAATGCATGATGTCATGATGATGCTCAAATGCAATGTGGCATGATGCCATGAGCATTCTATCATGATGATGCACAAAGAAGTACACAATTCAAGCGATTTTCTAGTAGTGGTTTTACCGGGGTGCTACACATTGTACCACCAGTTTGAAAGATGTTGCATCGACACACCCACTTGGATGTGTGTGTATAAGTGTGCATCATTTTGGTTTTCGAAAAAACACATGCAATGATGCCACTCCATCATGTGGTGTCCAACCATGTCCAGGAACTCTAGCAGCATGATGGGATTCAACTGCAACATGCATTCTATCACCAGTTTGAAACAGGCTGCATCACCTCACCCACTTGGATGTGTGTGTGTTAGTGTGCATCATTATGGTTTTAGGAAAAGAAGACATGCAATGATGCCACTCCAGCATGTGGTGTCCACCATGTTCAGCAACCCTAGTAGCATGTTGGGATTCAACTGCAACATGCATTCTACCACCAGTTTGAAAGATGCTGCATTATCACACCCACTTGGATGTGTGTGTGTATCAGTGTGCATCATTGTGGTCTTGGAAAAGAACACATGCAATCATGCCATTCCAGCATGTCGTGTTCTTTTCCTAAACCAAATCTATCTACTAGACCACACTAGATGCCATTGCATGTGTGTTCTTTTCCTAAACCACATGGATCCAATATATGTCATTGCATGTGTGTTCTTTTCATAATCCACATGGATCCACTCGAGTTATTGTATGTGTGTGTATCACTGTGCATCATTGTGGTTTTGGAAAAGAACACATGCAATGATGCCACTCCAGCATGTGGTGTTCGTTTCCTAACCCACATGGATCCACTAGATGTCATTGCATGTGTGTTATTTTCATAAACCATATGGATCCACTGATGTCATTGTATGTGTGTTCTTTTCCTAAACCACATGGATCCACTAGAGTCATTGCATGTGTGTTCTTTTCCTAAACCACTTGGATCCACTAGAGTCATTGCATGTGTGTTCTTTTCATAAATCACATGAATCCACTAGATGTCATTGCATAAGAGTTCTTTTCCTAAACCACATGGATCCACTAGAGTCATTGCATGAGTGTTCTTTTCATAAACCACATGGATCCACTAGATGTCCTTGCATGTGTGTTCTTTTCCTAAACCACATGGATCCACTATATGTCATTGCATGTGTGTTCTTCTCATAAACCACATGGATCCACTAGTCATTGTATATGTATGTGTGTATCAGTATGCATCATTGTGGTTTTGGAAAAGAACACATTCAATGATGCCACTCCAGCATGTGGTATCCAACCATGTCCATGAACCTTAGCAGCATGCTATGATTCAACTATAGCATGCTTTGTATCACCAGTTTGAAAGATGCTGCATCACCACACCCACTTGGATGTGTGTGTATCAGTGTGCATCATTGTGGTTTTGGAAAATAATACATGCAATGATGTCACTCTAGCATGTGGTCTTCAACCATGTCCAGGAACCCGAGCAGCATGTTCAGATTCAACTTCAGCATGCATTCTACCACCAGTTTGAAAGATGCTGCTTCACCACACCCACTTGGATGTGTGTGTGTGTGTCAGTGTGCATCATTGTGGTTTTGGAAAAGAACGCATGCAATGATACGACTCCAGCATGTGGTATCCAACCATGTCCAGGAACCCTAGCAGCATGCTAGGATTCAACTGCAACATGCATTGTACCACCAATTTGAAAGATGATGCATCGACACACCCACTTGGATGTGTGTGTGTATCAGTGTGCATCATTTTGGTTTTTGAAAAGAACACATGCAATGATGCCACTCCATCATATGGTGTTCAACCATGTCCAGGAATCCGAGCAACATGCTGGGATTCAACTGCAACATGCATTCTATCACTAGTTTGAAAGAGGCTGCATCACCACACCCACTTGGATGTTTATGTGTGTGTGTCTGTGTGCATCAGTGTAGTTTTAGGAAAAGAACACATGCAATGATGTCACTCCATCATGTGGTGTCCACCATGTCCAGGATCCCTAGCACCATGATGGGATTCAACTGCAACATGCATTCTACCACCAGTTTGAAAGATGTTGCGTCACCACACCCACTTGGATGTGTGTGTGTATTAGTGTGCATCATTGTGGTCTTGGAAAAGAACACATGCAATCATGACATTCTAGCATGTGGTGTTCGTTTCCTAAACAACATAGATCCACTAGACCCCACTAGATGTCATTGCATGTGTGTTATTTTCCTAAACCACATGGATCCAATATATGTCATTACATGTGTGTTCTTTTCATAAACCACATGGATCCACTAGATTCATTGTATGTGTGTGTATCAGTGTGCATCATTGTGGTTTTGGGAAAGAACACATGTAATGAGCCACTCCAGCATGTGGTGTTGTTTTCCTAAACCATATGGATCCACTAGATGTCATTGCATGTGTGTTATTTTCATACACCACATGGATCCACTGATGTCATTACATGTGTGTTCTTTTCCTAAACCGCATAGGTCCACTAGAGTCATTGCATGTGTGTTATTTTCATAAACCACATGGATCTATTAGATGTCATTGTATGTGTTTTCTTTTCCTAAACCACATGGATCCGCTAGAGTCATTGCATGTGTGTTCTTTTCATAAATCACATGGATCCAGTAGATGTCATTGCATGTGTGTTCTTTTACTAAACCACATGTATCCACTAGATTCATTGCATGTGTGTTCTTTTCATAAACCACATGGATCCACTCGATGTCATTTCAAGTGTGTTCTTTTCCTAAACCATATGGATCCTGTTGGGGGGATGTCCCCAGGTAGGGTCACGCCGGGGTATAAAGGCCGAGGTAGCTGAGGTACGGCACGGTTATAGTGAAGGCTGGCCGGGTCTCCTTAGGGCAAGCCGACTTACGGGGTAATCTGGCCTGGTGGGCTAGATGCGATGGCCAGATGCAGCAGCCGAGGCAACTAGGAAAGAGGATGTTGCTTGGAAGATGGGCGCCGGTAGAGCTAGTTGTGCCGCTGCCGCGAGAGTAAAAAACGCGACCCCCTCCTTGCGTCTCCAATACTAGTTGACCTAACTTGTATCTGGTGTTTTCTCGAACTTACCCTCCTGCAAACCTGGCTACCAAACGGCCTCAAGAGTGTTTCTTCAATTAGGACCCCATTTTCTCTTAAGTCTCTATTTAGTATCAGCATTAAGCAAGAGTATACGATGAATAACTACACTGTTAAGTCCTCTCCTAGGAACCCAACCAAATACCTCTATGTGAGCGGTGAGCCTTCCGAGACTGCACATATACTAAATGATTCAAACAACAATATTCCAGAGATTAAAGTAGACATGTGCTTACCAAAATATAATTCTAGATTTTATAACTAGGAAGGCAGAGTGATAGCAGCAATTTGAAGTCATTTTTAGGACTAGCAACTTTCAAGTTTCAACTTGAGTAGCAGTTAGTAAAAGGGGCCAATTTTTTTTCAATATGTACTTCCTCTATTTAACAAGACGTGAGTTCTTGAATCCTAGTATTTTATCCGTAGTGCGCCCATTATGTTCGTAAAAAACACATAAACATGAATATTACTTGACCAATAATAAATTTTATATAGTAATACTAAAAGGTAGTACTAAATTTTGTTGATCCTAATATTACCTCCCCGCTCTTCTCCGGTGATGGCCGGTGTCGAGTAGGGTGAGGGTCCCTCCCCTGTACAAAAGTAGTGTAGGTTTTCTTAGATTTGCCCTAGTGGCGTCTGCCGATATGGTGTCTGAGGGTAGGTTGGCGGTCTCCAGTAGCCAGATTCACCACGCCATGAGCTTCTGCTGCTTTGCTACACTCCGTCAGTGGTAGGCGAAGGCGATGGCGGTGGCGAGCTGGAGAGGCCCTTGCATCGATCTCAATAAGGCATGCCTCGGGTGCTCCAGGCCGGTGTTGCTGGACAAACCCCGACTTGGTGCGATCGTCTTCCTCGGTGTTGCGGTGCTCTCGTGGAGGAAGCCAGATGCAGCGCTGAAGAAGCCCGCCGCTCACCCAAATAAAGTCCAAGCAAGCACCATCTGCTGTAATCTCCGGTCATCTCCTCCAGCTTGTGGCAGCAGCGTGGAGTCCGATGGTGGCCAGCGTCCCCTGAATCGGTGGGTGGAGGCTTGTTTTTCAGGTCAGATGAAGGTTCAATTCACCCTCTTTTCTCTCCTTTGCTTCCATCGAGGAGATGGACAGGGTGCTGGGAAGGTGGTGTTCGATCTTCGTCTTCCCCGGTGGGGATTTGTAGCTGCTCCTGGCGGAGAACCCAACGGGTGGCAAGCTTGTTCCACTGCTATCCGAGGCATGGAGACCACTCCGCGTGGCGGTTCAAGATTAACTGCTGCTTCTTCAACCTCCAGTGGAGGCCCTCCCGCATCTTAGCCATGGCAAGCTTCGGCCTATTTGCGTCAAGTGGTCTCATCCCCGATGCCGGTAGTGTCGGCCGCGGCATTGAGTTCGTCTGCGTTCCTGGTGGAGAAGGATCTATATCCGATTGCTTTTTCTCTTCTTTTTGTAGGGTCCTTTTTGTAAAAGCCCATGGCATGGCTGTATTTTTGTTCATTCTTAAGCCCCTGCCTATAACTATACCCACCAATTAATGCAGCTCTGGACCCTTCTGGGTCCTTCCCCTTGTTCAAAAAAAAGATAACAATTGTAAAAGAAATAAAAAAATAGGTTCTATTTGGTTTATATTTCGATCAAATTCAAGTGAAAAATTATTGTACTTTTTTCGAAATAGAGAGCAAACTTGCCAAACTTCAGCGACTTCCGCTACGGAATGAATATTTCTAAAATCAGAATTCAGCCGATTTTTTGCAGATCAAAACAAAATCATATTTACTGGAGTATTAAATTTTCTACTATATGCATAAGGGCCAAATATTTTATTTTGTGCAGGCCTCTAAATTCTCAGGCATGGCCTACCAAACAAGGCCTAAAGGTTCGAGCGCAAACATCGTACCCCTGCCAAACTATACGAGGAAACATAATAGTTGGAAGGCATATCATGGTCTCATTGTTCTTGCGCACATAATGGTCTGCCTGACCAAAGCATCCATAGGGCCGATACATTTCTTGAGCAGCGGGTCATCATCAGGCAAGATACCAACAAAGTCATCTGATGCAAGGATTATTGTATTCACAGCCCGCACAAGTAGAAGCTGGAGTGATATTTGCAACAGATTTCTCGCGTCATAAATGCACTGAGAGCTGGTAACACCACGTGCTCCATGGAAGCTCTATCTGGACGAACTACCTCAAAAGCCTGATGCCGAAATTTCAACAAAAAAATTAACCATAGGCTGGAAACTGGATGAATGAGATAGCATAGACGAAAATCTCAGCTAGAATGCTTCAAAGAATCTCACTAGCATGAAAATTTGGCAATGGATACGCTATCCTATCATGGGACTAACAAACTGGGAATCAACAAGCTAGAGTAGATCATAATACCTGCAGTTGGGTCTTTTTGAAACCTGAATTTTCAGAATAAGGAGCCCTATGTAAAGTGATTGGAAAAAAGTGGCCATCCAATACTGATTATAGGAGCTGAGCTGTCATATAAGAGTTTTCAAAGAAAGGCATCGCATGCACGAAATTGTAGAAGCAGAGCAACAGAGTAAAAAACAAACGTTCTTTCGAGATCATACTCTTAGATATTCCATATATATTCATCTGTGGAGCTTACATAACTCGTCATTTATTGAAAGAAGAAAAAACAGATAAATATATCATTAAACAATCCACACGGTCGATGGAAAGAGAAAACAATTGGCTTACCTGGCTCTCCAGCTTATAGCTAGAATTCCTATATGAACATTACTTCAATACTCGACAGGTTTAAAGCTTGCAGCTTTGAGTTCCTTCAGAACACAATCACCGACATGGAGGAAAGGAACTGAGCAACCCTGTGGAACTTCATCATACCAGGCATGTAAGAACTGGCATAGCATTACAATGCAGGTTGCTAAAGACGAGTCTCTGCTTCCTCAACTTTCCAACACAGTCAGAAGGAAGTTGGGAGCTTTCAGACGACAATAACTCTTTCTTGACCAGCAGATCATGGAGATGACAAAAGAAGGTGCCTCTTCTCCATCTCAGGCACTCCAATACACAAGCTTCTCTAAAAATCTGAGAGAGAGGACGGTAAATGCTCCCATTACTCCAATTGTGCCTGATAGATGACTGGTTGCGCCATATGGTCCACTTCTCGAAGCAGAGGAACTCCCATCCAAATTCTCAATAACGCTGCTGGTCTTGAGAACATTTAGAGGCGACCTTGCACTATAACTCGAATACTGGAATCTACCAGAGGCCATTCTTCTGCTTGCACCATCCACATGATGCAATGGATAATATATGGAGCATCGAGATATGGATACACTCCTGTTAAAAGAGTTTGGGTCATCATGTCACAACTGTGGTACTTTTTATTAATGGATACATACACTAAAAACAAGTAAGCACTAAGCTAAATTTCGAGAAGTAGCAGAAACAGGTCGCGAGTAGCAAACTGACCTCTGTAGAGAAATCTGAACCATGGCAGTCTGTGAAGTCTGAACACCAAACTCTATGTAAGGAGGTTAGGGAAGAAGCTAAGCTGCAAAGGCAAAGCTAAGGTTACGAGATGGATCGTGATAGCAGCAGCTACATGTATCTTATTGGCAGACGTGCGGTCGTAGATATTAGGCTACTACCTATGTCTAACCTGTACAGGCTAGCAATAACAATCATTACAGTAGGAGGTAGGAAGTAGTGTTATATGTTAATCCAAATTCTACAAAGTATAGGCCAACTTCTGACGAGATCGTTGAAGACCTAGGTTTCCACCGATATATAAACCCCTTGTAAGCCGCCGGTTGGGAGAGTTGCATCTGTGAAATCCCCGGCGTTTGTAAACACTCCTCGATATAGTGAAGTTTCGCTGGCTGGCGCCCGTGGTTTTTTCCTCTCTTTGTTGGAGAGGTTTTTCCACGTTAAATCTGTGTCCCCCTTGCTGTGTTTTGTTTTCGTTCTTCGTTATCTTCTTGTCGCAATTGTAACAAGTGGTATCAGAGCCCTAGGTTCTAATCTAGGGTTTGCGACATGTCGTCATTGAAGTTCGATCTACCACAGCTGGACTACACCACAAGATTCTCCTTGTGGCAGGTGAAGATGCGGGCGATTCTCGCCCAAACTTCTGATCTGGATGAAGCGCTGGATGGATTCGGTGAAAAGGATGCTAAGACCTGGTCCGCTGAAGAGAAGCGGAAGGACCGTAAGGCTTTGTCTTTGATTCAACTTCATCTGTCCAATAATATTTTGCAGGAAGTACTGGAGATGAAATCTGCTGCCCTATGGGAAAAACTGGAAACGATCTGCATGTCAAAGGATCTAACCAGTAAGATGCATGTGAAGATGAAGTTGTTCTCGCATAGATTGCAGGAAGGTGGATCGGTAATGAATCACTTATCTCTTTTTAGAGAGATTATTTCTGATTTGCAATCTATGGAAGTAAAATATGATGATGAGGATCTAGCCCTATTACTCTTATGCTCGCTGCCTAGTTCTTATACACACTTTCGTGATACAATGTTGTTGAGCCGTGAGAAGATAACCCTTGATGAAGTGCAAGATGCCCTCAAACAGAGGGAAAAGATGAAATCTATGGTGCAGGCAGATGGGGCGTCCTCCAAGGCTGAAGCTCTGCAGGTTCGTGGCAGGACCGAGCAGAGATTTAATAACCATGGCAACCGAGATAAGAGCAAAGACGGTAGAGGTCGTTCGAAGTCCAAGGGAAAGGACAAGTTCTGCAGGTATTGTAAGAAATCTAATCATGTTATTGATGATTGCTGGAAGCTGCAGAATAAGGAGAAAAGGAACGGTACTTACCAACCGAAAGATAAGGATCAAGGCAATGGTAAGGCTGCTGTTGTTTCTGATAGTTCTGATGGTGAATGCTTAGCTGTTTTTGCTGCTTGTGCTTCTCGTGATGATGAATGGATACTTGATACTGCATGTTCGTTTCATATTTGCTGTAACAAAGATTGGTTTAGTTCATATGAGTCTGTGCAGACTGGAGATTTTGTGCGTGTGGGGAATGACAACCCATGCCATATCGTTGGTGTTGGATCTGTTAAGATTAGGACACATGATGGCGTGACACGCACGTTGAGTGAGGTGAAGCACATACCAAGCATGGCCAGAAATTTGATCTCCCTGAGTACCATGGACGTTGATGGATACAAGTATGCCGGTGGGCATCGAGTTCTGAAGGTATCAAAAGGTTCTCTTATTCACATGATAGGTGATATGAATTCTGCTAAATTATATGTTCTTAGAGGTAGCACTTTGCCGGTATTGCTGCTGTTACTTCTAATGATTCTGATGATTGTGGTAAAACACATCTATGGCATATGCGTCTTGGGCATATGAGCGAACAAGGCATGGCAGAGTTGGTCAAGAGAGAGCTGATTGATGGTTGCAACTTGAGTAAGTTTGAGTTCTGTGAGCACTGCATCTTTGGTAAGCATAAAAGAGTTAAATTCAATGCTTCCGTTCATACCACCAAAGGCATATTCGATTATGTGCATGCTGATGTATGGGGTCCGTCCCGTAAGACTTCTATTGGTGGTGCTAATTATATGCTTACTATTATTGATGATTACTCAAGAAAGGTGTGGCCTTATTTTCTGAAGCATAAATCTGATGTTTTTGATGCTTTTAAGAAGTGGAAAGTTATGGTTGAAAAACAGACTGAGAAGAAGGTAAAGGTACTACGTACTGACAATGGTATGGAATTCTGTTCTAATGAGTTTGAGGAGTTTTGCAAGAACAATGGCATGATCAGCATCACACCATCCCATATACTCCTCAAGAGAATGGCGTGGTAACGCATGAATGTAACCATCATCTCGAGGGCTCGTTGTATGTTGTCTAATGCAGGTATGCATAGGCGTTTCTGGGCTGAAGCAGCCAACAGAGCGTGTTACCTCATCAACAGGTCACCTTCTATTCCACTTGAGAAGAAAACTCCTATTGAGGTATGGTTAGGTTCACCTGCTGATTATTCACAGTTGAGAGTTTTTGGTTGCACTGCTTATGCTCATGTTGATAATGGAAAGTTAGAGCCTAGAGCTGTCAAGTGCATATTCCTTGGTTATGGTTCAGGAGTTAAGGCATATAAACTATGGAACCCTGAAACAAAAAGGATTTTGTTGAGTAGGAACGTTGTTTTCAATGAATCCGTTATGTATCATGACAGCTTGCCATCGATCCCTCTCTGTTGCTATTGGAGAGGAGGGAGTTCGTGCGGTGTGGAGCACTGCAGAAAACTGTTGATAATAATGCTTGTTGTTGATGATACTCATGAGGAAAATATTGATGATGATGTTGTTGCACTCACCCTCTTGTTTTGCAGAGCCACAGAATCTATTGCTGGCGATAGACCGAGACGTAACATAGTTCCACCTCGTCGTTTAATTGAAGAGTGTAATCTTGTACATTATGCTTTGAGTTGTCTTTGAGCAATTGGAGAACGATTCTGAACCTGCTACATATAATGAAGCCATTGCATCCGTTGACGCGAGAAGTGGGTATCTCGCTATGCAAGAAGAGATGCAATCGCTTGAGAAAATGGCACATGGGATGTTGTGCGCTTGCCTAAACAAAAGAAGGCGGTCCGCAAGTGGATCTTCAAGAAAAAGCAAGGTCTATCTCCCAAAGAACCTTCAAGGTACAAGGCAAGGTTAGTAGCAAAAGGGTTCAGCCAGATTCGGTATTGATTACAATGATGTGTTCTCTCCGGTTGTGAAGCATAGTTCCATTCGTACTTTCTTTAGTATTGTGGCTATGCGTGATCTTGAGCTTGAGCGGTTAGATGTCAAGACTGCTTTTCGCATGGAGAGCTTGATGAGGAAATATACATGGACCAACCGAAGGGTTCATAGTGCGTAAAGAGGATTTTGTGTGCAAATTAAAGAAGTCTCTTTATGGCTTAAAGCAATCTCAAGACAGTGGTATAAAAGGTTTGATTCATTTATGATCTCACATGGTTTTGAGAGGTCTAAATATGATAGTTGTGTTTATATCAAGTTTGTTGATGGGTCACCTATATACTTGCTGCTATATGTTGATGATATGTTAATTGCTGCCAAGGGCATGAAAGAAATCACTACTTTGAAGGCACACCTAAGTAGTGAGTTTGAGATGAAGGATCTTGGTCTGCTAAGAAGATCTTAGGTATGGAGATTACCCGAGATAGAAAATCTGGTTTGTTATTTCTTAGTCGAAAGTTACATTAAGAAAGTTCTTCATCGCTTTTAATATGGATGGTGCCAACTCAGTTAGTACTCCTATTGCTCCTCACTTTAAATTGTCGGTTTCTCAATGTCCTACTACGATGAAGAGTTTGAGTACATGTCAAAGGTGCCATATTCTAGTCTTGTTGGTTCTTTGATGTATGCCATGGTTTGTTCTCGTCCTGATTTATCATATGCTATGAGTTTGATAAGTAGATACATGGCTAATCTGGTAAAGAACATTGGAAGGCTGATGGGTTTTCGGTACCTTCTTGGCACTTCCAATGCTTGTTTGAAGTTTGGCAGGACCGGTGAGGGACTCGTTGGCTATGTGGATTCAGATTTTGCTGCCGATTTGGATAAGAGAAGGTCCCTCACAGGTTATGTGTTTAATGTTGGAGGTTGTGCTGTTAGCTGGAAGGCTACATTGCAGGCTGTTGTTGCACAATCTACTACTGAAGCTGAATACATGGCTATTGCTGAAGCTTGCAAAGAATCTGTTTGGTTGAAAGGTTTGTTTGCTGAGCTTTGTGGAGATGATTCTTGCATTACTTTGTTTTGTGACAGTCAAAGTGCCATATACCTTACAAAAGATCAGATGTTCCATGAGAGAACTAAGCACATTGATGTCAAGTACCATTTTGTTAGAGACATTGTTGCTCAAGGTAAATTAAAGGTATGCAAGATCAGCACTCATGATAATCCTGCTGATATGATGACTAAACCTATTCCTGTTGCTAAGTTTGAGCTTTGCTCGAACTTAGTTGGTTTAACTGATTAGCCCAAGTGGCTATTGGCGCCGAAAGTATTTGCTTTGTTTGTTCAGGGAGATGGTTGCTGTTGATGCTACAAGGAGGAATTTGTCTCAAGGTGGATTTTGTTATATGTTGATCCAAATTCTACAAAGTATAGGCCAACTTCTGACGAGTGGAGCGAGGCCCGTCGCCGGGAGGCTTGGGCCGAGTGTAAGCCGCCGGTTGGGAGAGTTGCATCTGTGAAATCCCCGGCGTTTGTAAACACTCCTCGATATAGTGAAGTTTCGCTGGCTGGCGCCCGTGGTTTTTTCCTCTCTTTGTTGGAGAGGTTTTTCCACGTTAAATCTGTGTCCCCCTTGCTGTGTTTTGCTTTCGTTCTTCGTTATCTTCTTGTCGCAATTGTAACAAGTAGGAACCTTGACAAAGTGGAATCTCAATTATTGAAGTGGAATGAGTGAGATCTAACCAAGAGAGAAGCTCTATGGAAGACTCTGATTGATGACTAAGGAAAATGCCTCCAGCTCAACCAAATTAGATTATATCTTCAGCTCTTAACATACATCCATCTAACTCCATGTCATTGTGGACTGCTTATGAATATTAATTAGCTTCAGGCTTCAGCTGTTAAACATGGCAGATTAAAAGAATCAAAGCTATGTTTTCACAACCAGAAAAGGTAAGCAAGAGCGTATAACAGAATAGACGCAATCCTGAAGGACAGACCTCACATGGGTGATGGGTCTCGATGAGGCAAAGCTCAGCTCATCTCCTGTCCTCTGCTCTCACTGTCCACTAGACATTAACAGAGAGCAAGAGACAGGGGAACAGACGAACATTCGGTTGCACATGCAATCTCAATTCTTGATGTTGTTACACAATACAAATATACAATTTAATATTTGATAAAAAGAGTGTCCCCATCTCCTTCAGAGGAAGAAGGTATACCAAGGTAGAGGGGGATGGCGATGGAACCGGAACCGGTGATCTCGGAGGCGTCTCGTGTTGGGGGGATACCCCCAGGTAGGGTCACGCTGGGGTATAAAGGCCGAGTTAGCCGAGGTACGGCAAGGTCAAAGCGAATGCTGGCCGAGTCACCTCAAGGCAGGCCGAATCTCGGGGTAAGCCGGACCAGGGGATGTCCACCTAACTGGGTCTCAACCGACTCAAGCCGTAAGTCGGATGGATGAATCTAGCTTGTATGCAGGAACAGGTGTGGCCGGATCAACTACGATCCGGGTCATAGCAAGCTTCTAGGAGAATGAAGGTATCTCGCTGGTCAAAAGTAACCCCGGTACGCACAGCATGAGCAAAGCGGACAGGGGCAGGACCACCGAGGCATGGCCGATAAAGGTGACGACGCCAATGTCGGCTGACGCAGGCGCCGCAGAGGCTCACGTAGCCTCTGCATGGATGACGCGGGAGGAAAGCGACCCGGTCGGCTTACTATTTTGGGAGGAAGCATATTCCCAGGAATATGCCTCCACGTATGCCCTAAGTGGAGACCTATCCACTCCTATATAAGGAGGGCTAGGGCCTCTGTAGAAGGGGTTGGTCTTTGACTGGTTGATCTCTATTGGCTAGATTTTACTTGGTTCCTGAGGTCTAGCTAGCGGTGAGAGTAAGAGAGTTCCTTCTTCCTCCTCTCTCCAATACAGCTCGAGGAGCACTTGTAACCCTGGAAGTGAATCAAATACAAAACTTCTGTGTGTGGAATCACCACACTATCCCTCCCTGGGTTCCCCTAGTGCATTTAGTCCCCACCTTTAGCCTATCCATGGCATCTGCCGTGACACCACCATGATAGTTGGCGCCCACCGTGGGGCTAGCGGCGCTAGCAGGGGTCAAGATCTGGACGGGAAACCTCATCGGCACCGGCGAACGCATCGTCTCCAGGCTCGTTCAGTGCTTTGGAGCGCTGGACTTTGTCAGCGACAACGCTGGCTGCTTCGGCACGGGCCCACTTCCGCGCAACAGTCTCTTTGTCAAGCTTGACGCGCACAAGGTCTACGTTGCTGCCAATGTGTCGTGCGTACATCCGCGGCACATCGTCGAGGCAGGGGAGCCACCCCTTAGCGTGGTTCACGGGGCGCGTATCACTCGCTCCCCGGACCGTGCTGAGATGATGATGACTGCGCCTGGTGCAGGCCCAAGAAAGGATCCGGCACCAGATCCGGAGGTAACACCTAAGGCACCGAGGAAAGGTAGAGGTCCTCCACTAGAGAGGCCTGAGAATGTACTGAGAGAAGCGATGGATAGCTTGGCAAACCCGGTAGCAGAAGTGGTAGATCCGGCTCAGGCACAGGCCGAGCTAGAGGAAACTAGGCAGAAAATTCTAGAGGGAGCGAACAAGATAGCTGTGGCTCAGCAGTCGTTGAACATGACGCTGCGTGAGTATGCAAAGGCAAATAAAGTAGATGCTGTAAAAGTGAAGGGGAGAAATCTCATGAGTGAAATGAACAAAGAGGGTGATACTAGGATTGAGGAGTCAGAGAACTGTTTATCCGTGGGGCTGCCAAAGTATAGTACCCCGGCAAAAAAACCTCAGAGCAGCGGATGCAGCTGCGTCCGAGTTAGAGGGTGTAACGGGTGAAGCCCGTCAGAGACAGCAAGATAGGGTCAATGAATTGGTTCGGATCGCGAACAGGCAAAATGAGGAATTGGCCTCCAAGATCGTTCATTCGGCGGTGGGTAACCCGGAGAAATCCGCTGGAGCCGCATCGTCTCCTCATGGTGGTCCTAGGAGGGAAGAGGTAGTAACCTCGGCCAGAAGGAACAAACAGATCATCCCGTATGACCCGACAAGGGCAGGGAAAGGAAAAGAAGTATAGAGAAATGACGATCGACAAAGTGTGAGCCGAGGTGAAGCTGGTCGAGGTAACCGCGACCAAGGCAATGCCGGTCAAGGAAACACTGTAAATGGCAATGCCAGACAGCGCAACTCGGCAGGACAACCGCATCAGCGGAATATACCAAGGCAAGAGCAAAGTGCCGGCCGAGGTATGCAACAGAGAGGTGCCCCACGAGAGCAAGACCGGTATAACGATGGAGATACGGAAATGGTGAACGCAGGATACCCAAGGTCGGACTATCATGTGATAGGGTCAAGACTGGGAAGCAGGGACTTGATGCCTGACGATGCCAGGTTGAAACTAGATCGGCTGTATAGGTCGGAGCAGATTGAATGTCAAGGTCCCCCGGGTCCTGTGTGTTTTGGACCCCGGATCATGAAGGAGCCTCCAGTACCCAACCTCCAGTTACCTAGAGGCACAAAGACGTATGACGGTAGTACTAAGCCGGAAGATTGGTTGACAAACTATGCTACAGCTGTGAAAATTGCTACAGACAACTTGAGATGGGCTGTGAGATTCATACCCCAAATGTTGGAGGGGCCAGCAAGGGTATGGCTAAACAATTTGCCACCTGGAAGTATTAACTGCTGGATCAATTTTGAGAAAATGTTTATCAGCAATTTCTCAAGTATGTATCAGAGGCCAAATAGGCCACAGACCCTAGCTATGTGTAAGCAGAGACCGAACGAGACGGACCGAGAGTTTTAAACCCGGTGGTGTACCGTGAGAAACTCGTGTGAGGGTGTGATAGAGTTACATGCCATAGCATGGTTCGCGCAAGGATGCAGATATGCGAGCATGTTGTGGCAAAGATTGCAAAGGGATATGCCGACTACATTGGCAGAGACGATCTGGATTGCAGATTCGTATGCATTGGGTGATCCGACTCAACCTAGACTCGTGTCAAACGAGTCAAATGAGGAGTGTTACCAGAGAGATGGAGCCGGGTCATCCCGGAGGAATGATGTAGCATCCCAATTGTCTAACAGTTGTAATGCTACTTGATCTAGTAATATAATGGCTACTTCCAATATATAAATTGTTGCATCATAATTATATCATGCTCATGTCATCATGCCACCTTGCATTTGAGCATCATATAAAACCCTGTTTGTTTTGGTTCTTCTCTCATATGCATTATTAATTGTATTTGCCTCTTGATATTGTATTTGGTTCTTGATATATTGCTTCATGCCCAAGTTGAGTTGGGGGCATATCTTTTATTCAACTCCACCACCTTTTATTTCACCACCTTATAATTCCACCATCCAACTAAATGTGAGCTTTGCACTTTACTGGTTTTACTTCTAGCTCATGTGGGTTGGGATGGATCCAATTCTTTTCCACATGCTCTCATCTTGGCATCATGTTGTTTTCACCTCATTGATATATGAGAGCCACATGGCCACCTTTGCATGCCTTGTGGGTGGAACCCTATTTCTAGCTCTCATATGTGTTGTTTTGGGGGTGATCATCATGTTGGAATATTTTGTGGGCTTATTAACTACCTAGTGGCATATACACACTAGCAAGTCCCATTGTATATCAAAATGGTCATCTCCATCTACTCCACATGGGACATCCTTGTTAATTCTTTTTGCTTGGCCTTTATTCCAATTTTTGGAATGCATAATAATAATGCCATGTTAATATTATTGTTCTCACAAAATACACATGGCATTGAATATTTTTGCATGGCCCATGCAAGTACCACCTTTTTGCTTGCCTTTTGATTTTATTTGTTTGAGGGAGCATCTCTATCTTCCCTTCTCTTGGTGGGATCTAGTGTGATCTTGCTTAACCTCACCCTCTCTTTTCCTTGTCTAGTACTTGCTTGCTCTTGCTTGATCTTGCTTGAGCTTGACAAAACAATAAACCTCACCCTCATCTCTCTCTCATCTAAACCTACTCCATCATCACCATACCCATACCCCATCTAAACCTAAACCCTAATCTACACCTAATCTACACCAAACCCTAAGTAACCTCCTCTTCTCTCTCTCTCTGGCCGAGCCACCCCACCATGACCTACCTAGCTTGGCCACCTGCCACCTAGCTACCCCACCAAACCTAAACCCTAACCGAGCCTAGCTCCTACCCTAGCCCCCACCCGAGCTCCTCCTCTCTCTTTCTCTCTATGCCACAAGGGCCCCTCCACCCCGAGCCTCCCTCCCGGCCTCACCCCTACCCCACTGGACGCCCCATCTACCCGCCTCGCCTCGCCTCTGCCTCGCCTCGACCAGAGCACGTGAGGAGAGAGAGAAAAGGTGGCCGAGCCACCTTTCATCCACCCACTCCCCACGGCAGCCTCTCCCTCCTCTCGCTATCTCCGCCTCTGCCGCCAAACCATCCCAGATCCACCCCAAGGACGCCTGCCCTCCCTCTCTCTCCTCCACCATCGCTCACCTCGCAGAAAACCTCGGCCTCCACCGCCTTACTCAAACCAGCCGGCGGTGTGACGCGCTTAGGTGTCGAGGAAGATCGAGGAGGCTCCTGCAACGCCCAAGAGACGCCAAAGAAGGAGGAGTACAGAACCACCAGCCGACGCCAGACCGACGAGAAACCCTAGCTCCGGTCCGTCTGCGCGCTTGCCGATCGCTACCGACCCGATCCAACGCCACCAACGCACTCTCGGTGAGCTACTCAACCCCCCAGACATCCTCGTTGTCGCCGACTCGCCTGCCTCGCTGGATTTTCCGTCGGCGCCCGCCAGCCGTCGCCGCTATGTCTCGCCTCAGCGCCAGAAGCCCTAGCTAGGTCCCGTCCGCCCTCCTAGCACCAACCCGCCGCTAGCCGCCCTGGTTAGCCACCCCAGCGCGCGCCCGCAGGTCCCCGGTTCGAGCCTGCGCGCACAAGGCGTCATTGCTACCCACCGATCTGTCGATGCATGATTCAGAGGAAGATCTACTGACGGCCGCGACGCTTTGCCGAAAACCCCGCCTTTCTTTATGCATCAAACGCGGTACCCTTTTGGCCCACCAGACAGCCACCTGACAATCTTGCAGAACCCCCAAGATAACCTCAGCCTCAACCTCAGCCATCAAGGCTCGATCACGACGCCTGGCCCGAGCCCTAGCCCCACTGTCATCCTCTGGCTAGAACAGCCATGTGTAAACGCTCACAGCAGCGTGGACACCAGCCTGGCCCCACTTGTAGCGTCAGTGGCTAGATTAGACTGAGTATAAAAAGTATTTCAGTCTATCTGTTTAAATTCAAATCTTTTTCAAATTAATTCAAATTCAATTTAAATTCTGTTTTTAAATAACTTTTGAAATATAAATCCAAATAATACCTATAATATATGTTTTCAAATCAGAAAAATGTGAGGAATTCAAATATGCAATCCAAAATATATTTTGAACATTTAAAATTCCAAGTTTATTTAAATTACAATAGTTTGCCCCTTTATCTTAGTTAATTAATAACTTTTGATTTATAACTCCAAATTTAATAAACAATATGTCTAAAACGATTAGCTCGACGAGACCTTTCTGTTTATGCATTCCTTGGTTTGTTTTGAAGCATGCATCATATAAATATAATGTGGACAGCAACTAAAATGGAAATAAAATGGGACCAAAACTCAATTAAATGCTTTATTATTGTATTCCACACCTCACCCATGCCATGCTACGTTAATGCCATGCAAATTGTGCATCATTCATCATGGCATGATTGTTTGCTTGAGGCATTTTAATCATATGCTTGTGCACTTTATTTATGTTGGCCTTGTTTGTTTGGTTCTTCTTCGAATAGACGCTGAGCAGGGGATATATCAAGAGAACCAGGAGCACTACCCAGATCCATCCTTTGCTTCAACTGAGCTGCCAGGCAAGCACTACCACATGCTTGCATACATATAGTACCTATTGCCTCTATATTACTCTTGCATCATTGAGTCGCAATTGCATTAAATTGAATCCCATGTATTGCATAGCCTTTACTTTTAAACCCCACCGAAGCTTGTTCCTCCATCCCATGAGCCATTACTGCAGGAGTTGTTTGAGCCATGCAGTCGAGAACAAAGATGTGTAGAGTATGAGAGTGTCTGATGGATAATGAGGTACCTAAACAACTTAACATGAGTAGTAATGGGATAACTAATGAAAGTGGCATCGGTGAGCCATATTCGCTATTTGGTTTTTCAGGCTTACTTGTGTCCCGTAGGCCCCCGAGTACTTGATTCCTATTCCTTGAATATTCGCGCTATCCACATCCGGGAGGCTTATGAACCCCCCTGAGCCAGAGCTTGATTCATTCTTATTTCTTGGGGCCACAAACTAGTTTGAGGATTTATTTACTATCCTGCTTTATGCCATGCTTTATCGCTTTAATTTAAGATTGTGCAGGTAATGCACATCTTGTTAGGGCCGTGACCTGTTTTGTATCGACAAGCCCACCACACTTTCGGTTCCCGTCGTTACCGGCTCCACAAACCTTGAGGCCATCTCGGAGACAGCTAACTTCGTTGCGGGTAGCTCAATGGGGTGGCCCCCTGAAATATTTCTGAATCCTGTGATTGCTTTGTCGTGACTGCCTCGTTGGGTTTTGATTTGGTTTTTCCGAGGCATATCGAGTGTGTGTTGCTATTTGTGCACCCCTGCAGGGTAAAACTTTCTGAAAGCCGTGTCCGCGGTTATGGACGACTTGGAGCACAGTTTCTCGATCATAGACAAGTATAACTAAAGTATCGCTTTTAATTTGACTAGACTAGGTATCTGACTAGTAATTGGTGCAATACTCATGGAATGGATAATAAAACTGCCAACGGATGGGGGGGTTATTCGTCTGCTTCCTCGTCGGTAAGCGAGGAGGAGGATGGATCTGTTAAGATTACCGTTATAACTGTTGTTCTTAATTCACGGACATCCGTCTATCTCTGGTTAGGCGGATGGTTAGCGAGTATCTATAGAACTGTTAGGGTTTATCTTTCGCTGCAATTGCGTCACCCCAGGTTGTGTCCCCTTTAGAGGCATAAAGACTTGCTGAGTACCCCTAGGGTCTCACACGATAAATTATTGGTTCAGATGAACAGGTACCCTCACAAGATGGATACTGGGTGGAAGAGACGGACGATGTGGGCAACGCTCATTCGGTGTAGAGATTCCGGGAACGGGGATCCGTGAGATCTGTGGGCGGGATCTACTTATTTATGGGGCATCTTATGCCGATTTGCTTCTTATCTGTACTCGGATTTTGTCTTCCGCTTCCACTTGATACTCTGTTGATTGATGTATGAGGAGATATCCTAAACTATTATATCTATCTAGGATATTTGGATCTTTCTGTATGGCGTTGCTATTTTTCCTTTCTTTTTTAGATGGAATGGCTCTGATGTACTGTTGTATGGTGGCTTGCATACATACTCATTTGTGTATGTAGTTGATCCCTTCGCCTGCCGATTACGCCGCCCGTTCTTGTCTCGATGCGTGGAAATGGTTGGGACGGCCGGAAGGTCTACCTGTGAGTGGCATTTGTGCCCCACCGTACTATTTCAACCATTCCCGCTCATCCAGGCTTGCAACTAGGAGCGTAATTCACCGAGGTAGTTACAATTGGTATCAGAGCCATCCCGCCCTTCAGGGTCTCAGCCAAATGGTCGTTGTCTGTCTAGCAAATATTTTTGGTAGTTATGTATATTAGGGAAAAATAAAACGCGAGAGTAGGACTGCTTCCATTTTTCTTCTTACCCAACCACCACCCTGTTCTCGTAAGGAAGTGTACCGTTTTCAATCCTCTTCTTAAAATTCAAACTAGGATTCACGTGTTTTGGGTTTCTGTAGTACCATAGGTTGTGTGTCTGTGTGTGTGTGTGTAATTCCTTGTCTATCTGTTGCATCCAAGTTGTTATCTTATCGGCCTTTTTGGTTATAAACTGTTGGTACATTCCATACCGACAGGCTTTTGCAAACCGACGCGATCTATCTGTTTCGTTGTATACCGCCGCGATCTGTCTTACTCTTTGTTAACCGACGCTATCTTGTTTGGTGTGTTCTTTTCCGTAGTTACCAATCTTTAGGCTTATCTTGTGAAGAAGGGGTTGGAATATGTGTTTTACTTATTCATGTGCGGGGTAATGATTTGAGTGCGGGATGGAGTCGCGACCATACCACTACTCTTATCATTCGCTCTTGTATATTGAGTTGGTAGAGTCACTAATCTTGATTCGTTAAGTAATTTTGCGCATCTATTGGTATTTTAATGCCGAAATTTGTGGAAAAAATTTCTTTGATATATTTGTGTACCACACTCCTTTTCAGTCGTGTGCGATATGCTTAATATCTTCTAGGTGCTTTGAACTTCGTTGATATTTTAATATCATCTTAGTAAATTGTATCCTTTGATCTTGATTAATTCCATTTTGGTACTATTGTGGATTATTATTATTCTCCATTATAGTACTGACTTGTGTGTTATATCAATCACAGGATGGCACCACCACGCCGTTCTGAGGAGGACATACAACCTGAACTGGGGGCAGCATTGTCAAGCATCGCCAATGCCTTGGCAGCAATGCAGCAGAACCAGCAGCGCTTTGAGGAAAGTGTTAGGAGGAACGAGTTTGTGCCGCTACCTCCACCTCCCAAGCGAGGAGACATCAAGAGCTTCCTGAAGTTCAACCCTCGTCAGTTTGATGTTTCTGATCAACCACTTGATGCTGATGATTGGTTGCGTGAGATGTCAAGGTTACTGGCAACTGCTGATGTTCCTGAGCAAGAATGGGTAAAGTGTGCTACTCACCTTCTGAAGGGAGATGCAGCTCTGTGGTGGGAGAATTACCTGAAGGCAAACTGCACTGGTTTTCAGCCTACTTGGGGACAGTTCACTAGAGCTTTCAAGGAGCAGTATCTGTCAGAAATTGTCATGGAGAGGATGAAGGAAGTGTTTCTCAACCTCAAGCAGGGCAATGATAATGTAAACACCTACATCAGGAACTTCATGAACCTTTCCCGTTATGGTGGCGATGAGATCTCTGATGACAAGAAGAAGCAAAAGAGGTTCAGGCAAGGGCTCAATGCATCGATTAAGTATGCAATCACACATGCAAGGCCGGCATCTTTTCTGGAACTTCAGCATACAACTCTGCAGGAAGAGGCAAGTAGGCAAGTGTTTGAGGAGTCAAAGAAGCACAGCCGTGATGCAGCAAGCTCTTCAGCTATGTCAGCTCCTTCTAAGCGTCGTGTCTGGGTTCCTAACACCCCACCGTCGCTCCCGGCTCCACCAAGACCTTCAAGCTACGCGGCAAGGCCACCAAACTTCCTCATCGCTGCTCCTGTGGGCTACAACCACCACTACCCTCGAGCGCTGGCGGGAGTCCCCAGCTACGTTGCTCCACGCCCACTGGTGCTTGTTACACGTGGAGACACTGGGCATCAAAGCTGAACTGTCCGATGAAGAACAAGGCTCTTCCTCCACCACCTCCAAGATCTGCGAAGCTCTCCTTTGGTTCGTGCACCACCACCTGGCTCTCAACATCAACACCAAGCCCGGTCTCATCGTTGCTCGTGCCAACTGCATCAACGCTGCTCAAGCTGAGCATGCACCTGGAGTTGTGATGGGTATGCTTCCCGTTAACTCAGTTCCTGCAAGAATTTTGTTTGATTCTGGTGCTTCGCATTCTTTTGTTTCGCATAAGTTTGCGCAAGAGCAGGATCGGGATAAGGTTCCTTTATCACATCGTCTGGTGGTACAATCTCCTGGGTCAAACATGAGGGCTGCTCATATCAGCCATGGAAATCAAGTTGAGATTGGTGGCTCTTCGTTCTCGGCTTCCTTAATCATTCTGGGCAATTCTGACATTGATGTCATCTTGGGCATGGATTGGTTGACAGCAAATGCAGTTGTGATTGATTGTGCTGAGCGCTCGGTTTCTCTGAAGATTCCTGAAGGCCATATAGTCTATTCTCCAAGTCTGACTCCTGCTATCCAGCTTTTCTCTTTGGCGGCTCTGAATGTTGATGCTATGGAAGCTATTCAGAGTGTTCCGATGGTCTGTGAGTTCCCAGATGTCTTTCCTGAAGAGTTGCCAGGTATGCCTCCGAATCGTGAGGTTGAGTTTGTTATTGAGCTTGAACCTGGTACCGCTCCTATCTCCAAGCGGCCTTATAAAATGGGTCCTGCTGAGTTGGCTGAACTCAAACGGCAGCTTGATGAACAAGAGAAGTTGGGTTTTATTCAGCACAGTACTTCTTCTTGGGGTAGCCCAACTCTCTTTGTGAAGAAGCTTAGATCGATCGATAGACTTTGTGTTGACTATCGGGCTCTCAATGCTAAAACCATCAAGAATAAATATCCTCTTCCGCGGATTAATGATCTCTTTGATCAGCTAGCTGGAGCTGTGGTATTCTCTAAGCTTGACTTGAGAAGTGGTTATCACCAAATCAAGATTCGCAAGGAAGATGTGCCTAAGACAGCTTTCACCACCCGCTATGGCCTGTATGAGTACACGGTCATGTCTTTCGGTCTCACCAACGCACCTGCCACCTTCTCGAGGCTCATGAACTCGGTTTTCATGGAGTATCTTGATAAGTTCGTTGTGGTCTATCTAGATGACATCCTAGTCTATTCTAAGTCACAGAAAGAACATGAAGAACACCTTCGATGTGTCCTAAACAAGCTTCGTGAGAACCGCCTGTATGCAAAGTTCTCCAAGTGTGAGTTTTGGCTGCCTCAAGTTACCTATCTTGGTCACGTCATCTCTGCCAAGGGCATTGCAGTCAATCCGGAAACTGTGAAGACAATTGTTGAATGGCTTCCTCCTGTTAATGTCAAAGAAGTGCGGAGTTTCCTTGGTTTGGCTAGTTATTTCCGCTTGCTCAGAACTTTTCAAGATAGCGAAGCCTCTTACCGATCTCCTCAAGAAAGGCAAGAAATACCTTTGGACTCCTGCATGTCAAGCAAGCTTTGAGACACTCAAAGAGAAGCTCACTTCCACACCAGTCTTGGTTCCTCCGGATACATCCAAGCCGTTCCAGATCTTCTGTGACGCCTCTTTGCATGGATTGGGTGCGGTCCTTATGCAAGAAACACAAGTTGTTGCTTATGCCTCTCGCCAGTTGAAGACGCATGAGATCAACTATCCTACACATGACCTCGAGCTCGCAGCAGTTGTCTTTGCTTTGAAAGTATGGAGGCACTACTTGCTTGGCAACCGCTAGAGATCTTTTTCCGATCACAAGAGTCCAAGTATATCTTTACTCAGCCTGATCTCAACCTTAGGCAAAGGAGATGGATTGAAGCAATCAATGACTTTGATTTGACCATCAACTACACTCCGGGCAAAGCTAATGTCATGGCAGATGCTCTCAGCCGCAAAGCTTATGTCAACAACCTCATGATGGAAGAACAACAGCCTCTCTTGTGCAAGGAATTCCGCCACTCAACTCGAAATTGTGGAACAAGGGTATCTCCAGAACCTTCTAGCAACACCTCTCTTGGAAGAAAAGGTTCGCTTCTCAGCTTGGTGATCCAGACACAAGAAAGATCATCTCGAGGATTCAGCTCAAGTATGAGTCCTTCCACGCCGATGATCAAGGCACGCTTTTCTTTGAACACCGGATGTTTGTTCCGAACTACCCGGTTTGAGAGAGCAAGTTCTCAAGGAGGCGATGATTCGTTTCTTTATATCCACCACGGCAGCACAAAGATGTACATGGACTTGAAAACACAATATTGGTGGCCTGGTTTGAAACGGTATTGTGCCAAGTATGTCTCGGAGTGTGATGTCTGCCGCAGAGTGAAAGCTGTCCATCAGAAACCTTCCGGTCTTCTTCAGCCATTGAAACCCCCGGAATGGAAATGGGAGAAAATAGAGATGGACTTCATCACTGGTTTTCCTAGGTCGCAGAAGGGCAACAATGCAATATTTGTTGTCATCGACAGGCTTTCTAAAGTGGCTCACTTCTTCCCCGTCAAGGAAACCATTTCTGCAATTCAGCATGGAGCTCTATATCAATGTAATTGTCTCTCTGTATGGGGTTCCTCTCGAGATCAGTTTAGACCGTGGAAGCATCTTCACCTCCAAGTTCTGGGAGAGTTTCCAAAATGCTTTGGGAACAAAGTTGAACTTCAGCACAGCTTACCACCCTCAGTTGCAAGGACAAGTTGAAAGGATCAATCAGATTCTGGAGGATATGCTTCGTGCTTGCGTCATCTCTTTTGGCATGAAGTGGGATGAATGTCTTCCTTATGCTGAGTTCTCTTACAACAACAGCTTCCAGAAAAGTCTAAAGATGGCACCATTTGAGGCTCTCTATGGTCGCAAATGCAGAACTCCGATTGGTTGGTCGGGTGCAGGTGAAAGGATCTTGTTTGGCCCTGACATTGTGACTCAAGCGGAGGAGAAGGTTCACATCATTCTTGAAAATCTGAGGATTGCTCAAAGTCGCCAGAAGAGCAATTATGAAAGGAAGCACACGGACATGGAGTATGTCCCTGGTGATCTCGTGTACCTTCGTGTCACTCCCATGAGAGGCACGCACCGTTTTGGTACCAAAGGAAAGCTGGCTCCTAGATACATCGGTCCCTTCAAAGTTCGTGGAAGAAGAGGAGAAGTTGCTTATTCTCTTGAGCTCCCGGAAAAAATCAAAGTCCATGATGTTTTCCTCATCTCTCAGCTCAAGAAGTGCTTCAAGGATCCCGGCAGGACTGTGGACCATGAACTTATCAATCTCCAAGAAGACCTGTCTTATCAAGAACACCCCACAAAAATCCTTGAAGTCGCAGAAAGAAGGACTCGCAACAAGTCCATCAAGTTCTGCAAGGTGCAGTGGTCGCACCATTCCGTTGATGAAGCCACTTGGGAACGTGAAGATGGTCTCCGTGCCAAGTATCCTACCCTCTTTGTGTCTTCTTCTTCATCCTAGAATCTCGGGGCGAGATTCCTGTTTAGTGGGGGAGAGTTGTAGCATCCCAATTGTCTAACAGTTGTAATGCTACTTGATCTAGTAATATAATGGCTACTTCCAATATATAAATTGTTGCATCATAATTATATCATGCTCATGTCATCATGCCACCTTGCATTTGAGCATCATATAAAACCCTGTTTGTTTTGGTTCTTCTCTCATATGCATTATTAATTGTATTTGCCTCTTGATATTGTATTTGGTTCTTGATATATTGCTTCATGCCCAAGTTGAGTTGGGGGCATATCTTTTATTCAACTCCACCACCTTTTCTTTCACCACCTTATAATTCCACCATCCAACTAAATGTGAGCTTTGCACTTTACTGGTTTTACTTCTAGCTCATGTGGGTTGGGATGGATCCAATTCTTTTCCACATGCTCTCATCTTGGCATCATGTTGTTTTCACCTCATTGATATATGAGAGCCACATGGCCACCTTTGCATGCCTTGTGGGTGGAACCCTATTTCTAGCTCTCATATGTGTTGTTTTGGGGGTGATCATCATGTTGGAATATTTTGTGGTCTTATTAACTACCTAGTGGCATATACACACTAGCAAGTCCCATTGTATATCAAAATGGTCATCTCCATCTACTCCACATGGGACATCCTTGTTAATTCTTTTTGCTTGGCCTTTATTCCAATTTTTGGAATGCATAATAATAATGCCATGTTAATATTATTGTTCTCACAAAATACACATGGCATTGAATATTTTTGCATGGCCCATGCAAGTACCACCTTTTTGCTTGCCTTTTGGATTTTATTTGTTTGAGGGGAGCATCTCTATCTTCCCCTTCTCTTGGTGGGATCTAGTGTGATCTTGCTTAACCTCACCCTCTCTTTTCCTTGTCTAGTACTTGCTTGCTCTTTGCTTGATCTTGCTTGAGCTTGACAAAACAATAAACCTCACCCCTCATCTCTCTCTCATCTAAACCTACTCCATCATCACCATACCCATACCCCATCTAAACCTAAACCCTAATCTACACCTAATCTACACCAAACCCTAAGTAACCTCCCTCTTCTCTACTCTCTCTAGCCGAGCCACCCCACCATGACCTACCTAGCTTGGCCACCCTGGCCACTTAGCTACCCCACCAAACCTAAACCCTAACCGAGCCTAGCTCCTACCCTAGCCCCCACCCGAGCTCCTCCCTCTCTCTTTTCTCTCTATGCCACAAGGGCCCCTCCACCCTGAGCCTCCCTCCTGGCCTCACCCTACCCCACCTGGATGTCCCCATCTACCTGCCCCTCGCCCTGCCCTGCCTCCTGCCCGACCAGAGCACGTGAGGAGAGGTAGAGAAAAGGTGGCCGAGCCACCTTTTCATCCACCCACTCCCCCATGGCAGCCTCTCCTCCTCTCGCTTATCTCCCGCCTCCGCCAGACCATCCCAGATCCACCCCAAGGACGCCTGCTTCCTCCCTCTCTCTCCACCACCGCCTACCCTCGTCGAAACCTCGCCTCCACCGCCTTACTCAAACCAGCCGGCGTGACGCTTAGGTGTCGAGGAAGATCGAGGAGGCTCTCCCGCAACGCCCAAAGAGACGCCACGAGAAGGAGGAGTACCAGTAACCACCAGCCGACGCCAGACCGACGAGAACCCTAGCTCGTCCGTCTGCGCCGCCGATCGCCAGCTTCGACCCGATCCAACGCCACCAACGCACTCTCGGTGAGCTACTCAACCCCAGGACATCCTCGCTGCCGACTTCGCCTCGCTGGATTTTCCGTCGGCGCCCCATGGCCGCTGCTATGTCTGCTGCCTCAAGGCCACAGATAAGCCCAATCTAGGTCCCGTCCGCCCTCCTAGCACCAACCCGCCGCTAGCCTCACTGGTTAGCCACCCCAGCGCTGCAGATCCTCGGTTCGAGCCTCACACACAAGGTGTCATTGCCAAGACCGATCCGTCGGCAGCATGATTCAGAGGAAGATCTACAAGACGGCCGCGACGCTTGGCCGAAAACCCCCGCCTTTCTTTTTATGCATCAAACCGGTACCCTTTGGCCCACCAGACAGCCACCTGCATAATCTTGCAGAGAACCCGCCAGATAACCTCAGCCTCAACCCGCAGCCCTCGCTCGATCACGACGCCTGGCCCGAGCCAGCCTAGCCCCACTGTCATCCTTCGGCTAGAACAGCCATGTGTAAAACGTCATACACAGGTGGACACCCAAATAGCCTGCCCCACAGAAGCTGCTCAGGCTAGATTAGACTGAGTATAAAAAGTATTTCAGTCTATCTGTTTAAATTCAAATCTTTTTCAAATTAATTCAAATTCAATTTAAATTCTGTTTTTAAATAACTTTTGAAATATAAATCCAAATAATACTAATAATATATGTTTTCAAATCAGAAAAATGTGAGGAATTCAAATATGCAATCCAAAATATATTTTGAACATTTAAAATTCCAAGTTTATTTAAATTACAATAGTTTGCCCCTTTATCTTAGTTAATTAATAACTTTTGATTTATAACTCCAAATTTAATAAACAATATGTCTAAAACGATTAGCTCGACGAGACCTTTCTGTTTATGCATTCCTTGGTTTGTTTTGAAGCATGCATCATATAAATATAATGTGGACAGCAACTAAAATGGAAATAAAATGGGACCAAAACTCAATTAAATGCTTTATTATTGTATTCCACACCTCACCCATGCCATGCTACGTTAATGCCATGCAAATTGTGCATCATTCATCATGGCATGATTGTTTGCTTGAGGCATTTTAATCATATGCTTGTGCACTTTATTTATGTTGGCCTTGTTTGTTTGGTTCTTCTTCGAATAGACGCTGAGCAGGGGATATATCAAGAGAACCAGGAGCACTACCCAGATCCATCCTTTGCTTCAACTGAGCTGCCAGGCAAGCACTACCACATGCTTGCATACATATAGTACCAATTGCCTCTATCTTACTCTTGCATCATTGAGTCGCGATTGCATTAAATTGAATCCCAAGTATTGCATAGCCTTTACTTTTAAACCCCACCGAAGCTTGTTCCTCCATCCCATGAGCCATTACTGCAGGAGTTGTTTGAGCCATGCGAGTCGTAGAACAGCATGTGTAGAGTATGTGAGTGTCTGATGGATAATGAGGTACCTAAACAACTTAACCTGAGTAGTAATGGGATAACTAATGAAAGTGGCATCGGTGAGCCATATTCGCTATTTGGTTTTTCAGGGTCACTTGTGTCCCGTAGGCCCCCGAGTACTTGATTCCTGTTCCTTGAATATTCGCGCTATCCACATCCGGGAGGCTTATGAACCCCCCTGAGCCAGAGCTTGATTCATTCTTATTTCTTGGGGCCACAAACTAGTTTGAGGATTTATTTACTATCCTATACTTATGCCATGCTTTACTGCTTTAATTTAAGATTGTGCGAGGTAATGCACATTGTACTGTTTAGGGTCAGGACCTGCTTTTCAGACGACAAGCCCACCACACTTTCGTTCCTGCCGTTACTGGCTCCACAAACCTTGAGGCCATCTCGAGACAGCTTAACTTCGCTATGGTAGCTCAATGGGTGGCCCCTGAAATATTTCTCAATCCTGTGATTGCTTTGTCGTGATCGCCTCGTTGGGTTTTGATTTGGTTTTTCCGAGGCATATCGAGTGTGTGTTGCTATTTGTGCACCCCGCAGGTAAAACTTTCAAAGCCGTGTCGCGGTTATGGACGACTTGGAGCAGTTCTTCGATCATAGACAAGTATAACTAAAGTACCGCTTTTAATTTGACTAGACTAGGTATCTGACTAGTAATTGGTGCAATACTCATGGAATGGATAATAAAACTGCCAACGGATGGGGGGGTTGTTCGTCCGCTTCCTCGCTTGGTGTTTAGGAGGAGGATGGATCTGTTAAGATTACTGTTATAACTGTTGTTCTTAATTCACGGACATCCGTCTATCTCTGGTTAGGCGGATGGTTAGCGAGTATCTATAGAACTGTTAGGGTTTATCTTTCGCTGTAATTGCGTCACCCCAGGTTGTGTCCCCTTTAGAGGCATAAAGACTTGCTGAGTACCCCTATGGTCTCACACGATAAATTATTGGTTCAGATGAACAGGTACCCTCGCAAGATGGATACTGGGTGGAAGAGACGGACGATGTGGGCAACGCTCATTCGGTGTAGAGATTCCGGGAATGGGGATCCGTGAGATCTATGGGCTGGATCTGCTTATTTATGGGGCATCTTATGCCGATTTGCTTCTTATCCGTACTCGGATTTTGTCTTCCGCTTCCGCTTGATACTCTGTTGATTGATGTATGAGGAGATATCCTAAACTATTACATCTATCTAGGATATTTGGATCTTGTCGTATGGCGTTGCTATTTTTCCTTTCTTTTTAGATGGAATGGCTCTGATGTACTGTTGTATGGTGGCTTGCATACATACTCATTTGTGTATGTAGTTGATCCCTTCGCCTGCCGATTACGCCGCCCGTTCTTGTCTCGATGCGTGGAAATGGTTGGGACGGCCGGAAGGTCTACCTGTGAGTGGCATTTGGGCCCCACCGTACTATTTCAACCATTCCCGCTCATCCAGGCTTGCAACTAGGAGCGTAATTCACCGAGGTAGTTACAAATGATTACCGGGGTAAAAAGAAGAGATGACAGACCGGATTACCGGTATAATTCGCAGCAAGTTGCTGCTGTAAATCAAGATCAGCCCGGAGCAGGGGGAAATCAACGTCAGAAAACTGGGGGCCAACAATGGACACCGAGAAATGATGGCAAGAAAACTTGGACGGAGAAACAGAAAGCAGGAAAAAAAGGACCGTCCGAGGTATACTTATGAGTCAATGTTGGATCAGCCGTGTAAGTTTCACACGCCAAATCCGAGTAACCTAGCAAGTCATACAACGAGGCAATGTGAGTGGATGCGTAAGATAGAACAAGGGGGTTCGGGGAATGCTCAGGCACCTCGGAATGATCAACCTCGGCAGGAGTTACCCCGGCAGCAATTGCTCTCTGGAGCGAACACACAACAGGTAATGTCGCCTCCCCCTCCGCCGAGGTATGATAACCATGAGAGAAGGCATGCAGTGCATCAAGTAGAAAACTAGCATCAGCCGGATCAGAGGTACCCCGGAAATAAGGGGAGGAATGAGTATAGGGAGCATCATCAGAGTTACGGTGTGTTTACCACTAAGGAAACAGATAGAAAGAGCTTGCAGCGCCGACATATGGAGGTGAATGCGGTAATGCCAGCAGTAACGAGGTATATGCCTTGGTTGGACCAGGAAATTACCTGGAACAGCAAAGATCATCCCAAGCTTATGCCAAGTCCCAGTTCGTATGTGCTAGTGCTGGATCCGACATTCATTGGGACAAACATCAATGTGAGGTTCTCCAAGGTACTAATTGAGAATGGCAGTAGCATTAACATCATGTATGCTGATACAACGCGCAAGTTGGGCATCTCGGAGAACATGCTCCAAGCTACGAGGACAACTTTCCATGGCAATGGACAGGTATTTCTCGTGAGCCAATAGGCAAAGTCCGGGTTGACGTATTATTCGGCACGAGAAATAACTGCCGAACTAAGAATTTGGAGTTTGAAGTGGTGAACTTGGAAAGTGCGTACCACACGTTACTCGGAAGACCAGCACTGAACAAGTTCATGACAAGCTGCCACATCAGTTATCTGAAGATGAAGTTGCCCGGGCCAAATGGAGTGATTACCATTGCTGGAGATTTCCGACGTTCCATTGAGTGTGCGTCAGCTGGGTCTAACCTAGCCGAGTTAATCGTGATTGCGCAAGAGAAAAGAAACATCCAGGAGGTGGCGGCGTTGGCTCAGTCCGCGCAGCAATATATGCCGGTGTTGAGTAATCCGCATGGTAGCATTTCGTTCCAAGCCACAAAAGATACCAAGAAAGTGCCTTTTGATGATATGTTCCTAGAGCGCACCGTAATAATTGGTGCCGGGTTAAATGATAAATAGGAAAGCGAGCTCGTCAACTTCCTCCGTGAGAATCGGGATATTTTTGCTTGGTCCACACAGGACTTGCAAGGTGTACCGAGGGAGTTGGCCGAGCACTCTTTGAATGTGAGACCCGGAGCAAGGCCGGTGAAGCAACCTCTTCGCTGCTTCACCGAGGATAGGAGAAAAGTCATTGGAGATGAGATAGCTCGGTTACTGGCAGCAGGATTTATCATGGAAGTGCTTTACCCGGATTGGCTATCTAATCCGGTGCTGGTGGAGAAGAAGAAGGATGATCCGAATGTGGCAGTGGTTTGGCGTATGTGTATTGAATACACGAACCTGAATAAGGCGTGTCCAAAAGATCCATTTCCACTGCCAAGGATAGATCAGGTCATAGACTCAACTGCTGGATGTGATGTCATTCATTGATGCATATTCTGGTTTCCACCAGATACCTCTGAATCCGGATGATCAAATAAATACTGCATTTATCACCCCGTATGGGGCTTATTGCTATCGCACCATGCCGTTTGGTTTACGTAATGCAGGGGCAATGTACCAAAGATGTATGCAGAAATGTTTGCACGACCAAATTGGTCAAAACGTACAGGTGTATGTGGATGATGTGGTTATCAAGACCAAGGAAAGCAAAACGCTCCTTGACGATATCAGGCAGACGTTCGCGAACCTAAGACGGTTCCGGATGAAGCTTAACCCAGAAAAATGTACCTTCGGTGTCCCGGCTGGAAAATTACTCAGATTCCTTGTCTCTAGCCGAGGTATCGAAGTTAATCCAACTAAAATCCGGTCCATTGAACGAATGGAACTGCCGAAGTGTCTTAACGATGTCCAGAAGTTCACTAGTTTCCTGGCATCGTTAAGTCGGTTTGTATGTCGGTTGGGAGAGAAGGCATTGCCTCTCTATCAACTCATGAAAAAGTTGGACAAGTTCATTTGGACGCCTCAGGCCAATGAAGCCTTTATACAATTAAAGAAAATGTTAGCCACTGCACCAGTATTGGCGTCTCCACTATCAAAGGAGCCAATGTTGCTCTATATAGCCGCAACCAACCGAGTTGTAAGTGCAGTAATTGTGGTAGAGCGCGACGAAGAGGGTAAGTCAGTGCAAAGGCCAGTGTATTATCTGAGCGAGGTATTGTCAGCATCAAAGCAAAATTATCCGCACTATCAGAAAGTGGTGTATGGTGTGTATATGTCGGCAAAGAAGCTAAAACACTATTTTGAGGAGCACCCCATAAGAGTAATATGTGAAGCTCCCATATCCGAGACAATGAGTAATAAGGATGCAAGTGGCAGGATTGCAAAATGGGCAATTGAACTAGCTCCCTATGCTCCACCGTATGACAGAAGAGAAGCAATCAAGTCTCAGGCTGTGGCGTACTTTTTTGTGGACTGGGCCGAGGTACAATATGAACCACCGCTACTAGATCTGAACTACTGGAGTATGCACTTTGACGGGTCAAAAACAAAAACCGGGTTAGGCGCTGGAGTTGTGCTTACCTCGCCAAAGAATGACCAGTTGAAGTATGTGCTACAGATCCATTTCGCAGGATCGAACAATGTCGCTGAATATGAAGCACTTGTGCATGGGCTCAAAGTGGCAAAAGAAATTGGGATACGTCGGATCCAATGCTTTGGCGACTCGGATTTGGTAGTTCATCAAGTGTCGGGGTTGTGGGACGCTCTTGATCCAAACATGGCATTATACAGATTCCATGTGCAGAAAATATCTGGTTACTTTGAGGGATGCGAATTTCGCCATGTACCCCAGGTGGAGAATGAGGCTGCCGACGTATTGTCGAAGCTCGGATCAACCCGACAAACAATTCCACCGGGTGTAGCATTAGAGCACCTCAGAAAACCATCTATCAGACCGTCCCCAGAAACCGACTAAATCTACGTCCCGGAGGATCCGGAGTCGGGAGCTGTGCCCATGGACATTGACATGGGAGGTGGTGTGCGAGACCCGGGGGCTGCCTCAGCAAACCCGGGGACTACCTCAGCGAACCCGGGGACTGCCTCGGAGGACCCGGGGACTGCTCAGCGTGATCTGGTTGAAGTTATGCCGGTGGATCAAATGAAAATTGATGAGGATGTGTTCCCTGTGCGAGCAATACCAGCCTGGGCACTACCCATATTTCAATTCCTGAAAGATGGAACTTTACCCACTGAGGAGGTGATATCCAGGCAAACTCAGAGGAGAGCAAAGGCATACACAATCATCAATTCCGAGCTGTACAAAAGGAGTGTGACCAATGTCCTCCAGCGATGCATTGACCCGAAAGAAGGGCTCGACATCCTCCGAGATATACATCAAGGGGAGTGCGGGCACCATGCCTCGTCCCGAGCCTTGGTGGCAAAAGCATTCCGACATGGATTCTACTGGCCAAGCGCCTTAGAACAAGCAGAAGACCTGGTGAGAAAATGCAATGGTTGTCAGAGGTATGCTACCAAGACACATATGCCAATGTCGGAACTCAAGACCATACCAATCACATGGCCATTTGCCGTGTGGTGTTTGGATATGGTTGGCCCGTTCAAATCAGCAAGGGGGAATATGACTCACATTTTGGTCATGGTGGATAAGTTTACAAAATGGATCAAAGTGAAGCCAATAAGAAAATGCGATGGAGCTACGGCCATGACATTTCTCAAATACATCATCTTGAGATACGGTTATACTCACAGTATCATAACTGATAATGGCACAAATTTTGCTGAAGGAGCATTTGCGCGATTCTGCCGGGATAAGAAGATCCGGCTGGACATTGCCTCGGTAGCTCATCCTGCATCGAACGGACAAGTGGAAAGATCCAACGGATTAGTACTGTCCGGGATAAAACCCGGCTCATTGAGCTGCTGCAAGGATCAGCGGGGTGCTGGATAGAAGAACTACCAGCGGTACTGTGGAGTTTAAGAACAACTCCGAATCGATCAACAGGCTATACGCCATTTTTTCTGGTATATGGGGCAGAAGCTGTATTACCAGCCGGCATAGACCATGATTCGCCTAGGGTCACCCAATACACAGAAGCCGAAGTGCAAGAAGCCTGGCAAAATGATGTTGATCTGCTAGAAGAAACGAGAGAATTGGCATTGTCCAGAACCGCCATAAATCAGCAAAATCTCCGATGCTATCATAGCCGGAAAGTAAGCCCCCGAGTTTTCCGGGAAGGCGATCTGCATCTGCTAGTACAACGCATCATTGCATGCATAAGTTATCCCCCCCATGGGAAGGGCCATTCATTGTGAGCAGAGCATTGCACAATGATTCTTATTATCTTAGCGATGCAAAGCCACAGGAAAAGAACAAGGCGGACATGTCCGGTGAGGAATCTAAGCGTCCATGAAATGTAGCTCTACTTCGTCCTTTCTACACTTAGCAGAGAAGTGTATGTATCCGAATCTTCTCATATGTCGGTATGTATGCCGGCAATGAGCTTATCAATGAAATGTTGGCACCTCGAGCAGTAACTCGAGGACTTCCTTAATAATATTTGTTGTCTTTTATTATTTATACGTCAACTAGAGTAAGTTGTTCTACTTAACTCGAATTAGTAGTGTGTGAGCACCAAAAACCCAACTCTTCGACTTGCTGCTGTCCAACAAGAATTGGCTTCATGGCAAGCAAGAGAACAAGTTTGGAATTGCGTAGCACATGAAAAACGACTAAGGAAAAGAACTTAATCGAGCCGACATTGGTTTTTCGGACTAACCTTGTGTTTACTTTCAAATTATTATGCTGAATTATTTTAAGCTAAGCCTAAAAGTTTCCATGTATTGTTAAGACAATTTTTGAAGCTCGGATTCGTAAGTCGTAAAACCGAATCAAGGTAGACACAAGCCGAGCCAGAAGATTGGACGAACAAGAAAACGAAACTCGGGGACTACGCCCAAGTTAATCCGGCATAAAAACTTAGTAGCAAAATATCACATGTGTACTGGATACAATTCCACCCGGCATACCCGGGATCTGATAAACTTTAATGTTTTTTCACTTAAGGAGCAGCAGGGGGAGGAAGTTCTGCGTCATCTTCGCTATCTTCAATGTCCGAGGCATCGCCCTCCTCGTCCTCATCCGAGCCATCTTCAACGTTTTCAGTGTTTTCGTCACCGACGGCTTCCAGGAAGCTCGGTCCCTCGGTCCATTCATTAATGGGAGCATATTCGATGAGGCTATGGGCGCAAGCCTTGTGCCGAGCTACCCACTCCGGGTCACTGGTCCATTTGGATCCGGTGCGCATGCGCGCTAAGAGGTTGAGGTCGATCTTCTCGTACCACGTAAGTACGTAGTGGAGAACGGTCTCAGCTGCGGTGCGTCCAGCGGATTCCCTCCAAAGGTCGAGCTGGGTCTCGCATTCCATCAACTTTTCAACAAGAACTGCGGTTCCCTCTGGAGTGTCTTCTGCGGGCCAAAACGTGTTGAAGATTCGGACTGCAACGTCAAGGATATCCTTGCCATAGTTCTTGATGATTTCCAAGTGAGATGACAGGCTGACCAATAGGTCCTCCATGTCATAGGGAATCTCTTCACCGTCAGGAGCAATGGGAGTACCCCTCTCTCGGCAGAAATTAGCAACAGCGGCGCTCGCAATGGCAGTGCCCTCTGGAAATTTGCCTGAAAACGGGATAAGAGAAGCAGGTAAAGAAAAGACATGTGAAGTAACCCGGAGAAATATGCCAGATAAGGGAAAGGAACTTACGTAAAATATGGTTGTGGATCCGAGTCAACTCCCTGGTACATTCATCACGTCTTTTGCGAAGCTGCACAAGTTCAGTGTTCGCCGACTCAAGCTTGACGTCGGCCTCCTAGAGAAGTTCTCGGTCCTTGGCAATCTGGAGGTTGAGGCGCTCGCGCTCTTCAGTATAGTCCTGGCCAGCCTTTTCAAGTTCGGTTTGATGTTGTGCTTTCAGCTTCTTCATTTCTGCCTTTAGCTTGGCAATCTCATCATCCTTGGTTTGGAGGAGGGCAAGCTCGTTTTTTTTCTTTTTGAGCTCGGCTTGATGCTGCCCTGCTTGTTCGAGAAAATGCAGCATAATATCAGGCACGGGCACACTATCTTCCAGCGATACTGAAATAGTTTGTTAACCCGGCAAAGCCGAGGTATGAATGTTTGCCGAGCCAAGGAGAAAAGGAGATAGAAAGCAGAGCAAGGTCGCACAAAAGTAGCTTACCCTTGATCTGGTCAAGCTTCTTCCTCATTATGGTATTCTCAGCTTCCACCCCAGCTGCGAAAACCGAATGATGGGTCAGTTCAGCAGAAAAAGATGAAGGAAAACAGAAAAATGTCAAGACGAGAACTTACCCCTTTTCTTGTGCTCAGCGAGAAATGCATTATGCTTTGCGAGCATCATTTTGTGAGTGTCTAGGAGACGCTGAAACTCAGCGCTCCGGCGGTTGGTGGTCACCTGAAAAGAGTACAAAAATATAGCTTAAGCCTTGTGCATATTCAAAGTGTACAAAATTCGGGCCAAGTGGAACCTAACCCGGCTCTAGGTGTGTGCATATTCAAAGTGTACAAGATCCAGGACAAGTGGAACTTAACCCGGCTCTAGGTGTGTGCATATTCGAAGTGTACAAAATCCGGGCCAAGTGGAACTTAACCCGGCTCTAGGTGTGTGCATATTCGAAGTGTACAAAATCTAGGCCAAGTGGAACCTAACCCGGCTCTAGGTGTGTGCATATTCGAAGTGTACAAGATCTGGGCCAAGTGGAACTTAACTCGGCTCTAAGTGTGTGCATATTCGAAGTGTACAAAATCCGGGCCAAGTGGAACTTAACCCGGCTCTAGGTGTGTGCATATTCGAAGTGTACAAAATCCGGGCCAAGAGGAACTTAACCCGCCTCTAGGTGTGTGCATATTTGAAGTGTACAAGATCCGAGCCAAGTGGAACTTAACCCGGCTCTAGGTGTGTGCATATTCGAAGTGTGCAAGATCCGGGCCAAGTGGAACTTAACCCGGCTCTAGGTGTGTGCATATTCGAAGTGTACAAGATCCGGTCCAAGTGGAACTTAACCCGGCTCTAGGTGTGTGAATATTTGAAGTTATCAAGGAGCTACGTTAGTTTTCAAAGGAGCATCTGGCCGAGTAACAAGTTACTCCCCCGGAGGCTCGGGGACTAATGGTTATATCACTAATATCTACAGCATGCCAAGGAAAAGGTGAAGTAACGTACCTCCATCATCGGACCCGCAAGGTTAATCGCCTTAGCGGCTGTGTTCATTTGAGCAGAAAACTCGGCGGGACTGAACTTCTCCGGGAGATCGCCGTTGTGGACGAACTCCGCCTTGTTCCAGTTGTTCATGAACTCGATCAAGGTCGGAGGATATCGTTCGCTGCTGAGCATGTGGGGAGCCACTAAACCCTTCGCATGCGCCTCCCTCCTCTCAACCAGGGCAAGGATCGGGTTGGTGTGCAAAACAAGTTGTTGCGCATCAGCTGGCTTGGCAGGGGTGTCTTTCGGTGCTGGAGGATTCTTGGAAAGCATGGATGCGAGAGTCCGTTGTCCAGCCTCAACGGACGCTGCCTTGGTGGCGTCAGGGGCCTTTTTTCCCTTGGGCTGCTGAGAGGAGGAAGTGGTTGTAGCAGATTTACCCTTGGGAGCTGCCTAGGTACTTTCTCGCCGAGACTGAGATGACTCAGATGAGGCGGAGGGGCTTGGCGCTGCTGTTGTTGCTTTTGCTGCTGATGCTGGAGTTGCTGTTGGGGTTGATGCTAGTTTTGGTGCTGGTTTATTCTTCGGTGGGGGTGCTGGGGTAACCTCGGTGGTTGCTGGTTCTGGCGGAGCCGAAGTAGTGTTGGCCACTGCCTTGGCAGAGCCAGCCTCCCCCGCTCCAAGGTTGCCCTCCTCTTGACGAGATGGGCTGGAACCCAGAGTAGCCGCTGAACCCTCCAGGATTGGGCTCAGCGGGTGTGAATCGTTGGCACGAGGGGGAGAAGGGCTGTGTCGGAGCAGGGAGGCAATGTCGGATCCACTCTATGGGACCTCCACCGCGGCCCTGCCAAATCAAACAATGTCAGATGAGAAACTATAACAATAGAAGAGCGAGTAAATGGCAGAGGGAAAAGAGGCTTACTCATCCGAGGTCAGGGGCTCCTTGGGCTTCCGAGCTCTTCGTGTTGGGGCCTTTTGGTTGGCTGAGAAGGTCCGGAGGAAGAAGTGGATGCGGCTTCCCTTTTCTTGTTTGGCGCAACCGGAACAGGATCACGCATGGCAAGGGGAGGGTCCTCATGGATCTGCCCATCGGGGTTAGTTGATGCCGGAAAAGCATAAGAAAGGGGGACAACTTCAAATGCTTCCATCACCTCAACATCCGAGTCATCTTCATCGTCGGGCCAATCTCTAATGGAAGAGAGTTTACCGGTGGGTCACTTGGTCGCGTCGGCCATTGGGAGGAACATCTCCTGATCCGGTTCTTCATCGTCCGAGGTCTCCCAGTCAGGCGCACATTTGAGGGTGGGATCGGTGCCATCCTCGATAGTTTGCTGAAGGAATTACTAAAGGAGAGAAAAGACGATAGAGTTAAAAATACAACAGCGAACGACATAAGATTTGATTCGGAGAAAGTTTGCAGCACGAAGCTTACCACGGGAGGAAGCCTATCCCGGCAATAGTGCTCAATTCCCCACGTCCACTCAGAGGAGAAGTCCTTGTGGGTGGTGAAAAGGGCCTTGACCCGGCGATAGATCTCTGTGTTGCTCAACTCGAAAGACGAGGTCCGGTTGGGGTCGCGGCCCCAGCTCATATGGCACACTTTGTGAGTGCGTTTCTGGAGAGGGGAGATCCGGTTGCGGACGAATGTGATCACGGCGTCCTCGTTGCGCAACCCGAGCTCCTTCAGCTCCGCGAACCTTTTGTTGACCTTGTTGGCCAAGACAGTGGGCTTCTTGGGGATAACGTCCCACAACTCTGGGTTAGGAGGACCCAAAGCATAGGAGCGAAGCCGGATAAGGTCTTCGGTGCCGTCATTCTGAACATAAAAGAAAGTCTGGGCCCATCCCTTGCAGGAGTCCAGACCGGTAACCCAGGAAAAGACGGATAACCTCCGGGGAGAAATGGATGCAGTGCCGAACTGCGTAAGCTGTTTGTCCTCCGGATCAAGATCAACATTCGGAATTACGTTCTGACGAAGGCCAAAGAACCGGATCCATAGGTCCTTTGTGGGCCATAATCTGGCATAGCCTTCGATCATGGAGGCGAAAGCAGAGAGAGATGTGATGGCATTGGCAGGAAGGTGGTGCGGCTGGAGTTCGTAGGTGTTCAACCAATCATGGAAAAAATCGCTAACTCGTAAACCGAATCCCCGCTGGAAATGTGACAGGAACACCACATACTCACCCGGATTGGGTGAGGGGGCAAGTTCGGCAGAGGCGAGGCATGTGGTGACGCCTGTGGGGATGCGCCTGGTACGGTAGAGCCATTCCAGGTCATCCTGGCAGACCCAGGATCCAGCCCACGCATCGCGGTCCGTCGTCGTAGCGTCTTCCTCCATCTCCTGCTCGGCGACGACGAGCTCCTCCTCAGTCATCTCGAGTTCGCTGCCCTCACTGGCGCTAGCAGCGGTTGGGGACAGCGGCCTAGGCGATGAGCGTGGAGGAGCGTGGCGGTGACGCAATGGCGTGGAAGCAGCGTGGTGGTGGTGGCGGCTGTCGCAAGGAGTAGACAAGGAAGAAGAAAGGGCAGAGGGGCGCGGAAATGGGGAAAGGACCCAAGGGGCGCACCCTCCCCTATTTAACCGCTCCCTCAGCGAGGTAGTGGGATCGCGTTTGTGGGCAGGCCACATCATGTGGCCGTGTACAAACCAGATTGACCAATCAGTATCAAGCCACACGGAAGGCCACAGGGCGCAGCGGATCCCATGACGCGACGCATTGATGCAGTTAACGAGGAGGCAGGCGTGACGTGACGTGCACACAGTGATAACTGACAATTACTGCGGCGGTTACTGTGGCTGACCCTTAAAATGAGGCAACCTAATGATTAGCCTTCACGTGGGGAAGCGTACGAGAGAAGGAAGAATGACCCGTATGAGATTGTGGTATCCCGGCCAGCAAGTGAAAACTTGGAATGCGCCAAGGGAAAGTAAATCCATGGAATCCGAGATGAGGAGGTAACTCAGACATGAAACTCAGAGCTCGGTGAAATTGAACCTGTTGTGGCCTTAGCGGCTAAGGAAACTAAGACCGCACCAGCTTCGGGGACTAATGTTGGGGGATACCCCCGGGTAGGGTCACGCCGGGGTATAAAGGCCGAGTTAGCCAAGGTACGGCAAGGTCAAAGCGAATGCTGGCCGAGTCACCTCAAGGCAGGCCGAATCTCGGGGTAACCCGGACCAAGGGATGTCCACCTAACTGGGTCTCAACCGACTCAAGCCGTAAGTCGGATGGATGAATCTAGCTTATATGCAGGAACAGGTGTGGCCAGATCAACTACGATCTGGGTCATAGCAAGCTTCTAGGAGAAGGAAGGTATCTCGCTGGTCAGTAACCCTGCACGCACAAAGATGAGCGGCGGACGACAGGGGCATGACCACCGAGGCGTGGCCGACAAAGGTGACGATGCCAATGTCGGCTGACGCAGGCGCCACAGAGGCTCACGTAGCCTCTACATGGATGACGCGGGGGAAAAGCAACCCGGTCGGCTTACTATTTTGGGAGGAGGCATATTCCCAGGAATATGCCTCCACGTATGCCTAAGTGGAGACCTAGCCACTCCTATATAAGGAGGGCTAGGGCCTCTGTAGAAGGTGTTGGTCTTTGACTGGTTGATCTCTATTGGCTAGATTTTACTTGGTTCCTGAGGGCTAGCTAGCGGTGAGAGTAAGAGAGTTCCTTCTTACTCCTCTCTCCAATATATCTCAAGGAGCACTTGTAACCTTGGAAGTGAATCAAATACAAAACTTCTGTGTGTGGAATCACCACACTATCCCTCCCTGGGTTCCCCTAGTGCATTTAGTCCCCACCTTTAGCCTATCCATGGCATCTGCCGTGACACCACCACGACATTTCGCGTGGCGATATCGCCGCCGAGAATCTCACCGGCGTCGGGGCGCTTCTGGGCGCTATCGTTGGACCTCGAGGATGCTGATAACGAAGGCGTCTCATCTCGAGGGAGCGGTCCTCCTGTGAGTACCAAGGTGGGAGGAGGTCGAATCTCTCGTCGTTTCTTCTTCAAGGGCGGCCAAGAGGATCGAGAGGCGGCGCCAGCAGCGGCTAGCGGCGATGGATTTGTGGGTCTCTCCCATAACTCAGGTCAGTTCTTTTTCTACCGATGGTAGCCAACCGGATTCGGCTAGGTCTGTGTCGAGTTCTAGGTGGAATTATAGAAAACCACCATTAGAACCATCAGTTTTCTCTATGAGTAAGGATGATGGCTCCGATGGTTAGACGATGGTACGCCGGTGGAGAACCTCGAAGGTGGCTTGTTCGTCACCTTCCTCTTCGCCGGAACCGAGATCTGTTGATCCAAACTTTCCGTGCATTTCAAATTTTTGGTCTTTGGGCCCTTTTCGTTCTTGGATGGGAATTGGTCTTCCTGGCCCGGTTCGAGTTAGGGTGGATGTGGTTCAGTTGGTCCATCCGAGTTTGACTCTGGTGCGATCCATGGTATAGATACCGCACGATGTCAACTTTGGAGTCTGTTTCCCGTTCATTTTCGGTCAGGCTAGTGAGGAAACCAAAACCCTAGTTGGGCGGCAGCTTTCTTTGGAGATGCACCATGGTGCTGGCGCTGGAGGAGGCTCCGGGAGGGGCGGCTCCGGTTGGGGCCGAGGACATCCCGGTGGTGGAAATTCCGGTGGCACTAACCCGGGCAAAGGTCGTGGGAATTTTTTCCCTGGCTCGTCTAGCGGAACTACGGGAGGCAGAGACTTCGAGCAGAGATCTGATCAACCAACAAACTTCAACGGCCAACACAATTTTAGAGGTGGAGCTGTGGGGGGATATCATGGAGGATCTGGCTTTAACCAAGGGAGTTTCAACTATGGTAGCAATGCTGGGTACCAAAATAGACAACAGTATGAGTTTTGGGCTAGACGTGGTGGAGGCCAGCATTGGCACAATAATGGTAATGGTGCCCGTGGATATTTCGGTGCTAATCAGGGCCCAAGCAATGATGATTTTGGTGCTCCCAATGGCAATGCTATGTCGGGATCGGTCGAGCAAAATCTATTCAAGCAAGTGGTGGATGCTATCGCGGCGGCGGCGCAAAGTGGAGCACTGATGCTTCCTCAATCGAACTCCTACGGTGTGTGCATGGGTGCTTCTACGGCTAGGACTGCTCCGACAGGTGGGCTGGCGGGGGCTCCTGCCGCGGCACAACATTCTGCCGTGGTCACCGGGATGTCATTGATCCACTAGATGTCATTGCATGTGTGTTCTTTTCCTAAACCACATGGATCCACTAGAGTCATTGCATGTGTCTTCTTTTCATAAACCACATGGATCCACTAGAGTCATTGCATGTGTGTTCTTTTCATAAACCACATGGATCCACTAGAGTCATTGCATGTGTGTTCTTTTCATAAACCACATGGATCCACTAGATGTCATTTCATGTGTGTTCTTTTCCTAAACCACATGGATCCACTAAAGTCATTCCATGTATGTTCTTTTCGTAAACCACATGGATATACTAGATGTCATTGCATGTGTGTTCTTTTCATAAACCACATGGATCCACTAGATGTCATTACATGTGTGTTCTTTTCCTAAACCACATTGATCCACTAGAGTCATTGCATGTGTCTTCTTTTCATAAAACACGTGGATCCACTAGATGTCATTGCATGCGTGTTCTTTTCATAAACCACATGGATCCACTAGATGTACTTGCATGTGTGTTCTTTTCCTAAACCGCATAGATCCACTAGATGTCATTGCATGTGTGTTCTTTTCATAAAACACATGGATCCACTGATTTCATTGCATGTGTGTTATTTTCATAAACCACATGGATCCACTAGATGTTATTTCATGTATGTTATTTCATAAACCACATGGATCCACTATATGTCATTGCATGTGTGTTCTTTTCCTAAACCACATGGATCCACTAGATATCATTGCATGTGTGTTAATTTCCTAAACCACATGGATCCACTAGATGTCATTGCATGTGTGTTCTTTTCCTAAACCACATTGATCCACTAGATGTCATCGCATGTGTGTTCTTTCTCTAAACCACATGCATCCACTATATGTTATTGCATCTGTGTTATTTTCATAAACCACATGGATCCACTAGCGTCATTGGATGTGTGTTTGTATTAGTGTTCATCGTTATGGTTTTGGAAAAGAACACATGCAATGATGCCACTCTACCATGTGGTGTTCTTTTCATAAACCACATGGATCCACTGATGTCATTGCATTTGTGTTCTTTTCAGAAACCACATGGATCCACTAGATGTCATTGCATGTGTGTTGTTTTCGTAAACCACATGGATCCACTAGATGTCATTGCATTTGTGTTATTTTCCTAAACCACATGGATCCACTTGAGTCATTGCATGTGTGTTATTTTCATAAAACACATGGATCCCCTAGATGTCATTGCATGTGAATTCTTTTCATAAACCACATGGATCCCCTAGATGTAATTGCATGTGTGTTCATTTTCTAAACCACATTGATCCACTAGAGTCATTGCATGTGTGTTCTGTTCATAAACCACCTATATCCAATAGATGTCATTGCATGTGTGTTCTTTTCCTAAACAACATGGATCCACTAGATGTCATTGCATATGTGTTCTTTTCCTAAACCACATGGATCCACTAGATGTCATTGCATGTGTGTTCTTTTCCTAAACCACGTGGATCCACTATATGTCATTGCATGTGTGTTCTTTTCATAAACCACATGGATCCACTATAGTCATTGGATGTGTGTGTATCAGTGTGCATCATTGTGGTTTTCGAAAAGAACACATGCAATGAGGCCACTCCAGCATGTGGTGTTCTTTCCCTAAACCACATGGATCCACTAGATTTCATTGCATGTGTGTCTTTTTGTAAACCATATGTTTCCGCTAATTTCATTGCATGTGTGTTCTTTTCATAAACCACATGGATCCACTAGATGTCGATGCATGTGTGTTCTTTTCATAAACCACATGGATCCACTAGATGTCAATGCATGTGTTCTTTTCCTAAACCACTTGGATCCACTAGAGTCATTGGATGTGTGTGTGTATTAGTGTGCATCGTTGTGGATTTGGAAAAGAACGCATGCAACAATGCAACTCCTACATCTGGTGTCCTTTTCCTAAACCACATGGATCAACTAGATGTCATTGCATGTGTGTTCTTTTCATAAACCACATCAATCCACTGATGTCATTGCATGTGTGTTATTTTCCTAAACCTCATGGATCCAACAGATTCATTGCATGTGTGTCCTTTTCATAAACCACATTGATCCACTAGATGTCATTGCATGTGTGTTCCTTTCATAAACCACATGGATCCACTAGATGTCATTGCATGTGTGTTCTTTTCCTAAACAACATGGATCCACTAGATGTTATTGCATGTGTGTTCTTTTCCTAAACCACATGGATCCACTATATGCCATTGCATGTGTGTTCTTTTCATAAACCACATGGATCCAGTAGAGTCATTGGATGTGTGTGTGCATTAGTGTTCATCGTTATGGTTTTGGAAAAGAACACATGCAATGATGCCACTCCATCATGTGGTGTTCTTTTCATAAATCACAAGGATCCACTGATGTCATTGCATTTGTGTTCTTTTCAGAAACCACATGGATGCACTAGATGTCATTGCATATGTGTTCTTTTCATAAACCACATGGATCCACTAGATGGCATTGCATGTGTGTTATTTTCCTAAACCACATGGATCCACTAGAGTCATTGCATGTGTCTTCTTTTCATAAACCACATGGATCCACTAGATGTCATTGCATGTGTGTTCTTTTCCTAAACCACATGGATCCACTAAAGTCATTCCATGTATGTTCTTTTCGTAAACCACATGGAACTACTAGATATCATTGCATGTGTGTTCTTTTCATAAACCACATGGATCCAGTAGATGTCATTACATGTGTCTTCTTTTCATAACCCACATGGATCCACTAGAGTCAATGCATGTGTGTTCTTTTAATAAACCACATAGATCCACTATATGTCATTGCATGTGAGTTCTTTTCCTAAACAACATGGATCCACTAGATGTCATTACATGTGTGTTCTTTTCCTAAACAAAATGGATCCACTATATGCCATTGCATTTGTGTTCTTTTAATAAACCACATGGATCCACCATAATCATTGCATGTGTGTCCTTTTCATAAACCACATTGATCCACTAGATGTCATTGCATGTGTGTTCTTTTCATAAACCACATGGATCCACTAGATGTCATTGCATGTGTGTTCTTTTCCTAAACAACATGGATCCACTAGATGTTATCGCAAGTGTGTTCTTTCCTAAACCACATGGATCCATTATATGCCATTGCATGTCTGTTCTTTTCATAAACCACATGGATCCAGTAGAGTCATTGGATGTGTGTGTGTATTAGTGTTGATCGTTATGGTTTTGGAAAAGAACACATGCAATGATGCCACTCCACCATGTGGTGTTCTTTTCATAAATCACATGGATCAACTAATGTTATTGCATTTGTGTTCTTTTCAGAAACCACATGGATGCACTAGATGTCATTGCATGTGTGTTCTTTACATAAACCACATGGATCCACTAGATGGCATTGCATGTGTGTTATTTTCCTAAACCACATGGATCCACTAGAGTCATTGCATGTGTCTTCTTTTCATAAACCACATGGATCCACTAGAGTCATTGCATGTGTGTTCTTTTTATAAACCACATGGATCCACTAGATATCATTGCATGTGTGTTATTTTCCTAAACCACATGGATCCAGTAGATGTCATTGCATGTGTGTTCTTTTCCTAAACCACTTGGATCCACTAGATCTCATTGCATGTGTGTTCTTTTCCTAAACCACATGCATCCACTATATGTTATTGCATTTGTGTTCTTTTCATAAACCACATGGATCCACTAGCGTCATTGGATGTGTGTGTGTATTAGTGTTCATCGTTATGGTTTTGGAAAAGAACACATGCAATAATGCCACTCCACCATGTGGTGTTCTTTTCATAAACCACATGGATCCACTGATGTCATTGCATTTGTGTTCTTTTCAGAAACCACATGGATCCACTAGATGTCATTGCATGTGTGTTCTTTTCATAAACCACATGGATCCACTTGATGTGATTGCATGTGTGTTATTTTCGTAAACCACATGGATCCACTAGATGTCATTGCATTTGTGTTATTTTCCTAAACCACATCGATCCACTAGAGTCATTGCATGTGTGTTATTTTCATAAAACATATGGATCCTCTAGATGTCATTGCATGTGAATTCTTTTCATAAACCACATGGATCGCCTCGATGTCATTGCATGTGTGTTCATTTTCTAAACCACATGGATCCACTAGAGTCATTGCATGTGTGTTCTGTTCATAAACCACCCAGATCCAATAGATGCCATTGCATGTGTGTACTTTTCCTAAACCACATGGATCCACTAGATGTCATTGCATATGTGTTCTTTACCTAAACCACATAGATCCGCTAGATGTCATTGCATGTGTGTTCTTTTCCTAAACAACATGGATCCACTAGATGTTATCGCAAGTGTGTTCTTTCCTAAACCACATGGATCCATTATATGCCATTGCATGTCTGTTCTTTTCATAAACCACATGGATCCAGTAGAGTCATTGGATGTGTGTGTGTATTAGTGTTGATCGTTATGGTTTTGGAAAAGAACACATGCAATGATGCCACTCCACCATGTGGTGTTCTTTTCATAAATCACATGGATCCACTAATGTCATTGCATTTGTGTTCTTTTCAGAAACCACATGTATGCACTAGATGTCATTGCATGTGTGTTCTTTACATAAACCACATGGATCCACTAGATGGCATTGCATGTGTGTTATTTTCCTAAACCACATGGATCCACTAGAGTCATTGCATGTGTCTTCTTTTCATAAACCACATGGATCCACTAGAGTCATTGCATGTGTGTTCTTTTTATAAACCACATGGATCCACTAGATGTCATTGCATGTGTGTTCTTTTCCTAAACCACATGGATCCACTAAAGTCATTCCATGTATGTTCTTTTCGTAAACCACATGGATCTACTAGATGTCATTGCATGTGTGTTCTTTTCATAAACCACATGGATCCAGTAGATGTCATTATATGTGTTTTCTTTTCCTAGACCACATTGATCCACTAGAGTCATTGCATGTGTCTTCTTTTCATAAAACACGTGGATCCACTATATGTCATTGCATGCGTGTTCTTTTCATAAACCACATGGATCCACTAGATGTACTTCCATGTGTGTTCTTTTCCTAAACCACATGGATCCACTAGATGTCATTGCATGTGTGTTCTTTTCATAAACCACATGGATCCACTGATGTCATTGCATGTGTGTTATTTTCATAAACCACATGGATCCACTAGATGTTATTGCATTTGTGTTATTTCATAAACCACATGGATCCACTAGATGTCATTCCATGTGTGTTCTTTTCCTAAACCACATGGATCCACTAGATATCATTGCATGTGTGTTATTTTCCTAAACCACATGGATCCACTAGATGTCATTGCATGTGTGTTCTTTTCCTAAACCACTTGGATCCACTAGATGTCATTGCATGTGTGTTCTTTTCCTAAACCACATGCATCCACTATATGTTATTGCATTTGTGTTCTTTTCATAAACCACATGGATCCACTAGCGTCATTGGATGTGTGTGTGTATTAGTGTTCATCGTTATGGTTTTGGAAAAGAACACATGCAATGATGCCACTCCACCATGTGGTGTTCTTTTCATAAACCACATGGATCCACTGATGTCATTGCATTTGTGTTCTTTTCAGAAACCACATGGATCCACTAGATGTCATTGCATGTGTGTTCTTTTCATAAACCACATGGATCCACTTGATGTGATTGCATGTGTGTTATTTTCGTAAACCACATGGATCCACTAGATGTCATTGCATTTGTGTTATTTTCCTAAACCACATCGATCCACTAGAGTCATTGCATGTGTGTTGTTTTCATAAAACATATGGATCCTCTAGATGTCATTGCATGTGAATTCTTTTCATAAACCACATGGATCGCCTCGATGTCATTGCATGTGTGTTCATTTTCTAAACCACATGGATCCACTAGAGTCATTGCATGTGTGTTCTGTTCATAAACCACCCAGATCCAATAGATGCCATTGCATGTGTGTACTTTTCCTAAACCACATGGATCCACTAGATGTCATTGCATATGTGTTCTTTTCCTAAACCACATAGATCCGCTAGATGTCATTGCATGTGTGTTTTTTTCCTACACCACGTGGATCCACTATATGTCATTGCATGTGTATTCTTTTCATAAACCACATGGATCCACTAGAGTCATTGCATGTGTGTTCTTTTCATAAACCACATGGATCCACTAGATGTCATTGCATGTGTGTTCTTTTCCTAAACAACATGGATCTACTATATTGTAAGATCCCTCCTTATTAAAGGAAAAGATCCCTGTGATTGCAATGCTAGTCCCTGGATCATTGCTAGCATCCACAGTTTAAGATGAAGTACACAGATACAAAGGTCGTTTATTACAGTCATTCCAGAGATAAAACATAGTCTTTTACAACTCATGGCCAAAGGCCTAGTACAAGAGTTTATGGAATATGTAAATAAACATAAGTCTTCATCTTCATGTGCCACAGGCAAGCATGTTGAGTGTAGACTCATGACTCCTAATCATCATCGAGTAACTCGCAACATCATAAGTTACAGCCACAGGGGGTCAATACTTTGGAATAGTATTGGCAAGTGATACCTTAGTATAATTTAAGTGGACTATAAGGCTATATGCATTTGGCTGGTGGAGCTTAGGCTTGCATTGCTCAAAATAGATTTTTCCTTAACTTTTTGAAAACACTAAGTTTTTGCTTGACAAAGACCATCCCAAGGTATCTACCAATCAGAGACTGAAGATCCACTGTGGCATCTACCAATCAAAGACTGAAGATCCTTTAACCCTTGTTCACCCACAAGTTTTATTTAGAAATTGGAGTGATGAGATTCTTGAAGTTTCCATGTCTTGATGCTCAAATCTCTTTGTTCCTGGGTGGCCATCCACAAGTGAGATACACAAGGTTCACCAGATTCTGGCCTTGTGTAACCACTCAACATAACCCAATCTTTCCATTCCACCCAGGTGATTCATTAACTTAGTTGTTTTGTTAAATAAAAACAAGTCCTTAGACTTAGAATATTTTTCCATAGTGTGAATATATAAACCACCCTTGTTTTCTAGTAGCTAGGCTAAGCATGGCATGGCAACTTGTCCTTAGGGAATTTCCTAGCAATTCTAGCATTCTATTCTAAATAGGATTTCCCATCATTAGTTGACAAAAGTAACATGCAAGTCCTAACAAAATATATCTAATGCAAGTATAAAATATAGGTAGGAATATTCATGAAGATATCACTTGCCTTGGTAGTGTGGAGTAGCACTTGTCACAATCACAATCACTAGCAAAATCTACACACAAAGTTGTAGCATACAATTACACACATATATATACAAACAAAAGTATTATGAATGCATGCATGCATGAATCTACCAAGTGATGATTTTTGAAAACTTCAACCAAGCAAGTGCATGAATACAGAAACTGAAACTAGTCACAAAGTAGCCAAGACAATTTAAATAACCCTAAAACAAAAATACTAAACTAAATCTATACTTAAAATAGCCTCAAACATGCCTCTGCATTTTAAGCTAATCAAATGGTTACTATTTGCAAAACAAAAAGGATAGGCAGAAAGGTCTTGTTTTTCTGAATCCAACGGTATAAAGTTTGCAAAATTCCAACGTGGGGTTCAAAAGATATAGGCAAATGAATTTGGATCAAATTTCTGATTTTAAATTCTATTCTCAGATCTAACCTAGCCACGCGTCATGTTCTGATTCGCTCGTACCGGTTCGCGCTGGATCGAGCTCCACAGCCGTAGGATCTAAATGAAATCTGGCGGCTCAGATCGCGTACCGCTTCGGGGTTAAGTGGATCTATCCTAGCGCTACGATGCAGATCTAACGGCTGCTACTTCTCTGGCCAAGAACTGGCGGCGCTGCGCGGTGGCTACCGGCGGCGGAATCGTCGGTCGATGATGTTGCCGATGATGCAGACGGCGAGGAAGAAGGAGGAGTGGCTTACCAGGCTCGGAGGTCACGCGAAGCTTGTCGTACTCGCGTTGGTCAAGGGGCGCTCGGACAAGGTTGCGATTGCTCGCCGGAGTTGCTGTGGGCGGCTGTTGCGTCGGGTGGTCGTCGTGGACGTCGCTGTGAATCACCCCAAGGCAAGTCGAGGACACGGTTAGGTTCGCAGGGTCAAGGCGAAGTAGTGAGCATGAACTAGGAGGCGCGGGGCGGTCTGGACTTACCACTAGAGCTCGTCGGAGTTGATGTCGCCGTCGGTGCTCGCGGTGTCAAGTGGAACCGCGACTGGGCAATACCGGATGACTAGCGAGGCCGGTAGATGCGCAAGGATTCACCGAAAGGTGATAGCAAGAACGAGAGGCAGAGGGGAACACTGGGCTCACCGGAATCGATCGCCGGAGAGTTTCTGTCCGCGTCTGTGCAAAGCTGATTGAGGGCAGCCTGGTGGCGGAGTGAGCGAGGTGTCTGGGGGAAAAAGATCGTGGAGCAGAGAGGATCTTATAGCCGGGGAATCGACAGGAAACGCTCGGGTTTAAAGCCCATTTACGCCGCGCCATTACCGGCCTTCACTGCCGCGGCGACGTGGTCGCAGGCGCGGTCTGGGGAAGACGAGGGCGACGTGGACCGGGCCCGTTTGTCAGCGAGGTGCGCGGTGTGCAGGTGGGGTCTCACGCCGGCTGTCAAGGTGGGCTCACGTGAGAGAAGAAAAAGGAGGACCCCGGGTGGGCTTGCTGGGCTGGATCCGCTGCTGGGCCAGATTCTGGCCGCTCGGCCTTTTTCTTTTCTTTAGCCTTTTTCTTTTTCTAATTCTATTTTCTGAATAGAATTTGATATGAATTCAAATCCTTTTGAATTCAAATTTCTTTGGGGAATTTTTCAGGGTTCTTGTGGGTTCAAATGCAATCAAATAACCATGTGGTTACCTTGCAAGGTTTGGTCAAGCTTGGGTTTCAAAATAAACAGAGACTTTGTCTCTTTGTCTCTAGTTGCCAATATTTGGAATGGGGTTTAGAAAATATTTCTAAATTGGAATTTTGGGTTTAAATGCTTCTCCTATTCTTTCCAACCATGGAGGCAAGCAAACAAGTACCTAAGCATTCAAGTCTCAAAAGGTGATGGCCAATTGAGATAAAATGCCCACATGAAATCATAGCTCAAACTTCTGCCTCTAAATGATTTTGAGAAAAACCCTATATGAATGAATGATGCAAGAATGATATGAATGAGTTTTGAAACATGATTTTTTAGGATGTTACAAATCTAACCCCTTAAAATGAATCTCCTCGAGATTCGGATTGGCTAGCAAATAGGTGAGGGTGGTCTTCCAAGATCATCTTCTTTCCCATGTTGCTTCTTCTTGAATGATGATTCCATTGTACTTTGCAAAACTTGATAGTCTTTGTTCTCGTGACTCTTTCTGGGTCTCAAGTATCTTGACAGCTTTTCTTCATATGTGAGATCAATTTCTATTAGATGTTCTTCCTAAGATATTTGATCTTTCAAAGATGTTTATTCAAATTCTGGGTGACATTACTTTATATGTCTCACATGAAAAACATTTTGGACTGATAGTAAAGATGTCGGATTCGATTTCATATGCAGCTTCTCCCTTGCGACTTAAAATGTTGAATGGTCCCACATATCTTGGTGCTAACTTTCCTTTGACTCCAAATCTTTTACTCCACGTAAGTGGTGATACTCTAAGATAAGCTCTATCCCCAACTTCGTAAGTGACTTCTCTACGCTTAGCATCTGCGTAGCTTTTCTGTCGAGACTGTGCTATCTTCAATCTGTCTCTAACCAATTTGACCTTTTCTTCGGCGTCTTTGATAAGGTCTGGTCCAAACAAACTTCTTTCTCCCACACCATTCCATAGCAATGGGGTGGTACACTTTCTTCCGTATAGAAACTCAAATGGTGCCATCCCAATACTAGATTGGTGATCTGTTGTTGTAAGAAAACTTCTGCGTGACTTTCATCCCAACTTGCTCCATAGTCTAGGGCACATGCCCTCAACATGTCTTCAAGAATTTGATTAGTCCTTTCTGTTTGTCCATCAGTTTGAGGATGAAAAGCGGTGCTGAATTCCAACCTCGCTCCTAGAGATTCATGAAGTCGCTCCAAAAGTGAGAAGTGAACTGAGTTCCTCTATCAGACACAATACTCTTAGGTACACCGTGAAGGCATACAATTCTGCTCATGTAGATTTTGGCTAACTTGGCACTGGTATAAGTTGTCTTTACGGGTATAAAATGAGCCACTTTAGTTAGGCGATCTACTATTACCCATATGGAATCATACCTGACCTGGTCCTTGGTAATCCGTAATGAAATCCATACCAATATTTTCCCACTTCCATTCAGGAATAGGCATTGGTTGAAGCAAACCTGCTGGTTTCGATGCTCGCTTTCACTCTACACACATCACACAAAGCAATGTGTTCGGCGATGTCCTTTTAAGATTGTTCCACCAAAATCTTTCTTTCATATCCATATACATTTTGGTGTTTCCCGTGAATAGAATACGGAGAGTTATGGGCTTCTTGCGAATCAGTTTCCGCATTTCGGATCTTGTGGAACACAAATACGCTTTCTCGTGCCATAAAGTACCTTGTTCGTCCATATGGAAACTTTTAGCTTTCCTTGGCTAATCCTTTCCTTAATCTCTTCGATTTCTTTATCCGTCTTTTGGGGCTTCCTTAATCTTATCCAACAGAGTGGGTTGAACATCCAAAGACATGAGATGTCCTTCTGGCACAATCTCCAATCTGAGTTCCTTGAATTGCTTACACAAATCATCTGGCAATTCACCTTTGGTAAGACCATTTACAAATGCTTTACGACTTAGAGCATCTGCTACTACATTTGCTTTACCGGGGTGGTATTGCAAACTCAAGTCGTAATCCTTGATAAGTTCTAGCCATCTTCTTTGTCTCATATTGATCTCCTTCTGTGTGAAGATATATTTCAAACTCTTATGGTCGGTGAACACTTCACAACGTTTTCCCAAAAGGTAGTGTCTCCATGTCTTGAGTGCATGGACAACAGCGGCTAACTCTAAATCATGAGTAGGATAGTTTACTTCATGAGTTTTGAGTTGTCTCGAGGCATAAGCCACAACTTTTCCGCCTTGCATAAGTACGACTCCTAATCCTTGATGAGAAGCATCACAATATACCTGGAAATCCTTTTCCAAATCTGGTAGGCACAGAACTGGTGCTGACACAAGTCTCTTCTTTAATTCTTGAAAGCTGAGTTCACATCCTTCAGACCAAGCAAATTTCTTATCTTTCTTTAATAATTCTGTCATTGGTTTAGCAACCTTTGAAAAAATTTCAATGAACCTTCTGTAGTAACCTGCTAAACCAAGAAAACTACGAACCTTTTTTACATTCTTAGGAGATTCCCATTCTGTTACGGCTGAAACTTTAGCAGGGTCAACTGCTATACCATCCTTTGTCATAACATGACCAAGAAATCCAACTTCCTCTAACCAAAACTCACACTTGCTGAACTTGGCATAAAGCTTATGTTCCCTTAGTTTCTCAAGTATCAAGCGTAGATGTCTTTCATGCTCCTCCTTACTCTTGGAGTAGACCAAGATGTCATCGATGAAAACGACAACGAACTTGTCGAGAAATTCCATGAACACTTTGTTCATCATATTCATGAAGTATGCTGGAGCATTCGTTAATCCAAAAGGCATCATCAGGTACTCATACAATCCATACCTTGTGGTGAATGCTGTTTTAGGTATGTCTTGCTCTCTTATCTTGAGTTGAAAATAGCCTGACCGAAGGTCAATCTTTGAGAACACACAAGCTCCTTCTAGCTGATCAAACAAGTCATTGATTCTTGGCAAAGGATATTTGTTCTTGATGGTTACCTCGTTGAGAGAACGGTAATCTATGCATAATCTTTGAGTTCTATCCCTCTTTTCTACGAACAAAATCGAGCTCCCCAAGATGAAGAACTTGGCTGGATGAATCCTTTCTCGCAATTGTTCTCCAAGTTGTTTCTTGAGTTCTTTAAGTTCAACCGACATTTTATAAGGTCTTTGCTCTTGGCCCAGATCCCGGTACCAATTCTATTATAAACTCCACATCTCTATCTGGTGGCATTCCTGGTAACTCTTCCGAACACATCCGGATCTCACACAATTGGCACACTGTCCATGCTAACCCCTTAAGAGAATTCAGCTTACTCCCTTTAGATTTAAAATTGGACTTAAATGTTATCCTCTTACTGCAGGGTTGTGAGTGAAATTGTGCGATTTGCACAATCTAGTACTCCTCATACTTAGCCATCCAATCCATTCCCAAAATTACATCCAATCCTTGGGAATTTAGGATTATTAGGTTTACTGGAAACTTATGTTTTCCGATCTCTATGACTAGATCCGGCATCCAAGACTCACTATCATATCCCCTCCCGGAGAGCTAACTTTTATCGGACACCCAATGTTTTCAGATGCAAACACATATCTTTCGACAAATGCTTTAGATATGAATGAATGAGATGCACCAGTGTCAAAGAGTACAAATGCTGAGATGGAATTGAGTCTGAACTTACCAAAGAACGGCATCGGGTTCTTCATAGACTTCTTCCACATTGATGTGGTTAACCTGTCCTTTCGAAAAGGATTGGGTTTGTTAGGTCCTTCAACGTTCTTCTCGTGGGCACTCATTAGCATAATGCCCCAGCTTCTTGCATTTGAAGCATTCAACCTGACTGTTGTCCTTCTTAGGTTGACTTCCACTTCCACTTCCACTTCCACTATGGTGGCTCTTATATCCACTCTTGTGGTTCTTGTACTTATCATTGTCATGATTGCGATGATGTTTGTTGTCATGACGGTTGTGGCTGTGGTGCTTGTTAAACTTCCCATGCTTGTGGGATCTGAAATGACACTATCATCATAGTGAGATCGCTTATGTGATGATCCCGAGCTGTGCTTGTCTGAGTGTTTCCTCTTCTTACTCTCGACTTGCTTCATTTTATTCTCCACAATAACAGCCTTGTCACACAAAGGATCGTAAGTTGGAACATACGCCATGCATATTGTAGATTTAGCTCATCATTCAAGCCTTCCGTAAACTTTTCCTTCCTTTTGGCATCGGTGTCAACCTCATCCGGTGCATAGCGCCAGATTGTTGAACTCTTCAATATATTCAGCCATCACTGTGGTGGCGCCGCTTCAGTTGTGAAATTCCTTCTTTTCAGGCTCATCATACCGGTGAGATATGAGTAGTACGAAATCCATCTTCAAAGATAGCCCAAGTCACCTCATCAATAGGCGGTAATCTGAAGTTGTCCCACCATGTCGCGGCTGGTCCTTCCAACAGATGTCTGCAAACCTGACCTTTTCAGCATCTGTGCATCCCACGGTCACTAAGTCTTTGTTCACGAACGTAGCCAATCATTGGCCACCATGGGATCACTGCCCTCGAAAACTTAGCTGGCCTTAGACGCAGAAATCTGGTGAGCATATCAAAACACGGAGGGTTGTTGTTGTTGTTATTGTTGTTGTTGTTGTTGTTGTTGGGGTTGTTGTTGTTCTGGTTACGGATGAACGCCGTCATCATTTGCATAAGCTGTGTTTAGCATTCATCATTTGTTGCATTTCCGGGTAATGTTGGGGTTGGATTGGTGTTTGCTGACGGGAGGCATCTGGTTTATTCATATAGAGATAAGAATGAGATACCCTTACATGATTTATGCACAATACATTACACAAGCAAACACATAGCAAGCAATATTAGGATAAAAGCTAAACAACAAGAGAACAAAATCTCAAAGTACAAACATACAAGTGGCAAGCCATCCACATGTCTGATGGTCCAACAATAAGTTCATAAATAACAAGTGCGGTAAATAAAGATAACCGAGTAGTCAAATCTACTCACAGCCTTCAATCTCCTCCTCGACAAAGGTAAGGCCTGCGTTTCCATTGCGGTCTTGTTCTCCTCGATGGTAGTGGTCAAAGAGTCGATCTTGGCCTTGAGAGCCCTCTTCCGGGAACGCCTCTCAATCACCGTCACGCCGCTTCTAACTCAAGTCCTTGACCTGCAGCCTCGGTCATATCACGAATCCTCTTGTTCCTATCCTGACACGCTTCTCTTGACTCTTGAACTTACGGTCTTGGGTCTCGAACTTCGTCTCCATCTCCTTGACTATCTCTGCCCCGCTGCCAAGAGCTTGTCCTTCTCGCTAAGTTGCACTGAGCTCGTCATTACTAAGCATGACGTTGGTCCCATCGGTATCCACGTGCCTAATAAGAGTCTCTTAAGTCCTGGAGGTACAGCGATCGGCTCTGTTGTGACCCTTGAGTCGCCCTCAAAGTCAATGGACTCTCCGTCATCATCACGCCTTCCAAGGCGTGGAAGTGAGTGCCTCTAACCTGCCGGGAGTGACGCCCTAATGGCCCCTATCGATCCTGCATGACAACCTCCATGACTCTCTCCCTCGCCATCGCATAAGCTTGAAGACGATGGCCTCCGAGTAGGCTCATCAAGGCCCCGGCTGGTTCACCTTGAAGCCCCAAAGGTCCTTCCTCTCAAACTTGGTGAGTGGGTGCACCGTAATGATAGGAAGAGGGAGATCGAGTAAAGTAGTAAGCTCTACGACACGAGGACCAAAACGGGTAGCGGAACTCCTCAACAAAGGTCGATGGCAATAGGCATCTATTTATAAGATTGAAAAGTTAGAACAACACAAATTCAAATTAAACAAGACAAACATTCAAGCATTACCATGGAACACATAAATCACACAAGTCATGCATACATAAATCCATTACAACCACCAAGGTTCAAACTTTTAAGGTATCATTTTGGAAAATAAGGTGATAGGTGGTGGTCAACTAACGGCGCGCTTACAATCCTATCTCATTGGATCTGGTGGCTAACACAATGTTCCTAGTGGCAATCACCCTATCCTGTTCACATGCTTCTATCACTAAGTCTATAATATCTCCTCTTAAGGATTGGTTGGTGACTTCCAACTCTTGGGTATGTTCCTTCTCTTTCTAAGTCTTTTGGAGGTTGAGCATCCTGCACTTGACTCTAGTACTTAGTTCCTTGATAGTCTTCCAAGCTGCTTCTTTTGACTCAAAGAATGTGGTGTGCATAAAAGTGTTGGTGTACATGCAGGCCTTTTTCTTTGTGGTTGTCTTCCTTGTTCTTGTACAAGTGAAGTTGCACCCACCAATACTCCACTCCATCCTCCATCACTGGAAAGCCCTTGTACACAGCTGCACCATGTACTCCCATGGTTTCCATGAGGTCCTTGAGAATCTTGGGAAACTTAGTCTCACACTCCAAGGTCATGGTCATGAGTGGTCCTTTCTTCACGGCTTCGTTGACGGAGTTCATCTACAAATAGAGATGAGAAGGAGAAGATTAGAAAAGTTTACGAGAAGAATAGACAAGTGTAGAAGAAGTTAAAATTTTCCTTAGTGGTTTCCAATCCTAGGGTCATAATCCTACAGGCAACACAAAGGCTCGATGCCATCTGTAAGATCCTCCTTATTAAAGGAAAAGATCCTGTGATTGCAATGCTAGTCCTCGGATCATTGCTAGCATCCATGCTTTAAGATGAAGTACACAGATACAAAGGTCGTTTATTACAGTCATTCCAGAGATAAACATAGTCTTTATAAACTCATGGCCAAAGGCCTAGTACAAGAGTTTATGGAATATGTAAATAAACATAAGTCTTCATCTTCATGTGCCACAGGCAAGCATGTTGAGTGTAGACTCATGACTCCTAATCATCATCAGAGTAACCTGCAACATCATAAGTTACAGCCATAGGGGATCAATACTTTGGAATAGTATTGGCAAGTGATACCTTAGTATAATTTAAGTGGACTATAAGGCTATATGCATTTGGCTGGTGGAGCTTAGGCTTGCATTGCTCAAAATAGATTTTTCCTTAACTTTTTGAAAACACTAAGTTTTTGCTTGACAAAGACCATCCCAAGGTATCTACCAATCAGAGACTGAAGATCCACTCAGGGCATCTACCAATCAAAGACTGAAGATCCTTTAACCCTTGTTCACCCACAAGTTTTATTTAGAAATTGGAGTGATGAGATTCTTGAAGTTTCCATGTCTTGATGCTCAAATCTCTTTGTTCCTGGGTGGCCATCCACAAGTGAGATACACAAGGTTCACCAGTACCCCTGGCCTTGTGTAACCACTCAACATAACCCAATCTTTCCATTCCACCCAGGTGATTCATTAACTTAGTTGTTTTGTTAAATAAAAACAAGTCCTTAGACTTAGAATATTTTTCCATAGTGTGAATATATAAACCACCCTTGTTTTCTAGTAGCTAGGCTAAGCATGGCATGGCAACTTGTCCTTAGGGAATTTCCTAGCAATTCTAGCATTCTATTCTAAATAGGATTTCCCATCATTAGTTGACAAAAGTAACATGCAAGTCCTAACAAAATATATCTAATGCAAGTATAAAATATAGGTAGGGAATATTCATGAAGATATCACTTGCCTTGGTAGTGTGGAGAGTAGCACTTGTCACAATCACAATCACTAGCAAAATCTACACACAAAGTTGTAGCATACAATTACACACATATATATACAAACAAAAGTATTATGAATGCATGCATGAATCTACCAAGTGATGATTTTTGAAAACTTCAACCAAGCAAGTGCATGAATACAGAAACTGAAACTAGTCACAAAGTAGCCAAGACAATTTAAATAACCCTAAAACAAAAATACTAAACTAAATCTATACTTAAAATAGCCTCAAACATGCCTCTGCATTTTAAGCTAATCAAATGGTTACTATTTGCAAAACAAAAAGGATAGGCAGAAAGGTCTTGTTTTTCTGAATCCAACGGTATAAAGTTTGCAAAATTCCAACGTGGGGTTCAAAAGATATAGGCAAATGAATTTGGATCAAATTTCTGATTTTAAATTCTATTCTCAGATCTAACCTAGTCACGTCATGTTCTCGATTCGCTGCACGGTTCGCGTTGGATCGAGCTCCACAGCCAGAGATCTAAATGAAATCTGGCGGCTCAGATCGCATCGCTTCGGGTTAAGTGGATCTATCCTAGCGCCACGATGCAGATCTAACGGTCGCTACTTCGCCAAGAATCTGGCGGCGCCGCTGCGGCTACCGGCGGAATCGTCGGTCGATGATGTTGCCGATGATGCAGACGGCGAGGAAGAAGGAGGAGTGGCTTACCGGGCTCAGGAGGTCACGGCGGCTTGTCGCATTTCGCGGTTGGTCAAGGGCGCCGGACAAGGTTGCGATTGCTCGCGGAGTTGCTGTGGGCGCCGCGTCGGGTGGTCGTCGTGGACGTCGCCGTGAATCACCCCAAGGCAAGTCGAGGACACGTTAGGTTCGCAGGTCAAGGCGAGTAGTGAGCATGAACTAGGAGGCGCGGGCGTCTGGACTTACCACTAGAGCTCGTCGGAGTTGATGTCGCCGCGGTGCTCGCGGTGTCAAGTGGAACCGGCGACCTGGGCAGTACCGGACAGACTAGCGAGGTCAGTAGATGCGCAAGGATTCACTGAGCAGGATAGCAAGAACGAGAGGCAGAGGGGAACACTGGGCTCACCGGAATCGATCGCCGGAGAGGTTCTCGTTCACCGGTGCAAAGCTGATTGAGGCGCTGGTGGCGGAGTGAGCGAGGTGTCTGGGGAAAAGATCGTGGAGCGTAGAGGATCTTATAGCCGGGAATCGACGAAACGCCGGGTTTAAAGCCCATTTACGCCGCCATTACCGTTTTCATGGGCGACGTGGTCGCAGGCGCGGTCTGGGGAAGACGAGGGCGACGTGGACCGGGCCCGTTTGTCAGCGAGGTGCGCGGTGTGCAGGTGGGGTCTGCCTGTCAGCGGCTGTCTGCGTGGGCTCGCGCGTGAGAGAAGAAAAAGGAGGACCCCGGGTGGGCTTGTTGGCTGGATCCATTGGCGGGCGATCGCCGCCGCCTTTTTCTTTTCTTTAGCCTTTTTCTTTTTCTAATTCTATTTTCTGAATAGAATTTGATATGAATTCAAATCCTTTTGAATTCAAATTTCTTTGGGGATTTTTGCAGGGTTCTTGTGGGTTCAAATGCAGTCAAATAACCATGTGGTTACCTTGCAAGGTTTGGTCAAGCTTGGGTTTCAAAATAAACAGAGACTTTGTCTCTTTGTCTCTAGTTGCCAATATTTGGAATGGGGTTTAGAAAATATTTCTAAATTGGAATTTTGGGTTTAAATGCTTCTCCTATTCTTTCCAACCATGGAGGCAAGCAAACAAGTACCTAAGCATTCAAGTCTCAAAAGGTGATGGCCAATTGAGATAAAATGCCCACATGAAATCATAGCTCAAACTTCTGCCTCTAAATGATTTTGAGAAAAACCCTATATGAATGAATGATGCAAGAATGATATGAATGAGTTTTGAAACATGATTTTTTTAGGGATGTTACATATATGTCATTGCATGTGTGTTCTTTTCCTAAACCACATGGATCCACTATATGCCATTGCATGTGTGTTCTTTTCATAAACCACATGGATCCACTAGAGTCATTGGATGTGTGTGTGTGTATTAGTGTTCATCGTTATGGTTTTGGAAAAGAACACATGCAATGATGCCACTCCACTATGTAGTGTTCTTTTCATAAATCACATGGATCCACTGATGTCATTGCATTTGTGTTCTTTTCAGAAACCACATGGATGCACTAGATGTCATTGCATGTGTGTTCTTTTCATAAACCACATGGATCCACTAGATGTCATTGCATGTGTGTTATTTTTCTAAACCACATGGATCCACTAGAGCCATTGCATGTGTCGTCTTTTCATAAACCACATGGATCCACTAGATGTCATTGCATGTGTGTTCTTTTCATAAACCACATGGATCCACTAGATGTCATTGCATGTGTGTTCTTTTCCTAAACCACATGGATCCACTAGAGTCATTGCATGTGTCTTCTTTTCATAAACCACATGGATCCACTAGAGTCATTGCATGTGTGTTCTTTTCATAAAACACATGGATCCACTAGATGTCATTGCATGTGTGTTCCTTTCCTAAACCACATGGATCCACTAAAGTCATTCCATGTGTGTTCTTTTCGTAAACCACATGGATTTACTAGATGTCATTGCATGGGTGTTCTTTTCATAAACCACGTGGATCCACTAGATTTCATTACATGTATGTTATTTTCCTAAACCACGTGGATCCACTAGATGTCATTGCATGTGTCTTCTTTTCATAAACCACATAGATCCACTAGATGTACTTGCATGTGTGTTCTTTTCCTAAACCACATGGATCCACCGATGTCATTGCATGTGTGTTATTTTCATAAACCACATGATCCACTGATGTCATTGCATGTGTGTTATTTTCATAAACCACATGGATCCACTAGATGTTATTGCATGTGTGTTATTTCATAAACCACATGGATTCACTTGATGTTATTCCATGTGTGTTCATTTCCTAAACCACATGGAGCCAGTAGAGTCATTGGATGTGTTTGTGTGTATTAGTGTGCACCATTGTGGTTTTGGAAAAGAATATATGCAATGATGCCACTCCAGCATGTGGTGTTGTTTTCATAAACCACATGAATCCACTGATGTCATTGCATGTGTGTTCTTTTCATAAACCAGATGGATCCACTAGATCTCATTGCATGCGTGTTATTTTCATAAACCACATGGATCCACTAGAGTCATTCCATGTGTGTTCTTTTCTTAAACCACATTGATCTACTAGATGTCATTACATGTGTGTTCTTTTCGTAAACCACATGGATCCATTAGATGCTATTGCATATGTGTTATTTTCCTAAACCACATGGATCCACTAGAGTCATTGCATGTGTGTTCTTTTCATAAACCACATGGATCCACTAGATGTCATTGCATGTGTGTTATTTCATCAACCACATGGATCCACTTGATGTCATTGGATGTGTGTTTATTTCCTAAACCACATGGATCCACTAGAGTCATTGGATGTGTTTGTCTGTATTAGTGTGCATTATTGTGGTTTTGGAACAGAATACATGCAATGATGCCACTCCACCATGTGGTGTTCTTTTCATAAACCACATGGATCCACAGATGTCATTGCATGTTTGTTCTTTTCATAAACCACGTGGATCCACTAGATGTCATTGCATGTGTATGCTTTTCATAAACCACATGGATCCACTAGATGTCATTGCATGTGTGTTCTTTTCCTAAACCACATGGATCCACTAGAGTCATTGCTTGTCTGCTCTTTTTATAAACCACATGGATCCACTAGATATCATTGCATTTGTTTTTTCCTAAACCACATGGATCCATTAGAGTCATTGCATGTGTGTTATTTTCATAAACGACATGAATCCACTAGATGTCATTGCATGTGTTGTTTTTCAAAAATCACATGGATCCACTAGATGGCATTCCATGTGTGTTCTTTTCCTAAACCACATAGATCCACTAGAGTCATTGCATGTGTGTTCTTTTCACAAACCACATGGATCCACTAGATATCATTGCATGTGTGTTATTATCCTAAACCACATGGATCCACTAGATGTCATTGCATATGTGTTCTTTTCCTAAACCACATGGATCCACTAGATTGCATTGCTTGTGTGTCCTTTTCCTAAAACACATTGATCCACTATATATTATTGCATGTGTGTTCTTTTCCTAAACCACATGGATCCACTAGCATCATTGGATGTGTGTGTGTGTGTATTAGTATGCATCGTTATGGTTTTGGAAATGAACACATGGAATGATGCCACTCCACCATGTGGTGTTCTTTTCATAAACCACATGGATCCACTGATGTCATTGCATGTGTGTTCTTTTCATAAACCACATGGATCCACTAGATGTTATTGCATGTGTATGCTTTTCATAAACCACATGGACCCACTAAATGTCATTACATGTGTGTTCTTTCCCTAAACCACATGGATCAACTAGAGACATTGCAAGCGTGCTCTTTTCATAAACCACATGGATCCACTAGATGTCATTGCATGTGTTTTTTTCATAAACCACATGGATCCATTAGAGTCATTGCATGTGTGTTCTTTTCATAAACTACATGGATCCACTAGATGTCATTGCATGTGTTGTTTTTCATAAACCACATGGATCCACTAGATGTCATTCCATGTGTGTTCTTTTCCTAAACCACATGGATCCACTAGACTCATTGCATGTGTGTTCTTTTCATAAACCAAATGGATCCACTAGATATCATTGCATGTGTGTTACTTTCCTAAACCACATGCATCCACTACCGTCATTGGATGTGTGTGTGTATTAGTGTTCATCCTTATGGTTTTGGAAAAGAACACATGCAATGATGCCACTCCACCATGTGGTGTTCTTTTCATAAACCACATGGATCCACTAATGTCATTACATTTGTGTTCTTTTCAGAAACCACATGGATGCAGTAGATGTCATTGCATGTGTGTTCTTTTCATAAACCACATGGATCCACTAGATGTCATTGCATGTGTGTTGTTTTCGTAAACCACATGGATCCAATAGATGTCATTGCATTTGTGTTATTTTCCAAAACCACATGGATCTACTAGAGCCATTGCATGTGTGTTATTTTCATAAAACACATGGATCCCCTAGATGTCATTGCATGTGAATTCTTTTCATAAACCACATGGATCCCCTAGATGTCATTGCATGTGTGTTCATTTTCTAAACAACATGGATCCACTAGAGTCATTGCATGTCTGCTCTTTCATAAACCACATGGATCCACTAGATGTCATTGCATGTGTTTTTTCCTAAACCACATGGATCCATTAGAGTCATTGCATGTGTGTTCTTTTCATAAACGACATGAATCCACTAGATGTCATTGCATGTGTTGTTTTTAATAACCACATGGATCCACTAGATGTCATTGCATTTGTGTTATTTTCCAAAACCACATGGATCCACTAGATTCATTGCATGTGTCTTCTTTTCATAAACCACATGGATCCACTAGAGTCATTGCATGTGTGTTCTTTTCCTAAACCACATGGATCCACTAGATGTCATTGTATATTTGTTCTTTTCATAAACCACATGGATCCACTAGAGTCATTGCATGTGTGTTATTTTCATAAAACACAAGGATCCCCTAGATGTCATTGCATGTGAATTCTTTTCATAAACCACATGGATCCCCTAGATGTCATTGCATGTGTGTTCATTTTCTAAACCACATGGATCCACTAGAGTCATTGCATGTGTGTTCTGTTCATAAACCACCCGAATCTAATAAATGTCATTGCACGTGTGTTCTTTTCCTAAACCACATGGATCCACTATATGTCATTTCATGTGAGTTCTTTTCCTAAACAACATGGATCCACTAGATGTCATTACATGTGTGTTCTTTACCTAAACAAAATGGATCCACTATATGCCATTGCATGTGTGTTCTTTTCATAAACCACATGGATCCACCATAATCATTGCATGTGTCTCCTTTTTCATAAACCACATTGATCCACTAGATGTCATTGCATGTGTGTTCTTTTCATAAACCACATGGATCCACTAGATGTCATTGCATGTGTGTTCTTTTCCTAAACAACATGGATCCACTAGATGTTATTACAAGTGTGTTCTTTCCTAAACCACATGGATCCACTATATGCCATTGCATGTCTGTTCTTTTCATAAACCACATGGATCCAGTAGAGTCATTGGATGTGTGTGTGTGTATTAGTGTTCATCGTTATGGTTTTGGAAAATAACACATGCAATGATGCCACTCCACCATGTGGTGTTCTTTTCATAAATCACATGGATCCACTAATGTCATTGCATTTGTGTTCTTTTCAGAAACCACATGGATGCACTAGATGTCATTGCATGTGTGTTCTTTACATAAACCACATGGATCCACTAGATGGCATTGCATGTGTGTTATTTTCCTAAACCACATGGATCCACTAGAGTCATTGCATGTGTCTTCTTTTAATAAACCACATGGATCCACTAGAGTCATTGCATGTGTGTTCTTTTCATAAACCACATGGATCCACTAGATGTCATTGCATGTGTGTTCTTTTCCTAAACCACATGGATCCACTAAAGTCATTCCATGTATGTTCTTTTCGTAAACCACATGGATCTACTAGATCTCATTGCATGTGTGTTCTTTTCATAAACCACATGGATCCAGTAGATGTCATTACATGTGTTTTCTTTTCCTAGACCACATTGATCCACTAGAGTCATTGCATGTGTCTTCTTTTCATAAAACACGTGGATCCACAAGATGTCATTGCATGCGTGTTCTTTTCATAAACCACATGGATCCACTAGATGTACTTCAATGTGTGTTCTTTTCCTAAACCACATGGATCCACTAGATGTCATTGCATGTGTGTTCTTTTCATAAACCACATGGATCCACTGATGTCATTGCATGTGTGTTATTTTCATAATCCACATGGATCCACTAGATGTTATTGCATGTGTGTTATTTCATAAACCACATGGATCCACTAGATGTCATTCCATGTGTGTTCTTTTCCTAAACCACATGGATCCACTAGATATCATTGCATGTGTGTTATTTTCCTAAACCACATGGATCCACTAGATGTCATTGCATGTGTGTTCTTTTCCTAAACCACTTGGATCCACTAGATGTCATTGCATGTGTGTTATTTTCCTAAACCACATGCATCCACTATATGTTATTGCATTTGTGTTCTTTTCATAAACCACATGGATCCACTAGCGTCATTGGATGTGTGTGTGTGTATTAGTGTTCATCGTTATGTTTTTGGAAAAGAACACATGCAATGATGCCACTCCACCATGTGGTGTTCTTTTCATAAACCACATGGATCCACTGATGTCATTGCATTTGTGTTCTTTTCAGAAACCACATGGATCCACTAGATGTCATTGCATTTGTGTTCTTTTCATAAACCACATGGTTCCACTTGATGTGATTGCATGTGTTGTTTTTCATAAACCACATGGATCCACTAGATGTCATTGCATTTGTGTTATTTTCCAAAACCACATGGATCCACTAGAGTCATTGCATGTGTCTTCTTTTCATAAACCACATGGATCCACTAGAGTCATTGCATGTGTGTTCTTTTCCTAAACCACATGGATCCACTAGATGTCATTGTATATTTGTTCTTTTCATAAACCACATGGATCCACTAGAGTCATTGCATGTGTGTTATTTTCATAAAACACAAGGATCCCCTAGATGTCATTGAATGTGAATTCTTTTCATAAACCACATGGATCCCCTATATGTCATTGCATGGGTGTTCATTTTCTAAACCACATGGATCCACTAGAGTCATTGCATGTGTGTTCTGTTCATAAACCACCCGGATCTAATAAATGTCATTGCATGTTTGTTTTTTTCCTAAACCACATGGATCCACTAGATGTCATTGCATATGTGTTCTTTTCCTAAACCACATGGATCCACTAGATGTCATTGCATGTGTGTTCTTTTCCTAAACCATGTGGATCCACTATATGTCATTGCATGTGTGTTCTTTTCATAAACAACATGGATCCACTATAGTCATTGGATGTGTGTGTATCAGTGTGCATCATTGTGGTTTTCGAAAAGAACACAAGCAATGATGCGACTCTAGCATGTGGTGTTCTTTTCCTAAACCACATGGATCCACTAGATGTGATTGCATGTGTGTTCTTTTCATAAACCATATGTTTCCGCTAATGTCATTGCATGTGTGTTCTTTTCATAAACCACATGGATCCACTAGATGTCGATGCATGTGTGTTCTTTTTATAAACCACATGGATCCACTAGATGTCAATGCATGTGTGTTCCTTTCCTAAACCACTTGGATCCACTAGAGTCATTGGATGTGTGTGTGTGTATTAGTGTATATCATTGTGGATATGGAAAAGAACGCATGCAACAATGCAACTCATGCATCTGGTGTTCTTTTCCTAAACCACATGGATCAACTAGATGTCATTGCATGTCTGTTCTTTTCATAAACCACATCGATCCACTGATGTCATTGCATGTGTGTTCTTTTCCTAAACCACATGGATCCACCAGAGTCATTGCATGTGTGTCCTTTTCATAAACCACATTGATCCACTAGATGTCATTGCATGTGTGTTGTTTTCGTAAACCACATGGATCCAGTAGATGTCATTGAATTTGTGTTATTTTCCAAAACCACATGGATCCACTAGAGTCATTGCATGTGTCTTCTTTTCATAAACCACATGGATCCACTAGAGTCATTGCATGTGTGTTCTTTTAATAAACCACATAGATCCACTATATGTCATTGCATGTGAGTTCTTTTCCTAAACAACATGGATCCACTAGATGTCATTACATGTGTGTTCTTTTCCTAAACAAAATGGATCCACTATATGCCATTGCATGTGTGTTCTTTTCATAAACCACATGGATCCACCATAAACATTGCATGTGTGTACTTTTCATAAACCACATGGATCCACTAGATGTCATTGCATGTGTGTTCTTTTCGTAAACAACATGGATCCACTAGATGTTATTGCAAGTGTGTTCTTTCCTAAACCACATGGATCCACTATATGCCATTGCATGTCTGTTCTTTTCATAAACCACATGGATCCAGTAGAGTCATTGGATGCGTGTGTGTATTAGTGTTCATCGTTATGGTTTTGGAAAAGAACACATGCAATGATGCCACTCCACCATGTGGTGTTCTTTTCATAAATGACATGGATCCACTAATGTCATTGCATTTGTGTTCTTCTCAGAAACCACATGGATGCACTAGATGTCATTGCATGTGTGTTCTTTACATAAACCACATGGATCCACTAGATGGCATTGCATGTGTGTTATTTTCCTAAACCACATGGATCCACTAGAGTCATTGCATGTGTCTTCTTTTCATAAACCACATGGATCCACTAGATGTCATTGCATGTGTGTTCTTTTCCTAAACCACATGGATCCACTAAACTTATTCCATGTATGTTCTTTTCGTAAACCACATGGATCTACTAGATGTCATTGCATGTGTGTTCTTTTCATAAACCACATGGATCCAGTAGATGTCATTGCATGTGTTTTCTTTTCCTAGACCACATTGATCCACTAGAGTCATTGCATGTGTCTTCTTTTCATAAAACACGTGGATCCACTAGATGTCATTGCATGCGTGTTCTTTTCATAAACCACATGGATCCACTAGATGTACTTCCATGTGTGTTCTTTTCCTAAACCACATGGATCCACTAGATGTCATTGCATGTGTGTTCTTTTCGTAAACAACATGGATCCACTAGATGTTATTGCAAGTGTGTTCTTTCCTAAACCACATGGATCCACTATATGCCATTGCATGTCTGTTCTTTTCATAAACCACATGGATCCAGTAGAGTCATTGGATGCGTGTGTGTATTAGTGTTCATCGTTATGGTTTTGGAAAAGAACACATGCAATGATGCCACTCCACCATGTGGTGTTCTTTTCATAAATGACATGGATCCACTAATGTCATTGCATTTGTGTTCTTCTCAGAAACCACATGGATGCACTAGATGTCATTGCATGTGTGTTCTTTACATAAACCACATGGATCCACTAGATGGCATTGCATGTGTGTTATTTTCCTAAACCACATGGATCCACTAGAGTCATTGCATGTGTCTTCTTTTCATAAACCACATGGATCCACTAGATGTCATTGCATGTGTGTTCTTTTCCTAAACCACATGGATCCACTAAACTTATTCCATGGATGTTCTTTTCGTAAACCACATGGATCTACTAGATGTCATTGCATGTGTGTTCTTTTCATAAACCACATGGATCCAGTAGATGTCATTGCATGTGTTTTCTTTTCCTAGACCACATTGATCCACTAGAGTCATTGCATGTGTCTTCTTTTCATAAAACACGTGGATCCACTAGATGTCATTGCATGCGTGTTCTTTTCATAAACCACATGGATCCACTAGATGTACTTCCATGTGTGTTCTTTTCCTAAACCACATGGATCCACTAGATGTCATTGCATGTGTGTTCTTTTCATAAACCACATGGATCCACTAGAGTCATTGCATGTGTGTTATTTTCATAAACCACATGGATCCACTAGATGTTATTGCATGTGTGTTATTTCATAAACCACATGGATCCACTAGATGTCATTCCATGTGTGTTCTTTTCCTAAACCACATGGATCCACTAGATATCATTGCATGTGTGTTGTTTTCCTAAACCACATGGATCCACTAGATGTCATTGCATGTGTGTTCTTTTCCCAAACCACTTGGATCCACTAGATTTCATTGCATGTGTGTTCTTTTCCTAAACCACATGCATCCACTATATGTTATTGCATTTGTGTTCTTTTCATAAACCACATGGATCCACCAGCGTCATTGGATGTGTGTGTGTATTAGTGTTCATCGTTATGGTTTTGGAAAAGACCACATGCAATGATGCCACTCCACCATGTGGTGTTCTTTTCATAAACCACATGGATCCACTAGATGTCATTGCATGTGTGTTCTTTTCATAAACCACATGGATCCACTTGATGTGATTGCATGTGTGTTGTTTTCGTAAACCACATGGATCCACTAGATGTCGTTGCATTTGTGTTATTTTCCTAAACCACATCGATCCACTAGAGTCATTGCATGTGTGTTATTTTCATAAAACATATGGATCCTCTAGATGTCATTGCATGTGAATTCATTTCATAAACCACATGGATCGCCTCGATGTCATTGCATGTGTGTTCATTTTCTAAACCACATGGATCCACTAGAGTCATTGCATGTGTGTTCTGTTCATAAACCACCCGGATCCAATCGATGCCATTGCATGTGTGTTCTTTTCCTAAACCACATGGATCCACTAGATGTCATTGCATATGTGTTCATTTCCTAAACCACATAGATCCACTAGATGTCATTGCATGTGTGTTTTTTTCGTACACCACGTGGATCTACTATATGTCATTACATGTGTGTTCTTTTTATAAACCACATGGATCCACTAGAGTCATTGCATGTGTGTTCTTTTAATAAACCACATGGATCCACTAGATGTCATTGCATGTGTGTTCTTTTCCTAAACAACTTGGATCTACTAGATGTCATTGCATGTGTGTTCTTTTCCTAAACCACATGGATCCACTATATGCCATTGCATGTGTGTTCTTTTCATAAACCACATGGATCCACTAGAGTCATTGGATGTGTGTGTGTGTATTAGTGTTCATCGTTATGGTTTTGGAAAATAACACATGCAATGATGCCACTCCACTATGTGGTGTTCTTTTCATAAATCACATGGATCCACTGATGTCATTGCATTTGTGTCCTTTTCGGAAACAACATGGATGCACCAGATGTCATTGCATGTGTGTTATTTTCATAAACCACATGGATCCACTAGATGTCATTGCATGTGTGTTATTTGTCTAAACCACATGGATCCACTAGAGTCATTGCAGGTGTCTTCTTTTCATAAACCACATGGATCCACTAGATGTCATTGCATGTGTGTTCTTTTCATAAACCACATGGATCCACTAGATGTCATTGCATGTGTGTTCTTTTCCTAAACCACATGGATCCACTAGAGTCATTGCATGTGTCTTGTTTTCATAAACCACATGGATCCACTAGATGTACTTCCATGTGTGTTCTTTTCCTAAACCACATGGATCCACTAGATGTCATTGCATGTGTGTTCTTTTCATAAACCACATGGATCCAGTGATGTCATTGCATGTGTGTTATTTTCATAAACCACATGGATCCACTAGATGTTATTGCATGTGTGTTATTTCATAAACCACATGGATCCACTAGATGTCATTCCATGTGTGTTCTTTTCCTAAACCACATGGATCCACTAGATATCATTGCATGTGTGTTATTTTCCAAAACCACATGGATCCACTAGATGTCATCGTATGTGTGTTCTTTTCCTAAACCACTTGGATCCACTAGATGTCATTGCATGTGTGTTCTTTTCCTAAACCACATGCATCCACTATATGTTATTGCATTTGTGTTCTTTTCATAAACCACATGGATCCACTAGCATCATTGGATGTGTGTGTGTATTAGTGTTCATCGTTATGGTTTTGGAAAAGAACATATGCAACGATGCCACTCCACCATGTGGTGTTCTTTTCATAAACCACATGGATCCACTGATGTCATTGCATTTGTGTTCTTTTCAGAAACCACATGGATCCACTAGATGTCATTGCATGTGTGTTCTTTTCATAAACCACATGGATCCACTTGATGTGATTGCATGTGTGTTATTTTCGTAAACCACATGGATCCACTAGATGTCATTGCATTTGTGTTATTTTCCTAAACCCCATCGATCCACTAGAGTCATTGCATGTGTGTTATTTTCATAAAACACATGGATCCTCTAGATGTCATTGCATGTGAATTCTTTTCATAAACCACATGGATCGCCTCGATGTCATTGCATGTGTGTTCATTTTCTAAACCACATGGATCCACTAGAGTCATTGCATGTGTGTTCTGTTCATAAACCACCCGGATCCAATAGATGCCATTGCATGTGTGTTCTTTTCCTAAAGCACATGGATCCACTAGATGTCATTGCATATGTGTTCTTTTCCTAAACCACATAGATCCACTAGATGTTATTGCATGTGTGTTTTTTTTATACACCACGTGGATCCACTATATGTCATTGCATGTGTGTTCTTTTCATAAACCACATGGATCCACTAGAGTCATTGCATGTGTGTTCTTTTCATAAACCACATGGATCCACTAGATGTCATTGCATGTGTGTTCTTTTCCTAAACAACATGGATCTACTATATGTCATTGTGTAAGATCCCTCCTTAATAAAGGAAAAAGATCCCTGTGTTTACAATGCTAGTCCCTGGATCAATAGCTAGCATCCACAGTTCAGATGTAATATCAAGAAACAAAGGTCATAATACAACTTTATAACCAGGAGTAACATAATTTTTATTACATCAAACATAGCTCATCGGCTATTTATAGTACATTGTAGCGGAATAACTATAGTCATGGGTCCTTCATCTTCAAGTGCCACAGGCAGATGTTGGTTGTAGACTTTGTAATCCTAATCAATCAATCCTCACTAAAATAATCAAACCTGCAACATAATAAGTTACAGCCGCAAGGGTCAATACATTTGAATTGTATTGGCAAGTGATACTTTGGGAGTATAGTGGAGTCTATCATCTATATGCATTTGGCTAAGTGGAGTTGAGGCTTTGCATTGCTCAAAATAGATTTTTCCTATTATTTTGAAAATAAGTTTTGTTTGGCAAAAACAAATTCCAAGGCATCTACCAATCAAAGACTGAAGATCCACTCAGGGCATCTACCAATCAGAGACTGAAGATTATCTTGGCAAAAACAATTTTCTTAACCAAAGATTGAAGATCCTATCAAGGCATCTACCAATCAAATATTGAAGAATTCACACAACCCTTGTTCACCCACAAATTTTATTTAGAAATTGGAGTGATGAGATTCTTGATTGCTTCCATGTTTTGATGCTCAAATTGTCCTTTACCAGGGACATGGCTAAGTACTTAGGTTTTACACTCTGCAGAGGTGGTGCACTTTACCCACAAGACTTGGTTTCCCAAGACAAAATCTTTCAGAAGCTTTCCCTTAGACCAACATGGACGCGCTCCAACCTGTCAATCACTACCACCCACTGTCCATGTGGCTAAGTTCTTGCAACCTATATGATCATGGCAGAGCCCATATTGCCAAGTGGTTGCACTTGAAGCTTCTCAACATTTGACATCTCAAATCTCTTTGTTTCCTGGGTGGCCATCCACAAGTGAGATACACAAGCCAAGTCCATGGCCTTGTGAACCACTCAACATAAACCATTCCATCCATTCCACCCAGGTGATTTATTAACTTAGTTGTTTTATTAAACAAAACACAAGTCCATAGACTTAGGAATTTTCATAGCATGATTATATATATATCCCACCCAGGTTTTCTATTAGCTAGGCTAAGCTTGATAGTAATAGGATTCTTAACTTAGGTAAATCCTTCTAAGGATTCATTCTACTAGTTTTCCTATAGCAAAGTCTATTCTTAGCAAAATAAAACCATGCAAGTTTTACTTAGCAAAAACACTAATGCATATTGAAAATAATGGGATAATGATATGAAGCATCACTTGCCTTTTTGGTAGAGGGTATAGGTTCACTCCTTGTCCTTGCAACACTCACACTCTTCAAGTCACTACAATCAATCAAGCAAGGTACAAACTCAATCTACCAATCAAGCAAAACAACTCACACATAAAATAACAAAGTCAAAGAAATGCATGCAAGCATGCCAAGCTTTGCTTTGTTTGCAAAAGTGGTTCCTAGTGGGTCATAGACATTTGGGTATACCTAATGGTCATTTTGTAAAGTGGCAAAGTCATGCATAAGCATGCAAAGGTTGGTTCTATTGTAGGGATGGTCTTCACTAGGCTTCTAAACTTTGTAAGTTCCAAATTGGTCATTTACCAAAGTGGCAAGTCATTTGCAAAGAGGTTTCACTTCAAAACCATTTGCAAAACATAGTGTCACTCTATGTGGTGTAGAAATATTTCTACTAGGGTATTAACCTATAGGTTCCACCAAATGAGTTGCTATTGCAAAACTTGGTGTTTGGGTCAGTAGGTTTGGTCCAAAACATCATCTCAAAGTTTTCTTTATGAAAGCATTTTCATAAACAAAACAAATAGTTTTAGTTAGCTAAAAATGGACTAAACTAATTAATCCATCCTATTCTTTTCCAAAATCACTTTCCAAACTATGGGTTGGTTCCTAGGGTCAGTAAGGTCACAACAAACTATTTGGCAAAGGTTTTAACTTTAAAATCATTTTTAAATGATTTTTCTAATGTTAGCAAGCACTCAAATGTTTCTGCATAATCAATCACTCTATCCAATACTATTTACTAAACTAAGGGTAGGTTTGGTTAGGTCTTGTCTTGCTGATTCCAACGACATCAAATTTGTAAAATTTGGACGTGTGGATCAAAAGATACAAGGGTTTGAAAATGGCACAAGTTTCGCTTTCAAATTCTAATTCAGATCTAACATCGCCACGCGTGGCGTGTTCATCTGGTCGATACCGTTCGAGTGATGCAGTGCGTTAGATCTAAGTTAGATCGTGCTTAGGTAGCGCTGCGTTAAGTGAACTAATCTAATGTGATCCGGATCGAACGGTTGCGGGTGCTCGACCACGAGCGGCGCCAAGTGGCATACCGGCGGCGGAGCGGTTGGTCGATAACGGTGCCGGCGATGCAGAAAGCGAGAGAGAAAGGGGGCATGCTCACCGGCTCGGGGATCACGTCGGTTCGGGAGGTGTTGGTCGGCGAGGGGCGCGGTGAGCTTGATTGTCGCCGGAGTTGTCATGCGAGCGAGGTTCTCGGTGGTCGCTGCGTGGCGTGCGTGAATCAACTCAAGGCAAACGAAAAGCACGGCCGAGATGCGCAAGACACGACAAAAGGTGTGCGTGATCGAGAGGGTGCGGGGCGGTCGGATTCTACCTGTGGGCTTCGCCGGAGAGGAAGCAGACACGGTGGCGTTTAGAGCTTGTCGGAGTCGTCGCTGGAGATCGCCCTAAGGCAAAGGAGAGGCAGGGTTAGGTGCGCACGAGGGTCGCGAACGAGGGAGCATCATTGAGAGGCCGGGAGGTCTGTGCTCACCGGGAATGTCGCCAGAGTTGGAACAGACGGCGGCGGCCGCAGGTCGTCGTTGAAGGCGAGGTTTCAGGCACCCGCGTTCGAACGGAGGGCACGGTGAAGCACCTGAGTGTGGAGTATGCGGCGCGTGGTCAATGAGGCAAGCGGTGGTCTCGTGAATTGTCACCGAACATCGCGGAGCAGAGGGCTTCGAGGAGGAATTGAGGCGGCCTGGGGCGAGCTTGGGAAGGGGTCCGAGGAAAAGACAGAGGAGAGGAAGGCGTTTAAGAGGCGCTGTCGGGCGAGGGATTAACGCAGCTTACGCGAATTGATGCGCTTTCAACGGCAGAAACGGCAGCTCTGGGGAGAAGAAGTCGCGGGAAGACGATGGCTAGAGAAGTGGGACCGACGCTGCTGGGAAAAGAAAGGAGGGGAGGTCCACCGGTCACCTGTGGGTTTTTTCATGTGAAAAACGGTTCGAGGAAGAATAAGTGGAGGTGGGGTCTGTTGTCAGCGAGAGAGGGAGAGGGAGAAGTGGGTCCGGGCTGTCAGTCTCTTTGCGGGTCTGTTCCCGAGTGAGAAAAGAAACACTTCGAGGGAGGGAGTACTGGGCTGGACTGGCTTAGTGGGCTGGGCCTGTTTCCACTATTTTTTTCCTGTCTGCCTTCTTTTTCTTTTTCTAATTCTTTTCTTTTCAATTTCCAAACAATTATTCAAACAATTCAATCAAGATTCAAACATTCAAACAAGCACTCAACTTTTATTTGAATTTGCTTCGCTTTGACAACATAATCCAAATCCAAAATGAAATAATAATATTTTATTTATTTTAAGATCCATTTATAATTTAAATAAAATGGATCTTTGATTTATTAATAGTGTTTGATTTATTTTAAATAAAATTTCCATTTGGAATCCAATTATTTTCAAAACCAAACCAGAAGGTTTAATTTGAAAAATAAAAGAATACTTGGAAACTTATTTAAATAAATAAATAAGTTTTGGTGTTTAATTAAAATGGGAAAGCCTTTACTTAAATAAAATTGGATAATTAAATCCTTATTATTTTATTTAAATAATCCTTTACTCATTTTAATCAAAGCAAAACCTTTTAATAAAAGATTTCAAAGTAGTAATAAAATATTTGGTGTTCATTTAAAATGGGAAAAGCTTTTACTTAAATAAAATTGGATATTTAAACTTTTATTATTTTATTTAAATAAACCTTTACTCATTTTATCAAAACAAAATATTTTATTACAAAAGCTTGGCCAAATTTAATTTGGCTCACCTTTTCATTTGAAACCAAAGTCTTTTATTAAAAGATCTAAATTTGTATTTCCAAAACAATTTATTTTTCCTTTAACAAAGGTTTATTTTTTTGATCCTTTTAGGATTTCTTGATCACCAATTGGTGTGGGCTTTTGGTAAGGGCTTTATTGGCTTTGGAAATTCAATTTCCTTCTCTTATTGTATCCACAAGATTTTGTCTAAGGTTCCAAACTAAGTGAAACCAACCTCTATGGTCTTTCTTGATCCTTTGTGAAAATTTGTTGATCAAATTTGGTATGGATCAAATCCATAGATTTGGAGATACTTTGGAAAATGATTTCCTTCCATTAGGGTTTAGGGTTTTTGATTTATTTTCCAGGTGTTCAAATTTCTAGATACATTCATTGAGGAATGCATTTCCCTTGATTTGGATTTTGTTGAATTCAAACTTCGCCAAGGTTTGTTCAAGATGGGATTACAAGTCTCCTTATAGAAATAAAAGTTTCTTTTCACCCTGATTTTCAACAAAAATTTATTTTGTTATTTTAATTTTCACATTACAAGATTTGGAAAATCTTGGGATGTGACAGTTACCACTTAAAATAAATCTCGTCCCGAGATTTGGGGAGGCTAGGGTTACAAGCAGGTTCAAAACAACTAGGGTACTACCACCCTTAAAAATTTTCCAACTAAACTTCATCTTGGCTTGCTTGGAATCTTGATGAAACTTCCTTGGGAAAACTTCTGCATAGTGGTCTTTATTTCCATACTTGACTCATGGGCCAAGGTTGAGATCCTTCATAGGCTTGTTTATCTTGTTCTTCATCTTTTCTGGACAATTGCTTACATAGTGTCCTGGTTCCTTGCAATTGAAACAGTGGATATCTTGGAGTTCTTTACGTTGCTTTTGTGGACAAGTGGCTACATAGTGGCCTGGTTCTTTGCAGTTGTTGCACACTACTTGGTCCATCCTTTTATTCTTTATGGACTCTGGGCATCCACTGGGGTTGTGTCCCATTTCCTTACATTTACGACATTGCACAAGGCTCATGTCTTGCTTTGGTTTCTTCTTTGATCCTTTGAATTGGGTTGTCTTGTTTGGAGGTATAAGTGGTCCTTTTCCTTTGTCATCAACATTCTTGGCATACTTAGATCCTTCTTGTTTCCTTTGTTCAACAATGGCATAGATGGGGCATTGGATAGGAACATGGTCATTTCCTTCACAAAGGTAACAAGTAACTTGAGATGTGGGGCATTGGCCAACTGGATGTTCCTCTTCACAATTGGGGCATTGATCTTCATGCTCTTTGGATGTATGATCCTTGTCTCCACAAATAATGCAAGCTAGGGCTCCATCTAGAATAACATTCTTGTCATCCTTGTTGTCATACACTCTTTTGGGATAGTTTTCCATGCTGATCATTTGATTAGTCACCTTAAGCATCAGTTGGGATTGTTATTCCAAAAACTTTTGCAAGGTAGGGTCTTTATCACTATTGTTGGCTATGAACTGAGCTATTAGTTGGCTCAATTGGTGTTGGGTTGCTAGGAGTTCTCTCATGTTGTCCTCTTGGTTGTTGTTGTTGTCACCATCCTTGATGTTGGAGTTTCTTGGAGAAGTCATCTGTTTGGGTTGGAGGGGATTAGAATAGGCAAAAGGTTTTTCTAAGAAGTCAATTCTATTCACACACTTCACATTTCACACAAGCAATGTGCAAGCAATCACAATCACACATTCCACTCAAACAACATGTTTCAAGCACATACTTAGACAACAAAATAATTTTTGTTACACCACATAAGTTGGTGGGTTTGACTTAACTAAAATATGGTGGTCCATCTACATGGTTTACTTGTGATCTCTCCATTCTTCTTGTTTGAGATCTTTGTATCCTTGGAGAATTCTTGTGTCTTGGTCACAAATCTTCAAAGGTGATGATGGCTTCTTCTAAGTTGTGTTTCCTTAGTCTTCAAATGAAATGTTACTCAAGACTTGTATTCTTTAGTGACATCCAAGTTGAAGTCCTTGGTGTACATGTTGAAGATGTTGAAGAAGTTGAAGTCATTAGAGTTGAAAGTGTTGAAGAAGTCCTTTGCACATGGTGTAGTCTTTGGTCATGGGGTAGGCTTTCCATTAAGTTTGAAGTAGAAGAGAAGTAGAGTTGAAACCAAAATGGTTGAGGAAAGAGTTTACAAGATTGTTTTTGTAAATAAGTTTTGGAACAAAATAACTCCTATTTTTCTAAGGGTTTTTGTCCAAACCTAGGGTTACAAATCCTACAGGCAACACAATGCTCTGATACCATTCTGTAAGATCCCTCCTTAATAAAGGAAAAAGATCCCTGTGTTTACAATGCTAGTCCCTGGATCAATAGCTAGCATCCACAGTTCAGATGTAATATCAAGAAACAAAGGTCATAATACAACTTTATAACCAAGAGTACCATAATTTTTATTACATCAAACATAGCTCATCGGCTATTTATAGTACATTGCAGCGGAATAACTATAGTCATGGGTCCTTCATCTTCAAGTGCCACAGGCAGATGTTGGTTGTAGACTTTGTAATCCTAATCAATCAATCCTCACTAAAATAATCAAACCTGCAACATAATAAGTTACAGCCGCAAGGGTCAATACATTTGAATTGTATTGGCAAGTGATACTTTGGGAGTATAGTGGAGTCAATCATCTATATGCATTTGGCTAAGTGGAGTTGAGGCTTTGCATTGCTCAAAATAGATTTTTCCTATTATTTTGAAAATAAGTTTTGTTTGGCAAAAACAAATTCCAAGGCATCTACCAATCAAAGACTGAAGATCCACTCAGGGCATCTACCAATCAGAGACTGAAGATTATCTTGGCAAAAACAATTTTCTTAACCAAAGATTGAAGATCCTATCAAGGCATCTACCAATCAAAGATTGAAGAATTCACACAACCCTTGTTCACCCACAAATTTTATTTAGAAATTGGAGTGATGAGATTCTTGATTGCTTCCATGTTTTGATGCTCAAATTGTCCTTTACCAGGGACATGGCTAAGTACTTAGGTTTTACACTCTGCAGAGGTGGTGCACTTTACCCACAAGACTTGGTTTCCCAAGACAAAATCTTTCAGAAGCTTTCCCTTAGACCAACATGGACGCGCTCCAACCTGTCAATCACTACCACCCACTGTCCATGTGGCTAAGTTCTTGCAACCTATATGATCATGGCAGAGCCCATATTGCCAAGTGGTTGCACTTGAAGCTTCTCAACATTTGACATCTCAAATCTCTTTGTTTCCTGGGTGGCCATCCACAAGTGAGATACACAAGCCAAGTCCATGGCCTTGTGAACCACTCAACATAAACCATTCCATCCATTCCACCCAGGTGATTTATTAACTTAGTTGTTTTATTAAACAAAACACAAGTCCATAGACTTAGGAATTTTCATAGCATGATTATATATATATCCCACCCAGGTTTTCTATTAGCTAGGCTAAGCTTGATAGTAATAGGATTCTTAACTTAGGTAAATCCTTCTAAGGATTCATTCTACTAGTTTTCCTATAGCAAAGTCTATTCTTAGCAAAATAAAACCATGCAAGTTTTACTTAGCAAAAACACTAATGCATATTGAAAATAATGGGATAATGATATGAAGCATCACTTGCCTTTTTGGTAGAGGGTATAGGTTCACTCCTTGTCCTTGCAACACTCACACTCTTCAAGTCACTACAATCAATCAAGCAAGGTACAAACTCAATCTACCAATCAAGCAAAACAACTCACACATAAAATAACAAAGTCAAAGAAATGCATGCAAGCATGCCAAGCTTTGCTTTGTTTGCAAAAGTGGTTCCTAGTGGGTCATAGACATTTGGGTATACCTAATGGTCATTTTGTAAAGTGGCAAAGTCATGCATAAGCATGCAAAGGTTGGTTCTATTGTAGGGATGGTCTTCACTAGGCTTCTAAACTTTGTAAGTTCCAAATTGGTCATTTACCAAAGTGGCAAGTCATTTGCAAAGAGGTTTCACTTCAAAACCATTTGCAAAACATAGTGTCACTCTATGTGGTGTATAAATATTTCTACTAGGGTATTAACCTATAGGTTCCACCAAATGAGTTGCTATTGCAAAACTTGGTGTTTGGGTCAGTAGGTTTGGTCCAAAACATCATCTCAAAGTTTTCTTTATGAAAGCATTTTCATAAACAAAACAAATAGTTTTAGTTAGCTAAAAATGGACTAAACTAATTAATCCATCCTATTCTTTTCCAAAATCACTTTCCAAACTATGGGTTGGTTCCTAGGGTCAGTAAGGTCACAACAAACTATTTGGCAAAGGTTTTAACTTTAAAATCATTTTTAAATGATTTTTCTAATGTTAGCAAGCACTCAAATGTTTCTGCATAATCAATCACTCTATCCAATACTATTTACTAAACTAAGGGTAGGTTTGGTTAGGTCTTGTCTTGCTGATTCCAACGACATCAAATTTGTAAAATTTGGACGGTGGATCAAAAGATACAAGGGTTTGAAAATGGCACAAGTTTCGCTTTTCAAATTCTAATTCAGATCTATCGCCACGCGGCGTGTTCTTCGGTCGATACCGGTTCGGCCGGATCGAGTCTTGGTGCGTTAGATCTAAGTTAGATCGTTACGTTAAGTGAACTAATCTAATTTGCTGATCTAATCGAACGGTTGCTGGGTGCTCGACGCAGTGGCGCCGCGGGCTACCGGCGGTGCGAGCGGTTGGTCGATAACGGTGCGATGCAGAAAGCGAGAGAAAGGGGCATGCTCACCGGGCTCGGGGATCACGTCGGTTCGGGAGGTGTTGGTCGGGCGAGGCGCGACGGGTGAGCTTGATTGCTCACGGAGTTGCTGCGGCGGCGAGGTTCGGGTGGTCGCTGCGTTGGCGTTCGTGAATCAACTCAAGGCAAACGAGCACGGTCGATGCGCCAAGACACGGCAGTGTGTGCGTGATCGAGAGGGTGCGGGCGGTCGATTCTACCCGTGGCTTCCGGAGAGGAAGCGAACGGCGGTGGCGTTTAGAGCTTGTCGAGTCGCCTGGAGATCGCCCTAAGGCAAAGGAGAGGCAGGTTAGGTGCGCACGAGGGTCGCGAACGAGGGAGCATCATTGAGAGGTGCCGGGAGGTCTCAGGCTCACCGGGAATGTCGCCAGTAGTTGGAACAGACGGCGCTGCAGGTCGCCGTTGAAGGCGAGGTTTCAGGCACCTGGCTCGAACGGAGGGCACACGAAGCCAAGAGGTGTGGAGTATGTGTGCGTGGTCAATGAGGCAAGGGGCAGTGAGGTCTCGTCGGAATTGTCACCGGAACATCGTCGGAGCAGAGGGCGTTCGAGGAGGAATTGAGGCGGCCTGGGGGCGAGCTTGGGGAAGGGGTCTGAGGGAAAAGACAGAGGAGAGGAAGGCGTTTAAGTAGGCGTCGTCGCGGCGAGGGATTAACGCAGCGTTTACGCGAATTGATGCGAGCTTTCAACGGGCAGAAACGGCAGCGTCGTCTGGGGGAGAAGAAGTCGCGGGGAAGACGATGGCTAGAGAAGTGGGACCGACGCGTCAGTGGGAAAAAGAAAGGAGGGGGAGGTCCACCGGTCAGCTGCTGTGTGGGTTTCTTTCGCGGTACAGAAAAACGGTTCGAGGAAGAATAAGTGGAGGTGGGGTCTGTTGTCAGCGAGAGAGGGAGAGGGAGAAGTGGGTCCGGGCTGTCAGTCTCTTTGCGGGTCTGTTCCCGAGTGAGAAAAGAAACACTTCGAGGGAGGGAGTACTGGGCTGGACTGGCTTAGTGGGCTGGGCCTGTTTCCACTATTTTTTTCTGTCGCTTTCTTTTTCTTTTTCTAATTCTTTTCTGTTTTCAATTTCCAAACAATTATTCAAACAATTCAATCAAGATTCAAACATTCAAACAAGCACTCAACTTTTCATTTGAATTTGGTTCTGTTTGACAACATAATCCAAATCCAAAATGAAATAATAATATTTTTATTTATTTTTAAGATCCATTTATAATTTAAATAAAATGGATCTTTGATTTATTAATAGTGTTTGATTTATTTTAAATAAAATTTCCATTTGGAATCCAATTATTTTCAAAACCAAACCAGAAGGTTTAATTTGAAAAATAAAAGAATACTTGGAAACTTATTTAAATAAATAAATAAGTTTTGGTGTTTAATTAAAATGGGAAAGCCTTTACTTAAATAAAATTGGATAATTAAATCCTTATTATTTTATTTAAATAATCCTTTACTCATTTTAATCAAAGCAAAACCTTTTAATAAAAGATTTCAAAGTAGTAATAAAATATTTGGTGTTCATTTAAAATGGGAAAAGCTTTTACTTAAATAAAATTGGATATTTAAATCCTTTATTATTTTATTTAAATAAACCTTTACTCATTTTATCAAAACAAAATATTTTATTACAAAAGCTTGGCCAAATTTAATTTGGCTCACCTTTTCATTTGAAACCAAAGTCTTTTATTAAAAGATCTAAATTTGTATTTCCAAAACAATTTATTTTTCCTTTAACAAAGGTTTATTTTTTTGATCCTTTTAGGATTTCTTGATCACCAATTGGTGTGGGCTTTTGGTAAGGGCTTTATTGGCTTTGGAAATTCAATTTCCTTCTCTTATTGTATCCACAAGATTTTGTCTAAGGTTCCAAACTAAGTGAAACCAACCTCTATGGTCTTTCTTGATCCTTTGTGAAAATTTGTTGATCAAATTTGGTATGGATCAAATCCATAGATTTGGAGATACTTTGGAAAATGATTTCCTTCCATTAGGGTTTAGGGTTTTTGATTTATTTTCCAGGTGTTCAAATTTCTAGATACATTCATTGAGGAATGCATTTCCCTTGATTTGGATTTTTGTTGAATTCAAACTTCTGCCAAGGTTTGTTCAAGATGGGATTTCAAGTCTCCTTTTAGAAATAAAAGTTTCTTTTCACACTGATTTTCAACAAAAATTTATTTTGTTATTTTATTTTTCACATTACAAGATTTGGAAAATCTTGGGATGTGACAGGCTACCACCCTTAAAATAAATCTCGTCCCGAGATTTGGGGAGGCTAGGGTTACAAGCAGGTTCAAAACAACTAGGGTACTACCACCCTTAAAAATTTTCCAACTAAACTTCATCTTGGCTTGCTTGGAATCTTGATGAAACTTCCTTGGGAAAACTTCTGCATAGTGGTCTTTATTTCCATACTTGACTCATGGGCCAAGGTTGAGATCCTTCATAGGCTTGTTTATCTTGTTCTTCATCTTTTCTGGACAATTGCTTACATAGTGTCCTGGTTCCTTGCAATTGAAACAGTGGATATCTTGGAGTTCTTTACGTTGCTTTTGTGGACAAGTGGCTACATAGTGGCCTGGTTCTTTGCAGTTGTTGCACACTACTTGGTCCATCCTTTTATTCTTTATGGACTCTGGGCATCCACTGGGGTTGTGTCCCATTTCTTACATTTACGACATTGCACAAGGCTCATGTCTTGCTTTGGTTTCTTCTTTGATCCTTTGAATTGGGTTGTCTTGTTTGGAGGTATAAGTGGTCCTTTTCCTTTGTCATCAACATTCTTGGCATACTTAGATCCTTCTTGTTTCCTTTGTTCAACAATGGCATAGATGGGGCATTGGATAGGAACATGGTCATTTCCTTCACAAAGGTAACAAGTAACTTGAGATGTGGGGCATTGGCCAACTGGATGTTCCTCTTCACAATTGGGGCATTGATCTTCATGCTCTTTGGATGCATGATCCTTGTCTCCACAAATAATGCAAGCTGGGGCTCCATCTAGAATAACATTCTTGTCATCCTTGTTGTCATACACTCTTTTGGGATAGTTTTCTTCCATGCTGATCATTTGATTAGTCACCTTAAGCATCAGTTGGGATTGTTCTTCCAAAAACTTTTGCAAGGTAGGGTCTTTATCACTATTGTTGGCTATGAACTGAGCTATTAGTTGGCTCAATTGGTGTTGGGTTGCTAGGAGTTCTCTCATGTTGTCCTCTTGGTTGTTGTTGTTGTCACCATCCTTGATGTTGGAGTTTCTTGGAGAAGTCATCTGTTGGAGTGGATTAGAATAGGCAAAAGGTTTTTCTAAGAAGTCAATTCTATTCACACACTTCACATTTCACACAAGCAATGTGCAAGCAATCACAATCACACATTCCACTCAAACAACATGTTTCAAGCACATACTTAGACAACAAAATAATTTTTGTTACACCACATAAGTTGGTGGGTTTGACTTAACTAAAATATGGTGGTCCATCTACATGGTTTACTTGTGATCTCTCCATTCTTCTTGTTTGAGATCTTTGTATCCTTGGAGAATTCTTGTGTCTTGGTCACAAATCTTCAAAGGTGATGATGGCTTCTTCTAAGTTGTGTTTCCTTAGTCTTCAAATGAAATGTTACTCAAGACTTGTATTCTTTAGTGACATCCAAGTTGAAGTCCTTGGTGTACATGTTGAAGATGTTGAAGAAGTTGAAGTCACTAGAGTTGAAAGTGTTGAAGAAGTCCTTTGCACATGGTGTAGTCTTTGGTCATGGGGTAGGCTTTCCATTAAGTTTGAAGTAGAAGAGAAGTAGAGTTGAAACCAAAATGGTTGAGGAAAGAGTTTACAAGATTGTTTTTGTAAATAAGTTTTTGGAACAAAATAACTCCTATTTTTCTAAGGGTTTTTGTCCAAACCTAGGGTTACAAATCCTACAGGCAACACAATGCTCTGATACCATTCTGTAAGATCCCTCCTTAATAAAGGAAAAAGATCCCTGTGTTTACAATGCTAGTCCCTGGATCAATAGCTAGCATCCACAGTTCAGATGTAATATCAAGAAACAAAGGTCATAATACAACTTTATAACCAAGAGTACCATAATTTTTATTACATCAAACATAGCTCATCGGCTATTTATAGTACATTGCAGCGGAATAACTATAGTCATGGGTCCTTCATCTTCAAGTGCCACAGGCAGATGTTGGTTGTAGACTTTGTAATCCTAATCAATCAATCCTCACTAAAATAATCAAACCTGCAACATAATAAGTTACAGCCGCAAGGGTCAATACATTTGAATTGTATTGGCAAGTGATACTTTGGGAGTATAGTGGAGTCTATCATGTCCTAAACCACATGGATGCACTAGATGTCATTGCATGTGTGTTCTTTTCATAAACCACATGGATCCACTAGATGTCATTGCATGTGTGTTATTTTTCTAAACCACATGGATCCACTAGAGTCATTGCATGTGTTGTCTTTTCATAAACCACATGGATCCACTAGATGTCATTGCATGTGTGTTCTTTTCATAAACCACATAGATCCACTAGATGTCATTGCATGTGTGTTCTTTTCCTAAACCACATGGATCCACTAGAGTCATTGCATGTGTCTTCTTTTCATAAACCACATGGATCCACTAGAGTCATTGCATGTTTGTTCTTTTCATAAAACACATGGATCCACTAGATGTCATTGCATGTGTGTTCTTTTCCTAAACCACATGGATCCACTAAAGTCATTCGATGTGTGTTCTTTTCGTAAACCACATGGATCTACTAGATGTCATTGCATGGGTGTTCTTTTCATAAACCACGTGGATCCACTAGATTTCATTACATGTATTTTATTTTCCTAAACCACGTGGATCCACTAGATGTCATTGCATGTGTCTTCTTTTCATAAACCACATGGATCCACTAGATGTCATTGCATGCGTGTTCTTTTCATAAACCACATTGATCCACTAGATGTACTTGCATGTGTGTTCTTTTCCTAAACCACATGGATCCACTGATGTCATTGCATGTGTGTTATTTTCATAAACCACATGGATCCACTGATTTCATTGCATGTGTGTTATTTTCATAAACCACATGGATCCACTAGATGTTATTGCATGTGTGTTATTTCATAAACCACATGGCTTCACTTGATGTCATTCCATGTGTGTTCATTTCCTAAACCACATGGAGCCAGTAGAGTCATTGGATGTGTTTGTGTGTATTAGTGTGCACTATTGTGGTTTTGGAAAAGAATATATGCAATGATGCCACTCCAGCATGTGGTGTTGTTTTCATAAACCACATGAATCCACTGATGTCATTGCATGTGTGTTCTTTTCATAAACCAGATGGATCCACTAGATCTCATTGCATGCGTGTTATTTTCATAGACCACATGGATCCATTAGATGTCATGGCATGTGTGTTCTTTTCCTAAACCACATGGATCCACTAGAGTCAATCCATGTGTGTTCTTTTCTTAAACCACATTGATCCACTAGATGTCATTGCATGTGTGTTCTTTTTGTAAACCACGTGGATCCATTAGATGGTATTGCATATGTGTTCTTATCCTAAACCACATGGATCCACTAGAGTCATTACATGTGTGTTCTTTTCATAAACCACATGGATCCACTAGATGTCATTGCATGTGTGTTATTTCATCAACCACATGGATCCACTTGATGTCATTGGATGTGTGTTTATTTCCTAAACCACATGATCGACTAGAGTCATTGGATGTGTTTGTCTGTATTAGTGTGCATTATTGTGGTTTTGGAACAGAATACATGCAATGATGCCACTCCAGCATGTGGTGTTCTTTTCATAAACCACATGGATCCACTGATGTCATTGCATGTTTGTTCTTTTCATAAACCACATGGATCCACTAGATGTCATTGCATGTGTATGCTTTTCATAAACCACATGGATCCACTAGATGTCATTGCATGTGTGTTCTTTTCCTAAACCACATGGATCCACTAGAGTCATTGCTTGTCTGCTCTTTTTATAAACCACATGGATCCACTAGATGTCATTGCATTTGTTTTTTCCTAAACCACATGGATCCATTAGAGTCATTGCATGTGTGTACTTTTCATAAACGACATGAATCCACTAGATGTCATTGCATGTGTTGTTTTTCAAAAATCACATGGATCCACTAGATGGCATTCCATGTGTGTTCTTTTCCTAAACCACATAGATCCACTAGAGTCATTGCATGTGTGTTCTTTTCACAAACCACATGGATCCACTAGATATCATTGCATGTGTGTTATTATCCTAAACCACATGGATCCACTAGATGTCATTGCATATGTGTTCTTTTCCTAAACCACATGGATCCACTAGATTGCATTGCTTGTGTGTCCTTTTCCTAAAACACATTGATCCACTATATATTATTGCATGTGGGTTCTTTTCCTAAACCACATGGATCCACTAGCGTCATTGGATGTGTGTGTGTGTGTATTAGTATGCATCGTTATGGTTTTGGAAATGAAAACATGGAATGATGCCACTCTACCATGTGGTGTTCTTTTCATAAACCACATGGATCCACTGATGTCATTGCAGGTGTGTTCTTTTCATAAACCACATGGATCCACTAGATGTCATTGCATGTGTATGCTTTTCATAAACCACATGGACCCACTAAATGTCATTACATGTGTGTTCTTTCCCTAAACCACATGGATCAACTAGAGACATTGCAAGCGTGCTCTTTTCATAAACCACATGGATCCACTAGATGTGATTGCATGTGTTTTTTTCATAAACCACATGGATCCATTAGAGTCATTGCATGTGTGTTCTTTTCATTAACTACATGGATCCACTAGATGTCATTGCATGTGTTGTTTTTCATAAACCACATGGATCCACTAGATGTCATTCCATGTGTGTTCTTTTCCTAAACCACATGGATCTACTAGACTCATTGCATGTGTGTTCTTTTCATAAACCAAATGGATCCACTAGATATCATTGCATGTGTGTTACTTTCCTAAACCACATGCATCCACTAGATGTTATTGCATGTGTGTTATTTTCATAAACCACATGGATCCACTAGCGTCATTGGATGTGTGTGTGTATTACTGTTCATCCTTAGTTTTGGAAAAGAACATATGCAATGATGCCACTCCACCATGTGGTGTTCTTTTCATAAACCACATGGATCCACTAATGTCATTACATTTGTGTTCTTTTCAGAAACCACATGGATGCAGTAGATGTCATTGCATGTGTGTTCTTTTCATAAACCACATGGATCCACTAGATGTCATTGCATGTGTGTTGTTTTCGTAAACCACATGGATCCACTAGATGTCATTGCATTTGTGTTATTTTCCAAAACCACATGGATCCACTAGAGCCATTGCATGTGTGTTATTTTCATAAAACACATGGATCCCCTAGATGTCATTGCATGTGAATTCTTTTCATAAACCACATGGATCCCCTAGATGTCATTGCATGTGTGTTCATTTTCTAAACAACATGGATCCACTAGAGTCATTGCATGTCTGCTCTTTTCATAAACCACATGGATCCACTAGATGTCATTGCATGTGTTTTTTCCTAAACCACATGGATCCATTAGAGTCATTGCATGTGTGTTCTTTTCATAAACGACATGAATCCACTAGATGTCATTGCATGTGTTGTTTTTCATAAACCACATGGATCCACTAGATGTCATTGCATTTGTGTTATTTTCCAAAACCACATGGATCCACTAGAGTCATTGCATGTGTCTTCTTTTCATAAACCACATGGATCCACTAGAGTCATTGCATGTGTGTTCTTTTCCTAAACCACATGGATCCACTAGATGTCATTGTATATTTGTTCTTTTCATAAACCACATGGATCCACTAGAGTCATTGCATGTGTGTTATTTTCATAAAACACAAGGATCCCCTAGATGTCATTGCATGTGAATTCTTTTCATAAACCACATGGATCCCCTAGATGTCATTGCATGTGTGTTCATTTTCTAAACCCCATGGATCCACTAGAGTCATTGCATGTGTGTTCTGTTCATAAACCACCCGGATCTAATAAATGTCATTGCATGTGTGTTCTTTTCCTAAACCACATGGATCCACTAGATGTCATTGCATATGTGTTCTTTTCCTAAACCACATGGATCCACTAGATGTCATTGCATGTGTGTTCTTTTCCTAAACCTCATGGATCCACTATATGTCATTGCATGTGTGTTCTTTTCATAAACCACATGGATCCACTATAGTCATTGGATGTGTGTTCTTTTCATAAACCACATGGATCCACTATATGTCATTGCATGTGTGTTATTTTCATAAACCACATGGATCCACTATAGTCATTGGATGTGTGTGTATCAGTGTGCATCATTGTGGTTTTCGAAAAGAACACATGCAATGATGCCACTCTAGCATGTGGTGTTCTTTTCCTAAACCACATGGATCCACTAGATGTCATTGCATGTGTGTTCTTTTCATAAACCATATGTTTCCGCTAATGTCATTGCATGTGTGTTCTTTTCATAAACCACATGGATCCACTAGATGTCGATGCATGTGTGTTATTTTTATAAACCACATGGATCCACTAGATGTCAATGCATGTGTGTTCTTTTCCTAAACCACTTGGATCCACTAGAGTCATTGGATGTGTGTGTGTATTAGTGTATATCATTGTGGATTTGGAAAAGAACGCATGCAACAATGCAACTCATGCATCTGGTGTTCTTTTCCTAAACCACATGGATCAACTAGATGTCATTGCATGTGTGTTCTTTTCATAAACCACATCGATCCACTGATGTCATTGCATGTGTGTTATTTTCCTAAACCACATGGATCCACCAAAGTCATTGCATGTGTGTCCTTTTCATAAACCACATTGATCCACTAGATGTCATTGCATGTGTGTTGTTTCGTTAACCACATGGATCCAGTAGATGTCATTGAATTTGTGTTATTTTCCAAAACCACATGGATCCACTAGAGTCATTGCATGTGTCTTCTTTTCATAAACCACATGGATCCACTAGAGTCATTGCATGTGTGTTCTTTTAATAAACCACATAGATCCACTATATGTCATTGCATGTGAGTTCTTTTCCTAAACAACATGGATCCACTAGATGTCATTACATGTGTGTTCTTTTCCTAAACAAAATGGATCCACTATATGCCATTGCATGTGTGTTCTTTTCATAAACCACATGGATCCACTAGAGTCATTGGATGTGTGTGTGTGTTTATTAGTGTTCATCGTTATGGTTTTGAAAACGAACACATGCAATGATGCCACTCCACCATGTGGTGTTCTTTTCATAAATCACATGGATCCAGTGACGTCATTGCATTTGTGTTCTTTTCAGAAACCACATGGATGCACTATATGTCATTCCATGCGTGTTCTTTTCATAAACCACATGGATCCACTAGATGTCATTGCATGTGTGTTCTTTTCATAAACCACATGGATCCACTGATGTCATTGCATGTGTGTTATTTTCATAAACCACATGGATCCACTAGATGTTATTGCATGTGTGTTATTTCATAAATCACATGGATCCACTATATGTCATTCCATGTGTGTTCTTTTCCTAAACCACATGGATCCACTAGATATCATGGCATGTGTGTTATTTTCCTAAACCACATGGATCCACTAGATGTCATTGCATGTGTGTTCTTTTCCTAAACCACATTGATCCACTAGATGTCATCACATGTGTGTTATTTCCCTAAACCACATGCATCCACTATATGTTATTGCATCTGTGTTCTTTTCATAAACCACATGGATCCACTAGCGTCATTGGACGTGTGTGTGTAATAGTGTTCATCGTTATGGTTTTGGAAAAGAACACATGCAATGATGCCACTCTACCATGTGGTGTTCTTTTCATAAACCACATGGATCCACTGATGTCATTGTATTTGTGTTATTTTCAGAAACCACATGGATCCACTAGATGTCATTGCATGTGTGTTCTTTTCATAAACCACATGGATCCACTAGATGTCATTGCATGTGTGTTGTTTTCGTAAACCACATGGATCCACTAGATGTCATTGCATTTGTGTTATTTTCCTAAACCACATGGATCCAGTAGAGTCATTGCATGTGTGTTATTTTCATAAAACACATGGATCCCCTAGATGTCATTGCATGTGAATTCTTTTCATAAACCACATGGATCCCCTAGATGTAATTGCATGTGTGTTCATTTTCTAAACCACATGGATCCACTAGAGTCATTGCATGTGTGTTCTGTTCATAAACCGCCTATATCCAATAGATGTCATTGCATGTGTGTTCTTTTCCTAAACCACATGGATCCACTAGATGTCATTGCATATGTGTTCTTTTCCAAAACCACATGGATCCACTAGATGTCATTGCATGTGTGTTCTTTTCCTAAACCACGTGGATCCACTATATGTCATTGCATGTGTGTTCTTTTCGTAAACCACATGGATCCACTATAGTCATTGGATGTGTGTGTATCAGTGTGCATCATTGTGGTTTTCGAAAAGAACACATGCAATGATGCCACTCCAGCATGTGGTGTTCTTTCCCTAAACCACATGGATCCACTAGATTTCATTGCATGTGTGTCTTTTCGTAAACCATATGTCTCCGCTAATGTCATTGCATGTGTGTTCTTTTCATAAACCACATGGATCCACTAGATGTCGATACATGTGTGTTCTTTTCATAAACCACATGGATCCACTAGATGTCAATGCATGTGTGTTCTTTTCCTAAAACACTTGGATCCACTAGAGTCATTGGATGTGTGTGTGTATTAGTGTGCATCATTGTGAATTTGGAAAAGAACGCATGCAACAATGCAACTCCTACATCTGGTGTCCTTTTCCTCAACCACATGGATCAACTAGATGTCATTGCAAGTGTGTTCTTTTCATAAATCACATCAATCCACTGATGTCATTGTATGTGTGTTATTTTCCTAAACCACATGGATCCAACAGAGTCATTGCATGTGTGTCCTTTTCATAAACCACATTGATCCACTAGATGTCATTGCATGTGTGTTCCTTTCATAAACCACATGGATCCACTAGATGTCATTGCATGTGTGTTCTTTTCCTAAACAACATGGATCCACTAGATGTTATTGCATGTGTGTTCTTTTCCTAAACCACATGGATCCACTATATGCCATTGCATGTGTGTTCTTTTCATAAACCACATGGATCCAGTAGAGTCATTGGATGTGTGTGTGCATTAGTGTTCATCGTTATGGTTTTGGAAAAGAACACATGCAATGATGCCACTCCACCATGTGGTGTTCTTTTCATAAATCACATGGATCCACTGATGTCATTGCATTTGTGTTCTTTTCAAAAACCACATGGATGCACTAGATGTCATTGCATGTGTGTCATAAACCACATGGATCCACTAGATGGCATTGCATGTGTGTTATTTTCCTAAACCACATGGATCCACTAGAGTCATTGCATGTGTCTTCTTTTAATAAACCACATGGATCCACTAGATGTCATTGCATGTGTGTTCTTTTCCTAAACCACATGGATCCACTAAAGTCATTCGATGTATGTTCTTTTCGTAAACCACATGGAACTACTAGATATCATTGCATGTGTGTTCTTTTCATAAACCACATGGATCCAGTAGATGTCATTACATGTGTGTTCTTTTCCTAAACCACATTGATCCACTAGAGTCATTGCATGTGTCTTCTATTCATAAAATACGTGGATCCACTAGATGTCATTGCATTCGTGTTCTTTTCATAAACCACATGGATCCACTAGATGTACTTGCATGTTTGTTTTTTTCCTAAACCACATGGATCCACTAGATGTCATTGCATGTGTGTTCTTTTCATAAACCACATGGATCCACTGATGTCATTGCATGTGTGTTATTTTCATAAACCACATGGATCCACTAGATGTTATTGCATGTGTGTTATTTCATAAACCACATGGATCCACTAGATGTCATTCCATGTGTGTTCTTTTCCTAAACCACATGGATCCACTAGATATCATTGCATGTGTGTTATTTTCCTAAACCACATGGATCCACTAGATGTCATTGCATGTGTGTTCTTTTCCTAAACCACTTGGATCCACTAGATGTCATTGCATGTGTGTTCTTTTCCTAAACCACGTGCATCCACTATATGTTATTGCATCTGTGTTCTTTTCATAAACCACATGGATCCACTAGCGTCATTGGACGTGTGTGTGTATTAGTGTTCATCGTTATGGTTTTGGAAAAGAACACATGCAATGATGCCACTCCACCATGTGGTGTTCTTTTCATAAACCACATGGATCCACTGATGTCATTGCATTTGTGTTCTTGTCAGAAACCACATGGTTCCACTAGATGTGATTGCATGTGTGTTCTTTTCATAAACCACATGGATCCACTAGATGTCATTGCATGTGTGTTGTTTTCGTAAACCACATGGATCCACTAGATGTCATTGCATTTGTGTTATTTTCTTAAACCACATGGATCCACTAGAGTCATTGCATGTGTGTTATTTTCATAAAACACATGGATCCCCTATATGTCATTGCATGTGTGTCATTTTCTAAACCACATGGATCCACTATAGTCATTGGATGTGTGTGTATCAGTGTGCATCATTGTGGTTTTCGAAAAGAACACATGCAATGATGCCACTCCAGCATGTGGTGTTCTTTTCCTAAACCACATGGATCCACTAGATGTCATTGCATCTGTGTTCTTTTCGTAAACCATATGTTTCCGCTAATGTCATTGCATGTGTGTTCTTTTCATAAACCACATGGATCCACTAGATGTCGATGCATGTGTATTCTTTTCATAAATCACATGGATCCACTAGATGTCGATGCATGTGTGTTCTTTTCATAAACCACATGGATCTACTAGATGTCAATGCATGTGTGTTCTTTTCCTAAACCACATGGATCAACTAGATGTCATTGCATGTGTGTTTTTTGCATAAACCACATCAATCCACTGATGTCATTGCATGTGTGTTATTTTCCTAAACCACATGGATCCACCATAATCATTGCATGTTTGTCCTTTTCATAAACGACATTGATCCACTAGATGTCATTGCATGTGTGTTCTTTTCATAAACCACATGGATCCACTAGATGTCATTGCATGTGTGTTCTTTTCCTAAACAACATGGATCCACTAGATGTTATTGCAAGTGTGTTCTTTTCTAAACCACATGGATCCACTATATGCCATTGCATGTGTGTTCTTTTCATAAACCACATGGATCCAGTAGAGTCATTGGATGTGTTTGTGTATTAGTGTTCATCATTATAGTTTTGGAAAAGAACACATGCAATGATGCCACTCCACCATGTGGTGTTCTTTTCATAAATCACATGGATCCACTAATGTCATTGCATTTGTGTTCTTTTCAGAAACCACATGGATGCACTAGATGTCATTGCATGTGTGTTCTTTACATAAACCACATGGATCCACTAGATGGCATTGCATGTGTGTTATTTTCCTAAACCACATGGATCCACTAGAGTCATTGGATGTGTCTTCTTTTCATAAACCACATGGATCCACTAGAGTCATTGCATGTGTGTTCTTTTCATAAACCACATGGATCCACTAGATGTCATTGCATGTGTGTTCTTTTCCTAAACCACATTGATCCACTAAAGTCATTCCATGTATGTTCTTTTCGTAAACCACATGGATCTACTAGATGTCATTGCATGTGTGTTCTTTTCATAAACCACATGGATCCAGTAGATGTCATTATATGTGTTTTCTTTTCCTAGACCACATTGATCCACTAGATTCATTGCATGTGTCTTCTTTTCATAAAACACGTGGATCCACTAGATGTCATTGCATGCGTGTTCTTTTCATAAACCACATGGATCCACTAGATGTACTTCCATGTGTGTTCTTTTCCTAAACCACATGGATCCACTAGATGTCATTGCATGTGTGTTCTTTTCATAAACCACATGGATCCACTGATGTCATTGCATGTGTGTTATTTTCATAAACCACATGGATCCACTAGATGTTATTGCATGTGTATTATTTCATAAACCACATGGATCCACTAGATGTCATTCCATGTTTGTTCTTTTCCTAAACCACATGGATCCACTAGATATCATTGCATGTGTGTTTTTTTCCTAAACCACATGGATCCACTAGATGTCATTGCATGTGTGTTCTTTTCCTAAACCACTTGGATCCACTAGATGTCATTGCATGTGTGTTCTTTTGCTAAACCACATGCATCCACTATATGTTATTGCATTTGTGTTCTTTTCATAAACCACATGGATCCACTAGCATCATTGGATGTGTGTGTGTATTAGTGTTCATCGTTATGGTTTTGGAAAAGAACACATGCAATGATGCCACTCCACCATGTGGTGTTCTTTTCATAAACCACATGGATCCACTGATGTCATTGCATTTGTGTTCTTTTCAGAAACCACATGGATCCACTAGATGTCATTGCATGTGTGTTCTTTTCATAAACCACATGGATCCACTTGATGTGATTGCATGTGTGTTATTTTCGTAAACCACATGGATCGACTAGATGTCATTGCATTTGTGTTATTTTCCTAAACCACATCGATCCACTAGAGTCATTGCATGTGTGTTATTTTCATAAAACACATGGATTCTCTAGATGTCATTGCATGTGAATTCTTTTCATAAACCACATGGATCGCCTCGATGTCATTGCATGTGTGTTCATTTTCTAAACCACATGGATCCACTAGAGTCATTGCATGTGTGTTCTGTTCATAAACCACCCGGATCCAATAGATGCCATTGCATGTGTGTTCTTTTCCTAAACCACATGGATCCACTAGATGTCATTGCATATGTGTTCTTTTCCTAAACCACATAGATCCACTATATGTCATTGCATGTGTGTTTTTTTCCTACACCACGTGGATCCACTATATGTCATTGCATGTGTGTTCTTTTCATAAACCACATGGATCCACTAGAGTCATTGCATGTTTGTTCTTTTCATAAACCACATGGATCCACTAGATGTCATTGCATGTGTGTTCTTTTCCTAAACAACATGGATCTACTATATGTCATTGCATGTGTGTTCTTTTCCTAAACCACATGGATCCACTATATGCCATTGCATGTGTGTTCTTTTTATAAACCACATGGATCCACTAGAGTCATTGGATGTGTGTGTGTGTATTAGTGTTCATCGTTATGGTTTTGGAAAAGAACACATGCAATGATGCCACTCCACTATGTAGTGTTCTTTTCATAAATCACATGGATCCACTGATGTCATTGCATTTGTGTTCTTTTCAGAAACCACATGGATGCACTAGATGTCATTACATGTGTGTTCTTTTCATAAACCACATGGATCCACTAGATGTCATTGCATGTGTGTTATTTTTCTAAACCACATGGATCCACTAGAGTCATTGCATGTGTCTTGTTTTCATAAACCACATGGATCCACTAGATGTCATTGCATGTGTGTTCTTTTCATAAACCACATGGATCCACTAGATGTCATTGCATGTGTGTTCTTTTCCTAAACCACATGGATCCACTAGAGTCATTGCATGTGTCTTCTTTTCATAAACCACATGGATCCACTAGAGTCATTGCATGTGTGTTCTTTTCATAAAACACATGGATCCACTAGATGTCACTTCATGTGTGTTCTTTTCCTAAACCACATAGATCCACTAAAGTCATTCCATGTGTGTTCTTTTCGTAAACCACATGGATCTACTAGATGTCATTGCATGGGTGTTCTTTTCATAAACCACGTGGATCCACTAGATTTAATTACATGTATGTTCTTTTCCTAAACCACGTGGATCCACTAGATGTCATTGCATGTGTCTTCTTTTCATAAACCACATGGATCCACTAGATGTCATTGCATGCGTGTTCTTTTCATAATCCACATTGATCCACTAGATGTACTTGCATGTGTGTTCTTTTCCTAAACCACATGGATCCACTGATGTCATTGCATGTGTGTTATTTTCATAAACCACATGGATCCGCTGATGTCATTGCATGTGTGTTATTTTCATAAACCACATGGATCCACTAGATGTTATTGCATGTGTGTTATTTCATAAACCACATGGATTCACTTGATGTCATTCCATGTGTGTTCATTTCCTAAACCACATGGATCCAGTAGAGTCATTGGATGTGTTTGTGTGTATTAGTGTGCACCATTGTGGTTATGGAAAAGAATATATGCAATGATGCCACTCCAGCATGTGGTGTTGTTTTCATAAACCACATGAATCCACTGATGTCATTGCATGTGTGTTCTTTTCATAAACCAGATGGATCCACTAGATCTCATTGCATGCGTGTTATTTTCATAAACCACATGGATCCATTAGATGTCATGGCATGTGTGTTCTTTTCCTAAACCACATGGATCCACTAGAGTCATTCCATGTGTGTTCTTTTCTTAAACCACATTGATCCACTAGATGTCATTGCATGTGTGTTCTTTTCGTAAACCACATGGATCCATTAGATGCTATTGCATATGTGTTATTTTCCTAAACCACATGGTCCACTAGAGTCATTGCATGTGTGTTCTTTTCATAAACCACATGGATCCACTAGATGTCATTGCATGTGTGTTATTTCATCAACCACATGGATCCACTTGATGTCATTGGATGTGTGTTTATTTCCTAAACCACATGGATCCACTAGAGTCATTGGATGTGTTTGTCTGTATTAGTGTGCATTATTGTGGTTTTGGAACAGAATACTTGCAATGATGCCACTCCAGCATGTGGTGTTCTTTTCATAAACCACATGGATCCACTGATGTCATTGCATGTTTGTTCTTTTCATAAACCACATGGATCGACTAGATGTCATTGCATGTGTATGATTTTCATAAACTACATGGATCCACTAGATGTCATTGCATGTGTGTTCTTTTCCTAAACCACATGGATCCACTAGAGTCATTGCGTGTCTGCTCTTTTTATAAACCACATGGATCCACTAGATGTCATTGCATTTGTTTTTTCCTAAACCACATGGATCCATTAGAGTCATTGCATGTGTGTTCTTTTCATAAACGACATGAATCCACTAGATGCCATTGCATGTGTTATTTTTCATAAACCACATGGATCCACTAGATGGCATTCCATGTGTGTTCTTTTCCTAAACCACATAGATCCACTAGAGTCATTGCATGTGTGTTCTTTTCACAAACCACATGGATCCACTAGATATCATTGCATGTGTGTTATTATCCTAAACCACATGGATCCACTAGATGTCATTGCATATGTGTTCTTTTCCTAAACCACATGGATCCACTAGATTGCATTGCTTGTGTGTCCTTTTCCTAAAACACATTGATCCACTATATATTATTGCATGTGTGTTCTTTTCCTAAACCACATGGATCCACTAGCGTCATTGGATGTGTGTGTGTGTATTAGTATGCATCGTTATGGTTTTGGAAATGAACACATGGAATGATGCCACTCCACCATGTGGTGTTCTTTTCATAAACCACATGGATCCACTGATGTCATTGCATGTGTGTTCTTTTCATAAACCACATGGATCCACTAGATGTCATTGCATGTGTATGATTTTCATAAACCACATGGACCCACTAAATGTCATTGCATGTGTGTTCTTTCCCTAAACCACATGGATCAACTAGAGACATTGCAAGCGTGCTCTTTTCATAAACCACATAGATCCACTAGATGTCATTGCATGTGTTTTTTTCATAAACCACATCGATCCATTAGAGTCATTGCATGTGTGTTCTTTTCATAAACCACATGGATCCACTAGATGTCATTCCATGTGTGTTCTTTTCCTAAACCACATGGATCCACTAGACTCATTGCATGTGTGTTATTTTCATAAACCAAATGGATCCACTAGATATCATTGCATGTGTGTTACTTTCCTAAACCACATGCATCCACTAGATGTTATTGCTTGTCTGTTCTTTTCATAAACCACATGGATCCACTAGCATCATTGGATGTGTGTGTGTATTAGTGTTCATCCTTATGGTTTTGGAAAAGAACACATGCAATGATGCCACTCCACCATGTGGTGTTCTTTTCATAAACCACATGGATCCACTAATGTCATTACATTTGTGTTCTTTTCGGAAACCACATGGATGGAGTAGATGTCATTGCATTTGTGTTCTTTTCATAAACCACATGGATCCACTATATGTTATTGCATGTGTGTTGTTTCGTAAACCACATGGATCCACTAGATGTCATTGCATTTGTGTTATTTTCCAAAACCGCATGGATCCACTAGAGCCATTGCATGTGTGTTATTTTCATAAAACACATGGATCCCCTAGATGTCATTGCATGTGAATTCTTTTCATAAACCACATGGATCCCCTAGATGTCATTGCATGTGTGTTCATTTTCTAAACAACATGGATCCACTAGAGTCATTGCATGTCTGCTCTTTTCATAAACCACATGGATCCACTAGATGTCATTGCATGTGTTTTTTCCTAAACCACATGGATCCATTAGAGTCATTGCATGTGTGTTCTTTTCATAAACGACATGAATCCACTAGATGTCATTGCATGTGTTGTTTTTCATAAACCACATGGATCCACTAGATGTCATTGCATTTGTGTTATTTTCCAAAACCACATGGATCCACTAGAGTCATTGCATGTGTCTTCTTTTCATAAACCACATGGATCCACTAGAGTCATTGCATGTGTGTTCTTTTCCTAAACCACATGGATCCACTAGATGTCATTGTATATTTGTTCTTTTCATAAACCACATGGATCCACTAGAGTCATTGCATGTGTGTTATTTTCATAAAACACAAGGATCCCCTAGATGTCATTACATGTGAATTCTTTTCATAAAGCACATGGATCCCCTAGATGTCATTGCATGTGTGTTCATTTTCTAAACCACATGGATCCACTAGAGTCATTGCATGTGTGTTCTGTTCATAAACCACCCGGATCTAATAAATGTCATTGCATGTGTGTTCTTTTCCTAAACCACATGGATCCACTAGATGTCATTGCATATGTGTTCTTTTCCTAAACCACACGGATCCAATAGATGTCATTGCATGTGTGTTCTTTTCCTAAACCACGTGGATCCACTATATGTCATTGCATGTGTGTTCTTTTCATAAACCACATGGATCCACTATAGTCATTGGATGTGTGTGTATCAGTGTGCATCATTGTGGTTTTCGAAAAGAACACATGCAATGATGCCACTCTAGCATGTGGTGTTCTTTTCCTAAACCACATGGATCCACTAGATGTCATTTCATGTGTGTTCTTTTCATAAACCATATGTTTCCGCTAATGTCATTCATGTGTGTTCTTTTCATAAACCACATGGATCCACTAGATGTTGATGCATGTGTGTTCTTTTTATAAACCACATGGATCCACTAGATGTCAATGCATGTGTGTTCTTTTCCTAAACCACTTGGATCCGCTAGAGTCATTGGATGTGTGTGTGTATTAGTGTATATCATTGTGGATTTGGAAAAGAACGCATGCAACAATGCAACTCATGCATCTGGTGTTCTTTTCCTAAACCACATGGATCAACTAGATGTCATTGCATGTGTGTTCTTTTCATAAACCACATCGATCCACTAATGTCATTGCATGTGTGTTATTTTCCTAAACCACATGGATCCACCAGAGTCATTGCATGTGTGTCCTTTTCATAAACCACATTGATCCAATAGATGTCATTGCATGTGTGTTGTTTTCGTAAACCACATGGATCCAGTAGATGTCATTGAATTTGTGTTATTTTCCAAAACCACATGGATCCACTAGAGTCATTGCATGTGTCTTCTTTTCATAAACTACATGGATACACTAGAGTCATTGCATGTGTGTTCTTTTAATAAACCACATAGATCCACTATATGTCATTGCATGTGAGTTCTTTTCCTAAACAACATGGATCCACTAGATGTCATTACATGTGTGTTCTTTTCCTAAACAAAATGGATCCACTATATGCCATTGCATGTGTGTTCTTTTCATAAACCACATGGATCCACTAGAGTCATTGGATGTGTGTGTGTGTTTATTAGTGTTCATCGTTATGGTTTTGAAAAAGAACACATGCAATGATGCCACTCCACCATGTGGTGTTCTTTTCATAAATCACATGGATCCAGTGATGTCATTGCATTTGTGTTCTTTTCAGAAACCACATGGATGCACTATATGTCATTCCATGCATGTTCTTTTCATAAACCACATGGATCCACTAGATGTCATTCCATGTGTGTTCTTTTCCTAAACCACATGGATCCACTAGACTCATTGCATGTGTGTTCTTTTCATAAACCATATGGATCCACTAGATATCATTGCATGTGTGTTACTTTCCTAAACCACATGCATCCACTATATGTTATTGCATGTGTGTTCTTTTCATAAACCACATGGATCCACTAGAGTCATTGCATGTGTCTTCTTTTCATAAACCACATGGATCCACTAGAGTCATTGCATGTGTGTTCTTTTCATAAAACACATGGATCCACTAGATGTCATTGCATGTGTGTTCTGTTCCTAAACCACAAGGATCCACTAAATTCATTCCATGTGTGTTCTTTTCGTAAACCACATGGATCTACTAGATGTCATTGCATGGGTGTTCTTTTCATAAACCACATGTTTCCACTAGATGTCATTACATGTATGTTCGTTTCCTAAACCACGTGGATACACTAGATGTCATTTCATGTGTCTTCTTTTCATAAACCATATGGATCCACTAGATGTCATTGCGTGCGTGTTCTTTTCATAAACCACATGGATCCATTAGATGTACTTGCATGCGTGTTCTTTTCATAAACCACATGGATCCACTAGAGTCATTGCATGTGTGTTCTTTTAATAAACCACATGGATCCACTTGATGTCATTGCATGTGTGTTCTTTTCCGAAACCACATGGATCCACTAAAGTCATTCCATGTGTGTTCTTTTCATAAACCACCTGGATCCACTAGATGTCATTGCATGCGTGTTCTTTTCATAAACCACATGGATCCATTAGATGTACTTGCATGTGTGTTCTTTTCCTAAACCACATGGATCCACTGATGTCATTACATGTGTGTTATTTTCATAAACCACATGGATCCATTGATCTCATTGCATGTGTGTTATTTTCATAAACCACATGGATCCACTAGATGTTATTGCATGTGTGTTATTTCATAAACCACATGGATTCACTTGATGTCATTCCATGTGTGTTCATTTCCTAAACCACATGGATCCAGTAGAGTCATTGGATGTGTTTGTGTGTATTAGTGTGCACCATTGTGGTTTTGGAAAAGAATATATGCAATGATGCCACTCCAGCATGTGGTGTTGTTTTCATAAACCACATGAATCCACTGATGTCATTGCATGTGTGTTCTTTTCATAAACCACATGAATCCACTAGATCTCATTGCATGTGTGTTCTTTTCATAAACCACATGGATCCACTAGATCTCATTGCATGTGTGTTATTTTCATAAACCACATGGATCCATTAGATGTCATGGCATGTGTGTTCTTTTCATAAACCACATGGATCCACTAGAGTCATTCCATGTGTGTTCTTTTCTTAAACCACATTGATCCACTAGATGTCATTGCATGTGTGTTCTTTTCATAAACCACATGGATCCATTAGATGTCATTGCATGTGTGTTCTTTTCCTAAACCACATGGATCCACTAGATGTCATTGCATGTGTGTTCTTTTCATAAACCACATGGATCCACTGATGTCATTGCATGTGTGTTATTTTCATATACCACATGGATCCACTAGATGTCATTGCATGTGTGTTATTTCATAAACCACATGGATCCACTAGATGTCATTGCATTTGTGTTATTTTCCAAAACCACATGGATCCACTAGAGTCATTGCATGTGTGTTATTTTCATAAAACACATGGATCCCCTAGATGTCATTACATGTGAATTCTTTTAATAAACCACATGGATCCCCAAGATGTCATTGCATGTGTGTTCATTTTATAAACCACATGGATCCACTAGAGTCATTGCATGTGTGTTCTGTTCATAAACCACCCGAATCCAATAGATGTCATTGCATGTGTGTTCTTTTCCTAAACCACATGGATCCACTAGATGTCATTGCATATGTGTTCTTTTCCTAAACCACATGGATCCACTAGATGTCATTGCACGTGTGTTCTTTTCCTATACCACGTGGATCCACTATATGTCATTGCATGTGTGTTCTTTTCATAAATCACATGGATCCACTATAGTCATTGGATGTGTGTATCAGTGTGCATCATTGTGGTTTTCGAAAAGAACACATGCAATGATGCCACTCCAGCATGTGGTGTTCTTTTCCTAAACCACATGGATCCACTAGATGTCATTGCATGTGTGTTCTTTTCATAAACCATATGTTTCCGCTAATTTCATTGCACGTGTGTTCTTTTCATAAACCACATGGATCCACTAGATGTCGATGCATGTGTGTTCTTTTCATAAACCACATGGATCGACTATATGTCAATGCATGTGTGTTCTTTTCCTAAACCACTTGGATCCACTAGACTCATTGTATGTGTGTGTGTATTAGTGTGCATCATTGTGGATTTGGAAACGAACGCATGTAACAATGCAACTCATGCATCTGGTGTTCTTTTCCTAAACCACATGGATCAACTACATGTCATTGCATGTGTGTTCATTTCATAAACCACATTGATCCACTGATGTCATTGCATGTGTGTTATTTTCCTAAACCACATGGATCCACTAGAGTCATTGCATGTGTGTCCTTTTCATAAACCACATTGATCCACTAGATGTCATTGCCTGTGTGTTATTTTCCTAAACCACATGGATCCACTAGAGTCATTGCATGTGTGTTCTTTTCATAAACCACATGGATCCACTAATGTCATTGCATGTGTGTTCTTTTCATAAACCACATGGATCCACTAGATGTCATTGCATGTGTGTTATTTTCTTAAACCACATGGATCCACTAGAGTCATTGCATGGATGTTCTTTTCATAAACCACATACATCCACTAGATGTCATTGCAGGTGTGTTCTTTTCGTAAACCACATGCATCCACTAGACGGCATTGCATGTGTGTTCTTTTCGTAAACAACATGGATCCATTAGATGTCATGGCATGTGTGTTCTTTTCCTAAACCACATGGATCCACTATAGTCATTCCATGAGTGTTCTTTTCTTAAACCACATGGATCCACTAGATGTCATTGCATGTGTGTTCTTTTCATAAACCACATGTTGCCATTAGATGTCATTGCATGTGTGTTATTTTCCTAAACCACATGGGTCCACTAGAGTCATTGCGTGGGTGTTCTTTTCATAAACCACATGGATACACTAGATGTCATTCATGTGCGTTCTTTTCATAAACCACATGGATCCACTGATGTCATTGCATGCGTGTTATTTTCATATACCACATGGATCCAGTAGATGTCATTGCATGTGTGTAATTTCATAAACCACATGGATCCACTTGATGTCATTGCATGTGTGTTTATTTCCTAAACCACATGGACCCACTAGAGTCATTGGATGTGTTTGTCTGTATTAGTGTGCATCATTGTGGTTTTGGAAAATAATACATGCAATGATGCCACTCCATCATGTGGTGTTCTTTTCATAAACCACATGGATCAACTGATGTCATTGCATGTGTGTTCTTTTCATAAACCACATGGATCCACTAGATGTCATTGCATGTGTATACTTTTCATAAACCACATGGATCAACTAGATGTCATTGCATGTGTGTTCCTTTCCTAAACCACATGGATCCACTAGAGTCATTGCATGTGTGCTCTTTTCATAAACCACATGGATCCACTAGATGTCATTGCATGTGTTTTTTCCTAAACCAGATGGATCCATTAGAGTCATTGCATGTGTGTTCTTTTCATAAACCACATGGATCCACTAGATGTCATTGCATGTGTTGTTTTTCATAAACCACATGGATCCACTAGATGTCATTCCATGTGTGTTCTTTTCCTAAACCACATGGAGCCACTAGAGTCATTGCATGTCTGTTCTTTTCACAAACCACATGGATCCACTAGATATCATTGCATGTGTGTTATTTTCCTAAACCACATGGATCCACTAGATGTCATTGCGTGTGTGTTCCTTTCCTAAACCACATGGATCCACTAAATTGCATTGCATGTGTGTCCTTTTCCTAAACCACATGGATCCACTATATATTATTGCATGTGTGTTCTTTTCATAAACCACATGGATCCACTAGCGTCATTGGATGTGTTTGTGTATTCGTGTGCATCGTTATGGTTTTGGAAATGAACACATGCAATTATGCCACTACACAATGTGGTGTTCTTTTCATAAACCACATGGATCCACTAATGCCATTGCATGTGTGTTCTTTTCATAAACCACATGGATCCACTAGATGTCATTGCATGTGTATGCTTTTCATAAACCACATGGATCCACTAGATGTCATTTCATGTGTGTTCTTTCCCTAAACCACATGGATCAACTAGAGTAATTGCATGGATGCTCTTTTCACAAACCACATGGATCCACTAGATGTCATTGGATGTGTTTTTTTCCTAAACCACATGGATCCATTAGAGTCATTGCATGTGTGTTCTTTTCATAAACCACATGGATCCACTAGATGTCATTCCATGTGTGTTCTTTTCCTAAACCACATGGATCTACTAGAGTCATTGCATGTGTGTTCTTTTCATAAACCAAATGAATCCACTAGATATCATTGCATGTGTGTTCTTTTCATAAACCACATGGACCCACTTGATGTCGTTGCATGTGTATGCTTTTCATAAACCACATGGATCTACTAGATGTCATTGCATGTGTGTTCTTTCCCTAAACCACATGGATCAACTAGAGTCATTGCATGCATGCTGTTTTCATAAACCACATGGATCCACTAGATGTCATTGCATGTGTGTTCTTTTCATAAACCACAAGGATCCACTAAATGTCATTGCATGTGTTGTTTTTCATAAACCACATGGATCCACTATATATTATTCCATGTGTGTTCTTTTCCTAAACCACATGGATCTACTAGAGTCATTGCATGTGTCTTCTTTTCATAAACCAAATGGATCCACTAGATATCATTTCATGTGTGTTATTTTCCTAAACCACATGGATCCACTAGATGTCATTGCATGTGTGTTCTTTTCCTAAACCACATGGATCCACTAGATATCATTGCATGTGTGTTCTTTTCCTAAACCACATGGATCCACTAGATGTCATTGCATGTGTGTTCTGTTCATAAACCACATGGATCCACTGATGTCATTGCATGTGTGTTATTTTCATATACCACATGGATCCACTAGATGTCATTGCATGTGTGTTATTTCATAAACCACATGGATCCACTAGATGTCATTGCATTTGTGTTATTTTCCAAAACCACATGGATCCACTAGAGTCATTGCATGTGTGTTATTTTCATAAAACACATGGATCCCCTAGATGTCATTACATGTGAATTCTTTTAATAAACCACATGGATCCCCTAGATGTCATTGCATGTTTGTTCATCTTATAAACCACATGGATCCACTAGAGTCATTGCATGTGTGTTCTGTTCATAAACCACCCGAATCCAATAGATGTCATTGCATGTGTGTTCTTTTCCTAAACCACATGGATCCACTAGATGTCATTGCATATGTGTTCTTTTCCTAAACCACATGGATCCACTAGATGTCATTGCATGTGTGTTCTTTTCCTAAACCACGTGGATCCACTATATGTCATTGCATGTGTGTTCTTTTCATAAATCACATGGATCCACTATAGTCATTGGATGTGTGTATCAGTGTGCATCATTGTGGTTTTCGAAAAGAACACATGCAATGATGCCACTCCAGCATGTGGTGTTCTTTTCCTAAACCACATGGATCCACTAGATGTCATTGCATGTGTGTTCTTTTCATAAACCATATGTTTCCGCTAATGTCATTGCACGTGTGTTCTTTTCATAAACCACATGGATCCACTAGATGTCGATGCATGTGTGTTCTTTTCATAAACCACATGGATCCACTAGACTCATTGTATGTGTGTGTGTATTAGTGTGCATCATTGTGGATTTGGAAAAGAACGCATGTAACAATGCAACTCATGCATCTGGTGTTCTTTTCCTAAACCACATGGATCAACTAGATGTCATTGCATGTGTGTTCATTTAATAAACCACATTGATCCACTGATGTCATTGCATGTGTGTTATTTTCCTAAACCACATGGATCCACTAGAGTCATTGCATGTGTGTCCTTTTCATAAACCACATTGATCCACTAGATGTCATTGCATGTGTGTTATTTTCCTAAACCACATGGATCCACTAGAGTCATTGCATGTGTGTTCTTTTCATAAACCACATGGATCCACTAATGTCATTGCCTGTGTGTTCTTTTCATAAACCACATGGATCCACTAGATGTCATTGCATGTGTGTTATTTTCTTAAACCACATGGATCCACTAGAGTCATTGCATGGATGTTCTTTTCATAAACCACATGCATCCACTAGATTTCATTGCAGGTGTGTTCTTTTCATAAACCACATGCATCCACTAGACGGCATTGCATGTGTGTTCTTTTCGTAAACCACATGGATCCATTAGATGTCATGGCATGTGTGTTCTTTTCCTAAACCACATGGATCCACTAGAGTCATTCCATGAGTGTTCTTTTCTTAAACCACATGGATCCACTAGATGTCATTGCATGTGTGTTCTTTTCGTAAACCACATCTTGCCATTAGATGTCATTGCATGTGTGTTCTTTTCCTAAACCACATGGGTCCACTAGAGTCATTGCGTGGGTGTTCTTTTCATAAACCACATGGATACACTAGATGTCATTCATGTGCGTTCTTTTCATAAACCACATGGATCCACTGATGTCATTGCATGTGTGTTATTTTCATATACCACATGGATCCAGTAGATGTCATTGCATGTGTGTTATTTCATAAACCACATGGATCCACTTGATGTCATTGCATATGTGTTTATTTCCTAAACCACATGGACCCACTAGAGTCATTGGATGTGTTTGTCTGTATTATTGTGCATCATTGTGGTTTTGGAAAATAATACATGCAATGATGCCACTCCAGCATGTGGTGTTCTTTTCATAAACCACATGGATCAACTGATGTCATTGCATGTGTGTTCTTTTCATAAACCACATGGATCCACTAGATGTCATTGCATGTGCGTTCTTTTCATAAACCACATGGATCCACTAATGTCATTGCATGTGTGTTCCTTTCCTAAACCACATGGATCCACTAGATGTCATTGCATGTGTGTTATTTCATAAACCACATGGATCCACTTGATGTCATTGCATGTGTGTTTATTTCCTAAACCACATGGACCCACTAGAGTCATTGGATGTGTTTGTCTGTATTAGTGTGCATCATTGTGGTTTTGGAAAATAATACATGCAATGATGCCACTCCAGCATGTGGTGTTCTTTTCATAAACCACATGGATCAACTGATGTCATTGCATGTGTGTTCTTTTCATAAACCACATGGATCCACTAGATGTCATTGCATGTGTATGCTTTTCATAAACCACATGGATCCACTAGATGTCATTGCATGTGTGTTCCTTTCCTAAACCACATGGATCCACTAGAGTCATTGCATGTGTGCTCTTTTCATAAACCACATGGATCCACTAGATGTCATTGCATGTGTTTTTTCCTAAACGAGATGGATCCATTAGAGTCATTGCATGTGTGTTCTTTTCATAAACCACATGGATCCACTAGATGTCATTGCATGTGTTGTTTTTCATAAACCACATGGATCCACTAGATGTCATTCCATCTGTGTTCTTTTCCTAAACCACATGGAACCACTAGAGTCATTGCATGTCTGTTCTTTTCACAAACCACATGGATCCACTAGATATCATTGCATGTGTGTTATTTTCCTAAACCACATGGATCCACTAGATGTCATTGCGTGTGTGTTCCTTTCCTAAACCACATGGATCCACTAGATTGCATTGCATGTGTGTCCTTTTCCTAAACCACATGGATCCACTATATATTATTGCATGTGTGTTCTTTTCATAAACCACATGGATCCACTAGCGTCATTGGATGTGTTTGTGTATTAGTGTGCATCGTTATGGTTTTGGAAATGAACACATGCAATGATGCCACTACACCATGTGGTGTTCTTTTCATTAACCACATGGATCCACTGATGCCATTGCATGTGTGTTCTTTTCATAAACCACATGGATCCACTAGATGTCATTGCATGTGTATGCTTTTCATAAACTACATGGATCCACTAGATGTCATTGCATGTGTGTTCTTTCCCTAAACCACATGGATCAACTAGAGTCATTGCATGCATGCTCTTTTCACAAACCACATGGATCCACTAGATGTCATTGGATGTGTTTTTTTCCTAAACCACATGGATCCATTAGAGTCATTGCATGTGTGTTCTTTTCATAAAACACATGGATCCACTAGATGTCATTCCATGTGTGTTCTTTTCCTAAACCACATGGATCTACTAGAGTCATTGCATGTGTGTTCTTTTCATAAACCAAAATGGATCCACTAGATATCATTGCATGTGTGTTCTTTTCATAAACCACATGGACCAACTAGATGTCATTCCATGTGTATGCTTTTCATAAACCACATGGATCAACTAGATGTCATTGCATGTGTGTTCTTTCCCTAAACCACATGGATCAACTAGAGTCATTGCATGCATGCTGTTTTCATAAACCACATGGATCCACTAGATGTCATTGCATGTTTTTTTCCTAAACCACATGGATCCATTAGAGTCATTGCATGTGTGTTCTTTTCATAAACCACAAGGATCCACTAGATGTCATTGCATGTGTTGTTTTTCATAAACCACATGTATCCACTATATGTCATTCCATGTGTGTTAGTTTCCTAAACCACATGGATCTACTAGAGTCATTGCATGTGTCTTCTTTTCATAAACCAAATGGATCTACTAGATATCATTTCATGTGTGTTATTTTCCTAAACCACATGGATCCACTAGATGTCATTGCATGTGTGTTCTTTTCATAAACCATATGGATCCACTAGATGTCATTGCATGTGTTGTTTTTCATAAACCACATGGATCCACTAGATGTCATCCCATGTGTGTTCTTTTTCTAAACCACATGGAACCACTAGAGTCATTGCATGTCCGTTCTTTTCACAAACCACATGGATCCACTAGATACCATTGCATGTGTGTTATTTTCCTAAACCACATGGAACCACTAGAGTCATTGCATGTGTGTTCTTTTCATAAACCAAAATGGATCCACTAGATATCATTGCATGTGTGTTCTTTTCATAAACCACATGGACCCACTAGATGTCATTGCATGTGTATGCTTTTCATAAACCACATGGATCTACTAGATGTCATTGCATGTGTGTTCTTTCCCTAAACAACATGGATCAACTAGAGTCATTGCATGCATGCTGTTTTCATAAACCACATGGATCCACTAGATGTCATTGCATGTTTTTTTCCTAAACCACATGGATCCATTAGAGTCATTGCATGTGTGTTCTTTTCATAAACCACAAGGATCCACTAGATGTCATTGTATGTGTTGTTTTTCATAAACCACATGGATCCACTATATGTCATTCCATGTGTGTTCGTTTCCTAAACCACATGGATCTACTAGAGTCATTGCATGTGTCTTCTTTTCATAAACCAAATGGATCTACTAGATATCATTTCATGTGTGTTATTTTCCTAAACCACATGGATCCACTAGATGTCATTGCATGTGTGTTCTTTTCATAAACCACATGGATCCACTAGATGTCATTGCATGTGTTGTTTTTCATAAACCACATGGATCCACTAGATGTCATCCCATGTGTGTTCTTTTTCTAAACCACATGGAACCACTAGAGTTATTGCATGTCTGTTCTTTTCACAAACCACATGGATCCACTAGATACCATTGCATGTGTGTTATTTTCCTCAACCACATGGATCCACTATATGTCATTGCGTGTGTGTTCCTTTCCTAAACCACATGGATCCACTAGATTGCATTGCATGTGTGTCCTTTTCCTAAACCACATGGATCCACTAGATGTCATTGCATGTTTTTTTGCTAAACCACATGGATCCATTAGAGTCATTGCATGTGTGTTCTTTTCATAAACCACAAGGATCCACTAGATGTCATTGCATGTGTTGTTTTTCATAAACCACATGGATCCACTATATGTCATTCCATGTGTGTTCTTTTCCTAAACCACATGGATCTACTAGAGTCATTGCATGTGTCTTCTTTTCATAAACCAAATGGATCCACTAGATATCATTTCATGTGTGTTATTTTCCTAAACCACATGGATCCACTAGATGTCATTGCATGTGTGTTCTTTTCCTAAACCACATGTATCCACTAGATGTCATTGCATGTGTATTCTTTTCGTAAACCACATGCATCCACTATATGTTATTGCATGTGTGTTCTTTTCATAAACCACATGGATCCACTAGCGTCATTGTATGTGTTTGTGTATTAGTTTGCATCGTTATGGTTTTGGAAATGAACACATGCAATGATGCCACTACACCATGTGGTGTTCTTTTCATAAACCACATGGATCCACTGATGCCATTGCATGTGTGTTCTTTTCATAAACCACATGGATCCACTAGATGTCATTCCATGTGTATGCTTTTCATAAACTACATGGATCCACTAGATGTCATTGCATGTGTGTTCTTTCCCTAAACCACATGGATCAACTAGAGTCATTGCATGCATGCTCTTTTCACAAACCACATGGATCCACTAGATGTCATTGGATGTGTATTTTTCCTAAACCACATGGATCCATTAGAGTCATTGCATGTGTGTTCTTTTCATAAACCACATGGATCCACTAGATGTCATTCCATGTGTGTTCTTTTCCTAAACCAGATGGATCTACTAGAGTCATTGCATGTGTGTTCTTTTCATAAACCAAATGGATCCACTAGATATCATTGCATGTGTGTTCTTTTCATAAACCACATGGACCCACTAGATGTCATTGCATGTGTATGCTTTTCATAAACCACATGGATCTACTAGATGTCATTGCATGTGTGTTCTTTCCCTAAACCACATGGATCAACTAGAGACATTGCATGCATGCTGTTTTCATAAACCACATGGATCCACTAGATGTCATTGCATGTTTTTTTGCTAAACCACATGGATCCATTAGAGTCATTGCATGTGTGTTCTTTTCATAAACCACAAGGATCCACTAGATGTCATTGCATGTGTTGTTTTTCATAAACCACATGGATCCACTATATGTCATTCCATGTGTGTTCTTTTCCTGAACCACATGGATCTACTAGAGTCATTGCATGTGTCCTCTTTTCATAAACCAAATGGATCCACTAGATATCATTTCATGTGTGTTATTTTCCTAAACCACATGGATCCACTAGATGTCATTGCATGTGTGTTCTTTTCATAAACCACATGGATCCACTAGATGTCATTGCATGTGTTGTTTTTCATAAACCACATGGATCCACTAGATGTAATCCCATGTGTGTTCTTTTTCTAAATCACATGGAACCACTAGAGTCATTGCATGTCTGTTCTTTTCACAAACCACATGGATCCACTAGATACCATTGCATGTGTGTTATTTTCCTAAACCACATTGATCCACTAGATGTCATTGCGTGTGTGTTCCTTTCCTAAACCACATGGATCCACTAGATTGCATTGCATGTGTGTCCTTTTCCTAAACCACATGGATCCACTATATATTATTGCATGTGTGTTCTTTTCATAAACCACATGGATCCACTAGCGTGATGTGTTTGGGTATTAGTGTGCATCGTTATGGTTTTGGAAATGAACACATGCAATGATGCCACTACACCATGTGGTGTTCTTTTCATAAACCACATGGATCCACTGATTCCATTGCATGTGTGTTCTTTTCATAAACCACATGGATCCACTAGATGTCATTGCATGTGTATGCTTTTCATAAACCACATGGATCCACTAGATGTCATTGCATGTGTGTTCTTTCCCTAAACCACATGGATCAACTAGAGTCATTGCATGCATGCTCTTTTCACAAACCACATGGATCCACTAGATGTCATTGGATGTGTTTTTTTCCTAAACCACATGGATCCATTAGAGTCATTGCATGTGTGTTCTTTTCATAAACTACATGGATCCACTAGATGTCATTCCATGTGTGTTCTTTTCCTAAACCACATGGATCTACTAGAGTCATTGCATGTGTGTTCTTTTCATAAACCAAATGGATCCACTAGATATCATTGCATGTGTGTTCTTTTCATAAACCACATGGACCCACTAGATGTCATTGCATGTGTATGCTTTTCATAAACCACATGGATCTACTAGATGTCATTGCATGTGTGTTTTTCCCTAAACCACATGGATCAACTAGAGACATTGCATGCATGCTGTTTTCATAAACCAAATGGATCCACTAGATATCATTTCATGTGTGTTATTTTCCTAAACCACATGGATCCACTAGATGTCATTGCATGTGTGTTCTTTTCCTAAACCACATGGATCCACTAGATGTCATTACATGTGTGTTCTTTTCGTAAACCACATGCATCCACTATATGTTATTGCATGTGTGTTCTTTTCATAAACCACATGGATCCACTAGCATCATTGGATGTGTGTGTGTATTAGTGTTCATCGTTATGGTTTTGGAAAAGAACACATGCAATGATGCTACTCCACCATGTGGTGTTCTTTTCATACACCACATGGATCCACTGATGTCATTGCTTTTGTGTTCTATTTAGAAACCACATCGATCCACTAGATGTCATTGCATGTGTGTTCTTTTCATAAACCACATGGATCCACTAGATGTCATTGCATGTGTGTTGTTTTCGTAAACCACATGGATCCACTAGATGTCATTGCATTTGTGTTATTTTCCTAAACCACATGGATCCACTAGAGTCATTGCATGTGTGTTCTTTTCATAAAACACAAGGATCCACTGATGTCATTGCATGTGTGTTATTTTCATAAACCACATGGATCCACTAGATGTCATTCCATGTGTGTTCTTTTCATAAACCACATGGATCCACGAGAGTCATTGCATGTGTGTTCTGTTCATAAACCACCCGGATCCAATAGATGTCATTGTATGTGTGTTCTTTCCATAAACCACATGGATCCACTGATGTCATTGCATGTGTGTTCTTTTCATAAACCACATGGATCCACTATATGTCATTGCATGTGTGTTCTTTTCATAAACCACATGGATCCACTATAGTCATTGGATGTGTGTGTATCAGTGTGCATCATTATGGTCTTCGAAAAGAACACATGCAATGATGCCACTCTAGCATGTGGTGTTCTTTTCCTAAACCACATGGATCCACTAGATGTCATTGCATGTGTGTTCTTTTCATAAACCATATGTTTCCGCTAATGTCATTGCATGTGTGTTCTTTTCATAAACCACATGGATCCACTAGATGTCGATGCATGTGTGTTCTTTTTATAAACCACATGGATCCACTAGATGTCAATGCATGTGTGTTATTTTCCTAAACCACTTGGATCCACTAGAGTCACTAGATGTGTGTGTATTAGTGTGCATCATTGTGGATTTGGAAAAGAACGCATGCAACAATGCAACTCCTGCATCTGGTGTTCTTTTCCTAAACCACATGGATCAACTAGATGTCATTGCATGTGTGTTCTTTTCCTAAACCACATCGATCCACTGATGTCATTGCATGTGTGTTATTTTCCTAAACCACATGGAACCACTAGAGTCATTGCATGTATGTTCTTTTCACAAACCACATGGATCCACTAGATATCGTTGCATGTATGTTATTTTCCTAAACCACATGGATCCACTAGATGTCATTGCGTGTGTGTTCCTTTCCTAAACCACATGGATCCACTAGATCGCATTGCATGTGTGTCCTTTTCCTAAACCACATGGATCCACTATATATTATTGCATGTGTGTTCTTTTCATAAACCACATGGATCCACTAGCGTCATTGGATGTGTTTGTGTATTAGTGTGCATCGTTATGGTTTTGGAAATGAACACATGCAATGATGCCACTACACCATGTGGTGTTCTTTTCATAAACCACATGGATCCACTGATTCCATTGCATGTGTGTTCTTTTCGTAAACCACATGGATCCACTAGATGTCATTGCATGTGTGTGCTTTTCATAAACCACATGGATCCACTAGATGTCATTGCATGTGTGTTCTTTCCCTAAACCACATGGATCAACTAGTGTCATTTCATGCATGCTCTTTTCACAAACCACATGGATCCACTAGATGTCATTGGATGTGTTTTTTTCCTAAACCACATGGATCCATTAGAGTCATTGCATGTGTGTTCTTTTCAAAAACCAAATGGATCCACTAGATATCATTGCATGTGTTTTCTTTTCCTAAACCACATGGATCTACTAGAGTCATCGCATGTGTGTTCTTTTCATAAACCAAATGGATCCACTAGATATCATTGCATGTGTGTTCTTTTCATAAACCACATGGACCCACTAGATGTCATTGCATGTGTATGCTTTTCATAAACCACATGGATCTACTAGATGTCATTGCATGTGTGTTCTTTCCCTAAACCACATGGATCGACTAGAGTCATTGCATGCATGCTGTTTTCATAAACCACATGGATCCACTAGATGTCATTGCATGTTTTTTTGCTAAACCACATGGATCCATTAGAGTCATTGCATGTGTGTTCTTTTCATAAACCACAAGGATCCACTAGATGTCATTGCATGTGTTGTTTTTCATAAACCACATGGATCCACTATATGTCATTCCATGTGTGTTCTTTTCCTAAACCAAATGGATCTACTAGAGTCATTGCATGTGTCTTCTTTTCATAAACCAAATGGATCCACTAGATATCATTTCATGTGTGTTATTTTCCTAAACCACATGGATCCACTAGATGTCATTGCATGTGTGTTCTTTTCCTAAACCACATGGATCCACTAGATGTCATTGCATGTGTATTCTTTTCGTAAACCACATGCATCCACTATATGTTATTGCATGTGTGTTCTTTTCATAAACCACATGGATCCACTAGCGTCATTGGATGTGTGTGTGTGTATTAGTGTTCATCGTTATGGTTTTGGAAAAGAACACATGCAATGATGCTACTCCACCATGTGGTGTTCTTTTCATACACCACATGGATCCACTGATGTCATTGCTTTTGTGTTCTATTTAGAAACCACATGGATCCACTAGATGTCCTTGCATGTGTGTTCTTTTCATAAACCACATGGATCCACTAGATGTCATCGCATGTGTGTTGTTTTCGTAAACCACATGAATCCACTAGATGTCATTGCATTTGTGTTATTTTCCTAAACCACATGGATCCACTAGAGTCATTGCATGTGTGTTCTTTTCATAAAACACATGGATCCACTGATGTCATTGCATGTGTGTTCTTTTCATAAACCACATGGATCCACTAGATGTCATTGCATGTGTGTTATTTTCGTAAACCACATGGATCCACTAGATGTCATTGCATTTGTGTTATTTTCCTAAACCACATGTATCCACTAGAGTAATTGCATGTGTGTTCTTTTCATAAACCACATGGATCCACCAGAGTCATTGCATGTGTGTTCTGTTCATAAACCACCCGGATCCAATAGATGTCATTGTATGTGTGTTCTTTTCATAAACCACATGGATCCACTATAGTCATTGGATGTGTGTGTATCAGTGTGCATCATTATGGTTTTCGAAAAGAACACATGCAATGATGCCACTCTAGCATGTGGTGTTCTTTTCCTAAACCACATGGATCCATTAGATGTCATTGCATGTGTGTTCTTTTCATAAACCATATGTTTCTGCTAATGTCATTGCATGTGTGTTCTTTTCATAAACCACATGGATCCACTAGATGTCGATGCATGTGTGTTCTTTTTATAAACCACATGGATCCACTAGATGTCAATGCATGTGTGTTCTTTTCCTAAACCACTTGGATCCACTAGAGTCACTAGATGTGTGTGTAATAGTGTGCATCATTGTGGATTTGGAAAAGAACGCATGCAACAATGCAACTCCTGCATCTGGTGTTCTTTTCCTAAACCACATGGATCAACTAGATGTCATTGCATGTGTGTTCTTTTCATAAACCACATCGATCCACTAATGTCATTGCATGTATGTTCTTTTCCTAAACCACATGGATCAACTAGATGTCATTGCATGTGTGTTCTTTTCATAAACCACATCGATCCACTAATATCATTGCATGTATGTTATTTTCCTAAACCACATGGATCCACCAGAGTCATTGCATGTGTGTCCTTTTCATAAACCACATTGATCCACTAGATGTCATTGCATGTGTGTTGATTTCGTAAACCACATGGATCCACTAGATGTCATTGGAATTGTGTTATTTTCCAAAACCACATGGATCCACTAGAGTCATTGCATGTGTCTTCTTTTCATAAACCACATGGATCCACTCGAGTCATTGCAGGTGTGTTCTTTTCGTAAACCACATGCATCCACTAGACGGCATTGCATGTGTGTTCTTTTTGTAAACCACATGGATCCATTAGATGTCATGGCATGTGTGTTCTTTTCCTAAACCACATGGATCCACTAGAGTCATTCCATGAGTGTTCTTTTCTTAAACCACATGGATCCACTAGATGTCATTGCATGTGTGTTCTTTTCGTAAACCACATGTTTCCATTAGATGTCATTGCATGTGTGTTCTTTTCCTAAACCACATGGGTCCACTAGAGTCATTGCGTGGGTGTTCTTTTCATAAACCACATGGATCCACTAGATCTCATTCATGTGCGTTCTTTTCATAAACCACATGGATCCACTGATGTCATTGCATGTGTGTTATTTTCATATACCACATGGATCCAGTAGATGTCATTGCATGTGTGTTATTTCATAAACCACATGGATCCACTTGATGTCATTGCATGTGTGTTTATTTCCAAAACCACATGGACCCACTAGAGTCATTGGATGTGTTTGTCTGTATTAGTGTGCATCATTGTGGTTTTGGAAAATAATACATGCAATGATGCCACTCCAGCATGTGGTGTTCTTTTCATAAACCACATGGATCAACTGATGTCATTGCATGTGTGTTCTTTTCATAAACCACATGGATCCACTAGATGTCATTTCATGTGTATGCTTTTCATAAACCACATGGATCCACTAGATGTCATTGCATGTGTGTTCCTTTCCTAAACCACATGGATCCACTAGAGTCAGTGCATGTGTGTTCTTTTCACAAACCACATGGATCCACTAGATATCATTGCATGTGTGTTATTTTCCTAAACCATATGGATCCACTAGATGTCATTGCATGTGTGTTCTTTTCCTAAACCACATGGATCCACTAGATTGCATTGCATGAGTGTCCTTTTCCTAAACCACATTGATCCACTATATATTATTGCATGTGTGTTCTTTTCCTAAACCACATGGATCCACTAGCGTCATTGGATGTGTGTGTGTATTTGTGTGCATCGTTATGGTTTTGGAAATGAACACATGCAATGATGCCACTCTAGCATGTGGTGTTCTTTTCCTAAACCACATGGATCCACTAGATGTCATTGCATGTGTTTTTTCCTAAACCAGATGGATCCATTAGAGTCATTGCATGTGTGTTCTTTTCATAAACCACATGGATCCACTAGATGTCATTGCATGTGTTGTTTTTCATAAACCACATGGATCCACTAGATGTCATCCCATGTGTGTTCTTTTACTAAACCACATGGAACCACTAGAGTCATTGCATGTCTGTTCTTTTCACAAACCACATGGATCCACTAGATATCATTGCATGTGTGTTATTTTCCTAAACCACATGGATCCACTAGATGTCATTGCGTGTGTGTTCCTTTCCTAAACCACATGGATCCACTAGATTTCATTGCATGTGTGTCCTTTTCCTAAACCACATGGATCCACTATATATTATTGCATGTGTGTTCTTTTCATAAACCACATGGATCCACTAGCGTCATTGGATGTGTTTGTGTATTAGTGTGCATCGTTATGGTTTTGGAAATGAACACATGCAATGATGCCACTACACCATGTGGTGTTCTTTTCATAAACCACATGGATCCACTGATGCCATTGCATGTGTGTTCTTTTCATAAACCACATGGATCCACTAGATGTCATTGCATGTGTATGCTTTTCATAAACTACATGGATCCACTAGATATCATTGCATGTGTGTTCTTTCCCTAAACCACATGGATCAACTAGAGTCATTGCATGCATGCTCTTTTCACAAACCACATGGATCCACTAGATGTCATTGGATGTGTTTTTTTCCTAAACCACATGGATCCATTAGAGTCATTGCATGTGTGTTCTTTTCATAAACCACATGGATCCACTAGATGTCATTCCATGTGTGTTCTTTTCCTAAACCACATGGATCTACTAGAGTCATTGCATGTGTGTTCTTTTCATAAACCAAATGGATCCACTAGATATCATTGCATGTGTGTTCTTTTCATAAACCACATGGACCCACTAGATGTCATTGCATGTGTATGCTTTTCATAAACCACATGGATCTACTAGATGTCATTGCATGTGTGTTCTTTCCCTAAACCACATGGATCAACTAGAGTCATTGCATGCACGCTGTTTTCATAAACCACATGGATCCACTAGATGTCATTGCATGTTTTTTTCCTAAACCACATGGATTCATTAGAGTCATTGCATGTGTGTTCTTTTCATAAACCACAAGGATCCACTAGATGTCATTGCATGTGTTGTTTTTCATAAACCACATGGATCCACTATATGTCATTCCATGTGTGTTCTTTTCCTAAACCAAACGGATCTACTAGAGTCATTGCATGTGTCTTCTTTTCATAAACCAAATGGATCCACTAGATATCATTTCATGTGTGTTATTTTCCTAAACCACATGGATCCACTAGATGTCATTGCATGTGTGTTCTTTTCCTAAACCACATGGATCCACTAGATGTCATTGCATGTGTGTTCTTTTCGTAAACCACATGCATCCACTATATGTTATTGCATGTGTGTTCTTTTCATAAACCACATGGATCCACTAGCGTCATTGGATGTGTGTGTGTATTAGTGTTCATCGTTGTGGTTTTGGAAAAGAACACATGCAATGATGCTACTCCACCATGTGGTGTTCTTTTCATACACCACATGGATCCAATGATGTCATTGCTTTTGTGTTCTATTTAGAAACCACATGGATCCACTAGATGTCATTGCATGTGTGTTCTTTTCTTAAACCACATGGATCCACTAGATGTCATTGCTTGTGTGTTGTTTTTGTAAACCACATGGATCCACTTAATGTCATTGCATTTGTGTTATTTTCCTAAACCACATGGATCCACTAGAGTCATTGCATGTGTGTTCTTTTCATAAAACACATGGATCCACTGATGTCATTGCATGCGTGTTCTTTTCATAAACCACATGGATCCACTAGAAGTCATTCCATGTGTGTTCTTTTCATAAACCACATGGATCCACCAGAGTCATTGCATGTGTGTTCTGTTCATAAACCACCCGGATCCAATAGATGTCATTGTATGTGTGTTCTTTTCATAAACCACATGGATCCACTGATGTCATTGCATGTGTGTTCTTTTCATAAACCACATGGATCCACTAGATGTCATTGCATGTGTATGCTTTTCATAAACCACATGGATCCACTAGATGTCATTGCATGTGTTATCCTTTCCTAAACCACATGGATCCACTAGAGTCATTGCATGTGTGCTCTTTTCATAAACGACATGGATCCACTAGATGTCATTGCATGTGTTTTTTCCTAAACCAGATGGATCCATTAGAGTCATTGCATGTGTGTTCTTTTCATAAACCACATGGATCCATAAGATGTCATTGCATGTGTTGTTTTTCATAAACCACATGGATCCACTAGATGTCATCCCATGTGTGTTCTTTTCCTAAACCACATGGAACCACTAGAGTCATTGCATGTCTGTTGTTTTCAGAAACCACATGGATCCACTAGATATCATTGCATGTGTGTTATTTTTCTAAACCACATGGATCCACTAGATGTAATTGCGTGTGTGTTCCTTTCCTAAACCACATGGATCCACTAGATTGCATTGCATGTGTGTCCTTTTCCTAAACCACATGGATCCACTATATATTATTGCATGTGTGTTATTTTCATAAACCACATGGATCCACTATATATTATTGCATGTGTGTTCTTTTCATAAACCACATGGATCCATTAGCGTCATTGGATGTGTTTGTGTATTAGTGTGCATCGTTATGGTTTTGGAAATGAACACATGCAATGATGCCACTACACCATGTGGTGTTCTTTTCATAAACCACATGGATCCACTGATGCCATTGCATGTGTGTTCTTTTCATAAACCACATCGATCCACTAGATGTCATTGCATGTGTATGCTTTTCATAAACTACATGGATCCACTAGATGTCATTGCATGTGTGTTCTTTCCCTAAACCACATGGATCAACTAGAGTCATTGCATGCATGCTCTTTTCACAAACCACATGGATCCACTAGATGTCATTGGATGTGTTTTTTTTCCTAAACCACATGGATCCATTAGATTCATTGCATGTGTGTTCTTTTCATAAACGACATGGATCCACTAGATGTCATTCCATGTGTGTTCTTTTCCTAAACCACATGGATCTACTAGAGTCATTGCATGTGTGTTCTTTTCATAAACCAAATGGATCCACTAGATATCATTGCATGTGTGTTCTTTTCATAAACCACATGGACCCACTAGATGTCATTGCATGTGTATGCTTTTCATAAACCACATGGAACTACTAGATGTCATTGCATGTGTGTTCTTTCCCTAAACCACATGGATAAACTAGAGTCATTGCATGCATGCTATTTTCATAAACCACATGGATCCACTAGATGTCATTGCATGTTTTTTTCCTAAACCACATGGATCCATTAGAGTCATTGCATGTGTGTTCTTTTCATAAACCACAAGGATCCACTAGATGTCATTGCATGTGTTGTTTTTCATAAACCACATGGATCCACTATATGTCATTCCATGTGTGTTCTTTTCATAAACCAAATGGATCTACTAGAGTCATTGCATGTGTCTTCTTTTCATAAACCAAATGGATCCACTAGATATCATTTCATGTGTGTTATTTTCCTAAACCACATGGATCCACTAGATGTCACTGCATGTGTGTTCTTTTCCTAAACCACATGGATCCACTAGATGTCATTGCATGTGTGTCCTTTTCGTAAACCACATGCATCCACTATATGTTATTGCATGTGTGTTCTTTTCATAAACCACATGGATCCACTAGCGTCATTGGATGTGTGTGTGTATTAGTGTTCATCGTTATGGTTTTGGAAAAGAACACATGCAATGATGCTACTCCACCATGTGGTGTTCTTTTCATACACCACATGGATCCACTGATGTCATTGCTTTTGTGTTCTATGTAGAAACCACATGGATCCACCAGATTTCATTGCATGTGTGTTCTTTTCATAAACCACATGGATCCACTAGATGTCATTGCATGTGTGTTGTTTTCGTAAACCACATGGATCCACTAGATGTCATTGCATTTGTGTTATTTTCCTAAACCACATGGATCCACTAGAGTCATTGCATGTGTGTTCTTTTCATAAAACACATGGATCCACTTATGTCATTGCATGTGTGTTCTTTTCATAAACCACATGGATCCACTAGATGTCATTCCATGTGTGTTCTTTTCATAAACCACATGGATCCACCAGAGTCATTGCATGTGTGTTCTGTTCATAAACCACCTGGATCCAATAGATGTCATTGTATGTGTGTTCTTTTCATAAACCACATGGATCCACTGATGTCATTGCATGTGTGTTCTTTTCATAAACCACATGGATCCACTATATGTCATTGCATGTGTGTTATTTTCATAAACCACATGGATCCACTATAGTCATTGGATGTGTGTGTATCAGTGTGCATCATTATGGTTTTCGAAAAGAACACATGCAATGATGCCACTCTAGCATGTGGTGTTCTTTTCCTAAACCACATGGATCCACTAGATGTCATTGCATGTGTGTTCTTTTCATAAACCATATGTTTCCGCTAATGTCATTGCATGTGTGTTCTTTTCATAAACCACATGGATCCACTAGATGCCGATGCATGTGTGTTCTTTTTATAAACCACATGGATCCACTAGATGTTAATGCATGTGTGTTCTTTTCCTAAACCACTTGGATCCACTAGAGTCACTAGATGTGTGTGTATTAGTGTGCATCATTGTGGATTTGGAAAAGAACGCATGCAACAATGCAACTCCTGCATCTGGTGTTCTTTTCCTAAACCACATGGATCAACTAGATGTCATTGCATGTGTGTTCTTTTCATAAACCACATCGATCCACTGATGTCATTGCATGTGTGTTATTTTCCTAAACCACATGGATCCACCAGAGTCATTGCATGTGTGTCCTTTTCATAAACCACATTGATCCACTAGATGTCATTGCATGTGTGTTGTTTTCGTAAACCACATGGATCCACTATATGTCATTGCATTTGTGTTATTTTCCAAAACCACATGGATCCACTATTGTCATTGCATGTGTCTTCTTTTCATAAACCACATGGATCCACTAGAGTCATTGCAGGTGTGTTCTTTTCGTAAACCACATGCATCCACTAGACGGCATTGCATGTGTGTTCTTTTCGTAAACCACATGGATCCATTAGATTTCATGGCATGTGTGTTATTTTCCTAAACCACATGGATCCACTAGAGTCATTCCATGAGTGTTCTTTTCTTAAACAACATGGATCCACTAGATTTCATTGCATGTGTGTTCTTTTCATAAACCACATGTTTCCATTAGATGTCATTGCATGTGTGTTCTTTTCCTAAACCACATGGGTCCACTAGAGTCATTGCGTGTGTGTTCTTTTCATAAACCACATGGATCCACTAGATGTCATTCATGTGCGTTCTTTTCATAAACCACATGGATCCAGTAGATGTCATTGCATGTGTGTTATTTCATAAACCACATGGATCCACTTGATGTCATTGCATGTGTGTTTATTTCCTAAACCACATGGACCCACTAGAGTCATTGGATGTGTTTGTCTGTATTAGTGTGCATCATTGTGGTTTTGGAAAATAATACATGCAATGATGCCACTCCAGCATGTGGTGTTCTTTTCATAAACCACATGGATAACCTGATGTCATTGCATGTGTGTTCTTTTCATAAACCACATGGATCCACTAGATGTCATTGCATGTGTATGCTTTTCATAAACCACATGGATCCACTAGATGTCATTGCATGTGTGTTCCTTTCCTAAACCACATGGATCCACTAGATGTCATTACGTGTGTGTTCTTTTCCTAAACCACATGGATCCACTAGATTGCATTGCATGTGAGTCCTTTTCCTAAACCACATGGATCCACTATATATTATTGCACGTGTGTTCTTTTCATAAACCACATGGATCCACTAGCGTCATTGGATGTGTGTGTGTATTAGTGTACATCGTTATGGTTTTGGAAATGAACACATGCAATGATGCCAGTACACCATGTGGTGTTCTTTTCATAAACCACATGGATCCACTTATGTCATTGCATGTGTGTTCTTTTCATAAACCACATGGATCCACTAGATGTCATTGCATGTGTATGCTTTTCATAAACCACATGGATCCACTAGATGTCATTGCATGTTTGTTATTTCCCTAAACCACATGGATCAACTAGAGTCATTGCATGCATGCTCTTTTCACAAACCACATGGATTCACTAGATGTCATTGGATGTGTTTTTTTCCTAAACCACATGGATCCATTAGAGTCATTGCATGTGTGTTCTTTTCATAAACCACATGGATCCACGAGATGTCATTCCATGTGTGTTCTTTTCCTAAACCACATGGATCTACTAGAGTCATTGCATGTGTGTTCTTTTCATAAACCAAATGGATCCACTAGATATCATTGCATGTGTGTTCTTTTCATAAACCACATGGACCCACTAGATGTCATTGCATGTGTATGCTTTTCATAAACCACATGGATCTACTAGATGTCATTGCATGTGTGTTCTTTCCCTAAACCACATGGATCAACTAGAGTCATTGCATGCATGCTGTTTTCATAAACCACATGGATCCACTAGATGTCATTGCATGTTTTTTTCCTAAACCACATAGATCCATTAGAGTCATTCCATGTGTGTTCTTTTCCTAAACCACATGGATCCACTAGATGTCATTGCATGTGTGTCCTTTTCGTAAACCACATGCATCCACTATATGTTATTGCATGTGTGTTCTTTTCATAAACCACATGGATCCACTAGCGTCATTGGATGTGTGTGTGTATTAGTGTTCATCGTTATGGTTTTGGAAAAGAACACATGCAATGATGCTACTCCACCATGTGGTGTTCTTTTCATACACCACATGGATCCACTAGAGTCATTGCATGTGTGTTCTTTTCATAAAACACATGGATCCACTTATGTCATTGCATGTGTGTTCTTTTCATAAACCACATGGATCCACTAGATGTCATTCCATGTGTGTTCTTTTCATAAACCACATGGATCCACCAGAGTCATTGCATGTGTGTTCTGTTCATAAACCACCTGGATCCAATAGATGTCATTGTATGTGTGTTCTTTTCATAAACCACATGGATCCACTGATGTCATTGCATGTGTGTTCTTTTCATAAACCACATGGATCCACTATATGTCATTGCATGTGTGTTATTTTCATAAACCACATGGATCCACTATAGTCATTGGATGTGTGTGTATCAGTGTGCATCATTATGGTTTTCGAAAAGAACACATGCAATGATGCCACTCTAGCATGTGGTGTTCTTTTCCTAAACCACATGGATCCACTAGATGTCATTGCATGTGTGTTCTTTTCATAAACCATATGTTTCCGCTAATGTCATTGCATGTGTGTTCTTTTCATAAACCACATGGATCCACTAGATGTCGATGCATGTGTGTTCTTTTTATAAACCACATGGATCCACTAGATGTCATTGCATGTGTTTTGTTTTCGTAAACTACATGGATCCACTAGATGTCATTGCATTTGTGTTATTTTCCAAAACCACATGGATCCACTATAGTCATTGCATGTGTTTTCTTTTCATGAACCACATGGATCCACTAGAGTCATTGCAGGTGTGTTCTTTTCGTAAACCACATGCATCCACTAGACGGCATTGCATGTGTGTTCTTTCAGAAACCACATGGATCCATTAGATTTCATGGCATGTGTGTTATTTTCCTAAACCACATGGATCCACTAGAGTCATTCCATGAGTGTTCTTTTCTTAAACAACATGGATCCACTAGATTTCATTGCATGTGTGTTCTTTTCATAAACCACATGTTTCCATTAGATGTCATTGCATGTGTGTTCTTTTCCTAAACCACATGGGTCCACTAGAGTCATTGCGTGTGTGTTCTTTTCATAAACCACATGGATCCACTAGATGTCATTCATGTGCGTTCTTTTCATAAACCACATGGATCCACTGATGTCATTGCATGTGTGTTATTTTCATATACCACATGGATCCAGTAGATGTCATTGCATGTGTGTTATTTCATAAACCACATGGATCCACTTGATGTCATTGCATGTGTGTTTATTTCCTAAACCACATGGACCCACTAGAGTCATTGGATGTGTTTGTCTGTATTAGTGTGCATCATTATGGTTTTGGAAAATAATACATGCAATGATGCCACTCCAGCATGTGGTGTTCTTTTCATAAACCACATGGATAACCTGATGTCATTGCATGTGTGTTCTTTTCATAAACCACATGGATCCACTAGATGTCATTGCATGTGTATGCTTTTCATAAACCACATGGATCCACTAGATGTCATTGCATGTGTGTTCCTTTCCTAAACCACATGGATCCACTAGATGTCATTACGTGTGTGTTCTTTTCCTAAACCACATGGATCCACTAGATTGCATTGCATGTGAGTCCTTTTCCTAAACCACATGGATCCACTATATATTATTGCACGTGTGTTCTTTTCATAAACCACATGGATCCACTAGCGTCATTGGATGTGTGTGTGTATTAGTGTACATCGTTATGGTTTTGGAAATGAACACATGCAATGATGCCAGTACACCATGTGGTGTTCTTTTCATAAACCACATGGATCCACTTATGTCATTGCATGTGTGTTCTTTTCATAAACCACATGGATCCACTAGATGTCATTGCATGTGTATGCTTTTCATAAACCACATGGATCCACTAGATGTCATTGCATGTTTGTTATTTCCCTAAACCACATGGATCAACTAGAGTCATTGCATGCATGCTCTTTTCACAAACCACATGGATTCACTAGATGTCATTGGATGTGTTTTTTTCCTAAACCACATGGATCCATTAGAGTCATTGCATGTGTGTTCTTTTCATAAACCACATGGATCCACGAGATGTCATTCCATGTGTGTTCTTTTCCTAAACCACATGGATCTACTAGAGTCATTGCATGTGTGTTCTTTTCATAAACCAAATGGATCCACTAGATATCATTGCATGTGTGTTCTTTTCATAAACCACATGGACCCACTAGATGTCATTGCATGTGTATGCTTTTCATAAACCACATGGATCTACTAGATGTCATTGCATGTGTGTTCTTTCCCTAAACCACATGGATCAACTAGAGTCATTGCATGCATGCTGTTTTCATAAACCACATGGATCCACTAGATGTCATTGCATGTTTTTTTCCTAAACCACATAGATCCATTAGAGTCATTGCATGTGTGTTCTTTTCCTAAACCACATGGATCCACTAGATGTCATTGCATGTGTGTCCTTTTCGTAAACCACATGCATCCACTATATGTTATTGCATGTGTGTTCTTTTCATAAACCACATGGATCCACTAGCGTCATTGGATGTGTGTGTGTATTAGTGTTCATCGTTATGGTTTTGGAAAAGAACACATGCAATGATGCTACTCCACCATGTGGTGTTCTTTTCATACACCACATGGATCCACTAGAGTCATTGCATGTGTGTTCTTTTCATAAAACACATGGATCCACTTATGTCATTGCATGTGTGTTCTTTTCATAAACCACATGGATCCACTAGATGTCATTCCATGTGTGTTCTTTTCATAAACCACATGGATCCACCTGTAGTCATTGCATGTGTGTTCTGTTCATAAACCACCTGGATCCAATAGATGTCATTGTATGTGTGTTCTTTTCATAAACCACATGGATCCACTGATGTCATTGCATGTGTGTTCTTTTCATAAACCACATGGATCCACTATATGTCATTGCATGTGTGTTATTTTCATAAACCACATGGATCCACTATAGTCATTGGATGTGTGTGTATCAGTGTGCATCATTATGGTTTGAAAGAACACATGCAATGATGCCACTCTAGCATGTGGTGTTCTTTTCCTAAACCACATGGATCCACTAGATGTCATTGCATGTGTGTTCTTTTCATAAACCATATGTTTCCGCTAATGTCATTGCATGTGTGTTCTTTTCATAAACCACATGGATCCACTAGATGTCGATGCATGTGTGTTGTTTTTATAAACCACATGGATCCACTAGATGTTAATGCATGTGTGTTCTTTTCCTAAACCACTTGGATCCACTAGAGTCACTAGATGTGTGTGTATCAGTGTGCATCATTGTGGATTTGGAAAAGAACGCATGCAACAATGCAACTCCTGCATCTGGTGTTCTTTTCCTAAACCACATGGATCAACTAGATGTCATTGCATGTGTGTTCTTTTCATAAACCACATCGATCCACTGATGTCATTGCATGTGTGTTATTTTCCTAAACCACATGGATCCACCAGAGTCATTGCATGTGTGTCCTTTTCATAAACCACATTGATCCACTAGATGTCATTGCATGTGTGTTGTTTTCATAAACCACATGGATCCACTATATGTCATTGCATTTGTGTTATTTTCCAAAACCACATGGATCCACTATTGTCATTGCATGTGTCTTCTTTTCATAAACCACATGGATCCACTAGAGTCATTGCAGGTGTGTTCTTTTCGTAAACCACATGCATCCACTAGACGGCATTGCATGTGTGTTCTTTTCGTAAACCACATGGATCCACTAGATGTCATTGCATTTGTGTTATTTTCCAAAACCACATGGATCCACTATAGTCATTGCATGTGTCTTCTTTTCATAAACCACATGGATCCACTAGAGTCATTGCAGGTGTGTTCTTTTCGTAAACCACATGCATCCACTAGACGGCATTGCATGTGTGTTCTTTTCGTAAACCACATGGATCCATTAGATTTCATGGCATGTGTGTTATTTTCCTAAACCACATGGATCCACTAGAGTCATTCCATGAGTGTTCTTTTCTTAAACAACATGGATCCACTAGATTTCATTGCATGTGTGTTCTTTTCATAAACCACATGTTTCCATTAGATGTCATTGCATGTGTGTTCTTTTCCTAAACCACATGGGTCCACTAGAGTCATTGCGTGTGTGTTTTTTTCATAAACCACATGGATCCACTAGATGTCATTCATGTGCGTTCTTTTCATAAACCACATGGATCCACTGATGTCATTGCATGTGTGTTATTTTCATATACCACATGGATCCAGTAGATGTCATTGCATGTGTGTTATTTCATAAACCACATGGATCCACTTGATGTCATTGCATGTGTGTTTATTTCCTAAACCACATGGACCCACTAGAGTCATTGGATGTGTTTGTCTGTATTAGTGTGCATCATTGTGGTTTTGGAAAATAATACATGCAATGATGCCACTCCAGCATGTGGTGTTCTTTTCATAAACCACATGGATAACCTGATGTCATTGCATGTGTGTTCTTTTCATAAACCACATGGATCCACTAGATGTCATTGCATGTGTATGCTTTTCATAAACCACATGGATCCACTAGATGTCATTGCATGTGTGTTCCTTTCCTAAACCACATGGATCCACTAGATGTCATTACGTGTGTGTTCTTTTCCTAAACCACATGGATCCACTAGATTGCATTGCATGTGAGTCCTTTTCCTAAACCACATGGATCCACTATATATTATTGCACGTGTGTTCTTTTCATAAACCACATGGATCCACTAGCGTCATTGGATGTGTGTGTGTATTAGTGTACATCGTTATGGTTTTGGAAATGAACACATGCAATGATGCCAGTACACCATGTGGTGTTCTTTTCATAAACCACATGGATCCACTGATGTCATTGCATGTGTGTTCTTTTCATAAACCACATGGATCCACTAGATGTCATTGCATGTGTATGCTTTTCATAAACCACATGGATCCACTAGATGTCATTGCATGTGTGTTATTTCCCTAAACCACATGGATCAACTAGAGTCATTGCATGCATGCTCTTTTCACAAACCACATGGATTCACTAGATGTCATTGGATGTGTTTTTTTCCTAAACCACATGGATCCATTAGAGTCATTGCATGTGTGTTCTTTTCATAAACCACATGGATCCACGAGATGTCATTCCATGTGTGTTCTTTTCCTAAACCACATGGATCTACTAGAGTCATTGCATGTGTGTTCTTTTCATAAACCAAATGGATCCACTAGATATCATTGCATGTGTGTTCTTTTCATAAACCACATGGACCCACTAGATGTCATTGCATGTGTATGCTTTTCATAAACCACATGGATCTACTAGATGTCATTGCATGTGTGTTCTTTCCCTAAACCACATGGATCAACTAGAGTCATTGCATGCATGCTGTTTTCATAAACCACATGGATCCACTAGATGTCATTGCATGTTTTTTTCCTAAACCACATAGATCCATTAGAGTCATTGCATGTGTGTTCTTTTCATAAACCACAAGGATCCACTAGATGTCATTGCTTGTGTTGTTTTTCAAAAACCACATGGATCCACTATATGTCATTCCATGTGTCTTCTTTTCCTAAACCACATGGATCTACTAGAGTCATTGCATGTGTCTTCTTTTCATAAACCAAATGGAGCCACTAGATATCATTTCATGTGTGTTATTTTCCTAAACCACATGGATCCACTAGATGTCATTGCATGTGTGTTCTTTTCCTAAACCACATGGATCCACTAGATGTCATTGCATATGTGTTCTTTTCGTAAACCACATGCATCCACTATATGTTATTGCATGTGTGTTCTTTTCATAAACCTCATGGATCCACTAGCGTCACTGGATGTGTGTGTGTATTAGTGTTCATCGTTATGGTTTTGGAAAAGAACACATGCAATGATGCTACTCCACCATGTGGTGTTCTTTTCATAAACTACATGGATCCACTGATGTCATTGCATTTGTGTTCTATTTAGAAACCACATGGATCCACTAGATGTCATTGCATGTGTGTTCTTTTCGTAAACCACATGGATCCACTAGATGTCATTGCATGTGTGTTGTTTTCGTAAACCACATGGATCCACTAGATGTCATTTCATTTGTGTTATTTTCCTAAACCACATGGATCCACTAGAGTCATTGCATGTGTGTTCTTTTCATAAAACACATGGATCCACTTATGTCATTGCATGTGTGTTCTTTTCATAAACCACATGGATCCACTAGATGTCATTCCATGTGTGTTCTTTTCATAAACCACATGGATCCACTAGAGTCAATGCATGTGTGTTCTGTTCATAAACTACCCTGATCCACTAGATGTCATTGTATGTGTGTTCTTTTCATAAACCACATGGATCCACTGATGTCATTGCATGTGTGTTCTTTTCATAAACCACATGGATCCACTATATGTCATTGCATGTGTGTTCTTTTCATAAACCACATGGATCCACTATAGTCATTGGATGTGTGTGTATCAGTGTGCATCATTATGGTTTTCGAAAAGAACGCATGCAATGATGCCACTCTAGCATGTGGTGTTCTTTTCCTAAACAACATGGATCCACTAGATGTCATTGCATGTGTGTTCTTTTCATAAACCATATGTTTCCGCTAATGTCATTGCATGTGTGTTCTTTTCATAAACCACATGGATCCACTAGATGTCGATGCATGTGTGTTCTTTTTATAAACCACATGGATCCACTAGATGTCAATCCATGTGTGTTCTTTTCCTAAACCACTTGGATCCACTAGAGTCACTAGATGTGTGTGTATTAGTGTGCATCATTGTGGATTTGGAAAAGAACGCATGCAACAATGCAACTCCTACATCTGGTGTTCTTTTCCTAAACCACATGGATCAACTAGATGTCATTGCATGTGTGTTCTTTTCGTAAACCACATCGATCCACTGATGACATTGCATGTGTGTTATTTTACTAAACCACATGGATCCAATAGAGTCATTGCATGTGTGTCCTTTTCATAAACCATATTGATCCACTAGATGTCATTGCATGTGTGTTGTTTTCGTGAACCACATGGATCCACTAGATGTCATTGCATTTGTGTTATTTTCCAAAACCACATGGATCCACTAGAGTCATTGCATGTGTCTTCTTTTCATAAACCACATGGATCCACTAGAGTCATTGCATGTGTGTTCTTTTCATAAACCACATAGATCCACTAGATGTCATTGCATGTGTGTTCTTTTCCTAAACAACATGGATCCACTAGATGTCATTACTTGTGTGTTCTTTTCCTAAAAAAAATGGATCCACTATATGCCATTGCATGTGTGTTCTTTCCATAAACCACATGGATCCACTAGAGTCATTGGATGTGTGTGTGTGTATTCGTGTTCATCGTTATGGTTTTGGAAAAGAACACATGCAATGATGCCACTCCCCCATGTGGTGTTCTTTTCATCAATCACATGGATCCACTAATGTCATTGCATTTGTGTTATTTTCAAAAACCACATGGATGCACTAGATGTCATTCCATGTGTGTTCTTTTCATAAACCACATGGATCCACAAGATGTCATTGCATGTGTGTTATTTTCCTAAACCACATGGATCCACTAGAGTCATTGCATGTGTCTTCTTTTCATGAACCACATGCATCCACTAGATGTCATTGCATGTGTGTTCTTTTCATAAACCACATGGATCCACTAGATGTCATTGCATGTGTGTTCTTTTCCTAAACCACATGGATCCACTAGAGTCATTGCATGTGTCTTCTTTTTATAAACCACATGGATCCACTAGAGTCATTGCATGTGTGTTCTTTTCATAAAACACATGGATCCACTAGATGTCATTGCATGTTTGTTCTTTTCCTAAACCACAAGGATCCACTAAAGTCATTCCATGTGTGTTCTTTTCGTAAACCACATGGATCTACTAGATGTCATTGCATGGGTGTTCTTTTCATAAACCACATGGATCCACTAGATGTCATTACATGTATGTTCGTTTCCTAAACCACGTGGATACACTAGATGTCATTGCATGTGTCTTCTTTTCATAAACCACATGGATCCACTAGATGTCATTGCATGCGTGTTCTTTTCATAAACCACATGGATCCATTAGATGTACTTGCATGTGTGTTCTTTTCCTAAACCACATGGATCCACTGATGTCATTGCATGTGTGTTATTTTCATAAACCACATGGATCCACGGATCTCATTGCATGTGTTATATTTTCATAAACCACATGGATCCACTAGATGTTATTGCATGTGTGTTATTTCATAAACCACAAAGATTCACTTGATGTCATTCCATGTGTGTTCATTTCCTAAACCACATGGATCCAGTAGAGTCATTGGATGTGTTTGTGTGTATTAGTGTGCACCATTGTGGTTTTGGAAAAGAATATATGCAATGATGCCACTCCAGCATGTGGTGTTGTTTTCATAAACCACATGAATCCACTGATGTCATTGCATGTGTGTTCTTTTCATAAACCACATGTATCCACTAGATCTCATTGTATGTGTGTTCTTTTCATAAACCACATGGATCCACTAGATCTCATTGCATGTGTGTTATTTTCATAAACAACATGGATCCATTAGATGTCATGGCATGTGTGTTATTTTTATAAACCACATGGATCCACTAGAGTCATTCCATGTGTGTTCTTTTCTTAAACCACATTGATCCACTAGATGTCATTGCATGTGTGTTCTTTTCTTAAACCACATGGATCCATTAGATGTCATTGCATGTCTGTTCTATTCCTAAACCACATGGATCCACTAGAGTCATTGCATGTGTGTTCTTTTCATAAACCACATGGATCCACTAGATGTCATTGCATGTGTGTTCTTTTCATAAACCACATGGATCCACTTATGTCATTGCATGTGTGTTATTTTCATATACCACATGGATCCACTAGATGTCATTGCATGTGTGTTATTTCATAAACCACATGGATCCACTTGATGTTATTGCATGTGTGTTTATTTCCTAAACCACATGGATCCACTAGAGTCATTGGATGTGTTTGTCTGTATTAGTTTGCATCATTGTGGATTTGGAAAAGAATACATGCAGTGATGCCACTCCAGCATGTGGTGTTCTTTTCATAAACCACATGGATCCATTTATGTCATTGCATGTGTGTTCTTTTCATAAACCACATGGATACACTAGATGTCATTGCATGTGTCTGCTTTTCATAAACCACATGGATCCACTAGATGTCATTGCATGTGTGTTCTTTTCCTAAACCACATGGATCCACTAGAGTCATTGCATGTCTACTCTTTTCATAAACCACATGGATCCACTAGATGTCATTGCATGTGTTTTTCCTAAACCACATGTATCGATTAGAGTCATTGCATGTGTGTTCTTTTCATAAATGACATATATCCACTAGACGTCATTGCATGTGTTGTTTTTCATAAACCACATGGATCCACGAGATGTCATTCCATGTGTGTTCTTTTCCTAAACCACATGGATCCACTAGAGTCAGTGCATGTGTGTTCTTTTCACAAACCACATGGATCCACTAGATATCATTGCATGTGTGTTATTTTCCTAAACCATATGGATCCACTAGATGTCATTGCATGTGTGTTCTTTTCCTAAACCACATGGATCCACTAGATTGCATTGAATGTGTGTCCTTTTCCTAAACCACATTGATCCACTATATATTATTGCATGTGTGTTCTTTTCATAAACCACATGGATCCACTAGCGTCATTGGATGTGTGTGTGTATTTGTGTGCATCGTGTAACTACCTCAGTGAATTACGCTCTTAGTTACAAGCCTGGATGAGCGGAAATGGTTAAAATAGTATGGTGGGGCCAAATGCCACTCACAGGTAGACCTTTCGGCCGTCCTAACCATTTCCAAACATCGGGACAAGAACGAAGCGTGTCGGCAGGCAAAGGGATCAACTACATACACAAATGAGTATGTATGCAAGCCACCATACAACAGTCCTCAGAGCCATTCCATCTAAAAGAAATAGAAATATTGCAACGCCATACGGCAAGATCCAAATATCCTAGATAGATATAATAGTTTAGGATATCTCCTCATACATCAAACATCAGAGCATCAGGCGGAAGCGGAAAACAATATCCGAGTACGGATAAGAACCAAATCGGCATAAGATGCCCCATAAATAAACACATCCCTCCCACAGATCTCACGGATCCCCGTTCCCGGAATCTCTACACCGAATGATCGTTGCCCACATCGTCCGTCTCCTCCACCCAGTATCCATCTTGCGAGTTTACCTGTTCATCTGAATCAAACAATTTATCGTGTGAGACCCTAGGGGTACTTAGCGAGTCTTTATGCCTCTAAAGGGGACACAACATGGGGTGACGCAATTGCAGCAAAGATAATACCTAACAATTCTAGGGATACTCGCTAACCATCCGCCTAACCAAAGATAGACGGATGTCCGTGAATTAATAACAACAGTTATAACAGTAATATTAACAGATCCATCCTCCTCCTCGCTTACCAACGAGGAAGCGGACGAACAGCCCCCCCATCCGTTGGCAGTTTTATTATCCATTCCATGAGTGTTGCACTATTTACTAGCCAGGTACTTAGTCAAATTAAAAGTGGTACTTTAGTTATACTTGTCTATGATCGAGAAACTGTGCTCCAAGTCGTCCATAACCGCGGACACGGCTTTCAGAAAGATTTACCCTACAGGGGTGCACAAATAGCAACACACACTCGATCAACCTCGGAAAAACCAAATCAAAACCCAACGAGGCATTCACGACAAAGCGATCACAGGATTCAGAAATGTTTCAGGGGGCCACCCCATTAAGCTACCCGCAACAAAGTTGGCCGGCTCCGAGATGGACTCAAGGTTTGTGTGGACGGCTATAAAGGACTGGGAACCCGAAAGTGTGACTGGGCTTGTCGATACAGCGAAAACGTGTCACGATCCTAAACAGTACAGGTGCTCCACGCACAATCGTAAATAAAGCAGTAAAGCATGGCATAAGTACAGGATAGTAATAAAGCCCCAAACTACTTTGTGGACCCAGGAAATAAGAATGAATCAAGCTCTGGCTCAGGGGGGTTCATAAGCCTCCCGGATGTGGATAGCGCGAATATTCAAGGAACAGGAATCAAGTACTCGGGGTCCTACGGGACACAAGTGAGCATGAAAAACCAAATAGCAGATATTGCTCACCGGTGCCACTTTCATTAGTTATCCCATTACTACTCAGGTTAAGTTGTTTAGGTACCTCGTTATCCATCAGACACTCACATACCCTACACATGCTGTTCTACGACCCGCATGGCTCAAACAACTCCTGTAGTAATGGCTCATGGGATGGAGGAACCAGCTTCGGTGGGGTTGAAATGTAAAGGCTATGCAATACTTGGGATTCAGTTTAATGCAATCGCGACTCAATGATGCAAGAATAAGATAGAGGCAATAGGTACTATATGTATGCAAGCATGTGGTAGTGCTTGCCTGGCAGCTCGATTGAAGCGAGGATGGATGCGGTAGTGCTCTGGGTTTCTTGATATATCCTCACTTCGTCTATTCGAAGAAGAACCAAACAAACAAGGGCCAACATAAATAGAGTGCACAATCATATGAATTAAAATGCGACAAGCAAACAATCATGCCATGATGAATGATGCACAATTTGCATGGCAATAGTGTAGCATGGCATGGGTGAGGTGTGGAATACAAGAATAAAGCCTTTTATTGAGTTTTAGTCACATTTTATCCTCAAATAAGTTGCTGTATACTTTATGTTTATATGATGCATGCTGCAATTCAGAACATGGAATGCATAAACAGAAAGGTCTCGTCGAGCTGATCATTTTAGACATATTATTTGTCAAATTTGGAGTTATAAAACAAAAGTTATTAATTAATTAAGAAAAAGGGCATTTTATTGTAATTTTAATCAACTCGAAATCTAAAGTGTTCAAAATATATTTTGAATGGAAGATTTGAAATCCTCACATTTTTCTGATTTCAAAACATATATTATTTGTATTATTTGGAATTTTAATTCAAAAGTTATTTAAAAACAGATTGAATTTGAATTTAAATCAAGTTTGAAAAGGTTTATTTAAAACAGGCAACAGGGCAGACTTTTGTTACTCAACCCGACCCAGTCATAGCCACTGACGGGTGGGGCCGATGCTGACTTGGCGAAACGGCGCGCAGAAAAAGTTTTTCTCACCGCGGCTTTATCTAGCCACAGCAAATGAATGTGTGTGGGGCGGTGGTTAAGGGCCCCGTGCGATAGGCCGAAACCAGCAGGGCCGACAGCGGGTCGTCTTTGGGCCGGGTTGAGGGTACAAAACTGCGGGTGCGTTTTTGCAAAAACCCCACAGGCACGGACAGGTGGGGTCTCGAGGAGCGCGGGTTGAGCGGGAGATAAAAAGAGGGGGCTATTTGTAAATCGACCACATGCCCGCACTGTTGCTCTTGTTTCTCTGAACCGTGGACAGAGCCGTGCTCGACAGGCATAGCGCGGCGTCAAGGAACTTCAACCGGGGACACTGGGCTCGCGGCGGGGCGGTAGCCATTCGGGTAGGCTGAGAACATTGTTAGGAGGGGGTTGGCCAACTAGGTGAGGCGGGCGTCGCAGGGCGGTCGACGCCGCCGATCGGCAAGACCGAGATCTTTCGGTGAAACACCCGGCAAGGCAGAGGGTCTACGGCGAGGCGGATGATGTCTAGGCGGGAGAGGGACTCACCGCGGGGTGGACGACGGAGGTGGATCAGGCTAGGAGTCGACGGAGAAGCGAGAATGCAGAGTCGACGGAGAAGCGAGGATGCAGACGGCCGGCGTGTTTAGGGTTTGCGGTGGCGTCGGCGTGCAACGTCTGCGGGGGCGGTCTCCTTCTCGGCTCCGTGTACGAGGCGACGCAGGGTGCTCCTCTAGCCATCGCCGACAACCTCCTGCTCGCCTATGCCTCCTGGATCGACGGGAGATGGTCGAGACCGACGGTGGCCGGCGATGGGGTAGGTGGTTGTAGGGGAAGACAGGGAGGAAGGGGAGCAGCCTGGGGAGATCTGGGAGAGGATGAGGAGACGTGAGAGGGAGGTAGATAGCAGAGGGAGAGGGGAGGGTGCCGTGGGGGAAAGGTGGAGGAAAAGGTGGTCTCGGCCACCTTTTGCTTCTCCCTCTCCTCACGTGCTCGGCGAGGCTCGGCTGGTGTGGCTGCAGCTGGGCAGGCGAGGCAGGAGAGGAGGCTGGGTGGTGGGGTGCAAGGCGGGGAGAGAGGAGAGGAGGCTCGGTTAGAGCTAGGGTTAGAGGAGGGTAGCTCGGTTAGGGCTTTAGAGATGGGGTGAGCTTGACTGGGGTAGGGTTTGGGCTGGTGGGGCCTTGCTGGCCGAGAGAGAGAGGAGGGGTAGCCTTGGCAGCGAGCGAGAGAGGTGAGGTAAGGTTTCGAAGAGCAAAGAGAGAGAGAGAGAGAGAGAGAGACATGGTGGTAGGGTCTTAAGCAAGATCAAGCAAAAGGAGTGGTAGAGCGAGGGATGGTGGTGAGGTTGTTTAGGGTTTTACATCCTCACATGAGCAAGCAAGGAGGGGATGGTAAGGAGAGGTAGGGTAGGGTGTGATTGAGGTATAGGGTTTAACATGCCCAAAACTAGATCAAGCTAGAAAAGGTGTTGAGATGGAGATGGTGAGGTGATGAAAGAAGAAGGTGTGATCAACAAGAGATCAAGAACACATAGGATGATAACACAAGACAAGACCCATTTTAAAACAAAGGCAAAACTCAAAGGAGAAGAGATGGTGGAGCTTTGCATGGCCCATGCATGTATTTAATGCCATGTGTTAATCTTGTGAAAACAAAATAAAATCTCATGGCATTTATTTATGTGCATCCTCAAAAGATGGAGTAAGGGCCAAGCTAAGGAGTTATAGAATTAGATCCACCCAACCCACATGAGCTAGAATAAAAATCAAAAGAAAAATAATTACAAGCTCATGGGTTATTGGAATGGTGGAAGTATAAGGTGGTGACAAGGAAAAGTGATGGAGTTGAATAAACGATATGCCCCCAACTCAACTTGGGCATTTAAACAATATATCAATAACCAAATACAATATCAAGAGGCAAATACAATTTACAATGCATATGAGAGAAGAACCAAAGCAAAAAGGGTTTTATATGATGCTCAAATGCAAGGTGGCATGATGACATGAGCATGATATAATTATGATGCAACAATTATATGTAGGAAGTAGCATTTATATAGGCTAGGCTAGTAGCATTGCAATTGTAAAACAATTGGGATGCTACAACTCTCCCCCACTAAACAAGAATCTCGCCCCGAGATTCCTAGGAAAAGGAAAACAACACAAGGAGAGGCGGTTGTTCGAACAAAGTTGACCCTCACGTTCCCAAGTTGATGAACAACGGAATGGTGCGACCACTACACCTTGCAAAACTTGCTAGACTTCTTGCGAGTCTTGCGTTTTGCTTGAGAAACAACGGGTTAGAAGAGTTGAAGGATTGTCGTGAGACAAGAAGGATAGGATGAACGTAGCTCCGGTTTTCTCAAGAAACATGATCAAAGAATAGAACCACTTGAGAGAATAAGAAAGGCCGATGTATCCGGAAGAAAAGAACGACTTTGGAGAAGTTATCAACCACTATGACAATAGCATTATCTCTTCTCTCGGATTTGGGAAAAGAAGTTCGGAAACCATATCGCCTTCAAACAATAGAGTTCCTTGATATCAACAGAAAGATTTAGTTAGACATCGTCGGATTAGATTCTTCTTGCACCGGTAAGAACCAAAGGATCACGCAATTGAGGTGCGCGGATATAACTTCCAGAGACGGATGTGAAGCCAGAACATGGTGGAATCCCGAGAAGCAAAGAAATATGGAGGATCTGGAGTTTATTGTAGAGATACTTATTGCTTTCTTTAGCCTTGAGGCTAACGCAATAGATTTGCGGCTGATGGCATCAACCATAATTGGCTTTACCACAGAAAAAGAATTGATGAAACAAAGAGAGATAGTTCCCTTTCATCTTGTTTGGGGATGTCGAGCATCGGTAGAAAGACGAGGAACGAAAGGAGTTTGCGTCTGTTTCCACCAGATAATTGAAGATTTTGCTCCATCTAGAATAGACAGACCACCAACAAGAGATTATTGATTACTTTCTTCGAGAGAGCACTCCGGAAAAAACAAAGACGGAAGTAAAAGTATCGAGGGATAAAGGCCACTTCTAACTTCCGTGGAATGAGTGAAATCACATTAATTCACCAATTCAATGTACAAGAGCGAATGATAAGAGTAGTGGTATGGTAGCTACTCCATCCCGCACTCAAAGCATTACTCCGCACATGAATAAGAAAACCATGCAACCCAACTACCAAAAGCAATGAAGGTATTGACAAAAACTCATGGAACTTCGTTAGAAAACAAGGATAGATGCAAACGATTCGCCGGATTCATAGATAGATAAAGATGATGATGTTGTCGTCATGTCGGAAGTACCAAGCCGCCAGAAAGATATGAAGGAAGATTACGGAGAACAACTGCCAGATTCAACAGCTACAGAAAAGATAGCACCAACTTGAACGGAAGGAATACAAGATCTAGAAGGTCTCCATGGCCTCCGGTGGATTGAGCATAGACGATAGAACGAGAGGGTTTCAAGAGGTTACTTGACGAGACCGAGGTGAAAGAACTCCATGTTCTTCTTGAAATGATTGAGAGAGGTTTAGCGGTCTTGAGTAAAATCTTTAGCGGAACGACAATGATAACTTGCCAACAAGGAATAACTCTAGATTGGTTGAAGATGGAGGATGGAATTAACAATGGACTTGCTGATTCCAGAGTTGAAGTAATGTATTTAGCAGAAGGACGTGGCCGAGATAGGTGACTTCAAAAAGTCAGAATTCTCACTTTGAGACTTTGCACACAGGCAGTGCTCACGAAGCTTGAGAGAAAAAGTCACAGATGATCTTCCATGTCCTTCCATTGATATCGAATAGGCAAGCATATTATCAACATATACCACCATGGATTAACAAGATATTCCCAGAATACCAAGTTCAAAAGGCGAGAAAACGAACAAATGCTCGAACACTTCCTGAGCTCAACGCTCTTAGAAAGATCAATATTAAGAGCACGGGTTCGTGTTGAAGAAGATGCACTGGAAGAATAGATTATCTGGTCCTTCGGAAGAAAAAGAGATGTCACCTGGTTCACATTGTCGATCGGATCACCGATTACAAAGATAAAGAGATCTTGGATAAGAACTGATGATAGCTCATACCTCAAGCAAAGCTACCAGAGACGAAAAGATGCAATTCCCTCGTCTCAAAGAGAATTTTGCAGATATGGAGTTCAAAAAGATGTGCAGCATGATGGACAGATGATAGACCGCCATAGTGCCTTGAGAAACTCCGGATTGCCAAAGATGCTTGAATATGCATAGATATGATCACGGTGTACTCAAAATCGCAGGAGATAACCGTCACCATTTGGAGGATAGTGGTGATTGCATTTTCCATAGTCCACTCATGATAAGTGTCATATAGCTATGCCGAGAACCAAATTACAATCACCAGCATCGGATCGACACATGTTATGTAATTAGCCCAAGAGAATTGGAGATGAAATAAAACTCCAGGATTAAGCGCCGGTGACAAAAGAATGAGTTAGCATGGACATGCTGATAAAAGGGAGATGGATAATGTTTCACACACGACTGGAAAGGAGTGTGGAAACACAGATGTATCAAAGAAAATTTTTCCACATTTTTCGGCATTAAAATACCAATAGATGCGCAAAATCACTTATCAGGTAGCGATTAGCAACTCCACATTCTGTGAAAGCATGCTGGAAGGAAGAACACCCTTAAGAAGATGGCACCGGTTAACAAGGAGTCGGATAGATCACGCCGGTTTTCAAAAGCCTGTCAGTATGGAATGTACCAACAGTTGATAACCAAAGGCAGATTGTGATAACAAATTGGATGCAACAGATAGACAAGGAATTACACACACACACACACACACACTTTCTATGGTACTACGGAAACCCAGAACACGTGAATCCTAGTTTGAATTTTTAGAAGAGGATTGAAAACGTTTCACTTCCTTACCAGAAAAGGGTGGGTGGGTGGGTAAGAAGAAAAGTGGAAGCAGTCCTACTCTCGCGTTTTGTTTTTCCCTAGTATACATAGCTACCAAAATATTTGCTAGACTGACAACGACCATTTGGCTGAGACCCTGAAGGGCGGGATGGCTCTGATACCAATTGTAACTACCTCAGTGAATCATGCTCTTAGTTACAAGCCTGGATGAGCGGAAATGGTTAAAATAGTACGGTGGGGCCAAATGCCACTCACAGGTAGACCTTTCGGCCGTCCTAACCATTTCCAAACATCGGGACAAGAACGAGCGGCGTAATCGGCAGGCGAAGGGATCAACTACATACACAAATGAGTATGTATGCAAGCCACCATACAACAGTCCTCAGAGCCATTCCATCTAAAAGAAATAGAAATATTGCAACGCCATACGGCAAGATCCAAATATCCTAGATAGATATAATAGTTTAGGATATCTCCTCATACATCAAACATCAGAGCATCAGGCGGAAGCGGAAAACAATATCCGAGTACGGATAAGAAGCAAATCGGCATAAGATGCCCCATAAATAAACACATCCCGCCCACAGATCTCACGGATCCCCGTTCCCGGAATCTCTACACCGAATGATCGTTGCCCACATCGTCCGTCTCCTCCACCCAGTATCCATCTTGCGAGTTTACCTGTTCATCTGAATCACACAATTTATCGTGTGACACCGCGAAAACACTCCGCTTTCCTAAACAGTACAGTGTGCAGTACCTCGCACAATTTAAATAAAGCAGTAAAGCATGGCATAAGTACAGGATAGTAATAAAGCCCCAAACTACTTTGTGGCCCCAGGAAATAAGAATGAATCAAGCTCTGGCTCAGGGGGGTTCATAAGACTCCCGGATGTGGATAGCGCGAATATTCAAGGAACAGGAATCAAGTACTCGGGGTCCTACGGGACACAAGTGAGCATGAAAAACCAAATAGCAGATATTGCTCACCGGTGCCACTTTCATTAGTTATCCCATTACTACTCAGGTTAAGTTGTTTAGGTACCTCGTTATCCATCAGACACTCACATACCCTACACATGCTGTTCTACGACCCGCATGGCTCAAACAACTCCTGTAGTAATGGCTCATGGGATGGAGGAACCAGCTTCGGTGGGGTTGAAATGTAAAGGCTATGCAATACTTGGGATTCAGTTTAATGCAATCGCGACTCAATGATGCAAGAATAAGATAGAGGCAATAGGTACTATATGTATGCAAGCATGTGGTAGTGCTTGCCTGGCAGCTCAGTTGAAGCGAGGGATGGATCTGGGTAGTGCTCCTGGGTTTCTTGATATATCCCACCGGCGTCTATTCGAAGAAGAACCAAACAAACAAGGGCCAACATAAATAGAGTGCACAAGCATATGAATTAAAATGCGACAAGCAAACAATCATGCCATGATGAATGATGCACAATTTGCATGGCAATAGTGTAGCATGGCATGGGTGAGGTGTGGAATACAAGAATAAAGCCTTTTATTGAGTTTTAGTCACATTTTATCCTCAAATAAGTTGTTGTATACTTTATGTTTATATGATGCATGCTGCAATTCATAACATTGAATGCATAAACAGAAAGGTCTCGTCGAGCTGATCATTTTAGACATATTATTTGTCAAATTTGGAGTTATAAAACAATATCAAGAGGCAAATACAATTTACAATGCATATGAGAGAAGAACCAAAGCAAAAAGGGTTTTATATGATGCTCAAATGCAAGGTGGCATGATGACATGAGCATGATATAATTATGATGCAACAATTATATGTAGGAAGTAGCATTTATATAGGCTAGGCTAGTAGCATTGCAATTGTTAGACAATTGGGATGCTACACATCGTTATGGTTTTGGAAATGAACACATGCAATGATGTCACTCCACCATGTGGTGTTCTTTTCATAAAACCACATGGATCCACTGATGTCATTGCACGTGTGTTCTTTTCATAAAACACATGGATCCACTAGATGTCATTGCATGTGTAAGCTTTTCATAAACCACATGGATCCACTAGATGTCATTGCATGTGTGTTCTTTCCCTAAACCACATGGATCCACTAGATGTCATTGCATGTGTGTGTTGTTTTCATAAACCACACTAATCATCTAGTGTCATTGCATGTTTGTTCTTTTCATAATCCACATGGAACCACTAGATTTCATTGCATATGTGTTCATTTCATAAACCACATGGATCTAATAGATGTCATTAATTGTGTGTTCTTTTCATAAACCGCATGGATCCACTAGATGTCATTGCATGTGTGTTCTTTTCAAAAACCACATGGATCCACTAGATGCCATTGCATGTGTGTTCTTTTCATAAACCACATGTATCCACTATATGTCACTACATGTGTGTTCTTTTCATAAACCACACTGATCCACTAGATGTCATTGCATGTGTGTTCATTTGATAAACCACATGGATCCACTAGATGTCATTAAATGTCTGTTCTTTTCCAAAACCACATGGATCCACTAGATGTCATTGCATGTGTGTTCTTTTCATAAACCACATGTATCCACTAATGTCATCGCATGTGTGTTCTTTTCATAAACCACATGGATCCACTATATGTCATTGCATGTGTGTTCTTTTCATAAATCACACTAATCCACTAGTGTCATTGCATGTGTGTTCTTTTCATAAACCACATGGATCCACTAGATGTCATTTTATGTGTGTTCATTTCATAAACCACATGGATCCACTAGATGTCATTGCATATGTGTTCATTTCATAAAACACATGGATCCACTAGATGTCATTAAATGTGTGCTCTTTTCATAAACAACATGGATCCACTAGATGTTATTACATGTGTGTTCTTTTCATAAACGACATGGATCCACTAGATGTCATTCCATGTGTGTTCATTTCATAAACCACATGGATCCACTAGATGTCATTAAATGTGTGTGCTTTTCATAAACCACATGGATCCACTATATGTCATTGCATGTGTGTTCATTTCGTAAAACAGATGGATCCACTAGATGTCATTAAATGTGTGCTCTTTTCATAAACAACATGGATCCACTAGATGTCATTGCATGTGTGTTCTTTTCACAAACCACATGGATCCACTAGATGTAATTGCATGCTTGTTCTTTTCATAAACCACACTGATCCACTGATGACATTCATTTGTGTTGTTTTCATAAACCATAGTGATCCGAAAGATGTGATTGCATGTGTGTTCATTTCATTAACCACTCTGATCCACTAATGTCAAGGCATGTGTGTTCTTTTCCTATACCACATTGATCCACTAGATGTCATTGCATGTGTGTTCATTTCATAAACCACATGGATCCACTAGATGTCATTAAATGTGTGTTCTTTTCCAAAACCACATGGATCCACTAGATGTCATTGCATGTGTGTTCTTTTCATAAACCACATGGATCCACTAGATGTCATTGCATGTGTGTTTTTTCCAAACCACATGAATCCACTAGATGTCATTGCATGTGTATTCTTTTCATAAACCACATGGATCCACTATATGTCATTGCATGTGTGTGTTCTTTTCAGAAACCACATGGATCCACTAGATGTCATTCCATGTGTGTTCATTTCATAAACCACATGGATCCACTAGATGTCATTAAATGTCTGTTCTTTTCCAAAACCACATGGTTCCACTAGATGTCATAGCATGTGTGTTCTTTTCATAAAACACATGTATCCACTAATGTCATCGCATGTGTGTTCTTTTCATAAACCACATGGATCCACTATATGTCATTGCATGTGTGTTCTTTTCATAAACCACATGGATCCACTAGATGTCATTGCATGTGTGTTCATTTCATAAACCACATGGATCACTAGATGTCATTAAATGTGTGTTGTTTTCCAAAACCACATGGATCCACTAGATGCATTGCATGTGTGTTCTTTTCATAAACCACATGGATCCACTAGATGTCATTGCATGTGTTTTTTCCAAACCACATGAATCCACTAGATCTCATTGCATGTGTATTCTTTTCATCAACCACATGGATCCACTAGATGTCATTGCATGTGTGTTCTTTTCATAAACCACATGGATCCACTAGATGTCATTGCATGTGTGTTCATTTCATAAACCACATGGATCCACTAGATGTCATTAAATGTGTGTTCTTTTCCAAAACCACATGGATCCACTAGATGTCATTGCATGTGTGTTCTTTTCATAAACCACATGGATCCACTAATGTCATTGCATGTGTGTTATTTTCATAAACCACATGGATCCACTATATGTCATTGCATGTGTGTTCTTTTCATAAACCACATGGATCCACTAGATGTCATTGCATGTGTGTTCTTTTCATAAACCACATGGATCCACTAGATGTCATTCCATGTGTGTTCATTTCATAAACCACATGGATCCACTAGATGTCATTTCATGTGTGTTCATTTCATAACCCACATGGATCCACTAGATGTCATTGCATGTGTGTTCTTTTCATAAACCACATGGATCCACTAGATGTCATTGCATGTGTGTTCTTTTCATAAACCACATGGATCCACTAGATGTCATTTCATGTGTGTTCATTTCATAAACCACATGGATCCACTAGATGTCATTTAATGTGTGTTCTTTTCATAAACCACATGGATCCACTAGATGTCATTGCATGTGTGTTCTTTTCATAAACCACATGGATCCACTAGATGTCATTGCATGTGTTCTTTTCATAAACCACATGGATCCACTAGATGTCATTGCATGTGTGTTCTTTTACTAAACCACATGGATCCACTAGATGTCATTGCATGCTTGTTCTTTTCACAAACCACATGGATCCACTATATGTCATTCATGTGTGTTGTTTTCATAACCCACATGTTTCCAGTGATGTCATTGCATGTGTGTTCTTTTCATAAACCACATGGATCCACTAGATGTCATTGCATGTGTGTTCTTTTCCTAAACCACATTGATCCACTAGATGTCATTGCATGTGTGTTCATTTCATAAACCACATGGATCCACTAGATGTCATTAAATGTGTGTTCTTTTCCAAAACCACATGGATCCACTAGATGTCATTGCATGTGTGTTCTTTTCATAAACCACATGGATCCACTAGATGTCATTGCATGTGTGTTTTTCCAAACCACATGCATCCACTAGATGTCATCGCATGTGTGTTCTTTTCATAAACCACATGGATCCACTATATGTCATTGCATGTGTGTTCTTTTCATAAACCACATGGATCCAATATATGTCATTAAATGTGTGCTTTTCATAAACCACATGGATCCACTAGATGTCATTGCATATGTGTTGATTTCATAAAACACATGGATCCACTAGATGTCATTAAATGTGTGCTCTTTTCATAAACAACATGGATCCACTAGATGTCATTGCATGTGTGTTCTTTTCACAAACCACATGGATCCACTAGATGTAATTGCATGCTTGTTCTTTTCATAAACCACACTGATCCACTGATGACATTCATTTGTGTTGTTTTCATAAACCATAGTGATCCGAAAGATGTGATTGCATGTGTGTTCATTTCATAAACCACACTGATCCACTAGTGTCATGGCATGTGTGTTCTTTTCCTATACCACATTGATCCACTAGATGTCATTGCATGTTTGTTCATTTCATAAATCACATGGATCCACTAGATGTCATTAAATGTGTGTTCTTTTCCAAAACCACATGGATCCATTGGATGTCATTGCATGTGTGTTCTTTTCATAAACCACATGGATCCACTAGATGTCATTGCATGTATGTTTTTTCCAAAACCACATGAATCCACTAGATGTCATTGCATGTGTATTCTTTTCATAAACCACATGGATCCACTATATGTCATTGCATGTGTGTTCATTTCATAAAACACATGGATCCACTAGGTGTCATTAAATGTGTGTTGTTTTCATAAGCAACATGGATCCACTAGATGTCATTGCATGTGTGTTCTTTTCATAAACCACATGGATCCACTAGATGTCATTGCATCTGTGTGTTCTTTTCATAAACCAAACTGATCCACTAGATATCATTGCATGTGTGTTCATTTCATAAACCACATGGATACACTAGCTGTCATTAAATGTCTGTTCTTTTCCAAAACCACATGGTTCCACTAGATGTCATAGCATGTGTGTTCTTTTCATAAACCACATGTATCCACTAATGTCATCGCATGTGTGTTCTTTTCATAAACCACATGGATCCACTATATGTCATTGCATGTGTGTTCTTTTCCTAGACCACATTGATCCACTAGATCTCATTTATAGTGTGTTCTTCTCATAAACCACATGGATCCACTAGATGTCATTTCATGTGTGTTCATTTCATAAACCACATGGATCCACTAGATATCATTGCATATGTGTTCATTTCATAAAACACATGGATCCACTAGATGTCATTGCATGTGTGTTTTTTCCAAACCACATGAATCCACTAGATCTCATTGCATGTGTATTCTTTTCATCAACCACATGGATCCACTATATGTCATTGCATGTGTGTTCATTTCATAAAACACTTGGATCCACTAGGTGTCATTAAATGTGTGTTATTTTCATAAGCAACATGGATCCACTAGATGTTATTGCATGTGTGTTCTTTTCATAAACCACATGGATCCACTAGATGTCATTGCATGTGTGTGTTCTTTTCATAAACCAAACAGATCCACTAGATGTCATTGCATGTGTGTTCATTTCATAAACCACATGGATCCACTAGATGTCATTAAATGTCTGTTCTTTTCCAAAACCACATGGTTCCACTAGATGTCATTGCATGTGTGTTCTTTTCATAAACCACATGTATCCACTAATGTCATCGCATGTGTGTTCTTTTCATAAACCACATGGATCCACTATATGTCATTGCATGTGTGTTGTTTTCATAAACCATAGTGATCCGAAAGATGTGATTGCATGTGTGTTCATTTCATAAACCACACTGATCCACTAGTGTCATGGCATGTGTGTTCTTTTTCGATACCACATTGATCCACTAGATGTCATTGCATGTGTGTTCATTTCATAAACCACATGGATCCACTAGATGTCATTAAATGTGTGTTCTTTTCCAAAACCACATGGATCCACTGGATGTCATTGCATGTGTGTTCGTTTCATAAACCACATGGATCCACTAGATGTCATTGCATGTGTGTTTTTTCCAAACCACATGAAACCACTAGATGTCATTGCATGTGTATTCTTTTCATAAACCACATGGATCCACTATATGTCATTGCATGTCTGTTCATTTCATAAAACACATGGATACACTAGGTGTCATTAAATGTGTGTTGTTTTCATAAGCAACATGGATCCACTAGATGTCATTGCATGTGTGTTCTTTTCATAAACCACATGGATCCACTAGATGTCATTGCATCTGTGTTCTTTTCATAAACCAAAATGATCCACTAGATATCATTGCATGTGTGTTCATTTCATAAACCACATGGATACACTAGATGTCATTAAATGTTTGTTCTTTTCCAAAACCACATGGTTCCACTAGATGTCATAGCATGTGTGTTCTTTTAATAAACCACATGTATCCACTAATGTCATCGCATGTGTGTTCTTTTCATAAACCACATGGATCCAGTATATGTCATTGCATGTGTGTTCTTTTCATAAATCACACTAATCCACTAGTGTCATTGCATGTGTGTTCTTTTCATAAACCACATGGATCCACTAGATGTCATTTCATGTGTGTTCATTTCATAAACCACATGGATCCACTAGATATCATTGCATATGTGTTCATTTCATAAAACACATGGATCCACTAGATGTCATTAAATGTGTGCTCTTTTCATAAACAACATGGATCCACTAGATGTCATTGCATGTGTGTTCTTTTCACAAACCACATGGATCCACTAGATATAATTGCATGCTTGTTCTTTTCATAAACCACACTGATCCACTGATGACATTCATGTGTGTTGTTTTCATAAACCATAGTGATCCGAAAGATGTCATTGCATGTGTGTTCATTTCATAAACCACACTGATCCACTAGTGTCATGGCATGTGTGTTATTTTCCTAGACCACATTGATCCACTAGATGTCATTGCACGTGTGTTCATTTCATAAACCACATGGATCCACTAGATGTCATTAAATGTGTGTTCTTTTCCAAAACCACATGGATCCACTCGATGTCATTGCATGTGTGTTCTTTTCATAAACCACATGGATCCACTAGATGTCATTGCATGTGTGTTTTTTCCAAACCACATGAATCCACTAGATCTCATTGCATGTGTATTCTTTTCATCAACCACATGGATCCACTATATGTCATTGCATGTGTGTTCATTTCATAAAACACTTGGATCCACTAGGTGTCATTAAATGTTTGTTATTTTCATAAGCAACATGGATCCACTAGATGTTATTGCATGTGTGTTCTTTTCATAAACCACATGGATCCACTAGATGTCATTGCATGTGTGTGTTCTTTTCATAAACCAAACAGATCCACTAGATGTCATTGCATGTGTGTTCATTTCATAAACCACATGGATCCACCAGATGTCATTAAATGTCTGTTCTTTTCCAAAACCACATGGTTCCACTAGATGTCATTGCATGTGTGTTCTTTTCATAAACCACATGTATCCACTAATGACATCGCATGTGTGTTCTTTTCATAAACCACATGGATCCACTATATGTCATTGCATGTGTGTTCTTTTCATAAATCACACTAATCCACTAGTGTCATTGCATGTGTGTTCTTTTTATAAACCACATGGATCCACTAGATGTCATTTCATGTGTGTTCATTTCATAAACCACATGGATCCACTAGATGTCATTGCATATGTGTTCATTTCATAAAACACGTGGATCCCCTAGATGTCCTTAAATGTGTTCTCTTTTTATAAACAACATGGATCCACTAGATGTTATTGCATGTGTGTTCTTTTCATAAACCACATGGATCCACTATATGTCATTCCATGTGTGTTCATTTCATAAACCACATGGATCCACTAGATGTCATTAAATGTATGTGCTTTTCATAAACCACATGGATCCACTATATGTCATTGCATGTGTGTTCATTTCATAAAACAGATGGATCTACTAGATGTCATTAAATATGTGCTCTTTTCATAAACAACATGGATCCACTAGATGTCGTTGCATGTAAGTTCTATTCATAAACCACATGGATCCACTAGATGTAATTGCATGCTTGTTATTTTCATAAACCACACTGATCCACTGATGACATTCATGTGTGTTGTTTTCATTAACCATAATGATCCGAAAGATGTCATTGCATGTGTGTTCATTTCATAAACCACACTGATCCACAGTGTCATGGCATGTGTGTTCTTTTCCTAGACCACATTGATCCACTAGATGTCATTGCATGTGTGTTCATTTCATAAACCACATGGATCCACTAGATGTCATTTCATGTGCGTTCATTTCATAAACCACATGGATCCACTAGATGTCATTAAATGTCTGTTCTTTTCCAAAACCATATGGATCCACTAGATGTCATTGCATGTGTGTTCTTTTCATAAACAACATGGATCCACTAATGTCATTGCATGTGTGTTCTTTTCATAAACCACATGGATCCACTATATGTCATTGCATGTGTGTTCATTTCATAAAACACATGGATCCACTAGATGTCATTAATTGTGTGCTCTTCTCATAAACAACATGGATCCACTAGATGTCATTACATGTGTGTTCTTTTCATAAACCATATGGATCCACTAGATGTCATTGCATGTCTGTTCTTTTCATAAACCACATGGATCCACTGGATGTCATTGCATGTGTGTTCTTTTCATAAACCACATGGATCCACTAGATGTCGTTGCATGTGTGTTCTTTTCATAAACCACATGGATCCACTGATGTCAATGCATGTGTGTTCTATTCATAAACCACATGGATCCACTAGATGTCATTGCATGTATGTTCTTTTCATAAACCACACTGATCCACTAGATGTCATTGCATGTGTGTACTTTTTCTAAACCACATGGATCCACTAGTGTCATTGCATGTGTGTTCTTTTCATAAACAACATGGATCCACTAGGTGTCATTAAATGTGTGTTGTTTTCATAAGCAACATGGATCCACTAGATGTCATTGCATGTGTGTTCTTTTCATAAACCATATGGATCCACTAGATGTCATTGCATGTGTGTGTTCTTTTCATAAACCACACTAATCATCTAGTGTCATTGCATGTGTGTTCTTTTCATAATCCACATGGAACCACTAGATTTCATTGCATGTGTGTTAATTTCATAAACCACATGGATCCAATAGATGTCATTAATTGTGTGTTCTTTTCATAAACCGCATGGATCCACTAGATGTCATTGCATGTGTGTTCTTTTCAAAAACCACATGGATCTACTAGATGCCATTGCATGTGTGTTCTTTTCATAAACCACATGGATCCACTAGATGTCACTGCATGTGTGTTCTTTTCATAAACCACACTGATCCACTAGATCTCATTGCATGTGTGTTCATTTCATAAACCACATGGATCCACTAGATGTCATTAAATGTCTGTTCTTTTCCAAAACCACATGGATCCACTAGATGTCATTGCATGTGTGTTCTTTTCATAAACCACATGTATCCACTAATGTCATCGTATGTGTGTTCTTTTCATCAACCACATGGATCCACTATATGTCATTGCATGTGTGTTCATTTCATAAAACACTTGGATCCACTAGGTGTCATTAAATGTGTGTGCTTTTCATAAACCACATGGATCCACTATATGTCATTGCATGTGTGTTCATTTCGTAAAACAGATGGATCCACTAGATGTCATTAAATGTGTGCTCTTTTCATAAACAACATGGATCCACTAGATGTCATTGCATGTGTGTTCTTTTCACAAACCACATGGATCCACTAGATGTAATTGCATGCTTGTTCTTTTCATAAACCACACTGATCCACTGATGAAATTCATGTGTGTTGTTTTCATAAACCATAGTGATCCGAAAGATGTGATTGCATGTGTGTTCATTTCATAAACCACACTGATCCACTAGTGGCATGGCATGTGTGTTCTTTTCCTATACCACATTGATCCACTAGATGTCATTGCACGTGTGTTCATTTCATAAACCACATGGATCCACTAGATGTCATTAAATGTGTGTTCTTTTCCAAAACCACATGGATCCATTGGATGTCATTGCATGTGTGTTCTTTTCATAAACCACATGGATCCACTAGATGTCATTGCATGTGTGTTTTTTCGAAACCACATGAATCCACTAGATGTCATTGCATGTGTATTCTTTTCATAAACCACATGGATCCACTATATGTCATTGCATGTCTGTTCATTTCATAAAACACATGGATCCACTAGGTGTCATTAAATGTGTGTTGTTTTCATAAGCAACATGGATCCACTAGATGTCATTGCATGTGTGTTCTTTTCATAAACCACATGGATCCACTAGATGTCATTGCATCTGTGTGTTCTTTTCATAAACCAAACTGATCCACTAGATATCATTGCATGTGTGTTCATTTCATAAACCACATGGATACACTAGATGTCATTAAATGTCTGTTCTTTTCCAAAACCACATGGTTCCACTAGATGTCATAGCATGTGTGTTCTTTTCATAAACCACATGTATCCACTAATGTCATCGCATGTGTGTTCTTTTCATAAACCACATGGATCCAGTATATGTCATTGCATGTGTCTTCATTTCATAAAACACATGGATCCACTAGATATCATTAATTGTGTGCTCTTCTCATAAACCACATGGATCCACTAGATGTCATTTCATGTGTGTTCATTTCATAAACCACATGGATCCACTAGATATCATTGCATATGTGTTCATTTCATAAAACACATGGATCCACTAGATGTCATTGCATGTGTGTTTTTTCCAAACCACATGAATCCACTAGATCTCATTGCATGTGTATTCTTTTCATCAACCACATGGATCCACTATATGTCATTGCATGTGTGTTCATTTCATAAAACACTTGGATCCACTAGGTGTCATTAAATGTGTGTTATTTTCATAAGGAACATGGATCCACTAGATGTTATTGCATGTGTGTTCTTTTCATAAACCACATGGATCCACTAGATGTCATTGCATGTGTGTGTTCTTTTCATAAACCAAACAGATCCACTAGATGTCATTGCATGTGCGTTCATTTCATAAACCACATGGATCCACCAGATGTCATTAAATGTCTGTTCTTTTCCAAAACCACATGGTTCCACTAGATGTCATTGCATGTGTGTTCTTTTCATAAACCACATGTATCCACTAATGTCATCGCATGTGTGTTCTTTTCATAAACCACATGGATCCACTATATGTCATTGCATGTGTGTTGTTTTCATAAACCATAGTGATCCGAAAGATGTGATTGCATGTGTGTTCATTTCATAAACCACACTGATCCACTAGTGTCATGGCATGTGTGTTCTTTTCCTATACCACATTGATCCACTAGATGTCATTGCATGTGTGTTCATTTCATAAACCACATGGATCCACTAGATGTCATTAAATGTGTGTTCTTTTCCAAAACCACATGGATCCACTGGATGTCATTGCATGTGTGTTCGTTTCATAAACCACATGGATCCACTAGATGTCATTGCATGTGTGTTTTTTCCAAACCACATGAATCCACTAGATGTCATTGCATGTGTATTCTTTTCATAAACCACATGGATCCACTATATGTCATTGCATGTCTGTTCATTTCATAAAACACATGGATACACTAGGTGTCATTAAATGTGTGTTGTTTTCATAAGCAACATGGATCCACTAGATGTCATTGCATGTGTGTTCTTTTCATAAACCACATGGATCCACTAGATGTCATTGCATCTGTGTGTTCTTTTCATAAACCAAAATGATCCACTAGATATCATTGCATGTGTGTTCATTTCATAAACCACATGGATACACTAGATGTCATTAAATGTCTGTTCTTTTCCAAAACCACATGGTTCCACTAGATGTCATAGAATGTGTGTTCTTTTCATAAACCACATGTATCCACTAATGTCATCGCATGTGTGTTCTTTTCATAAACCACATGGATCCAGTATATGTCATTGCATGTGTGTTCTTTTCATAAATCACACTAATCCACTAGTGTCATTGCATGTGTGTTCTTTTCATAAACCACATGGATCCACTAGATGTCATTTCATGTGTGTTCATTTCATAAACCACATGGATCCACTAGATATCATTGCATATGTGTTCATTTCATAAAACACATGGATCCACTAGATGTCATTAAATGTGTGCTCTTTTCATAAACAACATGGATCCACTAGATGTCATTGCATGTGTGTTCTTTTCACAAACCACATGGATCCACTAGATATAATTGCATGCTTGTTCTTTTCATAAACCACACTGATCCACTGATGACATTCATGTGTGTTGTTTTCATAAACCATAGTGATCCGAAAGATGTCATTGCATGTGTGTTCATTTCATAAACCACACTGATCCACTAGTGTCATGGCATGTGTGTTATTTTCCTAGACCACATTGATCCACTAGATGTCATTGCACGTGTGTTCATTTCATAAACCACATGGATCCACTAGATGTCATTAAATGTGTGTTCTTTTCCAAAACCACATGGATCCACTCGATGTCATTGCATGTGTGTTCTTTTCATAAACCACATGGATCCACTAGATGTCATTGCATGTGTGTTTTTTCCAAACCACATGAATCCACTAGATCTCATTGCATGTGTATTCTTTTCATCAACCACATGGATCCACTATATGTCATTGCATGTGTGTTCATTTCATAAAACACTTGGATCCACTAGGTGTCATTAAATGTGTGTTATTTTCATAAGCAACATGGATCCACTAGATGTTATTTCATGTGTGTTCTTTTCATAAACCACATGGATCCACTAGATGTCATTGCATGTGTGTGTTCTTTTCATAAACCAAACAGATCCACTAGATGTCATTGCATGTGTGTTCATTTCATAAACCACATGGATCCACCAGATGTCATTAAATGTCTGTTCTTTTCCAAAACCACATGGTTCCACTAGATGTCATTGCATGTGTGTTCTTTTCATAAACCACATGTATCCACTAATGTCATCGCATGTGTGTTCTTTTCATAAACCACATGGATCCACTATATGTCATTGCATGTGTGTTCTTTTCATAAATCACACTAATCCACTAGTGTCATTGCATGTGTGTTCTTTTTATAAACCACATGGATCCACTAGATGTCATTTCATGTGTGTTCATTTCATAAACCACATGGATCCACTAGATGTCATTGCATATGTGTTCATTTCATAAAACACGTGGATCCCCTAGATGTCCTTAAATGTGTTCTCTTTTTATAAACAACATGGATCCACTAGATGTTATTGCATGTGTGTTCTTTTCATAAACCACATGGATCCACTATATGTCATTCCATGTGTGTTCATTTCATAAACCACATGGATCCACTAGATGTCATTAAATGTATGTGCTTTTCATAAACCACATGGATCCACTATATGTCATTGCATGTGTGTTCATTTCATAAAACAGATGGATCTACTAGATGTCATTAAATATGTGCTCTTTTCATAAACAACATGGATCCACTAGATGTCATTGCATGTATGTTCTTTTCACAAACCACATGGATCCACTAGATGTAATTGCATGCTTGTTATTTTCATAAACCACACTGATCCACTGATGACATTCATGTGTGTTGTTTTCATTAACCATAATGATCCGAAAGATGTCATTGCATGTGTGTTCATTTCATAAACCACACTGATCCACAGTGTCATGGCATGTGTGTTCTTTTCCTAGACCACATTGATCCACTAGATGTCATTGCATGTGTGTTCATTTCATAAACCACATGGATCCAGTAGATGTCATTTCATGTGCGTTCATTTCATAAACCACATGGATCCACTAGATGTCATTAAATGTCTGTTCTTTTCCAAAACCATATGGATCCACTAGATGTCATTGCATGTGTGTTCTTTTCATAAACAACATGGATCCACTAATGTCATTGCATGTGTGTTCTTTTCATAAACCACATGGATCCACTATATGTCATTGCATGTGTGTTCATTTCATAAAACACATGGATCCACTAGATGTCATTAATTGTGTGCTCTTCTCATAAACAACATGGATCCACTAGATGTCATTGCATGTGTGTTCTTTTCATAAACCATATGGATCCACTAGATGTCATTGCATGTCTGTTCTTTTCATAAACCACATGGATCCACTGGATGTCATTGCATGTGTGTTCTTTTCATAAACCACATGGATCCACTAGATGTCGTTGCATGTGTGTTCTTTTCATAAACCACATGGATCCACTGATGTCAATGCATGTGTGTTCTATTCATAAACCACATGGATCCACTAGATGTCATTGCATGTATGTTCTTTTCATAAACCACACTGATCCACTAGATGTCATTGCATGTGTGTACTTTTTCTAAACCACATGGATCCACTAGTGTCATTGCATGTGTGTTCTTTTCATAAACAACATGGATCCACTAGGTGTCATTAAATGTGTGTTGTTTTCATAAGCAACATGGATCCACTAGATGTCATTGCATGTGTGTTCTTTTCATAAACCATATGGATCCACTAGATGTCATTGCATGTGTGTGTTATTTTCATAAACCACACTAATCATCTAGTGTCATTGCATGTGTGTTCTTTTCATAATCCACATGGAACCACTAGATTTCATTGCATGTGTGTTCATTTCATAAACCACATGGATCCAATAGATGTCATTAATTGTGTGTTCTTTTCATAAACCGCATGGATCCACTAGATGTCATTGCATCTGTGTTCTTTTCAAAAACCACATGGATCTACTAGATGCCATTGCATGTGTGTTCTTTTCATAAACCACATGGATCCACTAGATGTCACTGCATGTGTGTTCTTTTCATAAACCACACTGATCCACTAGATCTCATTGCATGTGTGTTCATTTCATAAACCACATGGATCCACTAGATGTCATTAAATGTCTGTTCTTTTCCAAAACCACATGGATCCACTAGATGTCATTGCATGTGTGTTCTTTTCATAAACCACATGTATCCACTAATGTCATCGCATGTGTGTTCTTTTCATAAACCACATGGATCCACTATATGTCATTGCATGTGTGTTCTTTTCATAAATCACACTAATCCACTAGTGTCATTGCATGTGTGTTCTTTTCATAAACCACATGGATCCACTAGATGTCATTTCATGTGTGTTCATTTCATTAACCACATGGATCCACTAGATGTCATTGCATATGTGTTGATTTCATAAAACACATGGATCCACTAGATGTCATTAAATGTGTGCTCTTTTCATAAACAACATGGATCCACTAGATGTTATTGCATGTGTGTTCTTTTCAGAAACCACATGGATCCACTAGATGTCATTCCATGTGTGTTCATTTCATAAACCACATGGATCCACTAGATGTCATTAAATGTATGTGCTTTGCATAAACCACATGGATCCACTATATGTCATTGCATGTGTGTTCATTTCATAAAACAGATGGATCCACTAGATGTCATTAAATGTGTGCTCTTTTCATAAACAACATGGATCCACTAGATTTCATTGCATGTGTGTTCTTTTCACAACCACATGGATCCACTAGATGTAATTGCATGCTTGTTCTTTTCATAAACCACACTGATCCACTGATGACATTCATGTGTGTTGTTTTCATAAACCATAGTTTTCCGAAAGATGTCATTGCATGTGTGTTCATTTCATAAACCACACTGATCCACTAATGTCATGGCATGTGTGTTATTTTCCTAGACCACATTGATCCACTAGATGTCATTGCATGTGTGTTCATTTCATAAACCACATGGATCCACTAGATGTCATTAAATGTGTGTTCTTTTCCAAAACCACATGGATCCACTCGATGTCATTGCATGTGTGTTCTTTTCATAAACCACATGGATCCACTAGATGTCATTGCATGTGTGTTTTTTCCAAACCACATGAATCCACTAGATGTCATTGCATGTGTATTCTTTTCATCAACCACATGGATCCACTAGATGTCATTGCATGTGTGTGTTCTTTTCATATACCAAACTGATCCACTAGATGTCATTGCATGTGATTTCATTTCATAAACCACATGGATCCACTAGATGTCATTAAATGTCTGTTCTTTTCCAAAACCACATGGTTCCACTAGATGTCATAGCATGTATGTTCTTTTCATAAACCACGTGTCTCCACTAATGTCATCGCATGTGTGTTATTTTCATAAACCACATGGATCCACTATATGTCATGGCATGTGTGTTATTTTCCTAGACCACATTGATCCACTAGATGTCATTGCATTTGTGTTCATTTCATAAACCACATGGATCCACTAGATGTCATTAAATGTGTGTTCTTTTCCAAAACCACATGGATCCACTCGATGTCATTGCATGTGTGTTCTTTTCATAAACCACATGGATCCACTAGATGTCATTGCATGTGTGTTTTTTCCAAACCACATGAATCCACTAGATGTCATTGCATGTGTATTCTTTTCATCAACCACATGGATCCACTAGATGTCATTGCATGTGTGTGTTCTTTTCATATACCAAACTGATCCACTAGATGTCATTGCATGTGATTTCATTTCATAAACCACATGGATCCACTAGATGTCATTAAATGTCTGTTCTTTTCCAAAACCACATGGTTCCACTAGATGTCATAGCATGTGTGTTCTTTTCATAAACCACATGTGTCCACTAATGTCATCGCATGTGTGTTATTTTCATAAACCACATGGATCCACTATATGTCATTGCATGTGTGTTCTTTTCATAAATCACACTAATCCACTAGTTTCATTGCATGTGTGTTCTTTTCATAAACCACATGGATCCACTAGATGTCATTCCATGTGTGTTCATTTCATAAACCACATGGATCCACTAGATGTCATTGCATATGTGTTCATTTCATAAAACACATGAATCCACTAGATGTCATTAAATGTGTGCTCTTTTCATAAACAACATGGATCCACTAGATGTTATTGCATGTGTGTTCTTTTCATAAACCACATGGATCGACTAGATGTCATTCCATGTGTGTTGATTTCATAAACCACATGGATCCACTAGATGTCATTAAATGTATGTGCTTTTCATAAACCACATGGATCCACTATATGTCATTGCATGTGTGTTCATTTCATAAAATAGATGGATCCACTAGATGTCATTAAATGTGTGCTCTTTTCATAAACAACATGGATCCACTAGATGTCATTGCATGTGTGTTCTTTTCACAAACCACATGGATCCACTAGATGTAATTGCATGCTTGTTCTTTTCATAAACCACACTGATCCACTGATGACATTCATGTGTGTTGTTTTCATAAACCATAGTGATCCGAAAGATGTCATTGCATGTGTGTTCATTTCATAAACCACACTAATCCACTAGTGTCATGGCATGTGTGTTATTTTCCTAGACCACATTGATCCACTAGATGTCATTGCATGTGTGTTCATTTCATAAACCACATGGATCCACTAGATGTCATTAAATATGTGTTCTTTTCCAAAACCACATGGATCCACTCGATGTCATTGCATGTGTGTTCTTTTCATAAACCACATGGATCCACTAGATGTCATTGCATGTGTGTTTTTTCCAAACCACATGAATCCACTAGATGTCATTGCATGTGTATTCTTTTCATCAACCACATGGATCCACTATATGTCATTGCATGTGTGTTAATTTCATAAAACACTTGGATCCACTAGGTGTCATTAAATGTGTGTTGTTTTCATAAGCAACATGGATCCACTAGATGTTATTGCATGTGTGTTATTTTTCATAAACCACATGGATCCACTAGATGTCATTGCATGTGTGTGTTCTTTTCATAAACCAAACTGATCCACTAGATGTTATTGCATGTGTGTTCATTTCATAAACCACATGGATCCACTAGATGTCATTAAATGTCTGTTCTTTTCCAAAACCACATGGTTCCACTAGATGTCATTGCATGTGTGTTATTTTCATAAACCACATGTATCCACTAATGTCATCGCATGTGTGTTCTTTTCATAAACCATATGGATCCACTATATGTCATTGCATGTGTGTTCTTTTCATAAATCACACTAATCCACTAGTGTCATTGCATGTGTGTTCTTTTCATAAACCACATGGATCCACTAGATGTCATTTCATGTGTGTTCATTTCATAAACCACATGGATCCACTAGATGTCATTGCATATGTGTTCATTTCATAAAACACATGGATCCACTAGATGTCATTAAATGTGTGCTCTTTTCATTAACAACAGGGATCCACTAGATGTTATTGCATGTGTGTTTTTTCATAAACCACATGGATCCACTATATGTCATGCCATGTGTGTTCATTTCATAAACCACATGGATCCACTAGATGTCATTAAATGTATGTGCTTTTCATAAACCACATGGATCCACAATATGTCATTGCATGTGTGTTCATTTCATAAAACAGATGGATCCACTAGATGTCATTAAATATATTCTCTTTTCATAAACAACATGGATCCACTAGATGTCATTGCATGTGTGTTCTTTTCACAAACCACATGGATCCACTAGATGTAATTGCATGCTTGTTATTTTCATAAACCACATGGATGCACTAGATGTCATTAAATGTGTGTTCTTTTCCAAAACCACATGGATCCACTGGATGTCATTGCATTTGTGTTCATTTCATAAACCACATGGATCCACTAGATGTCGTTGCATGTGTGTTCTTTTCCTAAACCACATGGATCCACTAGATGTCATTGCATGTGTGTTCTTTTCATAAACAACATGGATCAACTAGATGTCATTGCATGTGTGTTCTTTTCCTAGACCACATGGATCGACTAGATGTCATTGCATGTGTGTTCTTTTCATAAACCACATGTATCCACTAGATGTCATTGCATGTGTGTTCTTTTCATAAACAACATGGATCCACTAGATTTCATTGCATATGTGTTTTTTCCAAAACCACATGAATCCACTAGATGTCATTGCATGTGTGTTCTTCTCATAAACCACATGTATCCACTATATGTCATTGCATGTGTGTTCATTTCATAAAACACATGGATCCACGAGATATCATTAAATGTGTGCTCTTTTCATAAACAACATGGATCCACTAGATGTCATTGCATGTGTGTTCTTTTCATAAACCACATGGATGCACTAGATCTCATTAAATGTCTGTTCTTTTCCAAAAACACATGGATCCACTAGATGACATTGCATGTGTGTTCTTTTCAAAAACCACACGGATCCACTAATGTCATCGCATGTGTGTTCTTTTCATAAACCACATGGATCCACTATATGTCATTGCATGTGTGTTCATTTCATCAAACACATGGATCCACTAGATGTCATTAAATGTGTGCTCTTTTCATAAACAACATGGATCCACTAGATGTCATTGCATGTGTGTTCTTTTCATAAACCACATGGATGCACTAGATGTAATTGCATGTTTGTTCTTTTCATAAACCACACTGATCCACTCATGACATTCATGTGTGTTGTTTTCATAAACCACGGTGATCCGAAAGATGTCATTACATGTGTGTTCATTTCATAAACCACACTGATCCACTAGTGTCTTGGCATGTGTGTTCTTTTCCTAGACCACATTGATCCACTAGATGTCGTTGCATGTGTGTTCATTTCATAAACCACATGGATCCACTAGATGTCATTAAATGTGTGTTCTTTTCCAAAACCACATGGATCCACTGGATGTCATTGGATGTGTGTTCTTTTCATAAACCACATGGATCCACTAGATGTCGTTGCATGTGTGTTCTTTTCATAAACCACATGGATCCACTGATGTCAATGCATGTGTGTTCTTTTCATAAACCACATGGATCCACTAGATGTCATTGCATATGTGTTCATTTCCTAAAACACATGGATCCACTAGATGTCATTAAATGTGTGCTCTTTTCATAAACAACATGGATCCACTAGATGTTATTACATGTGTGTTCTTTTCATAAACCACATGGATCCACTAAATGTCATTCCATGTGTGTTCATTTCATAAACCACATGGATCCACTAGATGTCATTAAATGTGTGTGCTTTTCATAAACCACATGGATCCACTATATGTCATTGCATCCGTGTTCATTTCGTAAAACAGATGGATCCACTAGATGTCATTAAATGTGTTGTCTTTTCATAAACAACATGGATCCACTAGATGTCATTGCATGTGTGTTATTTTCACAAACCACATGGATCCACTAGATGTAATTGCATGCTTGTTCTTTTCATAAACCACACTGATCCACTGATGACATTCATGTGTGTTGTTTTCATAAACCATAGTGATCCGAAAGATGTCATTGCATGTGTGTTCATTTCATAAACCACACTGATCCACTGGTGTCATGGCATGTGTGTTCTTTTCCTAGACCACATTGATCCACTAGATGTCATTGCATGTGTGCTCATTTCACAAACCACATGGATCCACTAGATGTCATTAAATGTGTGTTCTTTTCCAAAACCAAATGGATCCACTAGATATCGTTGCATGTGTGTTCTTTTCATAAACCACATGGATCCACTGATGTCAATGCATCTGTGTTCTTTTCATAAACCACATGGATCCACTAGATGTCATTGCATGTGTGTTCTTTTGATAAACCACACTGATCCACTAGATGTCATTGCATGTGTGTTCTTTTCCTAAACCACATGGATCCCCTAGTGTCATTGCATGTGTGTTATTTTCATAAACAAAATGGATCCACTTGATGTCATTACATATGTGTTTTTTTCAAAAACCACATGAATCCACTAGATGTCATTGCATGTGTGTTCTTTTCCTAAACCACATGGATCTACTAGATGTCATTGCATGTGTGTTCTTTTCATAAACCACATGGATCCACTAGATCTCATTGCATGTGTGTTCCTTTCATAAACCACACTAATCCACTAGATGTCTTTGCATGTTTGTTCTTTTCCTAAACCATATGGATCCACTAGTGTCATTACATGTGTGTTCTTTTCATAAAAAACATGGATCCACTAGATGTCATGGCATGTGTGTTCTTCTTGAAAACCACATGAATCCACTAGATGTCATTCCATGTTTGTTCTTTTCATAAACCACATGGATCCATTAGATGTCATTGCATGTGTGTTATTTTTATAAACCATGTTGAACCATAGATGTCATTGCATGTGTGTTCATTTCATAAACCACATGGATCCACTAGATTTCATTGCATGTGTGTTCTTTTCATAAACCACACTGATCCACTAGATGTCATTGCATGTGTGTTCTTTTCCAAAAACACATGGTTCAACTAGATGTCATTTCATGTGTGTTCTTTTCATAAACCTAACTGATCCACTAGATGTCATTGCATGTGTGTTTTTCTATAAACCACACTGGTCCACTAGATGTCATTGCATGTGTGTTCTTTTCATAAATCACACTAATCCACTAGTGTCATTGCATGTGTGCTCTTTTCATAAACCACATGGATCCACTAGATGTCATTTCATGTGTGTTCATTTCATAAACCACATGGATCCACTAGATGTCATTGCATATGTGTTCATTTCATAAAACACGTGAATCCACTAGATGTCATTAAATGTGTGCTCTTCTCATAAACAACATGGATCCACTAGATGTTATTACATGTGTGTTCTTTTCATAAACCACATGGATCCACTAGATGTCATTCCACGTGTGTTCATTTCATAAACCACATGGATCCACTAGATGTCATTAAATGTGTGTGCTTTTCATAAACCACATGGATCCACTATATGTCATTCCGTGTGTGTTCATTTCGTAAAATAGATGGATCCACTAGATGTCATTAAATGTGTGCTCTTTTCATAAACAACATGGATCCACTAGATGTCATTGCATGTGTGTTCTTTTCACAAACCACATGGATCCACTAGATGTAATTGCATGCTTGTTCTTTTCATAAACCACACTGATCCACTGATGACATTCATGTGTGTTGTTTTCATAAACCATAGTGATTCGAAAGATGTCATTGCATGTGTGTTCGTTTCATAAACCACATGGATCCACTAGATGTCATTGCATGTGTGTGTTCTTTTCATAAACCAAACTGATCCACTAGATGTCATTGCATGTGTGTTCTTTTCATAAACCACATGGATCCACTAGATGTCATTAAATGTCTGTTCTTTTCCAAAACCACATGGTTCCACTAGATGTCATGGCATGTGTGTTCTTTTCATAAACCACATGTATCCACTAATGTCATCGCATGTGTGTTCTTTTCATAAACCACATGGATCCACTATATGTCATTGCATGTGTGTTCTTTTCATAAATCACACTAATGCACTAGTGTCATTGCATGTGTGTTCTTTTCATAAACCACATGGATCCACTAGATGTCATTTCATGTGTGTTCATTTCATAAACCACATGGATCCACTAGATGTCATTGCATATGTGTTCATTTCATAAAACACATGGATCCACTAGATGTCATTAAATGTGTGCTCTTTTCATAAACAACATGGATCCACTAGATGTTATTGCATGTGTGTTCTTTTCAAAAACCACATGGATCCACTAGATGTCATTCCATGTGTGTTCATTTCATAAACCACATGGATCCACTAGATGTCATTAAATGTATGTGCTTTTCATAAACCATATGGATCCACTATATGTCATTGCATGTATGTTCATTTCATAAAACAGATGGATCCACTAGATGTCATTAAATGTGTGCTCTTTTCATAAACAACATGGATCCACTAGATGTCATTGCATGTGTGTTCTTTTCACAAACCACATGGATCCACTAGATGTAATTGCATGCTTGTTCTTTTCATAAACCACACTGATCCACTGATGACATTCATGTGTGTTGTTTTCATAAACCATAGTGATCCGAAAGATGTCATTGCAAGTGTGTTCATTTCATAAACCACACTGATCCACTAGTGTCATGGCCTGTGTGTTCTTTTCCTAGACCACATTGATCCACTAGATGTCATTCCATGTGTGTTCATTTCATAAACCACAAGGATCCACTAGATGTCATTAAATGTGTGTTCTTTTCCAAAACCACATGGATCCACTGGATGTCATTGCATGTGTGTTCTTTTCATAAACCACATGGATCCACTAGATGTCATTGCATGTGTTTTTTTCCAAACCACATGAATCCACTAGATGTCATTGCATGTTTATTCTTTTCATAAACCACGTGGATCCACTTTATGTCATTGCATGTGTGTTCATTTCATAAAACACTTGGATCCACAAGGTGTCATTAAATGTGTGTTGTTTTCATAAGAAACATGGATCCACTAGATGTAATTGCATGTATGTTCTTTTCATAAACCACATGGATCTACTAGATGTCATTGCATGTGTGTGTTCTTTTCATAAACCAAACTGATCCACTAGATGTCATTGCATGTGTGTTCATTTCATAAACCACATGGATCCACTAGATGTCATTAAATGTCTGTTCTTTTCCAAAACCACATGGTTGCACTAGATGTCATTGCATGTGTGTTCTTTTCATAAACCACATGTATCCAATAATGTCATCGCATGTGTGTTCTTTTCATAAACCACATGGATCCACTATATGTCATTGCATGTGTGTTCTTTTCATAAATCACACTAATTGACTAGTGTCATTACATGTGTGTTCTTTTCATAAACCACATGGATCCACTAGATGTCATTTAATGTGTGTTCATTTCATAAACCACATGGATCCACTAGATGTCATTGCATATGTGTTCATTTCATAAAACACGTGGATCCACTAGATGTCATTAAATGTGTGCTCTTTTCATAAACAACACGGATCCACTAGATGTTATTGCATGTGTGTTCTTTTCATAAACCACATGGATCCACTAGATGTCATTCCATGTGTGTTCATTTCATAAACCACATGGATCCACTTGATGTCATTAAATGTATGTGCTTTTCATAAACCACATGGATCCACTATATGTCATTGCATGTGTGTTCATTTCATAAAACAGATGGATCCACTAGATGTAATTGCATGCTTGTTATTTTCATAAACCACACTGATCCACTGCTGACATTCATGTGTGTTGTTTTCATAAACCATAGTGATCTGAAAGATGTCATTGCATGTGTGTTCATTTCATAAACCACACTGATCCACAGTGTCATGGCATGTGTGTTCTTTTCCTAGACCACATTGATCCACTAGATGTCATTGCATGTGTGTTCATTTCATAAACCACATGGATCCACTAGATGTCAACAAATGTGTGTTCTTTTCCAAAACCAGATGGATCCACTAGATGTCATTGCATGTGTGTTCTTTTCATAAACCACATGGATCCACTAGATGTCGTTGCATGTGTGTTCTTTTCCATAACCACATGGATCCACTGGATGTCATTGCATGTGTGTTCTTTTCATAAACCACATGGATCCACTAGATGTCGTTGCATGTGTGTTCTTTTCATAAACCACATGGATCCACTGATGTCAATGCATGTGTGTTCTTTTCATAAACCACATGGATCCACTAGATGTCATGGCATGTATGTTCTTTTCATAAACCACACTGATCCACTAGATGTCATTGCATGTTTGTTCTTTTTCTAAACCACATGGATCCACTAGTGTCATTGCATGTGTGTTCTTTTCATAAACAACATGGATACACTAAATTTCATTGCATGTGTGTTTTTTCCAAAACCAGATGAATCCACTAGATGTCATTGCATGTGTATTCTTCTCATAAACCACATGGATCCACTATATGTCATTGCATGTGTGTTCATTTCATAAAACACATGGATCCACGAGATGTCATTAAATGTGTGCTCTTTTCATAAACAACATGGATCCACTAGATGTCATTGCATGTGTGTTCTTTTCATAAACCACATGGATGCACTAGATCTCATTAAATTTCTGTTCTTTTCCAAAACCACATGGATCCACTAGATGTCATTGCATGTGTGTTCTTTTCATAAACCACACGGATCCACTAATGTCATCGCATGTGTGTTATTTTCATAAACCACATGGACCCACTATATGTCATTGCATGTGTGTTCATTTCATAAAACACATGGATCCACTAGATGTCATTAAATGTGTGCTCTTTTCATAAACAACATGGATCCATTAGATGTCATTGCATGTGTGTTCTTTTCATAAACCACATCGATGCACTAGATGTAATTGCATGTTTGTTCTTTTCATAAACCACACTGATCCACTCATGACATTCACGTGTGTTGTTTTCATAAACCACAGTGATCCGAAAGATGTTATTGCATGTGTGTTTATTTCATAAACCACACTGATCAACTAGTGTCATGGCATGTGTGTTCTTTTCCTAGACCACATTGATCCACTAGATGTCATTGCATGTGTGTTCTTTTCATAAACCACTTGGATCAACTAGATGTCGTTGCATGTGTGTTCTTTTCATAAACCACATGGATCCACTGGTGTCAATGCATGTGTGTTCTTTTCATAAACCACATGGATCCACTAGATGTCATTGCATGTATGTTCTTTTCATAAACCACACTGATCCACTAGATGTCATTGCATGTGTGGTCATTTTCTAAACCACATGGATCCACTAGTGTCATTGCATGTGTTTTCTTTTCATAAACAACATGGATCCACTAGATGTCATTGCATGTGTGTTTTTTCCAAAACCACATGAATCCACTAGATGTCATTGCATGTGTATTCTTTTCATAAACCACATGGATCCACTATATGTCATTGCATGTGTGTTCATTTCATAAAACACATGGATCCACTAGATGTCATTAAATGTGTGCTCTTTTCATAAACAACATGGATCCACTAGATGTCATTGCATGTTTGTTCTTTTCATCAACCACAGTGATCCGAAAGATGTCATTGCATGTCTGTTCTTTTCATAAACCACAGTGATCCGAAAGATGTCATTGCATGTGTGTTCATTTCATAAACCACACTGATCCACTGGTGTCATGGCATGTGTGTTCTTTTCCTAGACCACATTGATCCACTAGATGTCATTGCATGTGTGCTCATTTCATAAACCACATGGATCCACTAGATGTCATTAAATGTGTGTTCTTTTCCAAAACCAAATGGATCCACTAGATGTCGTTGCATGTGTGTTCTTTTCATAAACCACATGGATCCACTGATGTCAATGCATGTGTGTTCTTTTCATAAACCACATGGATCCACTAGATGTCATTGCATGTGTGTTCTTTTCATAAACCACACTGATCCACTAGATGTCATTGCATGTGTGTTCTTTTCCTAAACCACATGGATCCCCTAGTGTCATTGCATGTGTGTTATTTTCATAAACAACATGGATCCACTGGATGTCATTACATATGTGTTTTTTTCGAAAACCACATGAATCCACTAGATGTCATTGCATGTGTGTTCTTATCATAAACCACATGGATCTACTAGATGTCATTGCATGTGTGTTCTTTTCCTAAACGATATGGATCCACTAGTGTCATTACATGTGTGTTCTTTTCATAAACAACATGGATCCACTGGATGTCATGGCATGTGTGTTCTTCTTGAAAACCACATGAATCCACTAGATGTCATTGCATGTTTGTTCTTTTCATAAACCACATGGATCCATTAGATGTCATTGCATGTGTGTTATTTTTATAAACCATATTGAACCATATATGTCATTGCATGTGTGTTCATTTCATAAACCACATGGATCCACTAGATTTCATTGCATGTGTGTTCTTTTCATAAACCACACTGATCCACTAGATGTCATTGCATGTGTGTTCTTTTCCAAAAACACATGGTTCAACTAGATGTCATTGCATGTGTGTTATTTTCATAAACCACATGGATCCACTAGATGTCATTGCATGTGTGTTCTTTAAATAAACCAAACTGATCCACTGATGTCATTGCATGTGTGGTCTTTTCATAAACCATAGTGATCCGAGAGATGTCATTGCATGTGTGTTCATTTCATAAACCACATGGATCCACTATATGTCATTGCATGTGTGTTCATTTCATAAAACACATGGATCCACTAGATGTCATTAAATGTGTTCTTTTCATAAACAACATGGATCCACTAGATTTCATTTCATGTGTGTTCTTTTCATAAACCACATGGATCCACCAGATGTCATTGCATGTGTGTTCTTTTCATAAACCACACTGATCCACTGATGTCATTGCATGTGTCATATTTTCATAAACCACAGTGATCCAAAAGATGTCATTGCTTGTGTGTTCATTTCATAAACCACACTGATCCATTGGTGTCATTGCATGTGTGTTCTTTTCCTAGACCACATTGATCCACTAGATGTCATTGGAGGTGTGTTCATTTTATAAACCACATGGATCCACTAGATGTCATTAAATGTGTGTTCTTTTCCAAAACCACAGGGATCCACTAGATGTCATTGCATGTGTGTTCTTTTCATAAACCCACATGGATCCACTAGATGTCATTGTATGTGTGTTATTTTGCTAAACCACATGGATCGACTAGTGTCATTGCATGTGTGTTCTTTTCATAAACAACATGGATCCACTAGATGTCATTGCATGTGTGTTCTTTTCGAAAACCACATTAATCCAATAGATGTCATTGCATGTGTGTTATTTTTATAAACCATGTTGAACCACTTATGTCATTGCATGTGTGTTATTTTCATAAACTACACCAATCCAATAGATGTCATTGCATGTGTATTCTTTTCATAAAGCACATGGATCCACTAGATGTGATTGCATGTGTGTTCTTTTCATAAATCACATGGATCCACTAATGTCATTGCATGTGTTTTCTTTTCATAAACCACATGGATCCACTATATGTCATTGCATGTGTGTTCTTTTCATAAACTGCCCCGATCCACTGATGTCATTGCTTTTGTGTTCTTTTCATAAACCACATGGATCCACTAGATGTCATTTCATGTGTGTTCATTTCATAAACCACATGGATCCACTAGATGTCATTGCATGTGTGTTCATTTCATAAAACACATGGATCCACTAGATGTCATTAAATGTGTGTTCTTTTCATAAACAATATGGATCCACTAGATGTCATTGCATGTGTGTTATTTTCATAAACCACATGGATCCACTATATATCATTGCATGTGTGTTCTTTTCATAAACCAAATGGATCCACTAGATGTCATTACATGTGTGTTTTTCTTTAAACCACACTAATCCACTAGATGTCATTGCATTTATAAACCACACCGATCCAGATGTCATTGCATGTGTGTTCTTTTCATAAACCTAATGGATCCACTAATTTCATTGCATGTGTGTTCTTTTCAAAAACCACATGGATCTAGTATATGTCATTCCATGTGTGTTCATTTCATAAAACACATGGATCCACTAGAGGTCATTAAATGTGTGTTCTTTTCATAAACAACATGGATCCACTAGATGTCATTGCATGTGTGTTATTTTCATAAACCACATGGATCCACTAGATGTCATTGCATGTGTCTTATTTTCATAAACCACACTGATCCACTAATGTCATTGCATGTGTGTTCTTTGCATAAACCACAGTGATCCGAAAGATGTCATTGCATGTGTGTTCATTTCATAAACCACACCGATCCACTGGTGTCATTGCATGTGTGTTCTTTTCCTAGACCACATTGATCCACTAGATGTCATTACATGTGTGTTCATTTGATAAACCACATAGATCCAGTAGATGTCATTAAATGTGTGTTATTTTCCAAAACCACATAGATCCACTAGATGTCATTGCACGTGTGTTCTTTTCAATAAACCACATGGATCCACTAGATGTCATTGCATGTAAGTTCTATTCATAAACCAATGGATCCACTGATGTCAATGCATGTGTGTTCTTTTCATAAACCACTTGGATCCACTAGATGTCATTGCATGTGTGTTCTTTTCATAAACCACACTAATCCACTAGATGTCATTGCATGTGTGTTCTTTTCCTAAGCCACATGGATCTACTAGTGTCATTGCATGTGTGTTCTTTTCATAGACAACATGGATCCACTAGATGTTATTGCATGTATGTTTTTCCAAAACCACATGAATCCACTAGATGTCATTGCATGTGTGTTCTTTTCATGAACCACATGGATCCACTATATGTCATTGCATGTGTGTTCATTTCATAAAACACATGGATCCACTAGATGTCATTAAATGTGTGTTCTTTTCATAAACAAGATGGATCCACTAGATTTCATTGCATGTGTGTTCTTTTCATAAACCACATGGATCCACTAGATGTCATTGCATGTGTGTCCTTTTCATAAACCACACTAATCCACTGATGTCATTGCATGTGTGTTCTTTTCATAAACCATAGTGATCCGAAAGATGGCATTGCATGTGTGTTCATTTCATAAACCACACCGATCCATTGGTGTCATTGAGTGTGTGTTCTTTTCCTAGACCACATTGATCCATTAGATGTCATTGCAGGTGTGTTCATTTCATAAACCACATGGATCCACTACATGTCATTAAATGTGTGTTCTTTTCATAAAAAACATGGATCCACTAGATACCATTGCATGTGTGTTCTATTCATAAACTTAACTGATCCACTAGATGTCATTGCACGTGTGTTTTCTCTTTAAACCAAACTGATCCACTACATGTCATTGCATGTGTGTTCTTTTCATAAACCACACTGATCCAAGGATGGCATTGCATGTGTCTTCTTTTCATAAACCACATGGATCCACTAATGTCATTGCATGTGTGTTCTTTTCATAAACCACATGGATCCACTATATGTCATTGCATGTGTGTTCATTGCATAAAACACATGGATCCACTAGATGTCATTAAATGTGTGTTCTTTTCATAAACAACATGGATCCACTAGATTTCATTTCATGTGTGATCTTTTCATAAACCACATGGATCCACTAGATGTCATTGCATTTTTGTTCTTTTCATAAACCACACTGATCCACTGATGCCATTCCATGTGTCATCTTTTCATAAACCACATGGATCCACTAGATGTCATTTCATGTGTGTTCATTTCATAAATCACATGGATCCACTAGATGTCATTGCATGTGTGTTCATTTCATAAAACACATGGATCCACTAGATGTCATTAAATGTGTGTTCTTTTCATAAACAACATGGATCCACTAGATGTCATTGCATGTGTGTTATTTTCATAAATCACATGGATCCACTATATATCATTGCATGTGTGTTCTTTTCATAAACCTAACGGATCCACTAGATGTCATTGCATGTGTGTTTTTTCTTTAAACCACACTAATCCACTAGATGTCATTGCTTTTATAAACCACACTGATCCAGATGTCATTGCATGTGTGTTCTTTTCATAAACCACATGGATCCACTAATGTCATTGCATGTGTGTTCTTTTCAAAAACCACATGGAACCAGTATATGTCGTTGCATGTGTGTTCATTTCATAAAACACATGGATCCACTAGATGTCATTAAATGTGTGTTCTTTTCATAAACAACATGGATCCAGTAGATGTCATTGCATGTGTGTTATTTTCATAAACCACATGGATCCACTAGATGTCATTGCATGTGTGTTCTTTTCATAAACCACAGTGATCCGAAAGATGTCATTGCATGTGTGTTCATTTCATAAACCACACTGATCCACTGGTGTCATTGCATATGTGTTCTTTTCCTAGACCACATTGATCCACTAGATGTCATTACAGGTGTGTTCATTTCATAAACCACATAGATCCACTAGATGTCATTAAATGTGTGTTCTTTTCCAAAACCACATGGATCCACTAGATGTCATTGCATGTGTGTTCTTTTCATAAACCACATGGATCCACTAGATGTCTTTGCATGTAAGTTCTATTCATAAACCAATGGATCCACTGATGTCAATGCATGTCTGTTCTTTTCATAAACCACTTGGATCCACCAGATCTCATTGCATGTGTGTTCTTTTCATAAACCACACTAATCCACTAGATGTCATTGCATGTGTGTTCTTTTCCTAAACCACATGGATCCACTAGTGTCATTGCATGTGTGTTGTTTTCATAAACAACATGGATCCACTAGATGTTATTGCATGTGTGTTTTTGCAAAACCACATGAATCCACTAGATGTTATTGCATGTGTGTTCTTTTCATAAACCACATGGATCGACTAGATGTCATTGTATGTGTGTTCATTTCATAAAACACATGGATCCACTAGATGTCATTGCATGTGTGTTCTTTTCATAAACCTATGGATCCACTAGATATCATTCCATGTGTGTTCTTTATATAAACAACACTCATCCACTGATGTCATTGCATGTGTGTTATTTTTATAAACCACCCTGATGTGAAAGATGTCATTGCATGTGTGTTCATTTCACAAACCACATTGATCCACTAGATGTCATTTTATGTGTGTTCTTTTCCTAATCCACATGGATCCACTAGTGTCATTGCATGTGTGTTCTTTTCATAAACCACATGGATCCACTAGATGTCATTGTGTGTGTGTTCTTTTCTTAAACCACATGGATCCACTAGATGTCATTGCATGTGTGTTCATTTCATAAACCACACTGATCCACTAGATGTCATTGCATGTGTATTCTTTTCCTAAAGCACATGGATCCACTAGATGTCATTGCATGTGTGTTCTTTTCCAAAAACACATGGTTCCACTAGATGTCATTACATGAGTGTTCTTTTCATAAACTTAATTGATCCACTAGATGTATTTGCATGTGTGATTTTTCTATAAATCACACTGATCCACTAGATGTTATTGCATGTGTGTTCTTTTCATAAACCACACTGATCCACTAGATGTTATTGCATGTGTGTTCTTTTCATAAACCACACCGATCGAAGGATGGCATTGCATGTGTGTTCTTTTCATAAACCACATGGATCCACTAATGTCATTGCATGTGTGTTCTTTTCATGAACCACATGGATCCAATATATTTCATTGCATGTGTGTTCATTTCATAAAACACATGGATCCACTAGATGTCATTAAATGTGTGTTCTTTTCATAAACAAGATGGATCCACTAGATTTCATTGCATGTGTGTTCTTTTCATAAACCACATGGATAAACTAGATGTCATTGCATGTGTGTTCTTTTCATAAACCACACTAATCCACTGATGTCATTGCATGTGTGTTCTTTTCATAAACCATAGTGATCCGAAAGATGTCATTGCATGTGTGTTCATTTCATAAACCACACTGATCCATTGGTGTCATTGCATGTGTTTTATTTTCCTAGGCCACATTGATCCACTAGATGTCATTGCAGGTGTGTTCATTTCATAAACCACATGGATCCACTAGATGTCATTAAATGTGTGTTCTTTTCCAAATCTATATGGATCCACTAGATGTCATTGCATGTGTGTTGTTTTTATAAACCACATGAATCCACTAGATGTCATTGCATGTGTGTTATTTTCCTAAACCACATCGATCCACTAGTGTCATTGCATGTGTGTTATTTTCATAAACCACATGGATCCACTAGATGTCATTGCATGTGTGTTCTTATCAAAAACCACATTAATCCACTAGATGCCATTGCATTTGTGTTCTTTTCATAAACCACTTAGATCCACTAGATGTCATTAAATGTGTGTTCTTTTCCAAAACCACATGGATCCACTAGATGTCATTGCATGTGTGTTCTTTTCATAAACCACATGGATCCACTAGATGTCGTTGCATGTAAGTTCTATTCATAAATCAATGGATCCACTGATGTCAATGCATGTGTGTTCTTTTCATAAACCACTTGGATCCACTAGATGTCATTGCATGTGTGTTCTTTTCATAAACCACACTAATCCACTAGATGTCATTGCATGTGTGTTGTTTTCCTAAACCACATGGATCCACTAGTGTCACTGCATGTGTGTTCTTTTCATAAACAACATGGATCCACTAGATGTCATTGCATTTGTGTTTTTCCAAAACCACATGAATCCACTAGATGTCATTGCATGTGTGTTCTTTTCATAAACCACATGGATTGACTAGATGCCATTGCATGTGTGTTCATTTCATAAAACACATGGATCCACTAGATGTCATTGCATGTGTGTTCTTTTCATAAACCCATGGATCCACTAGATATCATTGCATGTGTGTTCTTTTCATAAACAACATTGATCCACTCATGTCATTGCATGTGTGTTATTTTCATAACCCACCCTGATGTGAAAGATGTCATTGCATGTGTGTTTTTCTTTAAACCACACTGATCCACTAGATGTCATTGCATGTGTGTTCTTTTCCTAATCCACATGGATCCACTAGTGTCATTGCATGTGTGTTCTTTTCATAAACCACATGGATCCACTAGATGTCATTGCATGAGTGTTCTTTTCATAAACCACATGGATCCACTAATGTCATTGCATGTGTGTTCTTTTCATGAACCACATGGATCCACTATATTTCATTGCATGTGTGTTCATTTCATAAAACACATGGATCCACTAGATGTCATTAAATGTGTGTTCTTTTCATAAACAAGATGGATCCACTAGATTTCATTGCATGTGTGTTCTTTTCATAAACCACATGGATCCACTAGATGTCATTGCATGTGTGTTCTTTTCATAAACCACATTGATCCACTGATGTCATTGCATGTGTGTTCTTTTCATAAACCATAGTGATCCGAAAGATGTCATTGCATGTGTGTTCATTTCATAAACCACACTGATCCATTGGTGTCATTGCATGTGTGTTATTTTCCTAAACCACATTGATCCACTAAATGTCATTGCAGGTGTGTTCATTTCATAAACCACATGGATCCACTAGATGTCATTAAATGTGTCTTCTTTTCCAAAACTACATGGATCCACTAGATGTCATTGCATGTGTGTTGTTTTCATATACCACATGGATCCACTAGATGTCATTGCATGTGTGTTCTTTTCATAAACCACACTAATCCACTGATGTCATTGCATGTGTGTTCTTTTCATAAACCATAGTGATCCGAAAGATGTCATTGCATGTGTGTTCATTTCATAAACCACACTGATCCATTGGTGTCATTGCATGTGTTTTATTTTCCTAGGCCACATTGATCCACTAGATGTCATTGCAGGTGTGTTCATTTCATAAACCACATGGATCCACTAGATGTCATTAAATGTGTGTTCTTTTCCAAATCTATATGGATCCACTAGATGTCATTGCATGTGTGTTGTTTTTATAAACCACATGAATCCACTAGATGTCATTGCATGTGTGTTATTTTCCTAAACCACATCGATCCACTAGTGTCATTGCATGTGTGTTATTTTCATAAACCACATGGATCCACTAGATGTCATTGCATGTGTGTTCTTATCAAAAACCACATTAATCCACTAGATGCCATTGCATTTGTGTTCTTTTCATAAACCACTTAGATCCACTAGATGTCATTAAATGTGTGTTCTTTTCCAAAACCACATGGATCCACTAGATGTCATTGCATGTGTGTTCTTTTCATAAACCACATGGATCCACTAGATGTCGTTGCATGTAAGTTCTATTCATAAATCAATGGATCCACTGATGTCAATGCATGTGTGTTCTTTTCATAAACCACTTGGATCCACTAGATGTCATTGCATGTGTGTTCTTTTCATAAACCACACTAATCCACTAGATGTCATTGCATGTGTGTTGTTTTCCTAAACCACATGGATCCACTAGTGTCACTGCCTGTGTGTTCTTTTCATAAACCACATGGATCCACTAGATGTCATTGCATTTGTGTTTTTCCAAAACCACATGAATCCACTAGATGTCATTGCATGTGTGTTCTTTTCATAAACCATTGGATTGACTAGATGCCATTGCATGTGTGTTCATTTCATAAAACACATGGATCCACTAGATGTCATTGCATGTGTGTTCTTTTCATAAACCCATGGATCCACTAGATATCATTGCATGTGTGTTCTTTTCATAAACAACATTGATCCACTCATGTCATTGCATGTGTGTTATTTTCATAACCCACCCTGATGTGAAAGATGTCATTGCATGTGTGTTTTTCTTTAAACCACACTGATCCACTAGATGTCATTGCATGTGTGTTTTTTTCCTAATCCACATGGATCCACTAGTGTCATTGCATGTGTGTTCTTTTCATAAACCACATGGATCCACTAGATGTCATTGCATGAGTGTTCTTTTCATAAACCACATGGATCCACTAATGTCATTGCATGTGTGTTCTTTTCATGAACCACATGGATCCACTATATTTCATTGCATGTGTGTTCATTTCATAAAACACATGGATCCACTAGATGTCATTAAATGTGTGTTCTTTTCATAAACAAGATGGATCCACTAGATTTCATTGCATGTGTGTTCTTTTCATAAACCACATGGATCCACTAGATGTCATTGCATGTGTGTTCTTTTCATAAACCACATTGATCCACTGATGTCATTGCATGTGTGTTCTTTTCATAAACCATAGTGATCCGAAAGATGTCATTGCATGTGTGGTCATTTCATAAAACCACACTGATCCATTGGTGTCATTGCATGTGTGTTATTTTCCTAAACCACATTGATCCACTAAATGTCATTGCAGGTGTGTTCATTTCATAAACCACATGGATCCACTAGATGTCATTAAATGTGTCTTCTTTTCCAAAACTACATGGATCCACTAGATGTCATTGCATGTGTGTTGTTTTCATATACCACATGGATCCACTAGATGTCATTGCATGTGTGTTATTTTCCTAAACCACATGGATCCACTAGTGTCATTGCATGTGTGTTCTTTTCATAAACAACATGGATCCACTAGATGTCATTGCATGTGTGTTCTTATCGAAAACCACATCAATCCACTAGATGTCATTGCATGTGTGTTCTTTTCATAAACCACATGGATCAATTAGATGTCATTGCATGTGTGTTCTTTTTATAAACCATGTTGAACCACTGATGTCATTGCATGTGTGTTCTTTTCATAAACCACATGGATCAATTAGATGTCATCGCATGTGTGTTCTTTTTATAAACCATGTTGAACAACTGATGTCATTGCATGTGTGTTCTTTTCATAAACCACACTGATCCACTGATGTCATTGCATGTGTCATCTTTTCATAAACTACAGCGATCCAAAAGATGTCATTGCTTGTGTGTTTTTCCAAAACCACATGAATCCACTAGATGTCATTGCATGTGTGTTCTTTTCATGAACCACATGGATCCACTATATGTCATTGCGTGTGTGTTCATTTCATAAAACACATAGATCCACTAAATGTCATTAAATGTGTGTTCTTTTCATAAACAAGATGGATCCACTAGATTTCATTGCATGTGTGTTCTTTTCATAAACCACATGGATCCACTAGATGTCATTGCATGTGTGTCCTTTTCATAAATCACACTGATCCACTGATGTCATTGCATGTGTGTTCTTTTCATAAACCCTAGTGATCCGAAAGATGTCATTACATGTGTGTTCAATTCATAAACCACACCGATCCATTGCTGTCATTGCATGTGTGTTCTTTTCCTAGACCACATTGATCCACTAGATGTCATTGCAGGTGTGTTCATTTCATAAACCACATGGATCCACTACATGTCATTAAATGTGTGTTCTTTTCATAAACAACATGGATCCACTAGATACCATTGCATGTGTGTTCTTTTCATAAACCTAACTGATCCACTAGACGCCATTGCACGTGTGTTTTCTCTTTAAACCAAACTGATCCACTACATGTCATTGCATGTGTGTTCTTTTCATAAACCACACTGATCCAAGGATGGCATTGCATGTGTCTTCTTTTCGTAAACCACATGGATCCACTAATGTCATTGCATGTGTGTTCTTTTCATAAACCACATGGATCCACTATATGTCATTGCATGTGTGTTCATTCATAAAACCCATGGATCCACTAGATGTCATTAAATGTGTGTTCTTTTCATAGTCAACATGGATCCACTAGATTTCATTTCATGTGTGTTCTTTTCATAAACCACATGGATCCACTAGATGTCATTGCATGTGTGTTCTTTTCATAAACCACACTGATCCACTGATGTCATTGCATGTGTCATCTTTTCATAAACCACAGTGATCCAAAAGATGTCATTGCTTGTGTGTTCATCTCATAAACGACACTGATCCATTGGTGTCATTGCATGTGCGTTCTTTTCCTAGACCACATTGATCCACTAGATGTCATTGCAGGTGTGTTCATTTTATAATCCACATGGATCCACTAGATGTCATTAAATGTGTGTTCTTTTCCAAAACCACATGGATCCACTAGATGTCATTGCATGTGTGTTCTTTTCATAAACCCACATGGATCCACTAGATGTCATTGTATGTGTGTTATTTTCCTAAACCACATGGATCGACTAGTGTAATTGCATGTGTGTTCTTTTCATAAACAACATGGATCCACTAGATGTCATTACATGTGTGTTCTTTTCGAAAACCATGTTAATCCACTAAATGTCATTGCATGTGTGTTCTTTTCAAAAACCACATTAATCCATTAGATGTAATTCCATGTGTGTTCTTTTTATAAACCATGTTGAACCACCGATGTCATTGCATGTGTGTTATTTTCATAAACTACACCGATCCACTAGATGTCATTGCATGTGTATACTTTTCGTAAAGCACAGGGATCCACTAGATGTGATTGCATGTGTGTTCTTTTCATAAACCACATGGATCCACTAATGTCATTGCATGTGTTTTCTTTTCATAAACCACATGGATCCACTAGATGTCATTGCATGTGTGTTCTTTTCATAAACTGCACCGATCCACTAATGTCATTTCTTGTGTGTTCTTTTCATAAACCACATGGATCCACTAGATGTCATTTCATGTGTGTTCATTTCATAAACCACATGGATCCACTAGATGTCATTGCATGTCTGTTCATTTCATAAAACACATGGATCCACTAGATGTCATTAAATGTGTGTTCTTTTCATAAACAACATGGATCCACTAGATGTCATTGCATGTGTGTTCTTTTCATAAACCACATGGATCCACTATATATCATTGCATGTGTGTTCTTTTCATAAACGTAACGGATCCACTAGATGTCATTGCATGTGTGTTTTTTCTTTAAACCACACTAATCCACTAGATGTCATTGCTTTTATAAACCACACTGATCTAGATGTCATTGCATGTGTGTTCTTTTCATAAACCACATGGATCCACTAATGTCATTGCATGTGTGTTCTTTTCAAAAACCACATGGAACCAGTATATGTCGTTGTATGTGTGTTCATTTCATAAAACACATGGATCCACTAGATGTCATTAAATGTGTGTTCTTTTCATAAACAACATGGATCCAGTAGATGTCATTGCATGTGTGTTATTTTCATAAACCACATGGATCCACTAGATGTCATTGCATGTGTGATTTTTCTATAAACCACACTGATCCACTAGATGTTATTGCATGTGTGTTCTTTTCATAAACCACACTGATCCACTAGATGTTATTGCATGTGTGTTCTTTTCATAAACCACACCGATCGAAGGATGGCATTGCATGTGTGTTCTTTTCATAAACCCATGGATCCACTAGATATCATTGCATGTGTGTTCTTTTCCTAAACAACACTGATCCACTCATGTCATTGCATGTGTGTTATTTTCATAACCCACCCTGATGTGAAAGATGTCATTGCATGTGTGTTTTTCTTTAAACCACACTGATCCACTAGATGTCATTGCATGTGTGTTCTTTTCCTAATCCACATGGATCCACTAGTGTCATTGCATGTGTGTTCTTTTCATAAACCACATGGATCCACTAGATGTCATTGCATTTGTGTTCTTTTCATAAACCTAACTGATCCACTAGATGTCATTGCATGTGTGTTTTTTCTTTAAACCACACTAATCCACTAGATGTCATTGCTTTTATAAACCACACTGATCTAGATGTCATTGCATGTGTGTTCTTTTCATAAACCACATGGATCCACTAATGTCATTGCATGTGTGTTCTTTTCAAAAACCACATGGAACCAGTATATGTCGTTGCATGTGTGTTCATTTCATAAAACACATGGATCCACTAGATGTCATTAAATGTGTGTTCTTTTCATAAACAACATGGATCCAGTAGATGTCATTGCATGTGTGTTATTTTCATAAACCACATGGATCCACTAGATGTCATTGCATGTGTGATTTTTCTATAAACCACACCGATCCACTAGATGTTATTGCATGTGTGTTCTTTTCATAAACCACACTGATCCACTAGATGTTATTGCATGTGTGTTCTTTTCATAAACCACACCGATCGAAGGATGGCATTGCATGTGTGTTCTTTTCATAAACCCATGGATCCACTAGATATCATTGCATGTGTGTTCTTTTCATAAACAACACTGATCCACTCATGTCATTGCATGTGTGTTATTTTCATAACCCACCCTGATGTGAAAGATGTCATTGCATGTGTGTTTTTCTTTAAACCACACTGATCCACTAGATGTCATTGCATGTGTGTTCTTTTCCTAATCCACATGGATCCACTAGTGTCATTGCATGTGTGTTCTTTTCATAAACCACATGGATCCACTAGATGTCATTGCATGTGTGTTCTTTTCATAAACCACATGGATCCACTAATGTCATTGCATGTGTGTTCTTTTCATGAACCACATGGATCCACTATATTTCATTGCATGTGTCCAACAACGGTCCCACTCATGTCATGACATCGTGTTATTTTCATAAACCACCCTGATGTGAAAGATATCATTGCATGTGTGTTCATTTCACAAACCACACAGATCCACTAGATGTCATTGCATGTGTGTTCTTTTCCTAATCCACATGGATCCACTAGTGTCATTGCATGTGTGTTCTTTTCATAAACCACATGGATCCACTAGATGTCATTGCATGTGTGTTATTTTCCTAGGCCACATTGATCCACTAGATGTCATTGCAGGTGTGTTCATTTCATAAACCACATGGATCCACTAGATGTCATTAAATGTGTGTTCTTTTCCAAATCTATATGGATCCACTAGATGTCATTGCATGTGTGTTGTTTTTATAAACCACATGAATCCACTAGATGTCATTGCATGTGTGTTATTTTCCTAAACCACATCGATCCACTAGTGTCATTGCATGTGTTATTTTCATAAACCACATGGATCCACTAGATGTCATTGCATGTGTGTTCTTATCAAAACCACATTAATCCACTAGATGCCATTGCATTTGTGTTCTTTTCATAAACCACTTAGATCCACTAGATGTCATTAAATGTGTGTTCTTTTCCAAAACCACATGGATCCACTAGATGTCATTGCATGTGTGTTCTTTTCATAAACCACATGGATCCACTAGATGTCGTTGCATGTAAGTTCTATTCATAAATCAATGGATCCACTGATGTCAATGCATGTGTGTTCTTTTCATAAACCACTTGGATCCACTAGATGTCATTGCATGTGTGTTCTTTTCATAAACCACACTAATCCACTAGATGTCATTGCATGTGTGTTGTTTTCCTAAACCACATGGATCCACTAGTGTCACTGCATGTGTGTTCTTTTCATAAACAACATGGATCCACTAGATGTCATTGCATTTGTGTTTTCAAAAACCACATGAATCCACTAGATGTCATTGCATGTGTGTTCTTTTCATAAACCACATGGATTGACTAGATGCCATTGCATGTGTGTTCATTTCATAAAACACATGGATCCACTAGATGTCATTGCATGTGTGTTCTTTTCATAAACCCATGGATCCACTAGATATCATTGCATGTGTGTTCTTTTCATAAACAACATTGATCCACTCATGTCATTGCATGTGTGTTATTTTCATAACCCCCCCTGATGTGAAAGATGTCATTGCATGTGTGTTTTCTTTAAACCACACTGATCCACTAGATGTCATTGCATGTGTGTTCTTTTCCTAATCCACATGGATCCACTAGTGTCATTGCATGTGTGTTCTTTTCATAAACCACATGGATCCACTAGATGTCATTGCATGAGTGTTCTTTTCATAAACCACATGGATCCACTAATGTCATTGCATGTGTGTTCTTTTCATGAACCACATGGATCCACTATATTTCATTGCATGTGTGTTCATTTCATAAAACACATGGATCCACTAGATGTCATTAAATGTGTGTTCTTTTCATAAACAAGATGGATCCACTAGATTTCATTGCATGTGTGTTCTTTTCATAAACCACATGGATCCACTAGATGTCATTGCATGTGTGTTCTTTTCATAAACCACATTGATCCACTGATGTCATTGCATGTGTGTTCTTTTCATAAACCATAGTGATCCGAAAGATGTCATTGCATGTGTGGTCATTTCATAAAACCACACTGATCCATTGGTGTCATTGCATGTGTGTTATTTTCCTAAACCACATTGATCCACTAAATGTCATTGCAGGTGTGTTCATTTCATAAACCACATGGATCCACTAGATGTCATTAAATGTGTCTTCTTTTCCAAAACTACATGGATCCACTAGATGTCATTGCATGTGTGTTGTTTTCATATACCACATGGATCCACTAGATGTCATTGCATGTGTGTTCATTTCATAAACCACACTGATCCACTAGATGTCATTGCATGTGTGTTCTTTTCCTAATCCACATGGATCCACTAGTGTCATTGCATGTGTGTTCTTTTCATAAACCACATGGATCCACTAGATGTCATTGCATGTGTGTTATTTTCCTAGGCCACATTGATCCACTAGATGTCATTGCAGGTGTGTTCATTTCATAAACCACATGGATCCACTAGATGTCATTAAATGTGTGTTCTTTTCCAAATCTATATGGATCCACTAGATGTCATTGCATGTGTGTTGTTTTTATAAACCACATGAATCCACTAGATGTCATTGCATGTGTGTTATTTTCCTAAACCACATCGATCCACTAGTGTCATTGCATGTGTGTTATTTTCATAAACCACATGGATCCACTAGATGTCATTGCATGTGTGTTCTTATCAAAAACCACATTAATCCACTAGATGCCATTGCATTTGTGTTCTTTTCATAAACCACTTAGATCCACTAGATGTCATTAAATGTGTGTTCTTTTCCAAAACCACATGGATCCACTAGATGTCATTGCATGTGTGTTCTTTTCATAAACCACATGGATCCACTAGATGTCGTTGCATGTAAGTTCTATTCATAAATCAATGGATCCACTGATGTCAATGCATGTGTGTTCTTTTCATAAACCACTTGGATCCACTAGATGTCATTGCATGTGTGTTCTTTTCATAAACCACACTAATCCACTAGATGTCATTGCATGTGTGTTGTTTTCCTAAACCACATGGATCCACTAGTGTCACTGCATGTGTGTTCTTTTCATAAACAACATGGATCCACTAGATGTCATTGCATTTGTGTTTTTCCAAAACCACATGAATCCACTAGATGTCATTGCATGTGTGTTCTTTTCATAAACCACATGGATTGACTAGATGCCATTGCATGTGTGTTCATTTCATAAAACACATGGATCCACTAGATGTCATTGCATGTGTGTTCTTTTCATAAACCCATGGATCCACTAGATATCATTGCATGTGTGTTCTTTTCATAAACAACATTGATCCACTCATGTCATTGCATGTGTGTTATTTTCATAACCCACCCTGATGTGAAAGATGTCATTGCATGTGTGTTTTTCTTTAAACCACACTGATCCACTAGATGTCATTGCATGTGTGTTCTTTTCCTAATCCACATGGATCCACTAGTGTCATTGCATGTGTGTTCTTTTCATAAACCACATGGATCCACTAGATGTCATTGCATGAGTGTTCTTTTCATAAACCACATGGATCCACTAATGTCATTGCATGTGTGTTCTTTTCATGAACCACATGGATCCACTATATTTCATTGCATGTGTGCTCATTTCATAAAACACATGGATCCACTAGATGTCATTAAATGTGTGTTCTTTTCATAAACAAGATGGATCCACTAGATTTCATTGCATGTGTGTTCTTTTCATAAACCACATGGATCCACTAGATGTCATTGCATGTGTGTTCTTTTCATAAACCACATTGATCCACTGATGTCATTGCATGTGTGTTCTTTTCATAAACCATAGTGATCCGAAAGATGTCATTGCATGTGTGGTCATTTCATAAAACCACACTGATCCATTGGTGTCATTGCATGTGTGTTATTTTCCTAAACCACATTGATCCACTAAATGTCATTGCAGGTGTGTTCATTTCATAAACCACATGGATCCACTAGATGTCATTAAATGTGTCTTCTTTTCCAAAACTACATGGATCCACTAGATGTCATTGCATGTGTGTTGTTTTCATATACCACATGGATCCACTAGATGTCATTGCATGTGTGTTCTTTTCATAAACCACACTAATCCACTGATGTCATTGCATGTGTGTTCTTTTCATAAACCATAGTGATCCGAAAGATGTCATTGCATGTGTGTTCATTTCATAAACCACACTGATCCATTGGTGTCATTGCATGTGTTTTATTTTCCTAGGCCACATTGATCCACTAGATGTCATTGCAGGTGTGTTCATTTCATAAACCACATGGATCCACTAGATGTCATTAAATGTGTGTTCTTTTCCAAATCTATATGGATCCACTAGATGTCATTGCATGTGTGTTGTTTTATAAACCACATGAATCCACTAGATGTCATTGCATGTGTGTTATTTTCCTAAACCACATCGATCCACTAGTGTCATTGCATGTGTGTTATTTTCATAAACCACATGGATCCACTAGATGTCATTGCATGTGTGTTCTTATCAAAAACCACATTAATCCACTAGATGCCATTGCATTTGTGTTCTTTTCATAAACCACTTAGATCCACTAGATGTCATTAAATGTGTGTTCTTTTCCAAAACCACATGGATCCACTAGATGTCATTGCATGTGTGTTCTTTTCATAAACCACATGGATCCACTAGATGTCGTTGCATGTAAGTTCTATTCATAAATCAATGGATCCACTGATGTCAATGCATGTGTGTTCTTTTCATAAACCACTTGGATCCACTAGATGTCATTGCATGTGTGTTCTTTTCATAAACCACACTAATCCACTAGATGTCATTGCATGTGTGTTGTTTTCCTAAACCACATGGATCCACTAGTGTCACTGCATGTGTGTTCTTTTCATAAACAACATGGATCCACTAGATGTCATTGCATTTGTGTTTTTCCAAAACCACATGAATCCACTAGATGTCATTGCATGTGTGTTCTTTTCATAAACCACATGGATTGACTAGATGCCATTGCATGTGTGTTCATTTCATAAAACACATGGATCCACTAGATGTCATTGCATGTGTGTTCTTTTCATAAACCCATGGATCCACTAGATATCATTGCATGTGTGTTCTTTTCATAAACAACATTGATCCACTCATGTCATTGCATGTGTGTTATTTTCATAACCCACCCTGATGTGAAAGATGTCATTGCATGTGTGTTTTTCTTTAAACCACACTGATCCACTAGATGTCATTGCATGTGTGTTCTTTTCCTAATCCACATGGATCCACTAGTGTCATTGCATGTGTGTTCTTTTCATAAACCACATGGATCCACTAGATGTCATTGCATGAGTGTTCTTTTCATAAACCACATGGATCCACTAATGTCATTGCATGTGTGTTCTTTTCATGAACCACATGGATCCACTATATTTCATTGCATGTGTGTTCATTTCATAAAACACATGGATCCACTAGATGTCATTAAATGTGTGTTCTTTTCATAAACAAGATGGATCCACTAGATTTCATTGCATGTGTGTTCTTTTCATAAACCACATGGATCCACTAGATGTCATTGCATGTGTGTTCTTTTCATAAACCACATTGATCCACTGATGTCATTGCATGTGTGTTCTTTTCATAAACCATAGTGATCCGAAAGATGTCATTGCATGTGTGGTCATTTCATAAAACCACACTGATCCATTGGTGTCATTGCATGTGTGTTATTTTCCTAAACCACATTGATCCACTAAATGTCATTGCAGGTGTGTTCATTTCATAAACCACATGGATCCACTAGATGTCATTAAATGTGTCTTCTTTTCCAAAACTACATGGATCCACTAGATGTCATTGCATGTGTGTTGTTTTCATATACCACATGGATCCACTAGATGTCATTGCATGTGTGTTATTTTTCTAAACCACATGGATCCACTAGTGTCATTGCATGTGTGTTCTTTTCATAAACAACATGGATCCACTAGATGTCATTGCATGTGTGTTCTTATCGAAAACCACATTAATCCACTAGATGTCATTGCATGTGTGTTCTTTTCATAAACCACATGGATCAATTAGATGTCATTGCATGTGTGTTCTTTTTATAAACCATGTTGAACCACTGATGTCATTGCATGTGTGTTCTTTTCATAAACCACATGGATCAATTAGATGTCATCGCATGTGTGTTCTTTTTATAAACCATGTTGAACAACTGATGTCATTGCATGTGTGTTCTTTTCATAAACCACATTGATCCACTGATGTCATTGCATGTGTCATCTTTTCATAAACTACAGCGATCCAAAAGATGTCATTGCTTGTGTGTTTTTCCAAAACCACATGAATCCACTAGATGTCATTGCATGTGTGTTCTTTTCATGAACCACATGGATCCACTATATGTCATTGCGTGTGTGTTCATTTCATAAAACACATAGATCCACTAAATGTCATTAAATGTGTGTTCTTTTCATAAACAAGATGGATCCACTAGATTTCATTGCATGTGTGTTCTTTTCATAAACCACATGGATCCACTAGATGTCATTGCATGTGTGTCCTTTTCATAAATCACACTGATCCACTGATGTCATTGCATGTGTGTTCTTTTCATAAACCCTAGTGATCCGAAAGATGTCATTACATGTGTGTTCAATTCATAAACCACACCGATCCATTGGTGTCATTGCATGTGTGTTCTTTTCCTAGACCACATTGATCCACTAGATGTCATTGCAGGTGTGTTCATTTCATAAACCACATGGATCCACTACATGTCATTAAATGTGTGTTCTTTTCATAAACAACATGGATCCACTAGATACCATTGCATGTGTGTTCTTTTCATAAACCTAACTGATCCACTAGACGTCATTGCACGTGTGTTTTCTCTTTAAACCAAACTGATCCACTACATGTCATTGCATGTGTGTTCTTTTCATAAACCACACTGATGCAAGGATGGCATTGCATGTGTCTTCTTTTCGTAAACCACATGGATCCACTAATGTCATTGCATCTGTGTTCTTTTCATAAACCACATGGATCCACTATATGTCATTGCATGTGTGTTCATTCATAAAACACATGGATCCACTAGATGTCATTAAATGTGTGTTCTTTTCATAGTCAACATGGATCCACTAGATTTCATTTCATGTGTGTTCTTTTTATAAACCACATGGATCCACTAGATGTCATTGCATGTGTGTTCTTTTCATAAACCACACTGATCCACTGATGTCATTGCATGTGTCATCTTTTCATAAACCACAGTGATCCAAAAGATGTCATTGCTTGTGTGTTCATCTCATAAACGATTAATCGATCCATTGGTGTCATTGCATGTGCGTTCTTTTCCTAGACCACATTGATCCACTAGATGTCATTGCAGGTGTGTTCATTTTATAAACCACATGGATCCACTAGATGTCATTAAATGTGTGTTCTTTTCCAAAACCACATGGATCCACTAGATGTCATTGCATGTGTGTTCTTTTCATAAACCCACATGGATCCACTAGATGTCATTGTATATGTGTTATTTTCCTAAACCACATGGATCGACTAGTGTAATTGCATGTGTGTTCTTTTCATAAACAACATGGATCCACTAGATGTCATTACATGTGTGTTCTTTTCGAAAACCATGTTAATCCACTAAATGTCATTGCATGTGTGTTCTTTTCAAAAACCACATTAATCCATTAGATGTAATTCCCTGTGTGTTCTTTTTATAAACCATGTTGAACCACCGATGTCATTGCATGTGTGTTATTTTCATAAACTACACCGATCCACTAGATGTCATTGCATGTGTATACTTTTCATAAAGCACAGGGATCCACTAGATGTGATTGCATGTGTGTTCTTTTCATAAACCACATGGATCCACTAATGTCATTGCATGTGTTTTCTTTTCATAAACCACATGGATCCACTAGATGTCATTGCATGTGTGTTCTTTTCATAAACTGCACCGATCCACTAATGTCATTGCTTGTGTGTTCTTTTCATAAACCACATGGATCCACTAGATGTCATTTCATGCGTGTTCATTTCATAAACCACATGGATCCACTAGATGTCATTGCATGTCTGTTCATTTCATAAAACACATGGATCCACTAGATGTCATTAAATGTGTGTTCTTTTCATAAACAACATGGATCCACTAGATGTCATTGCATGTGTGTTCTTTTCATAAACCACATGGATCCACTATATATCATTGCATGTGTGTTCTTTTCATAAACGTAACGGATCCACTAGATGTCATTGCATGTGTGTTTTTTCTTTAAACCACACTAATCCACTAGATGTCATTGCTTTTATAAACCACACTGATCTAGATGTCATTGCATGTGTGTTCTTTTCATAAACCACATGGATCCACTAATGTCATTGCATGTGTGTTCTTTTCAAAAACCACATGGAACCAGTATATGTCGTTGCATGTGTGTTCATTTCATAAAACACATGGATCCACTAGATGTCATTAAATGTTTGTTCTTTTCATAAACAACATGGATCCAGTAGATGTCATTGCATGTGTGTTATTTTCATAAACCACATGGATCCACTAGATGTCATTGCATGTGTGATTTTTCTATAAACCACACTGATCCACTAGATGTTATTGCATGTGTGTTCTTTTCATAAACCACACTGATCCACTAGATGTTATTGCATGTGTGTTCTTTTCATAAACCACACCGATCGAAGGATGGCATTGCATGTGTGTTCTTTTCATAAACCCATGGATCCACTAGATATCATTGCATGTGTGTTCTTTTCATAAACAACACTGATCCACTCATGTCATTGCATGTGTGTTATTTTCATAACCCACCCTGATGTGAAAGATGTCATTGCATGTGTGTTTTTCTTTAAACCACACTGATCCACTAGATGTCATTGCATGTGTGTTCTTTTCCTAATCCACATGGATCCACTAGTGTCATTGCATGTGTGTTCTTTTCATAAACCACATGGATCCACTAGATATCATTGCATTTGTGTTCTTTTCATAAACCTAACTGATCCACTAGATGTCATTGCATGTGTGTTTTTTCTTTAAACCACACTAATCCACTAGATGTCATTGCTTTTATAAACCACACTGATCTAGATGTCATTGCATGTGTGTTCTTTTCATAAACCACATGGATCCACTAATGTCATTGCATGTGTGTTCTTTTCAAAACCACATGGAACCAGTATATGTCGTTGCATGTGTGTTCATTTCATAAAACACATGGATCCACTAGATGTCATTAAATGTGTGTTCTTTTCATAAACAACATGGATCCAGTAGATGTCATTGCATGTGTGTTATTTTCATAAACCACATGGATCCACTAGATGTCATTGCATGTGTGATTTTTCTATAAACCACACTGATCCACTAGATGTTATTGCATGTGTGTTCTTTTCATAAAACACACTGATCCACTAGATGTTATTGCATGTGTGTTCTTTTCATAAACCACACCGATCGAAGGATGGCATTGCATGTGTGTTCTTTTCATAAACCCATGGATCCACTAGATATCATTGCATGTGTGTTCTTTTCATAAACAACACTGATCCACTCATGTCATTGCATGTGTGTTATTTTCATAACCCACCCTGATGTGAAAGATGTCATTGCATGTGTGTTTTTCTTTAAACCACACTGATCCACTAGATGTCATTGCATGTGTGTTCTTTTCCTAATCCACATGGATCCACTAGTGTCATTGCATGTGTGTTCTTTTCATAAACCACATGAATCCACTAGATGTCATTGCATTTGTGTTCTTTTCATAAACCTAACTGATCCACTAGATGTCATTGCATGTGTGTTTTTTCTTTAAACCACACTAATCCACTAGATGTCATTGCTTTTATAAACCACACTGATCTAGATGTCATTGCATGTGTGTTCTTTTCATAAACCACATGGATCCACTAATGTCATTGCATGTGTGTTCTTTTCAAAAACCACATGGAACCAGTATATGTCGTTGCATGTGTGTTCATTTCATAAAACACATGGATCCACTAGATGTCATTAAATGTGTGTTCTTTTCATAAACAACATGGATCCAGTAGATGTCATTGCATGTGTGTTATTTTCATAAACCACATGGATCCACTAGATGTCATTGCATGTGTGATTTTTCTATAAACCACACTGATCCACTAGATGTTATTGCATGTGTGTTCTTTTCATAAACCACACTGATCCACTAGATGTTATTGCATGTGTGTTCTTTTCATAAACCACACCGATCGAAGGATGGCATTGCATGTGTGTTCTTTTCATAAACCCATGGATCCACTAGATATCATTGCATGTGTGTTCTTTTCATAAACAACACTGATCCACTCATGTCATTGCATGTGTGTTATTTTCATAACCCACCCTGATGTGAAAGATGTCATTGCATGTGTGTTTTTCTTTAAACCACACTGATCCACTAGATGTCATTGCATGTGTGTTCTTTTCCTAATCCACATGGATCCACTAGTGTCATTGCATGTGTGTTCTTTTCATAAACCACATGGATCCACTAGATGTCATTGCATGTGTGTTCTTTTCATAAACCACATGGATCCACTAATGTCATTGCATGTGTGTTCTTTTCATGAACCACATGGATCCACTATATTTCATTGCATGTGTGTTCATTTCATAAAACACATGGATCCACTAGATGTCATTAGATGTGTGTTCTTTTCATAAACAAGATGGATCCACTAGATTTCATTGCATGTGTGTTCTTTTCATAAACCACATGGATCCACTAGATGTCATTGCATGTGTGTTCTTTTCATAAACCACATTGATCCACTGATGTCATTGCATGTGTGTTCTTTTCATAAACCATAGTGATCCGAAAGATGTCATTGCATGTGTGTTCATTTCATAAAACCACACTGATCCATTGGTGTCAGTGGATGTGTGTTATTTTCCTAAACCACATTGATCCACTAGATGTCATTGCAGGTGTGTTCATTTCATAAACCACATGGATCCACTAGATGTCATTAAATGTGTCTTCTTTTCCAAAACTACATGGATCCACTAGATGTCATTGCATGTGTGTTGTTTTTATATACCACATGGATCCACTAGATGTCATTGCATGTGTGTTATTTTCCTAAACCACATGGATCCACTAGTGTCATTGCATGTGTGTTCTTTTCATAAACAACATGGATCCACTAGATGTCATTGCATCTGTGTTCTTATCGAAAACCACATTAATCCACTAGATGTCATTGCATGTGTGTTCTTTTCATAAACCACATGGATTAATTAGATGTCATTGCATGTGTGTTCTTTTTATAAACCATGTTGAACCACTGATGTCATTGCATGTGTGTTCTTTTCATAAACCACATGGATCAATTAGATGTCATCGCATATGTGTTCTTTTTATAAACCATGTTGAACCACTGATGTCACTGCATGTGTGTTCTTTTCGTAAACCCACTTGGATCCACTAGATGTCATTGCATGTGTGTTCTTTTCATAAACCACAGTAATCCACTAGATGTCATTGCATGTGTGTTGTTTTCCTAAACCACATGGATCCACTAGTGTCATTGCATGTGTGTTCTTTTCATAAACAACATGGATCCACTAGATGTCATTGCATGTATGTTTTTCCAAAACTACATGAATCCACTAGATGTCATTGCATGTGTGTTCTTTTCATAAACCACATGGATAGACTAGATGTCATTGCATGTGTGTTCATTTCATAAAACACATGGATCCACTAGATGTCATTGCATGTGTGTTCTTTTCATAAAGCCATGGATCCACTAGATATCATTGCATGTGTGTTCTTTTCAAAAACAACACTGGTCCACTCATGTCATTGCATGCGTGTTATTTTCATAAACCACCCTGATGTGAAAGATTTCATTGCATGTGTGTTCATTTCATAAACCACACTGATCCACTAGATGTCATTGCATGTGTGTTCTTTTCCTAATCCACATGGATCCACTAGTGTCATTGCATGTGTGTTCTTTTCATAAACCACATGGATCCACTAGATGTCATTGCATGTGTGTTCTTTTCTTAAACCACATGGATCCACTAGATGTCATTGCATGTCTGTTCAATTCATAAACCACACTGATCCACTAGATGTCATTGCATGTGTATTCTTTTCATAAAGCACATGGATCCACTAGATGTCATTGCATGTGTGTTCTTTTCCAAAAACACATGGTTCCACTAGATGTCATTGCATGAGTGTTCTTTTCATAAACCTAATCGATCCACTAGATGTCATTGCATGTGTGTTTTTTCTATAAACCACACTGATCCACTGGATGTTATTGCATGTGTGTGCTTTTCATAAACTACACTGGTCCACTAGATGTCATTGCATGTGTGTTGTTTTCATAAACCACACTGATCGAAGGATGGCATTGCATGTGTGTTCTTTTCATAAACCACATGGATCCACTAATGTCATTGCATGTGTGTTCTTTTCATGAACCACATGGACCCACTATATGTCCTTGCATGTGTGTTCATTTCATAAAACACATGGATCCACTAGATGTCATTAAATGTGTGTTCTTTTCATAAACAAGATGGAGACACTAGGTTTCGTTGCATGTGTGTTATTTTCATAAACCACATGGATCCACTAGATGTCATTGCATGTGTGTTCTTTTCATAAACCACACTGATCCACTGATGTCATTGCATGTGTGTTCTTTTCATAAACCACATGGATCCACTAGATGTCATTTCATGTGTGTTCTTTTCGAAAACCACATTAATCCACTAGATGTCATTGCATGTGTGTTCTTTTCATAAACCACATGGATCAATTAGATGTCATTGCATGTGTGTTATTTTTATAAACCATGTTGAACTACTGATGTCATTGCATGTGTGTTCTTTTCATAAAGCACATGGATCCACTAGGTGTCATTGCATGTGTATTCTTTTCATAAACCTAACTGATCCACTAGATGTCATTGCATGTGTGTTTTTCTATAAACGACACTTATCCACTAGATGTCATTGCATGTGTGTTCTTTTTATAAACCACACTGATCCACGAATGTCATTGCATGTGTGTTCTTTTCATAAACAAAATTGATCCACTAATGTCATTGCATGTGTTTTCTTTTCATAAACCACATGGATCCACTAGATCTTATTGCATGTGTGTTCTTTTCATAAACTGCATTGATCCCCTGATGTCATTCCTTGTGTGTTCTTTTCATAAACCACATGGATCCACTAGATGTCATTTCATGTGTGTTCTTTTCATAAACCACATGGATCCACTAGATGTCATTGCATGTGTGTTCTTTTCCAAAAACACATGGTTCCACTAGATGTCATTGCATGTGTGTTCTTTTCATAAACCTAACTGATGCACTAGATGTCATTGCATGTGTGTTCTTTCCATAAACCACACTGATCCACGGATGTCATTGCATGTGTGTTCTTTTCATAAACAACATGGATCCACTATATGTCATTGAATGTGTGTTCATTTCATAAAACACATGGATCCACTAGATTCATTAAATGTGTGTTCTTTTCATAAACAAAATGGATCCACTAGATGCCATTGCATGTGTGTTATTTACATAAACCACATGGATCCACTAGATGTCATTGCATGTGTGTTCTTTTCATAAACCACATTGATCCACTGATGTCATTGCATGTGTGTTCTTTTCATAAACCACAGTGATCCGAAAGATGTCATTGTATGTGTGTTCATTTCATAAACCACACTGAGCCACTGGTGTCATTGCATGTGTGTTCTTTTCCTAGACCACATTGATCCACTAGATGTCATTGCATGTGTGTTCATTTCATAAACCACACGGATCCACTAAATGTCATTAAAAGTGTGTTCTTTTCCAAAACCACATGGATCCACTAGATGTCATTGCATGTGTGTTCTTTTCATAAACCACATGGATCCACTAGATGTCGTTGCATATGTGTTCTATTCATACACCAATGGATCCACTAATTTCAATATAGGTGTGTTCTTTTCATAAACCACATGGATCCACTAGATGTCATAGCATGTGTGTTCTTTTCATAAACCACAATGATCCACTAGATGTCATTGCATGTGTGTTCTTTTCCTAAACCACATGGATCCACTAGTGTCATTGCATGTGTGTTGTTTTCATAGACAACATGGATCCACTAGATATCATTGTGGGTGTGTTCTTTTCCATTACCACATGAATCCACTAGATGTCATTGCATGTGTGTTCTTTTCATAAACCACATGGATCCACTAGATGTCATTGCATGTGTGTTCTCTTTGTAAACCATGTTGAACCACTTATGTCATTGCATGTGTGTTGTTTTCATAAACAACATGGATCCACTAGATGTCATTGCATGTGTGTTCTTTTCATAAACCACATGGATCCACTAGATATCATTGCATGTGTGTTCTTTCCATAAACCACCCTGATCCGACAGATGTCATTGCATGTGTGTTCATTTCACAAACCACACTGATCCACTAGATGTCATTGCACGTGTGTTCTTTTCCTAAACCACATGGATCCACTAGTGTCATTCCATGTGTGTTCTTTTCATAACCCACATGGATCCACTAGATGTCATTGCATGTCTGTTCTTTTCTTAAACAACATCGATCCACTAGATGTCATTGCATGTGTGTTCATTTCATAAACCACACTAATCCACTAGATGTCATTGCATGTGTATTCTTTTCATAAAGCACATGGATCCACTAGATGTCATTGCATGTGTGTTCTTTTCCAAAAACACATGGTTCCACCAGATATCATTGGATGTGTGTTCTTTTCATAAACCTAACCGATCCACTAGATGTCATTGCATGTGTGTTTTTTCTATAAACCACACTGATCCACTACATGTCATTGCATGTGTGTTCTTTTCATAAACCACACTGATCCACGGATATCATTGCATGTGTGTTCTTTTCATAAACCACATGGATCCACTATAAGTCATTGCGTGCGTTCTTTTCATAAACAACAAGGAACCACTATATGTCATTGCATGTGTGTTCATTTCATAAAACACATGGATCCACTATAAGTCATTAAATGTGTGTTCTTTTCATAAACAACATGGATCCACTAGATGCCATTGCATGTGTGTTCTTTTCATAAACCACATGGATCCACTAGATGTCATTGTATACGTGTTCTTTTCATAATCCACACTGATCCACTGATGTTATTGCATGTGTTCTTTTCATAAACCACAGTGATCCGAAAGATGTCATTGCATGTGTGTTCATTTCATAAACCACACTGATCCACTGGTGTTATTGCATGTGTTTTCTTTTCTTAGACCACATGGATCCACTAGATGTCATTGCATGTGTGTTCATTTCTTAAACCACATGGATCCACTAGATGTCATTAAATGTGTGTTCTTTTCCAAAACCACATGGATCCACTAGATGTCATTGCATGTGTTCTTTTCATAAACCACATGGATCCACTAGATGTCATTGCATGTGTGTTCTTTTCATAAACCACATGGATCCACTGATATCATTGCATGTGTGTTCTTTTCATAAACCACTTGGATCCACTATATGTCATTGCGTGTGTGTTCTTTAAATAAACCAAACTGATCCACTAGATTTCATTACATGTGTGTTCTTTTCCTAAACCACATAGATCCACTAGTGTCATTGCCTGTGTGATCTTTTCAAAAAATACATGGATCCACTAGATGTCATTGCATGTGTGTTCTTTTCCAAAACCACATAAATCCACTTGATGTCATTGCATGTGTGTTCTTTTCATAATCCACATGGATCCACCAGATGTCATTGGATGTGTGCTCTTTTCATAAAGCACATGGATCCACTAGATGTCATTGGATGTGTGCTCTTTTCTTAAACCACAATAATAAACTAGATGACATTGCATGTGTGTTCTTTTCATAAACCACATGGATCCACAAGATGTCATTGCATGTGTGCTCTTTTCATAAACCACATGGATCAACTAGATGTCATTGCATGTGTATTCTTTTCATAAACCACATGGATCCACTAGATGTCATTGCATGTGTGTTCTTTTCATAAACCACACTAGTCCACTAGATGTCATTGCATGTGTATTCTTTTCATAAAGCACATGAATCCACTAGATGTCATTGCATGTGTTTTCTTTTCCAAAAACACATGGTTCCACTAGATGTCATTGCATGTGTGTTCTTTTCATAAACCTAACTAATCCACTAGATGTCATTGCATGTGTGTTCTTTTCATAAACCTCACTAATCCACTGATGTCATTGCATGTGTGTTATTTTCGTAAACCACATGGATCCTCTAGATATCATTGCATGTGTGTTCATTTCATAAACCACATGGATACACTAGATGACATTGCATGTGTGTTTATTTCATAAAACACATGGATCCACTAGATGTCACTAAATGTGTGTTGTTTTCATAAACAACATGGATCCACTAGATGTCACTGCATGTGTGTTCTTTTCATAGACCACATGGATCCACTAGATTTTATTGCATGTGTGTTCTTTTCATAAACCACACTTGTAACTACCTCGGTGAATTACGCTCCTAGTACAAGCCTGGATGATCAGAAATGGTTGAAATAGTACGGTGGGGCCCAAATGCCACTCACAGGTAGACCTTTCGGCCGTCCCAACAATTTCCAAACATCGGGACAAGAACGGGCGGCGTAATCGGCAGGCGAAGGGATCAACTACATACACAAATGAGTATGTATGCAAGCCACCATACAATAGTACATCAGAGCCATTCCATCTAAAAAGAAAGGAAATATAGCAACGCCATACGGCAAGATCCAAATATCCTAGATAGATATAATAGTTTAGGATATATCCTCATACATCAATCAACAGAGTATCAAGCGGAAGCGGAAGACAAAATCCGAGTACGGACAAGAAGCAAATCGGCATAAGATGCCCCATAAATAAGCACATCCCGCCCACAGATCTCACGGATCCCCGTTCCCGGAATCTCTACACCGAATGATCGTTTCCCACATCGTCCGTCTCTTCCACCCAGTATCCATCTTGAGAGGGTACCTGTTCATCTGAACCAATAATTTATCGTGTGAGACCCTAGGGGTACTCAGCAAGTCTTTATGCCTCTAAAGGGGACACAACCTGGGGTGACGCAATTGCAGCAAAAGATAAACCCTAACAATTCTACAGATACTCGCTAACCATCCGCCCAACCAGAGATAGACGGATGTCCGTGAATTAAGAACAACAGTTATAACAGTAATAAAGGTAATCTTAACAGATCCATCCTCCTCCTCGCTTAACGACGAGGAAGCGACGAACAACCCCCATCCGTTGGCAGTTTTATTATCCATTCCGTGAGTATTGCACTATTTACTAGTCAGGTACCTAGTCTAGTCAAATTATAAGCGGTACTTTAGTTATGCTTGTCTATGATCGAAAGCGTGCTCCAAGTCGTCCATAACGCGGACACGGCTTTGAAAGTTTTACCACAGGGGTGCACAAATAACACACTCGATATGCCTCGGAAAAACCAAATCAAAACCCAACGAGGCGATCCGACAAAGCGATCACAGGATTGAAATATTTCAGGCCACCCCATTAAGCTACCATGACGAAGCTGGCCGGCTACGAGGCGGACTCAAGGTTTGGGTGGACGGTCAGAACATTGGGAACCCGAAAGTGTGATTGGGCTTGTCGATACTGAAATCGTGTCCCGGCCCTAACGATGCAGTGTGCTCCTCGCACAATCCTAAATAAAGCGGTAAAAGCATGGCATAAGTACAGGATAGTAAATAAAACCTCAAACTAGTTTGTGGCCCCAAGAAATTAGAATGAATCTAGCTCGGGCTCAGGGGGGTCCATAAGCCTCCCGTATGTGGAGAGCGCGAATATTCTTGGAACAGGAATCAAGTACTCGGGGTCTTACGGGACACAAGTGAGCCTGAAAAACCAAATAGCGAATATGGCTCACCGATGCCACTTTCATTAGTTATCCCATTACTACTCAGGTTAAGTTGTTTAGGTACCTCGTTATCAATCATACACTCACATAACCTACACATGCTGTTCTACTACTGGCATGGCTCAATCAACTCTGTAGTAATGGCTCATGGGATGGGGAAACAAGCTTCGGTGGGGTTTAAAAATAAAGGCTATGCAATACTTGGGATTCAATTTAATGCAATCGCGACTCAATGATGCAAGAATAAGATAGAGGCAATAGGTACTATATGTATGCAAGCATGTGGTAGTGCTTGCCTGGCAGCTCAGTTGAAGCAAAGGATGGATCTGGGTAGTACTCCTGGGTGTCTTGATAAATCCACCTCGTGATCTATTCGAAGAAGAACCAAACAAATAAGGGCCAACATAAATAAAGTGCGCAGGCATATGAATTAAATGCATCAAGCAAACAATCATGCCATGATGAATGATGCACAATTTGCATGGCATTAAAGTAGCATGGCATGGGTGAGGTGTGGAACACAAGAATAAACCATTTTATTTAGTTTTGGCCCCATTTTATTCTCAATTAAGTTGCTGTACTCTTTATGTTTATATGATGCATGCTTCAAAACAAACCATGGAATGCATAAACAGAAAGGTCTCGTCGAGCTAATCATTTTAGACATATCATTTGTTAAATTTGGAGTTATAAAACAAAAGTTATTAATTTAATAAAGAAAAGGGGCATTTATTGTAATTTAAATAAACTTGGAATTTTGAATGTTCAAAATATATTTTGGGTTGCATATTTGAAATCCTCACATTTTTCTGATTTGAAAACATATATTATAAGCATTATTTGGATTTGTATTTTAAAAGATATTTAAAAACAGATTTAAATTTAAATTTGATTTAATTTGAACAAGATTTGAATTAAAACAGATTACAGGAGAATCTTTTTATACCCAGACAGACTCAGACCCAGGCACTGACGAGTGGGACCAGGCTGACTGGGCAGCCATAAGGTAAAACGTTTTACACATGCTGCTGCTGGCAAGTGAGACGAGGCAGGTGGGACCTGGCGGCTCATGAGCCCACTGTGAGCGAGGGAGGCGACCACGTGGCTCTGCGGGACTGCGGGTTGAGTTTTAAAAGGCCGGGGTTTCTGCAGCGTATGACGAGCCAGGTGGGCCTGGCTGGACCGCGGTTGCGAGACAAAAAAGCGGAGGGTATTCTGCAAAAGTGGGTCGCCGTACTGTTGATCTTCTCTGTCTCGCGCGACAGATCGGTGGGCGACAACGCGGGCGGGGGAATCGAACCTGGGACCTAGGGCTCGCGCGCAGAGGCGGCTACCACTGCAGTGGCTTGGGGTAGGTGCTGTGAGGCGACGGGCCTCGATAGGGTTCTGCGCGAGGCGCTGAGCAGACGCCGCGCTTCTTCGTCGGTGCACCGAGGCTGTTCGACGGTTTGATCGGCGAGCCTGAGCGCTGACAGCTAGTAAGAACATGTGGAGGTCGTGTGGCTCACCGTGAGGCGTCGGTGGAGGTGGATCGGCTCGGTCTTTGGCGTTCGATGGCGGCGTACGGACGCGATGTTAGGTTTCGGCTCGGCGCGGGCGAATGCTGGCAGTTCAGTCCTCCTCCTCCTCAACAGCGTCTGAGGGGCAGAAGGCTGGCCTTGGTCTTCCTCAACGCCTAGACGCCGCGCCCACCGCCTGGTTCGGTGTCGTCGAGAGGAGGCCGAGGTTTGCCGGCGACGGTGCAGCCGGATGCGGTGGAGAAGAGGGGAAGAGGCAGGGCGCTGGGGCTGGATCTGGAGAAGGCCAGGGAGAGCCGTGGGGTGGTGGTAAAGCAGAGGGAGGGAGGATGATGCCGTGGGGAGCAGGTAGACGATAAAGGTGGCTCGGCCACCTTTATCCTCCCTCTCCTTCACGTGCTTGGCAGGGGCAGGTAGGGCAGGGGTAAGGGGAGCTGCCAGGTGGGGACGGTTGAGGCCAAGGGGTGGCAGCTAGGTGGCTCGGCTGGTGGGGCCTTGTGAGGGAGAGGAAGAGAGGGGTAGCTTCGGTAGGTGCTAGGGTGGGAGCTAGGGTAGGAGGGAGAGGGGTGTGGCTCGGGTAGGGTTAGAGGGAGCCTCGGCCAGGGCTTGTGTGGTGGAGGGGGGTAGCTGGGTGGCATGGTGGTAGCCTCGGGGTAGGGAGAGAAGAGGTGAGGCCGAGAGAGAGAGGTGGTGGACTTAGGGTTAGGTGAGAGGGGTGTGGTAGATTAGGGTTAGCTTAGATGGGGTATGGGGTGAGGTTTAGGGTTAGATGAGGGAGAGAGATGGTTCTCCTTTTTGGCAAGCTCAAGCACAACAAGCAAACCAAAGCTAGACCAAAAAGAGGGAGAGGTGATGATGATGTTTGATGGAAACAAGATCAACTAGATCAAGCCCCAAAGGAATGGTGGAAAGAGAGATATAGAGATGATCCATTTTAAAAATCAAATAAAATCCAAATGACAACAAAAGGTGGTACTTGCATGGCCCATGCAAAATATTTATTGCCATGTTGATTCTTGTGAAAACAATATTATCACATGGCATTATTATTAGGCATTCCCAAAATTGGGATAAAAGCCAAGCAAAAAGAATTAAAAGGAAGGTCCCAAGTGGAATAGATGGAGATGGCCATGTTTGAATTAAAATGGGACATGCTAGTGTGTATGTTCCACTAGATAATCAATAGTCCCAAATTATTCCAACATGAGCATAATTCCATGATAATCCATATGGAAGCTAGGAGAAAGGGTTCCACTCACAAGGCATGCAAAAGTGGCCAAGTGGCTCTCATATATCAATATTGTGAAAACAACATGATGCTAAGATGAGAGCATGTGGAATAGAATTGGATCCATCCCAACCCACATGAGCTAGAGGTAAACTCAATAAATGCCAAGCTCATATCTAGTGGGATGGTGGAACTATAAGGTGGTGAAAGAAAAGGTGGTGGAGTTAATAAGAGATATGCCCCCAACTCAACTTGGGCATCAAACAATATATCAAGAACCAAATACAATATCAAGAGGCAAATACAATTAATAATGCATATGAGATAAGAACCAAAAAGGAAAAGAGTTTTATATGATGCTCAAATGCAAGGTGGCATGATGACATGAGCATGATATAATGATGATGCAACAATTATATATTTGAAGGTAGCATTATATAGACTAGGCTAGTAGCATTGCAATTGTTAGACAATTGGGATGCTACAACTCTCCCCCACTAAACAAGAATCTCGCCCCGAGATTCCTAGGAAAAAGAGAACAACACAAGAAGAGGCGGGTGTTCGGAACGAAGGTGACCCTTGCGTTCCCAAGATGATGTCGAACGGAATGGTGCGACCACTACACCTTGCAAAACTTGCTAGACTTGTTGCGAGTCTTTCGTTTTGCTAGAGAAACAACGGTTAGAAGAGTTGAAGGATTGTCGTGTGACAAGAAGGATAGGATGGACATAGCTCCGGTATTCTCAAGAAACATGATAAGAGAAAAAGGACCACTTGAGAAAGAAAGGACAGGATGATGTATCCTGGATAAGGAAAGAGACACCGTTAAGATTAAAGATTTTCTGATACTAGAGAGGATGAATCTTTGTCTCGCCGGAAGAAAAGATCTAGATTGGAGAGGTTTTGAAGCACTATGACAATAGCATCGTATTCTCTCTCGGATTTTTTTTTGAAATGAATTTCGGAACAATATTGCCTTCAAACAATAGAGTCCCTTGATATGAACAGAAAGATTTAGCTAGACATCGCCGGATTAGATTCTTGTTGCGCCGGTAAGAACCAGAGGATCACGCAATTGAGGTGCGCGGATATAACTTCCAGAGACAGATGTGAAGCCAGATCATGGTGGAATCCCGAGAAGCAAAGAATATGGAGGATCTGGAGTTTATTGTAGAGATACTTATTGCTTTCTTTACCCTTGAGGCTAACGCAATAGATTTGCGGCTGATGGCATCAACCATAACTGGCTTTACCACAGAAAAAGAATTGATGAAACAAAGGGAGAGATAGTTTCCTTTCATCTTGTTTGGGGATGTAGAGCTCCGGTAGAAAGACAAGGACAGAAAGGAGTTTGTGTTTGTTTTCCACCAGATAATTGAAGATTTTGCTCCGTGTAGGAAAGATAGATCACCAACAAGAGATTATTGATTACTTTCTTCGAGAGAGCACTCCGGAAAACAGGGACGGAAGTAAAAGTATCAAGGGATAAAGGCCACTTCTGACTTCCGTGGAATGAGTGAAATCACATTAATTCACCAATTCAATGTACAAGAGCGAATGATAAGAGTAGTGTATGGTAGCTACTCCATCCCGCACTCAAAGCATTACTCCGCACATGAATAAGAAATCATGCAACCCAACTACCGAAACAGACTGAAGGTATTGACGATAACTCGTGGAACTTCGTTAGAAAACAAGGATAGATGCAAACGATTCGCCGGATTCAAGACAGATAAGGATGATGATGTTGTCGTCATATCATAAGTAACAAGCCACCGGAAAGATATGAAGGAAGATCACGGGGACAACTGCAAGATTCCACAGATAAAGAAAAAGATAGCACCACTTGAACCGAAGGAAAACAAGACCTGGAAGATCTTCATGGCCTCCGGTGGATTGAGCATAGACGATAGAGCGAGAGGGTTTCAAGAGATTACTTGACGAGATAGAGGTGAAGGGACTCCATGTTCTTCCTGAAAAGATTGAGAGAGCTTTAGCAGTTTTGAGGAAAACTTCGGCGGAACGGCGATGATAACTCGCAACAAGGAAACTCCGGGTTGGATTGAAGATGGAAGAGGGAATTAACAATGGACTTGCTGATTACAGAATTGAAGCGATCTATTTAGCAGAAGGACGTGGCCGAGATAGGTGACTTCAAGAAGCCAGAATTCACGCTTTGAGAACTTTGCACACAGGCAGTGCTCACGAAGCTTGAGAGAAAGAGACACGGATGATCTTCCATGTTCTTCCATTGATATGGAATGGCAAGCATATTACCAACATATACCACCATGGATTAACAAGATATTCCCAGAATATCAAGTTCAAGAGACGGGAGAAACGAACGAATGCTCGAACACTTCATGAGCTCAACGCTCTTAGAAAGATAAATATTAATAGCACGGGTTCGTGTTGAAGAAGATGCACTGGTAGAATAGATTATCTGGTCCTCCGGAAGAAAAAGAGATGTCACCTGGTTCACGTTGTCGATTGGGTCACCGGTTACAAAGATAAAGAGATCTAGGATAAGAACCGATGATATAGCTTTGCTTATGGTATGAGCTATCAGAGACGAAAAGATGTGCAGATATGGAGCTGAAAAAGATGTGCAGCATGATGGACAGATGATAGACCGCCGTAGTGCTTTGAGAAACTCTGGATTGCCAAAGATGCTTGAATATGCATAGATATGATCACGGTGTACTCAAAATCACAGGAGATAACCGTATCCTCCAGATGGTGACGGTTGATAGCATTTTTCCATACCCCAATCGACACTTATCATGAGTGGAATATAGCTATGCCGAGAGCCAAATTACAATCATCAGCATCGGATCGACACATGTTATGTAATTAGCCCAAGAGGATTGGAGATGAAACGAAACTCCAGGATTAAGCGCCGGTGACAAAATAATGAGTTAGCATGGACATGCTGATAAAAGGAAGATAGATAATGTTTCACACACGACTGGAAAGGAGTGTGGAAACACAGATGTATCAAAGAAAAATTTTCCGCATTTTTCGGCATTAAAATACCAATAGATGCGAAAAATCACTTAGCAGATAGAGATTAGCAACTGATGCTTGCTGGAAGGAAGAACACCCTTAAGAAGATGGCACCGGTTGACAAGGAGTCAGATAGATCGCGCCGGTTTTCAAAAGCCTGTCAGTATGGAATGTACCAATAGTTGATAACCAAAGGCAGATATAGATAACATGTTGGATGCAACAGAAAGACAAGGAATTACACACACACACACACTGACACAGATACACAACCTATGGTACTACGGAAACCCAGAACACGTGAATCCTAGTTTGAAGTTTAAGAAGAGGATTGAAAACGTTACACTTCCTTACCAGAAAAGGTGGTGGTTGGGTAAGAAGAAAAGTGGAAGCAGTCCTACTCTCGCGTTTTGTTTTTCCTTAATATACATAACTACCAAAAATATTTGCTAGACAGACAACGACCATTTGGCTGAGACCCTGAAGGTCGGGATGGCTCTGATACCAATTGTAACTACCTCGGTGAATTACGCTCCTAGTACAAGCCTGGATGATCAGAAATGGTTGAAATAGTACGGTGGGGCCCAAATGCCACTCACAGGTAGACCTTTCGGCCGTCCCAACCATTTCCAAACATCGGGACAAGAACGGGCGGCGTAATCGGCAGGCGAAGGGATCAACTACATACACAAATGAGTATGTATGCAAGCCACCATACAATAGTACATCAGAGCCATTCCATCTAAAAAGAAAGGAAATATAGCAACGCCATACGGCAAGATCCAAATATCCTAGATAGATATAATAGTTTAGGATATCTCCTCATACATCAATCAACAGTATCAAGCGGAGCGGAAGACAAAATCCGATACGGACAAGAAGCAAATCGGCATAAGATGCCCCATAAATAAGCACATCCCGCCCACAGATCTCACGGATCCCGTTCCGGAATCTCTACACGAATGATCGTTGCCCACATCGTCTGTCTCTTCCACCCAAGATCCATCTTGAGAGGGTACTGTTCATCCGAACCAATAATTTATCGTGTGAGACCCTAGGGGTACTCAGCAAGTCTTTATGCCTCTAAAGGGTACACAACACAGGGTGACGAATTGCAGCAAAAGATAAACCCTAAAAATTCTCTGATACTCGCTAACCATCCGCCCAACCGAGATGAGCGGATGTCCGTGAATTAAGAACAACAGTTATAAGTAATAAAGGTAATCTTAACAGATCCATCCTCCTCCTCGCCACCGACGAGGAAGCGGACGAACAACCCCATCATTGGCGGTTTTATTATCCATTCCGTGAGTATTGCACTATTTACTAGTCGGTACCTAGTCTAGTCAAATTATAAGCGGTACTTTAGTTATGCTTGTCTATGATCGAGAAACCGTGCTCCAAGTCGTCCATAACCGGACACGGCTTTGAGAAAGTTTTACCTGCGGTGCACAAATAGCAACACACTCGATATGCCTCGGAAAAACCAAATCAAAACCAACGAGGCGATCACGACAAAGCGATCACAGAGTTCAGAAATATTTCAGGCCACCCCATTAAGCTACCAGCAGTGGCGGGCTCTGAGGCGGACTCAAGGTTTGGGTGGACGGCTGTAAACGACTGGGAACCCGAAAGTGTGACTGGGCTTGTCGATACCGCGAAATCGTGTCCCGGCCCTAAACAGTACAGTGTGCTCCTCACACAATCCTAAATAAAGCAGTAAAGCATGGCATAAGTACAGGATAGTAAATAAAACCTCAAACTAGTTTGTGGCCCCAAGAAATAAGAATGAATCAAGCTCTGGCTCAGGGGGGTCCATAAGCCTCCCGGATGTGGATAGCGCGAATATTCTTGGAACAGGAATCAAGTACTCGGGGTCTTACGGGACACAAGTGAGCCTGAAAAACCAAATAGCGAATATGGCTCACCGATGCCACTTTCATTAGTTATCCCATTACTACTCAGGTTAAGTTGTTTAGGTACCTCGTTATCCATCAGACACTCACATACCCTACACATGCTGTTCTACGACTCGCATGGCTCAAACAACTCCTGTAGTAATGGCTCATGGGATGGGGGAACAAGCTTCGGTGGGGTTTAAAAATAAAGGCTATGCAATACTTGGGATTCAATTTAATGCAATCGCGACTCAATGATGCAAGAATAAGATAGAGGCAATAGGTACTATATGTATGCAAGCATGTGGTAGTGCTTGCCTGGCAGCTCAGTTGAAGCAAAGGATGGATCTGGGTAGTACTCCTGGGTGTCTTGATAAATCCCCTGCTCAGCGTCTATTCGAAGAAGAACCAAACAAATAAGGGCCAACATAAATAAAGTGCGCAGGCATATGAATTAAATGCATCAAGCAAACAATCATGCCATGATGAATGATGCACAATTTGCATGGCATTAAAGTAGCATGGCATGGGTGAGGTGTGGAACACAAGAATAAACCATTTTATTTAGTTTTGGCCCCATTTTATTCTCAATTAAGTTGCTGTACTCTTTATATTTATATGATGCATGCTTCAAAACAAACCATGGAATGCATAAACAGAAAGGTCTCGTCGAGCTAATCATTTTAGACATATCATTTGTTAAATTTGGAGTTATAAAACAAAAGTTATTAATTTATTAAAGAAAAGGGGCATTTATTGTAATTTAAATAAACTTGGAATTTTGAATGTTCAAAATATATTTTGGGTTGCATATTTGAAATCCTCACATTTTTCTGATTTGAAAACATATATTATATGCATTATTTGGATTTGTATTTTAAAAGATATTTAAAAACAGATTTAAATTTAAATTTGATTTAATTTGAACAAGATTTGAATTAAAACAGATTACAGGAGAATCTTTTATACCTGCATGGACTCAGACCTGGGCAGCGAGTGGGACCAGGCTGGATCGGGCCGACCTGCACGTAAAACGTTTTACACCGCAGCTGCTAGCAGTGAGAGAAAGCAGGTGGGACTGCTGCTCATGAGCCCACTAGTCGAGCAAGGGAGGTCGACCACGTGGCTCTGCTGGGACTGAGTTGAGTTTTAAAAGGCGGGGTTTTCTGCAGCGTATGACGCCGACAGGTGGGCTGGGCTGGACCGCTGGTTGCAGACAAAAGGCGGAGGGGTATCTGCAAAAGTGGGTCGCGTCGTTGATCTTCTTCGCTCATGTGACAGATCGGTGGCGACAACGCTGGCGGGGAATCGAACAGGACCTAGGGCTCGCTACAGAGGCGGCTACCTTGCGGTGGCTTGGGGTAGGTCTGGGAGGCGACGGGCCTCGATAGGGTTCTGCGAGGCGCTGAGGAAGCAGACGCTGCGGCACTTCGTGTTCGACGGTTTGATCGGCGAGCACAGGACGACACCAGGGCGAGCATGTCCAGGAGGTCAGGTGGCTCACCGTGAGGGCGTCGGTGGAGGTGGATCGGCTCGGGGTGCTGGCGTTCGACGGCGACGTAGACGGATGCGATGTTAGGGTTTCGGCTCGGGCAGGGGGGTACTGGCAGTTCTAGTCCTCCTCCTCCTCAACGGCGCATACAGGGGGACGCAGAAGGCTGGCCTTGGTCTTCCTCAACGCCTAGACGCCGCGCCCGCCGCCTGGTTCGGTGTCGTCGAGAGGAGGCCGAGGTTTGCAGCACGGTCTGATGGAGAAGAGGGAAGAAGCGGTGGCAGGGCTGGATCTGGAGAAGGCAGGAGAGCCGTGGGGTGGTGGTAAGCAGAGGAGGAGGATGATGCCGTGGGGCAGGTGAGACGATAAAGGTGCCTCGGCCACCTTTATCCACCCTCTCCTTCACGTGCTTGGCGGGGCGGTAGGGCGGGGTAAGGAGCCGCCGGTGGGGGACGGTTGAGGCCAAGGGGTGGCGTTGGGTGGCTCGGTGGTGGGGCCTGTGAGAGAGGAAGAGAGGGGTAGCTTCGGTAGGTGCTAGGGTGGGAGCTAGGGTAGGAGGGAGAGGGGTGTGGCTCGGGTAGGGTTAGAGGGAGCCTCGGCCAGGGCTTGTGTGGTGGAGGGGGTAGCTGGGTGGCATGGTGGTAGCCTCGGGGTAGGGAGAGAAGAGGTGAGGCCGAGAGAGAGAGGTGGTGGACTTAGGGTTAGGTGAGAGGGGTGTGGTAGATTAGGGTTAGCTTAAATGGGGTATGGGGTGAGGTTTAGGGTTAGATGAGGGAGAGAGATGGTTCTCCTTTTTGGCAAGCTCAAGCACAACAAGCAAACCAAATCTAGACCAAAAAGAGGGAGAGGTGATGATGATGTTTGATGGAAACAAGATCAACTAGATCAAGCCCCAAAGGAATGGTAGAAAGAGAGATATAGAGATGATCCATTTTAAAAATCAAATAAAATCCAAATGACAACAAAAGGTGGTACTTGCATGGCCCATGCAAAATATTTATTTCCATGTTGATTCTTGTGAAAACAATATTATCACATGGCATTATTATTAGGCATTCCCAAAATTGGGATAAAAGCCAAGCAAAAAGAATTAAAAGGAAGGTCCCAAGTGGAATAGATGGAGATGGCCATGTTTGAATTAAAATGGGACATGCTAGTGTGTATGTTCCACTAGATAATCAATAGTCCCAAATTATTCCAACATGAGCATAATTCCATGATAATCCATATGGAAGCTAGGAGAAAGGGTTCCACTCACAAGGCATGCAAAGGTGGCCAAGTGGCTCTCATATATCAATATTGTGAAAACAACATGATGCTAAGATGAGAGCATGTGGAATAGAATTGGATCCATCCCAACCCACATGAGCTAGAGGTAAACTCAATAAATGCCAAGCTCATATCTAGTGGGATGGTGGAACTATAAGGTGGTGAAAGAAAAGGTGGTGGAGTTAATAAGAGATATTCCCCCAACTCAACTTGGGCATCAAACAATATATCAAGAACCAAATACAATATCAATAGGCAAATACAATTAATAATGCATATGAGATAAGAACCAAAAAGGAAAAGAGTTTTATATGATGCTCAAATGCAAGGTGGCATGATGACATGAGCATGATATAATGATGATGCAACAATTATATATTTGAAGGTAACATTATATAGACTAGGCTAGTAGCATTGCAATTGTTAGACAATTGGGATGCTACAACACTGATCCATTGATGTCATTGCATGTGTGTTCATTTCATAAACCACCCTGATCCAAAAGATGTCATTGCATGTGTGTTCATTTCATAAACCGCACTGATCCACTAGATGTCATTCCATGTGTGTTATTTTCCTAAACCACATGGATCCACTAGTGTCATTGCATGTGTGTTCTTTCCATAAACCACATGGATCCACTAGATGTCATTGCATGTGTGTTCTTTTCATAAACCACATGGATCCACTAGATGTCATTGCATGTGTGTTCTTTCCATAAACCACACTGAACCACTAGATGGCATTGCATGTGTGTTCTTTTCCTAAACCACATCGATCCACTAGTGTCATTGCATGTGTGTTCTTTTCATAAAATACATGGATCCACTGGATGTCATAGCATGTGTGTTCTTTACCAAAACCACATGAATCCACTAGATGTCATTGCATGTGTGTTCTTTTCATAAACCACATGGATCCACTATATGTCATTGCATGTGTGTTCTTTTCATAAACCACATGGATCCACTAGATGTCATTGGATGTGTGCTCTTTTCATAAACCACACTAATCAACTAGATGAAATTGCATGTGTGTTCTTTTCATAAACCACATGGATCCACAAGATTTTATTGCATGTGTGTTCTTTTCATATACCACATGGATCAACTAGATGTCATTGCATGTGTGTTCTTTTCATAAACCACATGGATCCACTAGATGTCATTGCATGTGTGTTGTTTATACAAACCACATGGATCCACTAGATGTCATTGCATGTGTGTTCTTTTCCAAAAACACATGGTTCCACTAGATGTCATTGCATGTGTTTTCTTTTCATAAACCTAACTAATCCACTAGATGTCATTGCAAGTGTGTTCTTTTTATAAACCACATTGATCCACGAATGTCATTGCATGTGTGTTCTTTTCATAAACCACATGGATCCACTAATGCCATTGCATGTGTGTTCTTTTCATAAACCATATGGATCCACTAGATGTCATTGCATGTGTGTTCTTTTCATAAACCTCACAGTCCACTGATGTCATTGCATGTGTGTTCTTTTCATAAACCACATGGATCCTCTAGATATCATTGCATGTGTGTTCATTTCATAAACCACATGGATCCACTAGATGACATTGCATGTGTTTTTATTTCATAAAACACATGGATCCACCAGATGTCATTAAATGTGTGTTGTTTTCATAAACAACATGGATCCACTAGATGTCATTGCATGTGTGTTCTTTTCATAAACCCATGGATCCACTAGATATCATTGCATGTGTGTTCTTTTCATAAACAACACTGATCCACTGATGTCATTGCATGTGTGTTATTTTTATAAACCACCCTGATGTGAATGAAGTCATTGCATGTGTGTTCATTTCACAAATCACACTTATCCACTAGATGTCATTGCATGTGTGTCCTTTTCCTAATCCACATAGATCCACTAGTGTCATTGCATGTGTGTTCTTTTCATAAACCACATGGATCCACTAGATGTCGTTGCATGTGTGTTCTTTTCTTAAACCACATGGATCCACTAGATGTCATTGCATGTGTGTTCATTTCATAAACTACACTGATCCACTAGATGTCATTGCATGTGTATTATTTTCATAAAGCACATGGATCCACTAGATGTCATTGCATGTGTGCTCTTTTCCAAAAACACATGGTTCCACTAGATGTCATTGCATGAGTGTTCTTTTTATAAACCTAATTGATCCACTAGATGTCATTGCATGTGTGTTTTTTCAGTAAAGCACACTGATCCACTAGATATTATTGCATGTGTGTTCTTTTCATAAACCACACTGATCCACTAGATGGCATTGCATGTGTGTTCTTTTCATAAACCCCATGGATCCGCTAATGTCATTGCATGTGTGTTCTTTTCATGAACCACATGGATGCACTATATTTCATTGCATGTGTGTTCATTTCATAAAACACATGGATCCACTAGATGTCATTAAATGTGTGTTCTTTTCATAAACAAGATGGATCCACTAGATTTCATTGCATGTGTGTTCTTTTCATAAACCACATGGATCCACTAGATGTCATTGCATGTGTGTTCTTTTCATAAACCACACCGATCCACTGATGTCATTGCATGTGTGTTCTTTTCATAAACCACATGGATCCACTAGATGTCATTGCATGTGTGTTGTTTATACAAACCACATGGATCCACTAGATGTCATTGCATGTGTGTTCTTTTCCAAAAACACATGGTTCCACTAGATGTCATTGCATGTGTTTTCTTTTCATAAACCTAACTAATCCACTAGATGTCATTGCATGTGTGTTCTTTTTATAAACCACATTGATCCACGGATGTCATTGCATGTGTGTTCTTTTCATAAACCACATGGATCCACTAATGCCATTGCATGTGTGTTCTTTTCATAAACCATATGGATCCACTAGATGTCATTGCATGTGTGTTCTTTTCATAAACCTCACAGTCCACTGATGTCATTGCATGTGTGTTCTTTTCATAAACCACATGGATCCTCTAGATATCATTGCATGTGTGTTCATTTCATAAACCACATGGATCCACTAGATGACATTGCATGTGTTTTTATTTCATAAAACACATGGATCCACCAGATGTCATTAAATGTGTGTTGTTTTCATAAACAACATGGATCCACTAGATGTCATTGCATATGTGTTCTTTTCATAAACCCATGGATCCACTAGATATCATTGCATGTGTGTTCTTTTCATAAACAACACTGATCCACTGATGTCATTGCATGTGTGTTATTTTTATAAACCACCCTGATGTGAATGAAGTCATTGCATGTGTGTTCATTTCACAAATCACACTTATCCACTAGATGTCATTGCATGTGTGTCCTTTTCCTAATCCACATAGATCCACTAGTGTCATTGCATGTGTGTTCTTTTCATAAACCACATGGATCCACTAGATGTCGTTGCATGTGTGTTCTTTTCTTAAACCACATGGATCCACTAGATGTCATTGCATGTGTGTTCATTTCATAAACTACACTGATCCACTAGATGTCATTGCATGTGTATTATTTTCATAAAGCACATGGATCCACTAGATGTCATTGCATGTGTGCTCTTTTCCAAAAACACATGGTTCCACTAGATGTCATTGCATGAGTGTTCTTTTTATAAACCTAATTGATCCACTAGATGTCATTGCATGTGTGTTTTTTTTCTAAACCACACTGATCCACTAGATATTATTGCATGTGTGTTCTTTTCATAAACCACACTGATCCACTAGATGTCATTGCATGTGTGTTCTTTTCATAAACCACACTGATCGAAGGATGGCATTGCATGTGTGTTCTTTTCATAAACCACATGGATCCGCTAATGTCATTGCATGTGTGTTCTTTTCATGAACCACATGGATGCACTATATTTCATTGCATGTGTGTTCATTTCATAAAACACATGGATCCACTAGATGTCATTAAATGTGTGTTCTTTTCATAAACAAGATGGATCCACTAGATTTCATTGCATGTGTGTTCTTTTCATAAACCACATGGATCCACTAGATGTCATTGCATGTGTGTTCTTTTCATAAACCACACCGATCCACTGATGTCATTGCATGTGTGTTCTTTTCATAAACCACATGGATCCACTAGATGTCATTGCATGTGTGTTGTTTATACAAACCACATGGATCCACTAGATGTCATTGCATGTGTGTTCTTTTCCAAAAACACATGGTTCCACTAGATGTCATTGCATGTGTTTTCTTTTCATAAACCTAACTAATCCACTAGATGTCATTGCATGTGTGTTCTTTTTATAAACCACATTGATCCACGGATGTCATTGCATGTGTGTTCTTTTCATAAACCACATGGATCCACTAATGCCATTGCATGTGTGTTCTTTTCATAAACCATATGGATCCACTAGATGTCATTGCATGTGTGTTCTTTTCATAAACCTCACAGTCCACTGATGTCATTGCATGTGTGTTCTTTTCATAAACCACATGGATCCTCTAGATATCATTGCATGTGTGTTCATTTCATAAACCACATGGATCCACTAGATGACATTGCATGTGTTTTTATTTCATAAAACACATGGATCCACCAGATGTCATTAAATGTGTGTTGTTTTCATAAACAACATGGATCCACTAGATGTCATTGCATGTGTTCTTTTCATAAACCCATGGATCCACTAGATATCATTGCATGTGTGTTCTTTTCATAAACAACACTGATCCACTGATGTCATTGCATGTGTGTTATTTTTATAAACCACCCTGATGTGAATGAAGTCATTGCATGTGTGTTCATTTCACAAATCACACTTATCCACTAGATGTCATTGCATGTGTGTCCTTTTCCTAATCCACATAGATCCACTAGTGTCATTGCATGTGTGTTCTTTTCATAAACCACATGGATCCACTAGATGTCGTTGCATGTGTGTTCTTTTCTTAAACCACATGGATCCACTAGATGTCATTGCATGTGTGTTCATTTCATAAACTACACTGATCCACTAGATGTCATTGCATGTGTATTATTTTCATAAAGCACATGGATCCACTAGATGTCATTGCATGTGTGCTCTTTTCCAAAAACACATGGTTCCACTAGATGTCATTGCATGAGTGTTCTTTTTATAAACCTAATTGATCCACTAGATGTCATTGCATGTGTGTTTTTTCAGTAAAGCACACTGATCCACTAGATATTATTGCATGTGTGTTCTTTTCATAAACCACACTGATCCACTAGATGTCATTGCATGTGTGTTCTTTTCATAAACCACACTGATCGAAGGATGGCATTGCATGTGTGTTCTTTTCATAAACCACATGGATCCGCTAATGTCATTGCATGTGTGTTCTTTTCATGAACCACATGGATGCACTATATTTCATTGCATGTGTGTTCATTTCATAAAACACATGGATCCACTAGATGTCATTAAATGTGTGTTCTTTTCATAAACAAGATGGATCCACTAGATTTCATTGCATGTGTGTTCTTTTCATAAACCACATGGATCCACTAGATGTCATTGCATGTGTGTTCTTTTCATAAACCACACCGATCCACTGATGTCATTGCATGTGTGTTCTTTTCATAAACCACATGGATCCACTAGATGTCATTGCATGTGTGTTGTTTATACAAACCACATGGATCCACTAGATGTCATTGCATGTGTGTTCTTTTCCAAAAACACATGGTTCCACTAGATGTCATTGCATGTGTTCTTTTCATAAACCTAACTAATCCACTAGATGTCATTGCATGTGTGTTCTTTTTATAAACCACATTGATCCACGGATGTCATTGCATGTGTGTTCTTTTCATAAACCACATGGATCCACTAATGCCATTGCATGTGTGTTCTTTTCATAAACCATATGGATCCACTAGATGTCATTGCATGTGTGTTCTTTTCATAAACCACATGGATCCACTAGATGTCATTGCATGTGTGTTCTTTTCGTAAACCACATGGATCCTCTAGATGTCATTGCAGTGTGTCCTTTTCATAAACCACACTAATCCACTATATGTCATTGCGTGTGTGTTCTTTTCATAAAGAACATTGATCCACTAGTGTCATTGCATGTGTTTTCTTTTCATAAACCACATGGATCCACTAGATATCATTGCACGTGTGTTCTTTTCATAAACCACATGGATACACAAGATGTCATTGCATGTGTGTTCTTTTCATAAACAACATGGATCCACTAGATGTCATCGTATGTGTGTTATTTTTATAAACCACATGGATCCACTAGATGTTATTGCATGTGTGTTCTTTTCATAAACAACATGGATCCACTAGATGTCATTGCATGTGTGTTCTTATCGAAAACCACATTAATCCACTAGATGTCATTGCATGTGTGTTCTTTTCATAAACCACATGGATAAATTAGATGTCATTGCACGTGTGTTCTTTTTATAAACCATGTTGAACCATTGATGTCATTGCATGTGTGTTCTTTTCATAAACCACATGGATCCATTAGATGTCATTGCATGTGTGTTCTTTTCGAAAACCACATTAATCCACTAGATGTCATTGCATGTGTCACATCCCAAATTTTAGATTTGGTCTTGCATATCATTCATATCATTGCATCATGCTTTTCCATGCAAAATCGTCGAGTAGAAAGGTTCGGCGAAACGCCATCGTGAAAACCCTATTTTGTTTCGCTTCGAGGTTCCTGCGGGGAGCTTTAGAGGGACTTGCAACAACCACCCCTGTAGGTTCGAGCTTTCGCTCAAACTTCGACTGAAGGTTGTTCCCCTCGACGATACGAACCCGTAGGCGCGAAAATCGCTCCAATCGGAGTTCAACGCAAAAGACTGACGTTTTAGTAAACCACGGAAAACGGTCCGAAAATCCGGACAGATTTTAATCGAGTCAAATCTGACCGCTTTTCAGTTTAGGACTGTTTTTTTCTCGCGTGAAGGACCAATAAAAGGAGGACCCCACCCTGCCTCATAGACCACGTACCGCGCGCCTTCGCACACGCCACGTCCTGCTTTCTCGCCTCGCCGCCATACCCTCCGTCTTCGCCATCGCCGCTGTTGCCGGGTTCGTCCGCCGCCTCTCTTCCGTTCCGTGCGTTCGCTCCATCCGCCGCCAACCGCGCTTCGCAGATCGCCGCCAGACGCACATATCGCTTATTATTCCGGAGCCGTAGTTGACCGTGTGTGTGCGCAGTAGAACCACGCCGCCGAACCGCCGCGCCGCCCGTAGCTCGCCGGAGTTCGATTCGCCGTCTGCTGTAAGAAGACAGCAGCCACCGTCAGATCTCAGATCAGCGGCTTAGATCGTTCGTTGACTGGTCAGCACCAGACGTTGACTAGTCAGAGGCCCGTGACGTTGACTGGTCGACGCCAGCCGCCGATCATCAACCACGCTTGACTAGGTCAATTTCGTTAATCCTATTAGTTGGCAGATTTCTGTAGAATCTTATAAATTGCGTAGAAATTAAACCGTTTGGCCAAAAATTACAAGTAAAATATGCACGAGTTCAGTGAGTCGTGTAGAATCTCGCTGTACCTTTGGTTCAGACTTTGACAGTCAGGTTTAGTACAGTTTAATCAAACTAGTTAGTGGCCTTTTCGGAGTAATAAATTCGTAGTAAAAGTTTCATAGCTCCAAAAATCGCGTGTGATATGTCCCTGAACTCGTATGAACGAGGGGAATCCCATCGTGAATTAAAAAGATAGGCTTACAGTAAAAACTTCTGCAGTATTTGTCTAATGGCTTTCTGCAGTGTTTTAATTACTCGGGATGTTTTATAACTCCTTTTTGAGTAATTCCAATTGGTACTGTTTATTATCAGCGATGCCTATGAGGTAGAATTTTTCCACGATTTTACAAACAGTATACTACCGGTAGTGAATTATTTAAGTTCTAGCTCTAGTAGTGATCTCTACTTTTGGTTAATAGTTTCCCTAGCGCCAAATCTATTTTCCATGCATGTATTCGGTAGTAATATGTATTAGTATTATGTGGTGCAGCTGTAGCACCAATTCACTTGCCGTTCTTGCATTCATGCATCATCTTTGTTGCATATGCTTGTGAATTGTTTGTTTATGAATGCAATTGTGTCGTGTAGATTGTGTGGAGTGCAACCCTTGCTCGTGTTTGGATTGTTCCTCCGACCGCTTCAATCAAGGCAAGTAGATGCCACTTTGTTCATGATATCGTCCTACTATTTTCAATGCATTGTCGTGTATTTTGTAGTTGCATGAGTAGGATGATACTATCGCTATGCTATGTCCTATTATTGTGGTAGGGCTTTCCTTGTAGATGAACCACCGTTGTAGATGTGCCTAGCCATGCTATGTTGAATGAGGGCTGGGTTACATCATTGATACTTGTTTTCTCAAAGTATTGGTTTGTGAAAACTAAAAACAACTTAATCAATGAACCCCCTGGGTGTGTTGGTATTGATAATTTTTGGTGGTTTCATTATGAAAGGCACCTGTATCAAGAGAGAATGATTGGCTTATTTATTGTGTAGCTTACGTGTACAACCATGTGCCAATAATGAAATGGGCGGTTGGTTGGACTTAGTAGGTTGTGGTAACTCGAACCCGCGTATCCAGAGATGTAGAATTTTGGTAGGTTGGACCGGTGCGTGTCGGGATTGAGGAGCTACTTCCCGAATAGTCTCTTCTTGGTCTTCTCCCTATCATCACCCAAAATGAGAGTGACGGTACGAGCTGGGCTGGCCAAGTCACATGGGTAAAGTGTACTAACCTCTGCAGAGTGTATAATCTAATCGATTAGCCGTGTCCCCGGTTATGGACAACTGAGTTGCTAGATATTGATTCCATGACATGTTTCTCGCCCATTCTAATTTCATAATTGTTTTAATGTTGTTGGGATAACTTAATTGGGATCTTTTCAAAGAAAATTCAAAACTGTTTATGAAAGTAGGACAAAGTTATTTGCAAATGCAAGCGGTATACAGCTCCACTTGCCGATATGCATGTAGATGTTAGTACTATTGTCTCCATTACTAGCTCTACTTGCCATACATTCCATGTATTGACCCTTCGGGCTGTTGCTTTATGCTGCAGGTTATTCCGATTCTGATTGATCGTTATAGGCCACGGTACTCCACTCGGCACTTGTTCACTTGTGGGCAATTTGAAGAATGGAGGATTTATCTCGTTTATGTTGCTACCTGAATAATTTGAGCTAGCTTTCTGCTAAGATTTTATTGTAATAATAGTATTCTGGATCTACGTTATTCATGATACACGGATATTTTGCTATGTTATCTATCTTACTCTATTGTGGGCCAATGAACCGATCCAGGGATTGGCATGTCACATAGAGGCCACGGTCTTTTCAGAACCGGGTGTCACAGGATGGTATCGAGCCCGTGTGTCATCAGAGGATCGTGACCTAGAATTGGATTAGGAAGCCATAGATTTATTAAAGCCTATATTAACTCTATCTTTCATCTTATGCCTTTCACCCTCGTAAATTCTTACCATATGCTATTCTTACACTTTCCTCTTTTACTTGATAGATGGGAGAAGTCAGGACTAAGTATGCCACCATGGAGTCACCAAGGCCCTTTGCAAGGCAGTTAGCTCAGCTCGCATGATCATTGGGATTGCCACTTGCCCATGTTCAAGGGAAGAAGGTTGTACACCTATGGATATGGAGAGGATGCATGGAGATCACTACCTTCATATTCAGAGATGCCGCCTTGCCAAACCCAGTGCATTTGATCTACACCAAGACCTACTGAATCGGGGACTTGGAATTAACTTGGCATACATGAAGCCTGTCTCGCCAAAGTGCCATCAAGTCCGACACCTACTACAGATTCACCCTACCGTGACTATGGAAGGCGTGATGAAGATGGGAACATTGTGGTTACCCAGGCGACAGTGAACAACATGCCGCCCGTCTGGAGGCACATAGAGGACATGGAAAGGGAGAATGGAGCTCTAGCAGAGAAGGTGAGGATGATAAAGGAGATTGCAGATTTTACTAGCAATGGTATGGTGGTCCAAGGACAGGAGATTGACACTTTGCATGAAGTTGTGGGAGTTCTGGAGAATGCCCTGATAGCCAGAGATGCAACCATAGCACATCTTCATGGTACTGTGCAGGAGAACACCTGAACATACAAAGAACGCAAGGGACACCAGAAAGAGATCAAACTATTGAAGCTATGACAGCCCAGATTGCCACTCTCCAAGCACAGCTGAATCCACCCTCTGATGATGACAATGGAGATGATGGCAACAATGGGGATGATGATGACAGTGGAGATGATGATGATGAGGACGAGGATGATGATGATGGAGACGATGATGGTGGAGGAGATGAAGCTGTTGCTTGGCAAATGAGGATGAAGAAGAAGAGGAGGATCCAGAAGAGGTGGAGTTTGACGTTTCAAGTGATGGTTCAGGAGAGGTGTACACTCCACCGCCATGGTTGTACCGTGAGCCGAAGCATCAACGCATGACAGCGAGGACCTACCGCAACCTCTTCAAGCAATAGATAGAAGTCCACCAATTAGTCCTCGTTAGGCGAAATCGTTAGAATTATTCTCGATCGTTGTGATACTTAGTTCGTGTTAGTGTAAGAGTGTTTATATGCTTATTTGTGTACTCCAATATCCCAGGAATTATTTGAGAAAATTATATGAAAGAGTTATGGCAATTTGGTTACTATATGTGTTGTTTTCGCTGCAGTTTTTCTGCCGATACAGCAGTACTGTGCGATTTTTCATATTTTTCTGGTAACTCGGAAAAATCTGAAAAACATTGGGCTGATGTGGAACTTCCTGTTCTATATGCACAAAAATTGGCTAAATTTTCTGACGAGTTTAAGTCAGGCGGAAAAATTTGCGAACACAGCAGAACTGTTCTGTCAGAATTGCTGTTTTGTCGTTTTGATGCTCAACTATTTAGTTAACCATTGCCAACTCTTGCAAAACTATTTCAGTAGGTATATACTGATAAGATAACACCTGGGATGTTGCTGGACCGCTTGTTTGATGATGTGTTGCTTGCTTGTGATTGTCTACAATTGTTTGTTGTTGTTTGACCATATGCATGGGTAGAATCCTATTACCGTAGTTGATTCTTTCTAAACTTACCTGTGCTGAACCGCAGATGCCTCCCCGCCGCCAACCCACTGAGTTGGAGCAGCTCATGGCAGCTCAGGCACAACTGACCCAAGTGATGACCCAGTTCATGGCAAATCAGAACAACAACAATGGAAACAATCAGCCTTAGGGAGATGCTCTCACCAGATTTCTGAGGTTAAGGCCAGCTAAGTTCTCTACTGCAACGGAACCAATGGTTGCTCTCGACTGGTTGCGTTCAGTCAACAAGGATCTAGTAACTGTTGGATGCACTGATGCTGAGAAGGTGAGGTTTGCCGCTCACCTACTGGAGGGACCAGCCGCTTCTTGGTGGGACACATTTCAGATCACCCACCCTCTGAATACCGTGACTTGGGCTATGTTTGAGGAAGGTTTCAGGACCGACCACGTGTCTTCAGGAGTTCTGAGCCTGAAGAGGAAAGAGTTTCGCAACTTGCGCCAAACCAATCGCACCGTGGCCGAGTACATTGAGGAGTTCAACAACCTGTCCCGTTATGCACCTGAGGATGTTGACACTGATGCAAAAAGGAGGGAGAGATTCCTAGATGGCCTCAGTGATGAGCTTTCAGTACAGCTATTGGTGGTTTATTGCCCCACTTTCCAGGAGCTCATGGACAAGGCCAGGATCCTGGAAGGGAAGCACAAGGTGGAAAGCCGCAAGAGAAAGAACAACAATCACCACTGCTCACACCACAAGTCTCAGACTTCATATGATGGATACTCCAAGCATGGAGGAAGTGACCATGGGAGCCATGATCGCCACCACCATGGAGGCGATGGACATCGTCATGACAACCATAGGAGCAGTCACCACAACCACAAGGGAGGACACTCTCACCACTCTGGAGGACACGGTGGACATGACCGCAACCGTGATCGCAATTTTGTGAAGAAGGATCTGAGTGAGGTGACATGCTTCAAGTGTAAGCAGAAGGGACACTATGCTGACAACTGTCCGGAGAGGAAAGGATCAAGCCAACCAACAATGAGAAGGCCACAGTGAACCACATGAATGTGAAGGAGATTCCAGACAGCCCTGACCTTGTGATTGGTAAGTTTCTAATCAACACTTACCCTGCACTTATACTTTTCGATACTGGTGCATCGCATTCATTCATATCAAGGGCATTTGTGGATAAGTATAAGTTACCTACCGAGTCTATGAAGAGGTCTTTTAGAGTGAGTTCACCTGGAGGAGATATGATAGCTAGTGCGGGATGCCAATTTAACTGTGGAGGATTGGAACACACAACTTCATTGCACATTTGGTAGTGTTGGATTCACAGGGTTAGATGTCATTCGGTATGGATTGGATGTCTATGCATGGGGACATAGATTGTGCACAGAAGCTGTTTCACTCAAAACCCAGGATGGTAAGAGGATTAGATTCAAGTCACCGCACGACTGTGAAGGTGTAAGCTGAATTCTCTTAAGGGGTTAGCATGGATACTGTGCGGTGATAAGGGATTACCCCGACGTGTTTCCGGAAGAACTGCCGGGGATGCCACCTGACAGGGAAGTAGAGTTTCTTATCGACCTGATGCCGGGAACAGGACCAATAGCAAAGAAACCATATAAGATGGATGTGGATGAGCTGAGGGAATTGAAGAAACAGTTGAAAGAGCCTGAAAAGGGATTCATTCAGCCTTAAAAGGCGTCGTCATGGGTGCACTGCTCGCTTTGTGGAGAAGAAAGACAGCACCAAGAGGTTAGTGGTGGACTATCGTCGCTGAATGAGGTAACCATCAAGAACAAGTACCCTCTCTGAACATAAATGATTTGTTTGATCAACTGGAAGGAGCAAAGGTGTTCAAGAAGATTGATCCGCGATCAAGCTACTTTCAATTGAAGATCCGGAAGGAGGATGTACCAAAACCGCCTTTCACCACTAGGTATGGGTTATCACGAGTATCTGCTTATGTCATTTGACTAACAAATGCCCGGCATATTTCATGACCATGATGAACAAGGTATTTATGGAGTACTTGGACAAGTTCGTAGTGGTGTTTATTGATGACATACTGATATTCCAAGGATAATGCTGAGCATGAGAAACATCTGCGACTGATTATGGAGAAACTAAGGGAACAAATGTATGCCAAATTCAGCAAGTGTGAATTCTGGCTTAACACTGCTGGTTTCTTGGACACGAGTGTCGAGAAGGAGTCATTTGTTGATCCAAGCAAAGTGACTGCAGAATCGAGTGGGAAGCACCCAAGAATGCCGGAGAGATTCAAGCTTTTTGGGACTTGCTGGATATTACAGAGGTTCATTGAAAACTTTTCCAAGATTGCAAAGCCGATGACTGAGCTTCAAGAAGGAGAGAAAGTTTGAATGGACGGATGTGTGTGAAGCTAGCTTAGGAACAGGCGCCGACTAGTGATCGCTACTGCTCGTGTTTACCAGATCTTCAGAAGGATTTCCAAGTGTACTGTGATGCTTCTCAACAGGGACTTGGGAGTGTGCTGATGCAAGATGGGAGAGTAGTGTCTTATGCCTCGCGACAACTCAAGCACCATGAGCGGAATTACCCCACACACGACTTGGAGTTAGCGCCAAGTGGTTCATGCGCCAAGGTATGGAGGCATTACTTAATGGGAAAACACTGTGATGTGTACACCGACCACAAGAGCCTGAAATACATATTCACACAGAAGGAGCTGAATATGAGACAAAGGAGATGGTTGGAACTTATCAAGGACTATGATATGAATCTACAATACCACCCAGGAAAGGCCAATGTAGTAGCAGATGCTCTGAGCCAAAGGTTTATGCCAATGGATTGACAATTGGTGAATTGCCTGAGGATTTGTGCAAGCAATTCAAGGACCTTAGACTGGAGGTAGTATCTGAAGGATATTTGGCTACAATGGAAGTCCAACCAACGCCTGTGACAGAATCAGAAGGCTCAAGTGGGAGACAAAGAGATAGATGAAGTTAAGGAAAAGATGAAGGAAGGTCGAGCAAGGGAATTCATGAGGATGAGCAAGGTACCTTAGGTATGGAGATCGTTTGTGTGTGCCCAACGATCCGGAGTTAAGGAAGTTGATTATGCAGAAGCTCATGACTCGCCGTATTCCATACATCCGGGCAATACGAAGATGTATATGGACCTAAAGGACAGATTCTGTGGAACAACATGAAGGGAGACATCGCAGAGCATATCACCCTATGTGATGTATGTAGCCGAGTGAAGGCGGAACACCAGAAACCAGCAGGATCATACAGCCTTTGCCCGTGCGGATTGGAAATGGGATAGAGTGGGAATGGACTTTATCACAGGACTGCCCAGGACCAGGTCTAGATATGACTCTATTTGGGTAGTGGTAGATCATTTGACCAAGGTAGCCCACTTTATACCAGTGAAGACGACCTATACAAGAGCAAGGTTGGCCAAGATTTACATGGACAAGATTGTGTGCCTACATGGAGTTCCCAAGAGTATCAGATTCGATAGAGGCACCCAATTTACCTCACACTTCGCGCCAAATGCACGAGTCACTTGGTACTAGATTGAGTTTAGCAACAAGCGTTTCACCCATGCAGACGGATGGATGAATCGAGAGGTGAATCAGATTTTGGAAGACATGCTAAGAGCTTGCGCCTTGGCTCATGGTTCTAGTTGGGATGAGAATTTATCATGCGGAGTTTTCCTACAACAACAAGTATCAAACCAGCATCAAGACGCCACCGCTCGATGTGTCAGATGGGAAACGGTGCCGAACACCATTGCTATGGGATGGAGTAGGAGAACGTCAGTTGTTTGGACCTGACTTGATCAAGGACGCTGAAGCGAAGGTCGCCTTGAATAGGGACAGGCTGAAGGCAGCACAATCAAGGCAGAAGAGCTACGCTGACGCCAAGCGCAAGGAAGTGGTATATGAGATAGGTGATAGAGCATACCTCAGAGTATCGCCACTTCGTGGAATCAAGAGATTTGGTATTAAGGGTAAGCTGGCACCTCGATTTATTGGACCGTATCGGGTCTTAGCACGCAAAGGAGAAGTTGCTTATCAGTTGGAGTTGCCAGAGGCTCTGTCTGCTGTTCACAACGTGTTCCACGTATCCCAGCTGAAGAAGTACCAACCGGAGATGGTGGATACACCATTGAGAGACACTGTACCGCTAGAAGAGGTTCAGCTTGAGAATGATTTGACCTATGAGGAGAAACCAGTCAAGATTCTGGAGACAGCAGAAAGGACTACCCGTACCAAGACAATCAAGTTTTGCAAGGTGCAGTAGAGCCACCACACCAAAGAGGAAGCTACTTGGGAGCGTGAGGATGAAATCCGAGAGGACTACCCACACCTATTTGCTAGCCGCGCCGAATCTCGAGGACGAGATTCATCTTAAGGGGGTTAGTCTTGTCACATCCAAAATTTTAGATTTGGTCTTGCATATCATTCATATCATTGCATCATGCTTTTCCACGCAAAATCGTCGAGTCGAAAGGTTCGGCGAAACGCCATCGTCAAAACCCTATTTTGTTTCGCTTCGAGGTTCCTGCGGGGAGCTTTAGAGGGACTTGCAACAACCACCCCTGTAGGTTCGAGCTTTCGCTCAAACTTCGACTGAAGGTTGTTCCCCTCGACGATACGAACCCGTAGGCGTGAAAATCGCTCCAATCGGAGTTCGTACGCAAAAGACTCGGACGTTTTACTAAACCGCCGGAAAACGGTCCGAAAATCCGGACCGATTTCCGAATAGGAGTCAAATCTAGACCGTTTTCAGTTTAGGACTGTTTTTTTTTTCTGCGCGTGAAGGACCAATAAAAGGAGGACCCCACCCCTGCCTCGTAGACCGTGCACGCAACCCAAACCCACGTACGCGACCTCCTCCCTGCCGCCGCCTCGGCGCGCGCCGCTGCCGCCGCTTCGCCCGCCGCCACCCTCCGCTGCCGGCCATCGCTGTCGTTGTCGGGTTCGCCTCGCCGCCTCTCTTTCCGTTCCTGCGTTCGCCTCCATCCGCCGCCGCCAACCGCGCCAGAGATCGCCGCAGACGCCGCACGCGTTTATTATTCCGGAGCGAAGTTGACCGTGTGTGTGTAGGTAGAACCACGCCGCCGAACCACTGCCGCCGCCGTCCGGAGCTCGCCGGAGTTCGATTCGCCGTCTGCTTCGTAAGACAGCAGCCACCGCCGATCTCAGATCAGCGGCTTAGATCGCTCGTTGACTGGTCAGCACTCCAGACGTTGACTAGTCAGAGGTCTTGACGTTGACTGGTCAGATGCCAGTCAGCGCCATCATCGCACGCTTGATCGGGTCAATTTCGTTAATCCTATTAGTTGGCAGATTTCGGTAGAATTTTGTAAATTGCGTAGAAATTAAACCGCTTGGCCAAAAATTGCAAGTAAAATATGCACGAGTTCAGTGAGTCGTGTAGAATCTCGCTGTACCTTTGGTTCAGACTTTTACTGTCAGGTTTAGTACAGTTTAATCAAAATAGTTAGTGGCCTTTTCGGAGTAATAAATTCGTAGTAAAAGTTTCGTAGCTCCAAAAATCGCGTGTGATATGTCCCTGAACTCGTATGAACGAGGGGAATCCCATCGTGAATTAAAAAGATAGGCTTACAGTAAAAACTTCTGCAGTATTTGTCTAATGGCTTTCTGCAGTGTTTTAATTACTCGGGATGTTTTATAACTCCTTTTTGAGTAATTCCAATTGGTACTGTTTCTTATCAGCGATTCCTATGAGGTAGAATTTTTCCAGGATTTTACAAATAGTATACTACCGGTAGTGAATTATTTAAATTCTAGCTCTAGTAGTGATCTCTACTTTTGGTTAATAGTTTCCCTAGCGCCAAATCTATTTTCCATGCATGTATTCGGTAGTAATATGTATTAGTATTATGTGGTGCAGCTGTAGCACCAATTTACTTGCCGTTCTTGCATTCATGCATCATCTTTGTTGCATATGCTTGTGAATTGTTTGTTTATGAATGCAATTGTGTCGTGTAGATTGTGTGGAGTGCAACCCTTGCTCGTGTTTGGATTGTTCCTCCGACCGCTTCAATCAAGGAAAGTAGATGCTACTTTGTTCATGATATCGTCCTACTATTTTCAATGCATATAGATGTTAGTACTATTGTCTCCATTACAAGCTCTACTTGCCATACATTCCATGTATTGACCCTTCGGGGCTGTTGCGTTTTATGCTGCAGGTTATTCCGATTCTGATTGATCGTTATAGGCCACGGTACTCCACTCGGCACTTGTTCACTTGTGGGCAATTTGAAGAATGGAGGATTTATCTCATCTATGTTGCTAACTGAATAATTTGAGCTAGCTTTGTGCTAAGCTTTTATTGTAATAATGGTATTCTGGATCTACGTTATTCATGATACACGGATATTTTGCTATGTTATCTATCTTACTCTATTGTGGGCCAATGAACCGATCCAGGGATTGGCATGTCACATAGAGGCCACGGTCTTTTCAGAACCGGGGTGTCACAGCATGTGTGTTCTTTTCATAAACCACACGGATCAATTCGATGCCATTGCATGTGTGTTCTTTTTATAAACCATGTTGAACCACTGATGTCATTGCATGTGTGTTCTTTTCATAAACCACACTGATCCACTAATGTCATTGCATGTGTCATATTTTCATAAACCACAGTGATCCAAAAGATGTCATTGCTTGTGTGTATATTTCATAAACCACACTGATCCATTGGTGTGATTGCATGTGTGTTCTTTTCCTAGACCACATTGATCCACTAGATGTCATTGCAGGTGTGTTCATTTTATAAACCACATGGATCCACTAGATGTCATTAAATGTGTGTTCTTTTCCAAAACCACATGGATCCACTAGATGTCATTGCATGTGTGTTCTTTTCATAAACCCACATGGATCAACTAGATGTCATTGCATGTGTGTTATTTTTCTAAACCACATGGATCCACTAGTGTCATTGCATGTGTGTTCTTTTCATAAGCAACATGGATCCACTAGATGTCATTGCATGTGTGTTCTTTTCGAAAAACACACTGATCCACTAGATGTCATTGCATGTGTATTCTTTTCATAAACCACATTAATCCATTAGATGTCATTCCATGTGTGTTCTTTTTATAAACCATGTTGAACCACTGATGTCATTGCATGTGTGTTATTTTCATAACCTACACCGATCCATTAGATGTCATTGCATGTGTATTCTTTTCATAAAGCACATGGATCCACTAGATCTCATTGCATGTGTGTTCTTTTCCAAAAACACATGGTTGCACTGGATGTCCTTGCATGTGCGTTCTTTTCATAAACCTAACTGATCCACTAGATGTCATTACATGTGTGTTTTTCTATAAACCACACTTATCCACTAGATGTAATTTCATGTGTGTTCTTTTTATAAACCACACTGATCCACGGATGTGATTGCATGTGTGTTCTTTTCATAAACCACATTGATCCACTAATGTCATTGCATGTGTTTTCTTTTCATAAACCACATGGATCCACTAGATGTCATTTCATGTGTGTTCTTTTCATAAACTGCACCGATCCACTGATGTCATTGCTTGTGTGTTCTTTTCATAAACCACATGGATGCACTAGATGTCATTTCATGTGTGTTCATTTCATAAACCACATGGATCCACTAGATGTCATTGCATGTGTGTTCATTTCATAAAACACATGGATCCACTAGATGTCATTAAATGTGTGTTCTTTTCATAAACAACATGGATCCACTAGATGTCATTGCATGTGTGTTCTTTTCATAAACCACATGGATCCACTATATATCATTGCATGTGTGTTCTTTTCATAAACCTAACGGATCCACTAGATGTCATTGCATGTGTGTTTTTTCTTTAAACCACACTAATCCACTAGATGTCATTGCTTTTATAAACCACATAGATCCAGATGTCATTGCATGTGTGTTCTTTTCACAAACCACATGGATCCACTAATGTCATTGCATGTGTGTTCTTTTCATAAACCACATGGATCCACTATATGTCATTGCATGTGTGTTCATTTCATAAAACACATGGATCCACTAGATGTCATTAAATGTCTGTTCTTTTCATAAACAATATGGATCCACTAGATGTCATTGCATGTGTGTTATTTTAATAAACCACATGGATCCACTAGATGTCATTGCATGTGTGTTATTTTCATAAACCACAATGATCCACTAATGTCATTGCATGTGTGTTCTTTTCATAAACCATAGTGATCCAAAAGATGTCATTGCATGTGTGTTCATTTCATAAACCACACTGATCCACTGGTGTCATTGCATGTGTGTTCTTTTCCTAGACCACATTGATTCTCTAGATGTCATTACATGTGTGTTCATTTCATAAACCACATAGATCCACTAGATGTCATTAAATGTGTGTTCTTTTCCAAAACCACATTGATCCAATAGATGTCATTGCATGTGTGTTCTTTTCATAAACCACATGGATCCACTAGATGTCGTTGCATGTACGTTCTATTCATAAACCAATGGATCCACTGATGTCAATGCATGTGTGTTCTTTTCATAAACCACTTGGATCCACTAGATGTCATTGCATGTGTGTTCTTTTCAAAAACCACACTAATCCACTAGATGTCATTGCATGTGTGTTCTTTTCATAAACAACATGGATCCACTAGATGTCATTGCATGTGTGTTTTTCCAAAACCACATGAATCCACTAGATGTCATTGCATGTGTGTTCTTTTCATAAACCACATGGATCGACTAGATGTCATTGCATGTGTGTTCATTTCATAAAACACATGGATCCACTAGATGTCATTGCATGTGTGTTCTTTTCATAAACCCATTGATCCACTAGATATCATTGCATGTGTGTTCTTTTCATAAACAACACTGATCCACTCATGTCATTGCATGTGTGTTATTTTCATAAACCACCCTGATGTGAAAGATATCATTGCATGTGTGTTCATTTCACAAACCACACAGATCCACTAGATGTCATTGCATGTGTGTTCTTTTCCTAATCCACATGGATCCACTAGTGTCATTGCATGTGTGTTCTTTTCATAAACCACATGGATCCACTAGATGTCATTGCATGTGTGTTCTTTTCGTAAACCACATGGATCCACTAGATGTCATTGCATGTGTGTTCATTTCATAAACCACACTGATCCACTAGATGTCATTGCATGTGTATTCTTTTCATAAAGCACATGGATCCACTAGATGTCATTGCATGTGTGTTATTTTCCTAAACCACATGGATCCACTAGTGTCATTGCATGTGTGTTCTTTTCATAAACAACATGGATCCACTAGATGTCATTGCATGTGTGTTCTTATCGAAAACCACATTAATCCACTAGATGTCATTGCATGTGTGTTCTTTTCATAAACCACATGGATCAATTAGATGTCATTGCATGTGTGTTCTTTTTATAAACCATGTTGAACCATTGATGTCATTGCATGTGTGTTCTTTTCATAAACCACATGGATCCATTAGATGTCATTGCATGTGTGTTCTTTTCGAAAACCACATTAATCCACTAGATGTCATTGCATGTGTGTTCTTTTCATAAACCACACTGATCCACTAATGTCATTGCATGTGTCATCTTTTCATAAACCACAGTGATCCAAAAGATGTCATTGCTTGTGTGTATATTTCATAAACCACACTGATCCGTTGGTGTCATTGCATGTGTGTTCTTTTCCTAGACCACATTGATCCACTAGATGTCATTGCAGGTGTGTTCAAACCACACTGATCCATTGGTGTCATTGCATGTGTGTTCTTTTCCTAGACCACATTGATCCACTAGATGTTATTGCAGGTGTGTTCATTTTATAAACCACATGGATCCACTAGATGCCATTAAATTGTGTTCTTTTCCAAAACCACATGGATCCACTAGATGTCATTGCATGTGTGTTCTTTTCATAAATCCACATGGATCCACTAGATGTCATTGCATGTGTGTTATTTTTCTAAACCACATGGATCCACTAGTGTCATTGCATGTGTGTTCTTTTCATAAACAACATGGATCCACTAGATGTCATTGCATGTGTGTTCTTTTCGAAAAGCACATTAATCCACTAGATGATCATTGCATGTGTGTTCTTTTCATAAACCACATTAATCCATTAGATGTCATTCCATGTGTGTTCTTTTTATAAACCATGTTGAACCACTGATGGCATTGCATGTGTGTTATTTTCATAAACTACAACGATCCACTAGATGTCATTGCATGTGTATTCTTTTCATAAAGCACATGGATCCACTAGATCTCATTGCATGTGTGTTCTTTTCCAAAAACACATGGTTCCACTGGATGTCCTTGCATGTGCGTTCTTTTCATAAACCTAACTGATCCACTAGATGTCATTAAATGTGTGTTCTTTTCCAAAACCACATTGATCCAATAGATGTCATTGCATGTGTGTTCTTTTTATAAACCACACTGATCCACAGATGTGATTGCATGTGTGTTCTTTTCATAAACCACATGGATCCACTAATGTCATTGCATGTGTTTTCTTTTCATAAACCACATGGATCCACTAGATGTCATTTCATGTGTGTTCTTTTCATAAACTGCACCGATCCACTTTGTCATGTGTGTCATTCTTTCATAAACCACATGGATCCAAGATGTCATTGCATGTGTGTTCTTTTCATAAACCACATGGATCCACTAGATGTGATTGCATGTGTGTTCATTTCATAAACCACATGGATCCACTAGATGCTTAAATGTGTTCTTTCATAAACCACATGATCCACTAGATGTCATTGTATGTGTGTTCTTTTATAAACCACAATTGATCCACTATCCACTAGATGTCATTGCATGTGTGTTCTCTTTTCATAAACCACATGGATCCACCAATGTCATTGCATGTGTGTTCTTTTCATAAACACATGGATCCACTAGATGTCATTGCATGTGTGTTTCTTTACTAATGTCACCATAACTTATGTACTATTTCATGTGTGTTCTTTTCATAAACCACATGAATCCACTTATGTCATTGCATGTGTGTTACTTTCACAAACCACATGGATCCACTAGATGTCATTGCATGTGTGTTCATTTCATAAACCCACATGATCCACTAGATGTCATTGCATGTGTTTCTTTCTATAAAACACATGGATCCACTAGATGTCATTGCATGTGTGTTCTTTCATAAACCACATGGATCCACTAGATGTCATTGCATGTGTGTTCTTTCATAAACCACATCCACTGAGTCATTGCATGTGTGTTCTTTTCAAACCACCTGATCCACCAGATGTCATCAGATGTGTGTTTTTCTTTAAACCACACATGGATCCACTAGATGTCATTGCATGTGTGTTCTTTATAAAACCACATGGATCCACTAGATGTCATTGCATGTGTGTTCTTTTCATAAACCACACATGGATCCACTAGATGTCATTGCATGTGTGTTCTTTTCATAAACCACATGGATCCACTATATGTCATTGTATGTGTGTTCTTTCATAAACACACTATGGATCCACTAGATGTCATTACATGTGTGTTCTTTTCATAAACCACAATGGATCCACTAGATGTCATTGCATGTGTGTTCTTTTTCTTAAACCACATGGATCCACTAGATGTCATTGCATGTGTGTTCTTTCATAAACCACATGGATCCACTAGATGTTGTCATTGCATGTGTGTTATTTTTAACCACATGATCCACTGATGTCATTGAAATGCTGCATGTGTTCTTTTCATAAACCACATTGATCCACTAGATGTCATTTCTGTGCATGTGTTCTTTTCATACAACACATTGATCCACTAGATGTCATTGCATGTGTGTTCTTTTCATAAACCACATGGATCCACCAGATGTCATTGCATGTGTGTTCTTTCATAAACCACTGGATCCACTAGATGTCATTGCATGTGTGTTCTTTCATAAACCACATGGATCCACCTAGTTGTCATTGCATGTGTGTTCTTTTCATAAACCAATGGATCCACTAGATGTCAATGCATGTGTTCTTTCACATAAACCACATGGATCCACTAGATGTCATTGCATGTGTGTTCTTTTCATAAACCACACTATGGATCCACTAGATGTCATTGCATGCAGTGTTCTTTCTATAAACAACATGGATCCACTAGATGTCATTGCATGTGTGTTTTTTCATAAACCACATGGATCCACTAGATGTCATCAGATGTGTGTTCTTTCTTTCACTAATCCACGTATGGATCCAATTAGTAAATATTAGAATACATCCCAAGATTTCCAAATCTTGTAATGTGAAAATAAATTAAACAAATAAGTTTTTTATGAAAATCGTAGAAAAGAAACTTTGTTTCTAAAAGGACTTGAAATCCATCTGAACAAACTTTTGGTAGAAGTTTGAATTCAACAAAAAATCCAAATCAAGGAAATGCATTCCTCAATGAATGTATCTGGAAATTTTAACACTTGGAACATAAATCCAAATCCTTAAACCCTAATGGAAGGAAATTTCTCAAGTTATCTCCAAATCCATGGATTTGATCCATACTAAATTTGATCAACAACAATCACAAAGGATCAAGAAAGACCTTAGAGATTGGTTTCGTTTTAGTTGGTCTGCAGACAAAATTCGTGAATAATATAAGATAAGGAAATTGAATTTCCAAAGCCAATAAAGACTCCACGAAGCTCCATACCAAATGGTGAAACAAATAATCCTAAAGGATTTATAAGGATAAACATTTATCAAATGAAAATAAATTGTTTTGAAATAATTTCATGATCTTTTAATAAAAGACTTTGGTTTCAATGAAAAGATAAGCCAAATTAATTTTGCATTAAATCCTTGAAATAAAATATTTGTTTTGATAAAGTGAGTAGTTGCCTATTTAAATAAAAATAAAGGATTTAAATATCCGAATTTTATTTAAGTAAAAGCTTTTCCCATTTTAAATGAACACCAAGTATTTATTACTACTTTGAAATCTTTTTATTGTGTTGTTTTTATTTTGATTAAATGAGTAAAGGATTATTTAAATAAAATAAGTGATTTTAAATATCCAATTTTATTTATGTGTGCCTTTCCTGTATTTTAATTAAAACACCAAAATCCTATTTATTTGGTTTAAATAAGCCTAAGTATTCTTTATTTTTCAAATTAAACCTTCTGGTTTGGTTTTGCACTGATTTCAAATAAAATTTTGTTAAATAAATCAAATCCCCATTGAAATTAAAGATCCACTTTATTTAAATAATAAATGGATCCAAATGAATAAAAATGTTATTTCATTTGAGATTTGGATTATGTTAACAAACAGAACCAAATTCAAATGAAATTTGTTTGTTTGAATTAGCTGAGTGTTGTTTGAATCTGTTTGATTATGATTGAAATTCAAATGTAAAAAGAATTAGAAAAAGAAAAAGATTTAGACAGAAAATAGTGCAACAAAGCCCAAATTTACTCAGGGGCCGCCTCCACTTCAAGATTCTCCCTCAAGGAAAACATTTGACACCAACTTTCAGACTCACTGAGTCAATGACAAACCAGACCCACCTTCCCCTCACTACCACCTAAACTAATTCCCCAATTCCTCTCCTGTTCTATCACCAACCATTTATCTTCACCAACTAAACCCAAGAAGAGATCTGCAGGACCCTATCTTTCTTTTCCCCATCGACCGTAGGACCCTAATCAGCCACCTCCTTCTTCTTCTTCCCTGTTATTGATCACGCTTGTCAGCCATTTTCAACTGGATTCAATTTGCCTGCATCACGACTGGCCACATCGAAGTCGATCACGACGGAAACAATGTCCCCCTAATTCCCTCTGACATCTTCGCTATCGGGTACTAGATTGTTCTCAATTTCTTCCGAAAATCTTTGTTCGATGAGCCTCTCCTCTCGATTCTGCCAGTTCTACCACCTTCAGCTTATATTTCACGTTAGTGGACTCTCTCACCAGTCGCAGATCTCCTAGTACTCCTAGTTCGACATCACGGAGTACTTAACTTACCTAATGTTTTGAAGCCACGCCATTATTCATTCAATCATGCGGAGACTCTCCTTAAATCTGACTTCTCTTCTCATCCTCAAGTGGACCCGATGATGATCTACAAGCTCATACGAACTTAACGGTTACCTTCATTAATCTAGGGCGCCCATTCCGCCATTCTGCTGTCGATAAGAGCATTCACGGCTCGCTTCTCCGATTTAGCCCCACCGGTAAGACCAGACCGCTTCTTCTTACCTCCTTCAGCCGCATCACCGCTTGTACTCAAGTGCTATTTTAGCAAGCAGCTTCTGCTGGTTCTTCTGCAGGATCTGGTGTTAGCCAATGATAACCTGATGTTTCCCGCCACAGAGCGCAACTCCGCAGCAATTGCTTCACCCAAAGATGCCCCGCGATAGGAAGACACTACCTTGAGCTTCACGATCTTGGCGAACTCGGTGAGTATGCCCCTCTTCTCTCTCGCTTCAGACGCTGGCATCACATCGACCGACGACCACGCTGGGAAGCTACTACTGAAATGGTCAAGCATTTTAGAACCAGAATTAGACTGATTAAGCATGATAGATCACTTAACTGCTAAGAGGCCAGAGTCTCAAGGCCATACGATCTTATTTTAGATCCAATCTGGCCACAGAAAGATCTCGCAGTCAATCGGTACCGAATATGTTCATGATTCCGTTAAAACAGATTTGAAATGTAAACTTTTGCAAACTTCCAAACCTTTGTATCTTTCGATTCACATGTAAATTTTGATGTCGTTTGATTCAGGAGAACAAGATCTAACCAACCTCCTACCCTTTATTAAAGAAATCATATAGTTTTGATTGTGATTTTTTTGTTTGCTTGTTAACACGCTAAAATTCGCTTCAAAATGATTTTAAGATTAAAACCTTTGCCAACTGGTTTGTTGTGACCTTACTGACCCTAGAACCAACCCATAGTTTGAAAATGATTTTGAAAAGTTTAGAATTTACTAATTGGTTTGAATGTCCATTTCTGTTAATTTAAATCATTGTTTTGTATGAAAATGCTTACAAAGAAAACTTTGAGAAAATATTTCACCAAATCCATCAATTCCAAAATACCAAGCTATAATAGCAACTCATTTGTGAAACCAGATAATACCTAGTAAATATCAAATTCAGGAATATGTACTTGTTTTGGAAATGGTTTATAGTAAAGCCTTTTGTTAATAACTTTACTATTTGCAGAAATGACTGAATGATTCAAGAAGTTTAGAATCTAATAGAGATTCCTTTGCAAATGACTTAAGTATTTTGTAATTAATTTAATTGAACTTATAAATAGGCCAGTGAAGACCATCCTTACAATTAGAACTAACCTTTGCATGCTTATGTATGACTTAGATCCCATTATTTTTTGTGTGAAAATTGTTTGTTTGGACTTTTGTTATTTTCAGGTGTGTTGTTTGTTGATTGGTGATTGAGTTTGTGCTTTGCTTTACTTGTTTGTAGTGACTTGTTATGTGAGACTAGCAAGAATAAGGAGGAACCTATAATCTCTACCAAAAAAAGGCAAGTGATGCTTCATATCTTTTGTCCCATTTATTTCCAAATTTAGCATTAGTATTATTTTCTAAGTATGACTTGCATGGAATTTTGAAGTAAGTATAACCATGTGGAAAACCTATTAGGTGAAACCTTAGTGAAAGTTACCAAGTCAAGATTCCATTACTATCATGTGCTTAGGCCTAGCTAACAGAAAAACAAGGTGGTTTATATTGTCACACCATGGAAAAAATATTCAAGTCCTGAGGACTCTGTTTTATTTAACAAAACAACTAAAGCACGAATCACCGGGTGGATTGAATGGTTTTGTTAAAGGCTGGACCTATTGTATCTCACTTGTAGGACAGCTACCAGAACAAAGAGATTTGAGATGTCAAATGTTGAGAAGTCAAGTGCAACTACTCTGGCATTATGGGCTCCGCCATGATCTTAGGATGTTGAACTTAGTCTCGGGATGTTGTGGGTGGTAGATGGGTTGGATAGGCTGGAGTGTCCATTTGATTCAAGGAAAGTTACTGAAGGATTCATGTCTTGGGAACCAAGGCTTGTGGGGAAAGTGCACCACCCTCCAAGAGAGGTAAACCATAATTTAGCTATGTCCCTGAGAAGGACAATTCGAGCATCAAGACATGGAAGCTTCAAGAATCCTACCCAATTTCTAAATAAAACTTAGGGAGAACAAGGGTTAAAAGGATCTCAGTCTTTGATTGGTAGATGCCCTGAGTGGATCTTCAGTCTTGATTGGTAACACTTTTGGGTGTTTTGCATACACTTCAATTTTGATTGGTAGATGCCCCAGTGGATCTTCGCCTTGATTGGTAGATGTTTTGGGAAAGTTTCAAAACAAAACTTATATTTTCAAATGTTAGAAAAATCTATTTTGGAGTAATGCAAGCTCTCAACTCCACTTAGCCAAATGCATATAGATGTTAGACTCACTATATCACTAAAGGTATCACTTGCCAATACAATTCCAATGTAAATACCTTTGTATCAGAATTTGTAATGTTGCGTGTTTGATTGATTTGAAAGAAGATTGATTGATTAGATTACAAAAGCATAACTAAATATCTGCTCGTGGTACCTGGAAGATGTGAAGGGAATTCTAAATGCTTAGTTATTTCTGCTGTAATGTAAATGTAATACCAATGAGCTATGGGGTATTGATGTAATAAAATTGTTATTCCGGTTATAAAGTTGTATTATGACCTTTGTTTCGATATTACATCTAAACCGTGATGCTAATATTATCCAGACTAGTACTTGTAAATGTATCAACCTTATGTTAAAGGTTGGGGACTCATACATCGTATGTGTGTTCTTTTTATCAATAACAACCAGAAGTCATCAGACAATCTTTTTTCATACCACATGGATCCACCGTTGTCAATACATGTGTTCTTTCACAATCCACATATGGATCCACCAAAGTCATTGCATGTGTCTTCTTTTTCCTAATAACAACTGAGTCATTTCATGACTGTTCTTTGATACCACATATGGATCCACCAAGGTCATTGAAATGTGTGTTCTCTTCTTGAGACCACATACATGGATCCACCTCAAAGGTCATCAGATGTGTTCTTTTTTACTAAGAACAACTGAGTCATTGCATGTGTGTCTTTTCTCTTACATACCATATGGATCCATACCAGTGTCATTGCATGTGTGTTCTTTTTACAATCCACACATGGATCCACCAAAGTGTCATTGCATGTGTGTTCTTTTACTAATAACTTGGGCCATTTCATGATCGTTTTTCACATACCACATGTGAATCCACTAGTGTCATTGCATGTGTGTCATTTCACAATCCACCTATGGATCCACCAGTGTCATTGCATGTTTGTTCTTTTTACTAACAACAACTACAGTCATTGAATTGTGTGTTCTTTGCCCCTACTAAATATGGATCCACTAGTGTCATTGCTTGTGTGCTCTTTTCACAATCCAATTATGGATCTCACCATAAAGGTCATTGCATGTGCTCCTTTTATTAACAACAACCAGAAATATTGGTGTGTTCTGTGATATACTCACCCATGATCCACCAGTTGTCAACAGATGTGTGTTCTTTTTCACAATCCATGTATGGATCATTGTTGTCATTGCATGTGTGTTATTTTACTAACAACAACTGTAGAGTCATTGTGACGTGTGTTCTTTCTTACATACCACATGGCGGATCCACCAGTGTCACATGTGTGTTCTTTTCACAATCCAATATATGTATCCACCAGTGTCATCAAGATCTGTGCCTCTTTTTTTTCCTTAATAACAACTGAGTCATTTCATGATCTCTGTTTTTTCTTACATACCACATATGGATCCACTAAGGTCATTGAATGTGTTCTTCTTCAGAGACCACACAGGATCCAATTTAGTGTCATTGCTGTGTGTTCTTTACTAAGAACTGAGTCATCAGATGTGTGTTTATTTTCTTTCACATACCACATATGGATCCACCAGTGTCATTGCATGTGTGTTCTTTTATAAACTGCCACATGGATCTCACTCCAGATGTCATTACATGTTCTTCTATAAACCACATGTATCCACTTCGGGGATGTCATCAAGATTGTGTTCTTTTCCATAAACCACATTTGAATCCACTAGATGTCATCAACAGACGTGTGTTCTTTTGATAAAGCACCTATGGATCCACCTTAGAGTCATTGCACATGTCTGTTATTTTCTATAAACCACATGGATCCACTAGAGTGGCTGTAAATGTGTATTCTTTCATAAACCACATATGGATCCACTAGATGCAATCACATGTGTGTTCTTTCCTAAACCACATGCGGATCCACTCTAGATGTCATCAGATGCATGTGTGTTCTTTTCATAAACAACATGGATCCACTAGAGTAACACAGACGTGTGTTCTTTCTTTTCATAAATAAACTATGGATTCCACTCAGATGTCATTGCATGTGATTTTTCCTAAACCATGTATGGATCCACTAAAGGTTGTCATCGTGATGTGTTCTTTATAACTACCAGATGATCCCACTTGATGTCATTGCATGTGTCTCTCATAATACCACACGATGGATCAATTAGAGTCATTGCATGTGTGTTCTTCATAAACCACATGTGGATCCACTAGATGTTATTGCATGTGTTCTTTCTATAAACCACATGTATCCACTGATGTCATTTCAGATGGTGTTCTTTTTCATAAACCACGCTATCGTGGCTCCACCAAAGGTCATTGTGCATCGTGTGTTCTTTTTGATAAACCACATGGATCCACTCTGAGTCATTGCATGCTTGTTCTTTTTCACTAAGAACCACATGGGATCCACTAGATCTCATTACATGTGTGTTCTTAATAACATACCACATATGGATCCACTAGATGTCATTACATGTGTGTTATTTTCATGTGCCACCTATGGATCCACTAGTTGTCATTGCATGTGTGTTCTTTCTGATAAACCACGTGATCCACCTAGATATCATTGCATGTTCTTTCCAAACCTAATGGATCCACTAGATGTCATTGTATGTGTGTTCTTTTCATAAACCAGCTATGGATCCACTAGATGTCATTGCATCGTGTGTTCTTTTAGCTTCAACAACAACTGTAGTCATTAAATGTGCTTTCTTTTCACAAACCACCTATGATCCACTAGAGGTTATCAGACTGTATGTGTTCTCTTTTATAAATCCACCTACGGATCCACCAGGTTACTATTGCATGTATGCCTTTTAACTAAAACAATAAGAGTCATTGCATGTGTGTTCTCTTTTCATGAACCACATGTGGATCCGCGAGGCGTCATTGTCAGATGTGTCTCTTGCATCAACCATGGATACACTAGATGTCATTTCATGACTTTTATTTTGATAAACTCACATATGGATCCACCCATGAACATTTTCATGTGTCTGTTCTTCTTCAGAAACGACATGCATCCACCTGAAGATGTCATTGCATGTGTGTTCTTTTCACTAAGAACCACATGATCCAATAGATGGTATCAGCATGTGTGTGTTCTTTTCATAAACCGTGATGGATCCACTAGATGTGTTTGCATGTGTGTTCTTTTCCTAAATCCATTACATTGACATTCACTCAGATGTCATTGCAGACGTGTGTTCTTTTGACTAACCACATATCCACTCTTCCAGAGTCATTGTACGTTTGTTCTTTTTCATAAACCACATGACTCCACTTGATGTCACATTATCGTGTGTTCTTTTCATAAACCACTATGTGTCTGCACTAGATGTCACATTTGTACGTTCTCTTTTCATAAACCACCCATTTAATCCACTAGGTACGTGTCATCAGCACGTATGTTCTTTGACTAAAGCACATGGATCCACTAGAGTCATTGAAGATGTCTTATTTTCATAAACCACATGGGATCCACTAGATGCATTGCATGTGTATTTCATAAACCACATGGTCCACTAGATGTAATTGCATTATTATTGTTCTTTTCCTAAACTCAGATGGATCCACTAGATGTCATTTGCATGTAAAATTCTCTTTTTCATAAACAACATATGGATCCACTAGATGTCATTGCATGTGTGTTATTGACATACCTAAACGCCACACATGGATCCACCAGATGTCATTTGGGTGATGTGTGTTCTTTTTATAAACCAGATGGATAATCTCACTAGATAACTAATTGCATACGTGTTCTTTTCATAAACCACATGAATCCACTAGATGTCATTGCATGTAGTGTTCTTTTCATAAACCACACATTGATCCACCTAGTGTCATTGCATGTGTGTTCTTTTCATAAACCACATGTATTCCACTAGATATCATTACATATCATTCTTTTCATAAACCACATATTCTTTAGATGCTCATTGCATTTATATTCTTTTCATAAACCACATTTATCCACCTGAATGTCATTACGTGTGCCTTCTTTGATAAATACCCATATGGATCCACTAAGTCATTGCAATGTTTGTTCTTTCATAAACCACATGGATCCTACCTAGCAATCTCATTACATGTACAACTTCAATACATGGATCAACTTAGAGTCATTACATGTGTGTTTCTTTTTCGCATACCATACTTGAATCCACTAGATATCATTACATGTATGTGTTCTTTTACGCTCCACACATGAATCACCGATGTCATCGCATGTTAATGTTCTTTATATCAGCGAATGGATCCACTGAAATAGTCAGCTGCATATGTTCTTTTCATAAACCACTTGGATCCACTAATTAATGTCATTGCATGTGTTCTCTTTCGCAATCCTTAGATCCCTGAATGTCGCCGCATGTGTGTTATTTTATATCGAATGGATCCACTAGATGTCATTGCATGTTTGTTCTTTATACTAACCGTCCACTAGATGTCGTGGATGTCATTGCATGCGTGTTCTTTTCATAAACCACATGGATCAATGAAATGGCGTGCATCAGATGTGCAAGTTCTTTTCATAATGCACGGATGGATCCACTAGATGTGTTTGCACGTGTGTTCTTTTCTAAACATTGATTCACTAGATGTGGTGCAGTGAAATGTGCCTTTTGATAAAACCACCTATGTATACACTAGAGTCGTACTATGTTTGTTCTTTCACCATCCATGTATGGATCCACTAGATGTCATTTCATGTGTATAAACCACATTGATCCATAGAGTCATTGCATGTGTGTTCTTTTCACCCGATACCACATATGGATCCACTAGATGTCATTTCATGGCTGTTGTCTTTCATAACCATGGATCAATAGATGGCATTGCATGTGTTCTTTTCATAAACCGGTGGATCCACTAGTGTCATTGTATGTGTGCTCTTTTTCCTCAATAACAACTCGAGTCATTTCATGATTGTTCTTTTCACATACCACATAAGTGGATCTTACCCAGTGTTATTGAAATGTGTTCTTTCAGAGACCACACATGGATCCACCGAAGGTTACTGTTGCATGTGTGTTCTTTTTACTAAGAACAACCGGAGTCGATTAGCATGTGTGTTCTTTCACATACCACATATGGATCCACCGTTGTCATTGAATGCAATGTGTGCTCTTTTCAGAGACCACTCATGGATCCACCAGCCCACTACATGTGTTCTTTTTTCACTAACAACAACTGGAGTCATTGCATGTGTGTTCTTTCATATTATTATACCACCTATGGATCCACCAGTTGTCATGCATGTGTGCTTTTTTCTACAATCCAGCCTATGGATCCCACCAAAGGTTGTTGCATGTGTTCTTTTTACTAACAATAAATCCCTGTGAGTCATTGCTGAAATGTGTGTTCTTTTCACATACCACATATGGATCCACCAAAGTGTCATTGCATGTATGTGTTCTTTTCACAATCCACACATGGATCCACCAGTGTCATTGCATGTGTGTTCTTTTAGTACTAACAACAACAAGAGTCATTGCATGTGTGTTCTTTTCACGATGTTACCACATATGGATCCACCGTTGTCATTGTATGTGTTCTTTTAGTAAAATAACCAAGAGCTGCACGCATGTCCTGCTCTTTTCACATACCACCCACGGATCCACACGAGCAGTGTATTGCAATGTGTGTTCTTCTTCTGTAGCCGTCCATGTATGGATCCACCAAAGTTAATCCATTGTATGGATGTAGTCATTGCATGTGTGTTCTTTTGCTTTCACTAACATACCATATGAAGCCACCTGGAAACAGATGTGTTTTTCACATATCATATATGGATCCACCAAAGAAGGCATTGTCTACAACCAGAGTCATTGAATGTGTGTTTTTCACATACCACACATGGATCCACCAGTGTCATTGTATGTGTGTTCTTTTTCACTAACAACAACCTTTAGCTGTCATTGCATGTGTGTTCTTTCACATACCACATATGGATCCACTCGTTGTCATTGAATGTGTGTACCTTTTTCAGAGACCACACATGGATCCACTCAAAGTTGTCATTGCATGTGTTCTTTTTTCACTAACAACAACCTTGGAGTCATTGTGACACGTGTGTTCTTTTCACATACCACATATGGATCCACTCTGTGTCATTGCATGTGTGCTCTTTTCACAATCCAATTATGGATCTACCAGTGTCATTGCATGTGTGTTCTTTTTCACTAACAAATAACTCGGAGTCATTGAAATGTGTGGTGTTCTTTCTTCATACCACCCATGGATCCACCCGTCACCGTGCATGTGTGTTTCTTTTTCATTAATTCCAGCTAAGTGGATCCACTCAAAGGTTGTCATTGCATGTGTGTGTTTTTTAGTACAACAGAACCAGAGTCATTGAATGTGTGTTCTTTCATTGATACCACATATGGATCCACCCGCCAGTTGTCATTGAAGGCTGTGTGTGTTCTTTTCTTCAGAGAATCCACACACATGGATCCACCAAAGGTCATTGCATGTGTGTTCTTTTCACTAACAACAACTAGAGTCATTGTATGTGTGTTCTTTTCACGTACCACATATGGATCCACCAAAGGTCATTGCATGTGTGCTCTTTTCACAATCCACCTATGGATCCACTAGTTTCATTGCATGTGTGTTCTTTTAGTAACAACAACCTAGTCATTTCATGACCTGCTCTTTTTCACATACCACATATGGATCCACTATTGTCATTGCATGTGTGTTCTCTTTAGAGTAACAACACATGGATCCACCGTCATTGCATGTGTGTGTTCTTTTCACATACCACATATGGATCCACCAAAGGTCATTGCATGTGTGTTCTTTTCACAATCCACCTATGGATCCACCAATGTTAGTGCATGTATGTTATTTTAGTAACAACAACCAGAGTCATTGAAATGTGTGTGTTCTTTTCACATACCACATATGGATCCACCTGTGTCATTGCATGTGTGCTCTTTTCACAATCCACATATGGATCCACCAGTGTCATTGATGTGTGTTCTTTTTAGTAACATCAACCGGAGTCATTGAAATGTGTGTTCTTTTCACATACCACCTATGGATCCACCAAAGGTCATTGCATGTGTGTTCTTTTTAGTAACAACAACAGAGTCATTGAAATATGTGTTCTTTTCACATACCACTTATGGATCCACCAGTGTCATTGCATGTGTGTTCTTTTTAGTAACAACAACTAGAGTCATTGCATGTGTGTTCTTTTCATGATACCACATATGGATCCACCATTGACATTGAAATGTGTGTTCTCTTTAGAGACCACACATGGATCCACCAGTCATTGCTTATATGTTCTTTTCACTAACAACAAGTGGAGTCATTGCATGTGTGTTCTTTTCACATACCACATATGGATCCACCAAAGTTGTCATTGCATGTATGCTTTTTCAATAATCCACCTATGGATTCACCTGTGTCATTGCATGTGTATTCTTTTACTAACAACAACTCGAGTCATTGAAATGTGTGTTCTTTCATATACCACCTATGGATCCACCAGAAGTCATTGCATGTGTGTTCTTTTAGTAACAACAACCAGAGTCATTGCATGTGTGTTCTTTTCACGTACCAAATATGGAACCACCACGGTCATTGTAATGTGTGTTCTCTTCAGAGACCACACATGGATCCACCAAAGGTCATTGCATGTATATTCTTTTTAGTAACAACAACCTGAGTCATTGAAATGTGTGTTCTTTTCACATACCACATATGGATCCACCGTTGTCATTGCATGTGTGCTCTTTTCACAATCCACATATGGATCCACCAGTTGTCATTGCATGTATGTTCTTTATACTAACAACAACCGTAGTCATTGAAATGTGTGTTCTTTTCACATACCACCTATGAATCCACCAGTGTCATTGCATGTGTGTTCTTTTAGTAACAACAACTAGAGTCATTGAAATGTGTTCTCTTTTCACATACCACCTATGGATCCACCAGTTTCCTTGCATGTGTGTTCTTTTTTAGTAACAACAACTAGAGTCATTGCATGTGTGTTCTTTTCACATACCACATATGGATCCACCATTGTCATTGAAATGTTTGTTCTCAGACCACACATGGATCCACCAGTGTCATTGCATGTATGTTCTTTTCACTAACAACAAGTTGAGTCATTGCATGTGTGTTCTTTCTACATACCACATATGGATCCATCAGTGTCATTGCATGTGTGCTCTTTTCACAATCCACCTATGGATCCCCCATGGTCATTGCATGTGTGTTCTTTTTACTAACAACAACTGGAGTCATTGAAATGTGTGTTCTTTTCATATACCACCTATGGATCCACCTGTCATTGCTGGTGTTCTTTTTTAGTAACAACAACTAGAGTCATTGAAATGTGTGTTCTTTTCACATACCACATATGGATCCACTAGTGTCATCATGTGTGTTCTTTTAGTAACAACAACCAGAGTCATAGCATGTGTGTTCTTTTCACATACCACATATGGATCCACCAAAGGTCATTGTAATGTGTGTTCTCTTCAGAGACCACACATGGATCCACCAAGGTCATTGCATGTATGTTCTTTTCACTAAAAACAACCTGAGTCATTGCATGTGTGTTCTTTTCACATACCACATATGGATCCACCAGTGTCATTGCATGTGTCCTCTTTTCACAATCCACCTATGGATCCACCTCAAGTTTCATTGCATGTGTTCTTTTTAGTAACAACAACCGAGTCATTTCATGACTTCTTTTCACATACCACATATGGATCCACTATTGTCATTGAAATGTGTTATCTTTTAGAGTACACACATGGATCCACTGCCCAGAGTCATTGCATGTGTGTTCTTTTCACATACCACATATGGATCCACCAGTGTCATCATGTGTGCTATTTTCACAATCCACCTATGGATCCATCCACCAATGTTAGTGCATGTGTGTTCTTTTAGTAACAACAACTAGAGTCATTGAAATGTGTTCTTTTCACATACCACATATGGATCCACCAGCGTCATTGAAATGTGTGTTCTTTTTAGAGTCCACACATGGATCCACATTGTCATTGCATGTGTGTTCTTTTACTAATAACAACCATAGTCATTGAAATGTGTGTTCTTTTCATATACCACCTATGGATCCACCAGTGTCATCAGATGTGTGTTCTTTTTAGTAACAACAACCGGAGTCATTGCATGTGTGTTCTTTTAGTAACAACAAGCAGAGTCATTGCATGTGTGTTCTTTTGACATACCACATATGGATCCACCAAAGGTCATTGCATGTGTCCTCTTTCACAATCCACATATTGATCCACCAATGTCATTGCATGTATGTTCTTTTTACTAACAACAACCAGAGTCATTGAAATGTGTGCTCTTTTCACATACCACCTATGAATCCACAAGTGTCATTGCATGTGTGTTCTTTTTAGTAACAACAACTGGAGTCATTGAAATGTGTGTTCTTTTCAGATACAACCTATGGATCCACCATAGTCATTAAATGTGTGTTCTTTTTACTAACAACAACTAGAGTCATTGCATGTGTGTTCTTTTCACATACCACATATGGATCCACCAGTGTCATTGCATGTGTGCTCTTTCACATCCACCTATGGATCCACCAGGGTCATTGCATGTGTGTTTTTTTACTAACAACAAATTCTTAGTCATTGAAATGTGTGTTCTTTTCACATACCACCTATGGATCCACCAGTGTAATTACATGTGTTTTCTTTTTAGTAACAACAACTAGAGTCATTGCATGTGTGTTCTGTTCACATACCACATATGAATCCACCATTGTCATTGAAATGTATGTTCTCTTTAGAGACCACACATGGATCCACCAAAGGTCATTGCATGTATGTTCTTTTTCACTAACAACAAGTGGAGTCATTGCATGTGCGATCTTTTCACAAACCACATAACGATCACAAGAGTTATTGCATGTATGCTCTTTTCACAATCAACACATGGATCCACCAGTGTCATTGCATGTGTGTTCTTTTTACTAATAACAACCAAAGTCATTGAAATGTGTGTTCTTTTCACAATCCACCTATGGATCCACTAGTGTCATTGCATGTGTGCTCTTTTTACTAACAACAATCAGAGTCATTGCATGTGTGTTCTTCTCACATACCACCTATGGATCCACAGTTGTCATTTTAATGTGTGTTCTTCAGAGACCACACATGGATCCACCAAAGTTGCATGTATATTCTTTTTAGTAACAACAACCTGAGTCATTGAAATGTGTGTTCTTTTCACATACCACATATGGATCCACCAAAGGCCATTGCATGTGTGCTCTTTTCACAATCCACATATGGATCCACTAGTGTCATTGCACGATGTTCTTTATACTAACAACAACAGAGTCATTGAAATGTGTGTTCTTTCACATACCACCTATGGATCCACCTGTTATTGTATGTGTGTTCTTTTAGTAACAACAACTAGAGTCATTGAAATGTGTGGTCTTTTCACATACCACCTATGAATCCACCAGTGTCATTGCATGTGTGTTCTTTTTAGTAACAACAACTAGAGTCATTGCATGTGTGTTCTTTTCACATACCACATATGGATCCACCATTGTCATTGAAATGTGTGTTCTCTTTAGAGACCACACATGGATCCACCAGTGTAATTGCATGTATGTTCTTTTCACTAACAACAACTCGAGTCATTCCATGTGTGTTCTTTTCACATACCATGTATGGATCGACCAATGTCATTGCATGTGTGCTCTTTTTCACAATCCACCTATGGATCCACCAGTGTCATTGCATGTGTGTTCTTTTTACTAACAACAACCATAGTCATTGAAATGTGTGTTCTTTTCATATACCACCTATGGATCCACCAGTGTCATTGCATGTGTGTTCGTTTTACTAACAACAACTAGAGTCATTGAAATGTGTGTTCTTTTCACATACCACCTATGAATCCACAAGTGTCATTGCATGTGTGTTCTTTTTAGTAACAACAACTAGAGTCATTGCATGTGTGTTCTTTCACATACCACATATGGATCCACCAGGTCATTGTAATGTGTGTTATCTTCAGAGACCACACATGGATCCACCGGTGTCATTGCATGTATGTTCTTTTCACTAATAACAACCGGAGTCATTGCATGTGTGTTCTTTTCACATACCACATATGGATCCACCAGTTGTCATTGCATGTGTCCTCTTTCACAATCCACCTATGGATCCACCAGTTTCATTGCATGTGTGTTCTTTTTAGTAACAATAACTGAGTCATTTCATGATTGCTCTTTCACATACCACATATGGATCCACCATTGTCATTGAAATGTGTGTTATCTTTAGAGTACACACATGGATCCACCAGTAGTCATTGCATGTGTGTTCTTTCACATACCACATATGGATCCACCAGTTGTCATTGCATGTGTGCTATTTTCACAATCCACCTATGGATCCATCCACAAATGTCATTGCATGTGTGTTATTTTTAGTAACAACAACCAGAGTCATTGAAATGTGTGTTCTTTCACATACCATATGGATCCACCAGTGTCATTGAAATGTGTGTTCTCTTCAGAGTCCACACATGGATCCACCAAAGGTCATTGCATGTGTGTTCTTTTAGTAACAACAACCAGTCATTGTATGTGTGTTCTTTTCACATACCACATATGGATCCACCAAAGGTCATTGCATGTGTCCTCTTTTCACAATGCACCTATGGATCCACCAGTGTCATTGCATGTGTGTTCTTTTTTAGTAACAACAACCTAGTCATTTCTAATGACTATTCTTTTCACATACCACATAAGGATCCACTATTGTCATTGAAATGTGTGTTCTTTTAGAGTGCACAACTGGATCCACCAGAGTCATTGCATGTGTGTTCTTTTCCCATACCACATATGGATCCACCAGTGTCAGTGCATGTGTGCTCTTTTCACAATCCACCTATGGATCCACCAGTGTCATTGCATGTGTGTTCTTTTTAGTAACAACAACCAGAGTCATTGCATGTGTATTATTTTCGCATACCACATATGGATCCACCAGTGTCATTGCATGTGTGCTCTTTTCACAATCCACATATGGATCCACCACTGTCATTGCATGTGTGTTCTTTTTACTAACAACAACTAGAGTCATTGAAATGTGTGGTCTTTTCACATACCACCTATGAATCCACCAGTGTCATTGCATGTGTAGTAAGAACAACTAGAGTCATTGAAATGTGTGTTCTTTTAACATCCACCTATGAATCCACCAGTGTCATTGCATGTGTGTTCTTTTTAGTAACAACAACTAGAGTCATTGCATGTGTGTTCTTTTCACATACCACATATGGATCCACCATTGTCATTGAAATGTGTGTTCTCTTTAGAGACCACACATGGATCCACCAGTGTCATTGCATGTATGTTCTTTTCACTAACAACAACTGGAGTCATTGCATGTGTGTTCTTTTCACATACCACATATGGATCCACCAGTGTCATTGCATGTATGCTCTTTTTCACAATCCACCTATGGATCCACCAGTGTCATTGCATGTGTGTTTTTTTACTAACAACAACCATAGTCATTGAAATGTGTGTTCTTTTCATATACCACCTATGGATCCACCAGTGTCATTGCATGTGTGTTCTTTTTAGTAACAACAACCAGAGTCATTGCATGTGTATTATTTTCGCATACCACATATGGATCCACCAGTGTCATTGCATGTGTGCTCTTTTCACAATCCACATATGGATCCACCACTGTCATTGCATGTGTGTTCTTTTTACTAACAACAGCCAGAGTCATTGAAATGTCTGGTCTTTTCACATACCACCTATGAATCCACCAGTGTCATTGCATGTGTGTTCTTTTTAGTAACAACAACTAGAGTCATTGAAATGTGTGTTGTTTTCACATACCACCTATGGATCCACCAGTGTCATTGCATGTGTGTTCTTTTTAGTAACAACAACCAGAGTCATTGCATGTGTGTTCTTTTCACATACCACATATGGATCCACCAGTGTCATTGTAATGGGTGTTGTTTTCAGACCACACCATGATCCACCTATGTCATTGCATGTATATTCTTTTTAGTAACAACAACCTGAGTCATTGAATGTGTGTTCTTTTCACATACCACATATGGATCCACCATTGTTACTGCATGTGTGCTCTTTTCACAATCCACATATGGATCCACCAAGGTCATTGCATGTATGTTCTTTATACTAACAGCTAACCATAGTCATTGAAATGTGTGTTCATTTCATATACCACCTATGGATCCACCAGTGTCATTGCATGTGTGTTCTTTTTAGTAACAACAACTAGAGTCATTGAAATGTGTGTTCTTTCACATACCACCTATGGATCCACTAGTGTCATTGCAATGTGTGTTCTTTTTAGTCACAACAACCAGAGTCATTGAATGTGTGTTCATTTCACATACCACATATGGATCCACCAGGGTCATTGTAATGTGTGTTCTCTTCAGAGACCACACATGGATCCACCAGTGTCATTGCATGTATGTTCTTTCACTAATAACAACCTGAGTCATTGTATGTGTGTTCTTTCACATACCACATATGGATCCACCAGGTCATCGCATGTGACCTCTTTTCACAATCCACCTATGGATCCAATAGTTTCATTGCATGTGTGTTCTTTTTAGTAACAACAACTGAGCCATTTCATGACCGTTCTTTCACATACCACATATGGATCCACTATTGTCATTGAAATGTGTGTTATCTTTAGAGTACACACATGGATCCACCACCGTCATTGCATGTGTGTTCTTTTCACATACCACATATGGATCCACCAAAGGTCATTGCATGTGTGCTCTTTTCACAATCCACCTATGGATCCATCCACCAATGTCATTGCATGTGTGTTCTTTTAGTAACAACAACCTGAGTCATTGAAATGTGTGTTCTTTTTCACATACCACATATGGATCCACTATTGTCATTGAAATGTGTGTTCTCGAGTCCACACATGGATCCACCAAAGGTCATTGCATGTGTGTTCTTTTTACTAACAACAACCAGAGTCATTGAAATGTGTGTTCTTTTCATATACCACCTATGGATCCACCAAAGGTCATTGCATGTGTGTTCTTTCAGTAACCACCTATGATCCAGAGTCATTGCATGCAGTGTTCTTTTACTAACAACAAGCTGAGTCATTGCATGTGTGTTCTTTTCATACCACAGATGGATCCACCAGTGTCATTGCATGTGTGTTCTTTTCACAATCCACAAATGGATCCACAAGTGTCATTGAATTTGTTATATTTTTAATAACAACAACTAGAGTCATTGAAATGTGTGCTCTTTTCACATACCACCTATGGATCCACAAGTGTCATTGCATGTGTGTTCTTTTAGTAACAACAACTAGAGTCATTGAAATGTGTGTTCTTTTCACATACCACCTATGGATCCACCAGCATTGCATGTGTGTTCTTTTTACTAACAACTACCAGAGTCATTGCATGTGTGTTCTTTTTCACATACCACAAATGGATCTACTAGTGTCATTGAAATATGTGTTCTCTTAGAGACCACACATGGATCCAGCAGTGTCATTGCATGTGTGTTCTTTTTACTAACAACAACTTGAGCCATTGCATGTGTGTTCTTTTCACAATCCACCTATGGATCCACCAGTGTCATTGCATGTGTGCTCTTTTCATAATCCACATATGGATCAACCAGTGTCATTGCATGTATGTTCTTTATACTAACAAAGAACCATAGTCATTGAAATGTGTTCTTTTCAGATACCACCTATGGATCCACCAGTGTCATTGCATGTGTGTTCTTTTTAGTAACAATAACTAGAGTCATTGAAAATGTGTGTTCTTTTCACATACCACCTATGTATCCACTAGTGTCATTGTATGTGTGTTCTTTTTAGTAACAATTTAAGATCAACCAGAGTCATTGCATGTGTGTTCTTTTCACATACCACATATGGATCCACTGAATCATTGAAATGTGTGTTCTCTTCAGAGACCACACATGGATCCACCAGTGTCATTGCATGTATGTTCTTTCACTAATAACAACTGGAGTCATTGCATGTGTGTTCTTTTCACATACCACATATGGATCCACCAGTGTCATTGCATGTGTGCTCTTTTCACAATCCACCTATGGATCCACCAGTTTCATTGCATGTGTGTTCTTTTTTAGTAACAACAACTGAGTCATTTCATGTGTGTTCTTTTCACATACCACATATGGATCCACTAGTGTCATTGTATGTGTGTTATCTTTAGAGTAACAATGGATCCACCACTGGAGTCATTGCATGTGTGTTCTTTTCACATACCACATATGGATCCACTAGTGTCATTGAATGTGTGCTCTTTTCACAATCCACCTATGGATCCACTAGTGTCATTGCATGTGTTTTCTTTTTAGTAACAACAACCAGAGTCATTGAAATGTGTGTTCTATTCACATACCACATATGGATCCACCAGTGTCATTGAAATGTGTGCTCAGAATCCACCTATGGATCCACCAGTGTCATTGCATGTGTGTTCTTTTACTAACAACAACCAGAGTCATTGAAATGTGTGTTCTTTTCACATACCACCTATGGATCCACCTGTCATTGCATGTGTTCTTTTTAGTAACAACAAGGAGTCATTGTATGTGTGTTCTTTTTAGTAACAACAATCAAAGTCATTGAATGTGTGTTCTTTGACATACCACACATGGATCCACCAGTGTCATTGCATGTGTGTTCTTTTCACAATCCACATATTGAGCCACCGCAGTCATTGCATGTGTGTTCTTTTTACTAACAACATGGACCAGAGTCATTGCATGTGTGCTCTTTTCACATACCACATATGGATCCACAAGTGTCATTACATGTGTGTTCTTTTACTAACAACAACTGGAGTCATTGAAATGTGTGTTCTTTTCACATACCACCTATGGATCCACCAGTGTCATTGCATGTGTGTTCTTTTTACTAACAACAACCAGAGTCATTGCATGTGTGTTCTTTTCACATACCACATATGGATCCACCGGTGTAATTGAAATGTGTGTTCTCTTCAGAGACCACCTATGGATCCACCAGTGTCATTGCATGTATGTTCTTTTTACTAACAATAACCAGAGTCATTGCATGTGTGTTCTTTTCACATACCACATATGGATCCACTAGTGTCATTTCATGTCTGCTCTCTTCACAATCCACATATGGATCCACATGTTTCATTGCATGTGTGTTCTTTTTAGTAACAACAACCAGAGTCATTGCATGTGTGTTCTTTTCACATACCACATATGGATACACTATTGTCATTGTAATGTGTGTTCTCTTTAGAGTACACACAATCCTGAGTCATTGCATGTGTGTTCTTTTCACATACCAAATATGGATCCACCAGTGTCATTGCATGTGTGCTCTTTCACAATCCACCCATGGATCCATCCACAAATGTTAGTGCATGTGTGTTCTTTTTAGTAACAACAACCAGAGTCATTGAAATGTGTGTTCTTTCACATACCACATATGGATCCACCAGTGTCATTGAAATGTGTGTTCTTTTTCAGAGTCCACACATGGATCCACCATGTCATTGCATGTGTGTTCTTTTAGTAACAACAACCAGAGTCATTGCATGTGTGTTCTTTTCACATACCACATATGGATCCACAGTGTCATTGAATGTGTGCTCTTTTCACAATCCACATGGATCCACCAAAGGTCATTGCATGTGTGTTCTTTTAGTAACAACAAATTAGAGTCATTGCATGTGTGTTCTTTGCACATACCACCTATGGATCCACCAGTGTCATTGAAATGTGTGTTCTCTTCACAAACCACCTAAGGATCCACCAGTGTCATTGGATGTGTGTTCTTTTCACATACCACATATGGATCCACCAGTGTCATTGAATGTGTGTTCTTTTCACAATCCACATATGGATCCACCAGTGTTATTGCATGTGTGTTCTTTTAGTAACAACAACCAGAGTCATTGCATGTGTTCTTTTCACATACCACATATGGATCCACTAGTGTCATTGCATGTGTGCTCTTTTCACAATCCACCCATGGATCCACCTCAAGGTCATTGCATGTGTGTTCTTTTTAGTAACAACAACCAGAGTCATTGAAATGTGTGTTCTTTTCACATACCACCTATGGATCCACCAGTGTCATTGCATGTGTGTTCTTTTTAGTAAGAACGACCAGAGTCACTGAAATGTATGTTCTTTTCAGAGACCACATATGGATCCACCAGTGTCATTACATGTGTGTTCTTTTGAGTAACAACAACACGAGTCATTGCATGTGTGTTCTTTTCACATACCACATATGGATCCACGATTGTCATTGAAATGTGTGTTCTCTTCAGAGACTACACATGGATCCACCAAAGGTCATTGCATGTATGTTCTTTCACTAACAACAACCTGAGTCATTGTATGTGTTCTTTTCACATACCACATATGGATCCACCAGTGTCATGTGTGCTCTTTTCAATCCACCATTGCATGTGTGTTCTTTTATAACAAATATCCAATAGTCATTGAAATGTGTGTTCTTTTCACATACCACCTATGGATCCACCAGTTGTCAGCATGTGTGTTCTTTTTAGTAACAACAACTGAGTCATTGTATGTGTGTTCTTTTTCACATACCACATATGGATCCACGTCATTGCATGTGTTGTCATTGCATGTGTGTTCTTTTACTAACAACAACGAGTCATTTGTGTGTTCTTTTCACATACCACATATGGATCCACCAGTAGAGTCATTGAAATGTGTGTTCTTTTCACATACCACCTATGGATCCACCAGCACATTGCATGTGTGTTCTTTTACTAACAACAACCAGAGTCATTGCATGTGTGTTCTTTTTCACATACCACATATGGATCCACTAGTGTCATTGAAATGTGTGTTCTCTTCAGAGACCACACATGGATCCACCATTGTCACTGCATGTATGTTCTTTCACTAACAACAACCGAGTCATTGCATGTGTGTTCTTTTCATACCACATATGGATCCACTCGTGTCATTGCATGTGTGCTCTTTTCACAATCCACATATGGATCCACCAGTGTCATTGCATGTGTGTTCTTTAGTACTAACAACCTTAGTCATTGAAATGTGTGTTCTTTTCACATACCACATGTGGATCCACCTGTGTCATTGCATGTGTGTTCTTTTTTACTAACTACAACCAGAGTCATTGAAATGTGTGTTCTTTTCACATACCACATATGGATCCACCAGTTGTCATTGCATGTGTGTTCTTTTACTAACAACAACCAGAGTCATTGCATGTGTGTTCTTTTCACATACCACATATGGATCCACCAAAGTGTCATTGAAATGTGTGTTCTTTTCACAGACCACCTATGGATCCACCAGTTGTCATTGCATGTATGTTCTTTCACTAACAACAACTGAGTCATTGTATGTGTTCTTTTCATATACCACATATGGATCCACCAGTGTCATTGCATGTGTGCTCTTTCACAATCCACCTATGGATCCACCAGTTGTCATTGCATGTGTGTTCTTTTACTAACAACAACTAGTCATTGCAATGTGTGTTCTTTTCACATACCACCTATGGATCCACCATTGTCATTGAAATGTGTTCTCTTTAGAGACCACATGGATCCACCAGGTCATTGCATGTGTGTGTTCTTTTCACTGACAATCCGTTGTCATTGCATCTGTGTTCTTTTCACATACCACATATGGATCCACCAGTGTCATTGTATGTGTGTTCTTCACAATCCACCTATGGATCCACCAAGGTCATTGTATGTGTGTTCTTTTTAGTAACAACAATTGAGTCATTGCATGTGTGTTCTTTTCACATACCACATATGGATCCACCAGTGTCATTGAATGTGTTCTGTTTACAAACCACAAATGGATCCACCAGTGTCATTGCATGTGTGATCTTTTTAGTAACAACAACCAGAGTCATTGAAATGTGTGTTCTTTTCACAAACCACCTATGGATCCACCAGTTGTCATTGCATGTGTGTTCTTTTTAGTAACAACCACCAGGTCATTGTATGTGTGTTCTTTTCATATACCACATATGGAGTCATTGCATGTGTGTTCTTTTCACATACCACATATGGATCCACCAAGTGTCATTGATGTGTGTTCTTTTCACAATCCACATATGATCCACTGGTGTCATTGCATGTGTTCTTTTTACTAACAACAACCACCAAGAGTCATTGCATGTGTGTTCTTTTCACATACCACATATGGATCCACCAGTGTCATTGCATGTGTGTTCTTTTTAATAACAACAACTAGAGTCATTGAAATGTGTGTTCTTTTCACATACCACATATGGATCCACCAGTGTCATTGCATGTGTGTTCTTTTAACTAACAACAACCAGAGTCATTGCATGTGTGTTCTTTTCACATACCACATATGGATCCACTAGAGTCATTGAAATGTGTGTTCTCTCAGAGAATCCACATATGGATCCACCAGTGTCATTGCATGTGTGTTCTTTTCACTAACAACAATTGGAGTCATTGCATGTGTGTTCTTTTCACATACTACATATGGATCCACCAGTGTCATTGCATGTGTGTTCTTTTCAGATACCACATATGATCCATCAGTGTCATTGCATGTGTGTTCTTTTAACAACAACCAGAGTCATTGAAATGTGTGTTCTTTCTAGATACCACCTATGGATCCACGAGTGTCATTGCATGTGTTTTTTTACTAACAACAACCAGAGTCATTGAAATGTGTGTTCTTTTCACATACCACCTATGATCCACCAGTGTCATTGCATGTGTTCTTTTTACTAACAACAACCGAGTCATTGCATGTGTGTTCTATTCACATACCACATACGGATCCACCAGAGTCATTGAAATGTGTGTTCTCTTCAGAGACAACACATGAATCCACCAGGGTCATTGCATGTGTGTTCTTTTCACTAACAACAACTGGAGTCATTGCATGTGTGTTCTTTTCACATACCACATATGGATCCACCAGTGTCATTGCGTGTGTGCTCTTTTCACAATCCACCAATGGATCCACCAGTTGTCATCATGTGTGTTCTTTTTTAGTAACAACAACGAGTCATCAATGTGTTCTTTTCACATACCATATGGATCCACCAGTGTCATTGAAATGTGTGTTCTCTTTAGAGACCAAACATGGATCCACCAGAGTCATTGCATGTGTGTTCTTTTCACATACCACATATGGATCCACCAGTGTCATTGCACTGTGTTCTTTTCACAATCCACCTATGGATCCACCAGTGTCATTGCAGGTGTGTTCTTTTAGTAACAACAACTAGAGTCATTGAAATGTGTGTTCTTTCACATACCACATATGGATCCAAGTGTCATTGTAATGTGTGTTCTTTTTACAATCCACACATGGATCCACCTGTCATTGCATGTGTGTTCTTTTTCAGTAACAACAACCAGAGTCATTGAATGTGTTCTTTTCACATACCACCTATGGATCCACCAGTTGTCATTGCATGTGTGTTCTTTTTCAACAACATGGAGAGTCATTGCATGTGTGTTCTTTCACTAACAACAACTGAGTCATCGCATGTGTCTTCTTTTCACATACCACATATGGATCCACCAGTGTCATTGCATGTGTGTTCTTTTCACAATCCACCTATGGATCCACCAGTGTCCTTGCATGTGTGTTCTTGTTACTAACAACCACAAGAGTCATTGAACATGTGTTCTTTTCACATACCACCTATGGATCCACCAGTGTCATTGCATGTGTGTTCTTTTTACTAATAACAACTGAGTCATTGAAATGTGTGTTCTTTTCACATACCACCTATGGATCCACCAGTGTCATTGCATGTGTGTTCTTTTTAGTAACAACAACCGGAGTCATTGCATGTGTGTTCTTTTCACATACCACATATGGATCCACCAGTGTCATTGAATTGTGTGTTGTGTTCACAACCACACATGATCCACCAGTGTCATTGCATGTGTGTTCTTTTCTAGTAACAACAATCGAGTCATTGCATGTGTGTTCTTTTCACATACCACATATGGATCCACCAGTGTCATTGCCAGATGTGTGTTCTTTCACAATCCACACATGGATCCACCAGTGTCATTGCATGTTGTTCTTTTCACTAACAACAACTACCTGTCATTGCATGTGTGTTCTTTTCACAATCCACATATGGATCCACCAGTGTCATTGCATGTGTGTTCTTTTAGTAACAAATAACCAGAGTCATTGAAATGTGTGTTGCTTTCACATACCACCTATGGATCCACCACTATCATTGCATGTGTGTTCTTTTTAGTAACAACAACTAGAGTCATTGCATGTGTGTTCTTTTCACATACCACATATGGATCCACCAGTGTCATTGAAATGTTGGTACTCTACACATACAACACATGGAACAACCAGTGTCATTGCATGTATGTTCTTTTCACTAACAACAACTGGAGTCATTGCATGTGTGTTCTTTTCACATACCACATATGGATCCACCAGTGTCATTGCATGTGTGCTCTTTTCACAATCCACCTATGGATCCACCAGTGTCATTGCATGTGTGTTCTTTTTAGTAACAACAACCAGAGTCATTGAATGTGTGTTCTTTCACATACCATATATGGATCCACCAGTCATTGCATGTGTGTTCTTTTTAGTCCACACATGGATCCACCAGAGTCATTAAATGTGTGTTCTTTTTCACATACCACATATGGATCCACTAGTGTCATTGAATGTGTGTTCTTTTCACAGACCACACATGGATCCAACCAGTGTCATTGCATGTATGTTCTTTCACTAACAACAAGAGTCATTGCATGTGTGTTCTCTTCACATACCACATATGGATCCACCAGTGTCATTGAAATGTGTTCTCTTCAGAGACCACACATGGATCCACCAGTGTCATTGCATGTGTGTTCTTTTTAGTAACAACAACCAGAGTCATTGAAATGTGTGTTCTTTTCACATACCACATATGGATCCACCAGTGTCATTGCACGTGTGTTCTTTTTAGTAACAACAATGGATCTCACAGGTCATTGCATGTGTGTTCTTTTCACTAACAACAACCGAGTCATTTCATGTGTGTTCTGTTCACATACCACATATGGATCCACCAGTGTCATTGCATGTGTGTTCTGTTCACACTCCACACATGGATCCACCAGTGTCATTGCATGTGTGTTCTTTTCACTAACAACGAGAGTCATTGCATGTGTGTTCTTTTCACATACCACCTATGGATCCACCAGTGTCATTGCATGTGTGTTCTTTAACAACCTATGGATGTACCTGGTGGCTGCTTAGCATGTGCTCGGCCAACAAAATGTGTGTTCTTTTCACATACCATATGGATCCACCAGTGTCATTGCATGTGTGTTCTTTTACTAACAACAACCAGAGTCATTGCATGTGTGTTCTTTTCACATACCACATATGGATCCACCAGTGTCATTGAAATGTGTGTTCTTTCACAATCCACCTATGGATCCACCAGTGTCATTGCATGTATGTTCTTTCACTAACAACAACCTGAGTCATTGAAATGTGTGTTCTTTTCACATACCACATATGGATCCACCAAAGTGTCATTGCATGTGTGCTCTTTTCACAATCCACCTATGGATCCACCATTGTCATTGCATGTGTTCTTTTTAGTAACAACAACCAGAGTCATTGAATGTGTTCTTTTCACATACCACCTATGGATCCACCAGTGTCATTGCATGTGTGCTTTTTTAGTAACAACACCCAGAGTCATTGCATGTGTGTTCTTTTCACATACCACATATGGATCCACCAAAGGTCATTGCATGTGTGTTCTTTTCAGAGATCACACATGGATCCACCAGTGTCATTGCATGTATGTTCTTTACTAACAACAACTTGAGTCATTGCATGTGTGTTCTTTTTCACATACCACATATGGATCCACCAATCGTCATTGCATGTGTGCTCTTTTCACAATCCACCTATGGATCCCCCAGTGTCATTGCATGTGTGTTCTTTTAGTAACAACAAATTAGTCATTGAAATGTGTGTTCTTTTCACATACCACCTATGGATCCACCAGTGTCATTGCATGTGTGTTACTTTTAGTAACAACAACCAGAGTCATTGCATGTGTGTTCTTTTCACATACCACATATGGATCCACCAATGTCATTGAAATGTGTGTTCTCTTCAGAGACCACACATGGATCCACCAGTGTCATTGCATGTATGTTCTTTTCACTAACAACAACTAGAGTCATTGCATGTGTGTTCTTTTCACATACCACATATGGATCCAAGTGTCATTGCATGTGTGTTCTTTTCACAAACCACCTATGGATCCACCAGTGTCATTGCATGTGTGTTCTTTTAGTAACAACAACCAGAGTCATTGAAATGTGTTCTTTTCATATACCACCTATGGATCCACCGTTCTTTTTAGTAACAACAACTAGAGTCATTGAAATGTGTGTTCTTTTCACATACCACCTATGGATCCACCAGTGTCATTGCATGTGTGTTCTTTTTAGTAACAACAACCAGAGTCATTGCATGTGTGTTCTTTAAACATACCACATATGGATCCACCAGTGTCATTGAAATGTGTGTTCTCTTTAGAGACCACATGGATCCAGTGTCATTGCATGTATGTTCTTTTCACTAACAACAACTGGAGTCATTGCATGTGTGTTCTTTTCACATACCACATATGATCCACCAAAGTGTCACTGCATGTGTGCTCTTTTCACAATCCACCTATGGATCCACCAGTGTCATTGTATGTGTGTTCTTTTAGTAACAACAACCGGAGTCATTGAAATGTGTGTTCTTTTCACATACCACCTATGGATCCACACAGTGTCATTATGTGTGTTCTTTTTTAGTAACAATGTCATTGCATGTGTGTTCTTTCACATACCACATATGGATCCACCAGTGTCATTGAAATGTGTGTTCTTTCAGACCACCTATGGATCCACCACAGTGTCATTGCATGTGTGTTCTTTTTCACTAACAACAACTAGAGTCATTATGTGTGTTCTTTTCACATACCACATATGGATCCACCAGTGTCATTGACATGTGTGTTCTTTTCACAATCCACCTATGGATCCACTAGTGTCATTGCATGTGTGTTCTTTTTTTAGTAACAACCAGAGTCATTGAAATGTGTGTTCTTTCACATACCACCTTATGGATCCACTAGTGTCATTGCATGTGTGTTCTTTTAGTAACAACAACGTCATTGCATGTGTGTTCTTTTAGTAACAACAACCAGAGTCATTGAATGTGTGTTCTTTTCACATACCACATATGGATCCAAGAGTCATTGCATGTGTGCCTTTTGAGTCATTGAAATGTGTTCTTTTCAGATACCACACATGGATCCACAAGGTCATTGCATGTGTGTTCTTTTAGTAACAACAACTGAGTCATTGCATGTGTGTTCTTTCACATACCACATATGGATCCACCATGTCATTGCATGTTTGTTCTTTTCACAATCCACCTATGGATCCACCAGTGTCATTGCATGTGTTCTTTTCACTAACAACAACCAGTCATGAAATGTGTGTTCTTTCACATACCACCTATGGATCCACCAGTGTCATTGTATGTGTGTTCTTTAGTAACAAAAACCAGAGTCATTGAATGTGTGTTCTTTTCACATACCACATATGGATCCACCAAAGTCATTGAAATGTGTGTTCTCTTCAGAGACCACACATGGATCCACTAGTGTTATTGCATGTATGTTCTTTTCACTAACAACAACTGGAGTCATTGCATGTGTGTTCTTTTCACATACCACATATGGATCCACCAGTGTCATTGCATGTGTGCTCTTTCACAATCCACCTATGGATCCACCAAAGGTCATTGCATGTGTGTTCTTTTTACTAACAACACCTAGAGTCATTGAAATGTGTGTTCTTTTCACATACCACCTATGGATCCACCAGTGTCATTGCATGTGTGTTCTTTTAGTAACAACAACTGGAGTCATTGCATGTGTGTTCTTTTCACATACCACATATGGATCCACCAGTGTCATTGAAATGTGTTCTCTTTTCAGAGATGCACATGGATCCACCAGTGTCATTGCATGTATGTTCTTTTAGTAACAACAACTGAGTCATTGCATGTGTGTTCTTTTTCACATACCACATATGGATCCACCAGTGTCATTGCAATGTGTGTTCTTTTCACAATCCACACATGGATCCACCAGGGTCATTGCATGTGTGTTCTTTTCACATACCACATATGGATCCACTAGTGTCATTGCATGTGTGCTCTTTTCACAATCCACCTATGGATCCACCAGTGTCATTGCATGTGTGTTCTTTTTACTAACAACAACCAGATTCATTGTAATGTGTGTTCTTTTCACATACCACATATGGATCCACCAGTGTCATTGCATGTGTGTTCTTTTCACAATCCACACATGGATCCACCAGTGTCATTGCATGTGTGTTCTTTTCACATACCACATATGGATCCACCAGTGTCATTGCATGTGTGTTCTTTTCACTAACAACAACCAGAGTCATTGAAATGTGTGTTCTTTTCACATACCACGTATGGATCCACCAGTGTAATTGCATGTGTCATTGAAATGTGTGTTCTTTTCAGAGACCACCTATGGATCCACCAGTGTCATTGCATGTGTGTTCTTTTCACTAACAACAACCAGAGTCATTGCATGTGTGTTCTTTTCACATACCACATATGGATCCACCAGTGTCATTGCAATGTGTGTTCTTTTCACATACCATATATGGATCCACTGGTGTCATTGCATGTATGTTCTTTTCACTAACAACAAGTGAGTCATTGAATGTGTGTTCTTTTCACATACCACCTATGGATCCAGTGTCATTGTCTTTTTGGATCCACGTCATTGCATGTGTTCTTTTTAGTAACAACAACCAGAGTCATTGAAATGTGTGTTCTCTTCACATACCACCTATGGATCCACCAGTGTCATTGCATGTGTGTTCTTTTCACTAACAACAAACAGTGTCATTGCATGTGTGTTCTTTTCACATACCACATATGGATCCACCAGTGTCATTGCATGTGTGCTCTTTTCACAATCCACCTATGGATCCACCAATGTCATTGCATGTGTGTTCTTTTCAATAAGAACAACCAGAGTCATTGCATGTGTGTTCTTTTCACATACCACATATGGATCCACCAGGTCATTGCATGTGTTCTTTTAGTAACAACAACCAGAGTCATTGAAATGTGTGTTCTTTTCACATACCACATATGGATCCACCAGTGTCATTGCATGTGTGTTCTTTTAAGTAACAACAACCAGAGTCATTGCATGTGTGTTCTTTTCACATACCACATATGGATCCACCAGTGTCATTGAAATGTGTGTTCTTCTTGAGACCACACATGGATCCACCTGTCATTGCATGTATGTTATTTTCACTAACAACAACTGGAGTCATTTCATGTGTGTTCTTTTCACATACCACATATGGATCCACCAGTGTCATTGCATTTTTTCTCATTTCAAAATCCACCTATGGATCCACCAGTGTCATTGCATGTGCAGTTCTTTTTAGTAACAACAACTGAGTCATTGAAATGTGTGTTCTTTTCACATACTCACCTATGGATCCACCAGTGTCATTGAATGTGTGTTCTTTTTAGAGACCAACATGGATCCACCAGTCATTGCATGTGTGTTCTTTTCACATACCATATATGGATCCACCAAAGTGTCATTGAATGTGTGCTCTTTTCACAATCCACCTATGGATCCACCAGTGTCATTGCATGTGTGTTCTTTTCACTAACAACAACTTGAGTCATTGCATGTGTGTTCTTTTCACATACCACATATGGATCCACCAGTGTCATTGCATGTGTGTTCTCTTCACAATTCACACATGGATCCACCAGTGTCATTACATGTGTGTTCTTTTTACTAACAACAACCAGAGTCATTGAAATGTGTGTTCTTTTCACATACCACATATGGATCGACCAGTGTCATTGCATGTGTGTTCCTTTTAGTAACAACAACCAGAGTCATTGAAATGTGTGTTCTTTTCACATACCACATATGGATCCACCATTTTCATTGCATGTGTGCTTTTTTTACTAACAACAACTGGGGTCATTCCATGTGTGTTCTCTTCAGAGACCACACATGGATCCACCAAAGGTCATTGAAATGTGTGTTCTCTTCAGAGACCACACATGGATCCACCAGTGTCATTGCATGTGTGTTCTTTCACTAACAACAACCAGAGTCATTGCATGTGTGTTCTTTCACATACCACATATGGATCCACCAGTGTCATTGCATGTGTGCTCTTTTCACAATCCACCTATGGATCCACCAAAGGTCATTGCATGTGTTCTTTTTAGTAACAACAACCAGAGTCATTGAAATGTGTGTTCTTTTTCACATACAACCTATGGATCAACCAGTGTCATTGCATTTGTTTTATTTATAGTAACAAAAACAAGAGTAATTTAAAGTGTGTTATTTTCACATACCACATATTGATCAACCAGTTTCATTGAATGTGTGTTCTTTTACCACACATGGATCCTGAGGTCATTGCATGTGTGTTCTTTTTACTAACAACAACCGGTGTCATTGCATGTGTGTTCTTTTCACATACCACATATGGATCCACCCGTGTCATTACATGTGTGTTCTTTTCACAATCCACCTATGGATCCACCAGTCTCATTGCATGTGTGTTCTTTTTACTAACAACAACCAGAGTCATTGAAATGTGTTCTTTTCACAGACCACACATGGATCCACCAGTGTCATTGCATGTGTGTTCTTTTTACTAACAACAACCAGTGTCATTGCATGTGTGTTCTTTTCACATACCACATACGGATCCACCCGTGTCATTGCATGTGTGTTCTTTTCACAATCCACCTATGGATCCACCCGTCTCATTGCATGTGTGTTCTTTTTACTAACAACAACTGGAGTCATTTCATGACTGTTCTTTTCACATACCACATATGGATCCACCAGTGTCATTGCATGTGTGCTCTTTTCACAATCCACCTATGGATCCACCAGTGTCATTGCATGTGTGTTCTTTTTACTAACAAAAACCAGAGTCATTGAAACGTGTGTTCTTTTCACATACCACATATGGATCCACCAGTGTCATTGCATGTGTGTTCTTTTTACTAAAAACAACCAGAGTCATTGCATGTGTGTTCTCTTCAGAGAGAACACATGGATCCACCAGTGTCATTGCATGTGTGTTCTTTCACAATCCACATGGATCCACCAGTGTCATTGCATGTGTGTTCGTTTTAGTAACAACAACCAGAGTCATTGAAATGTGTGTTCTTTTCACATACTACCTATGGATCCACCAGTGTCATTGCACGTGTGTTGTTTTAGAAACAACAACTCAGAGTCATTGCATGTGTGTCTTTTTCACATACCACATATGGATCCACCAGTGTCATTGAAATGTGTTCTCTTCAGAGACCACACATGGATCCTCCAGTGTCATTGCATGTGTGTTCTTTTTACTAACAACAACTGGAGTCATTGCATGTGTGTTCTTTTCACATACCACATATGGATCCACCAGTGTCATTGCATGTGTGCTCTTTTCACAATCCACCTATGGATCCACCAGTGTCATTGCATGTGTGTTCTTTTTAGTAACAACAACCAGAGTCATTGAAATGTGTGTTCTTTTCACATACCACCTATGGATCCACCAGTGTAATTGCATGTGTGTTCTTTTTAGTAACAACAACTAGAGTCATTGCATGTGTGTTCTTTTCACATATCACATATGGATCCACTAGTGTCATTGAAATGTGTGCTCTCTTCAGAGACCACACATGGATCCACCAGTGTCATTGCATGTATCTTATTTTCACTAACAACAACTGAGTCATTGCATGTGTGTTCTTTTCACATACCACATATGGATCCACCAGTGTCATTGCATGTGTGCTCTTTCACAATCCACTGTGGATCCACCATGCATGTGTGTTCTTTTAGTAACAACAACGAGTCATTGAAATGTGTGTTCTTTCACATACCACCTATGGATCCACCAGTGTCATTCCATGTGTGTTTTTTTAGTAACAACAACCAGAGTCATTGAAATGTGTGTTCTTTTCACATTCCACCTATGGATCCACCAGTGTCATTGCATGTGTGTTCTTTTTACTAATAACAACCAGAGTCATTGCATGTGTGTTCTTTTCACATACCACATATGGATCCACAAGTGTCATTCGAATGTGTGTTCTCTTCAGAGACCACACATGGATCCACCAGTGTCATTGCATGTGTGTTCTATTCACTAACAACATCAGAGTCATTGCATGTGTGTTCTTTTCACATACCACATATGGATCCACCAGTGTCATTGCATGTGTGTTCTTTTCACAATCCACCTATGGTTCCACCAGTGTCATTGCATGTATGTTCTTTTCACTAACAACAACCAGAGTCATTGAAATGTGTGTTCTTTTCACATACCACATATGGATCCACCAGTGTCATTTCATGTGTGTTCTTTTTTGGTAACAACAACTAGAGTCATTGAAATGTGTGTTCTTTTCACATACCACCTATGGATCCACCAGTGTCATTGCATGTGTGTTGTTTTTAGTAAAAACAACCAGACTCATTTCATGTGTATTCTTTTCACATACCACATATGGATCCACCAGTGTCATTTAAATGCGTGTTCACTTCAGAGACTGCACATGGATCCACCAGCGTCATTGCATGTATGTTCATTTCACTAACAACATCAGAGTCATTGCATGTGTGATTTTTTCACATACGACATATGGATCCACAAGTGTCATTGCATGTGTTCTTTTCACAATCCACCTATGGATCCACCAGTGTCATTGCATGTGTGTTCTTTTTTAGTAACAACAACCAGAGTCATTGAAATGTGTGTTCTTTTCACATACCACCTATGGATCCACCAGTGTCATTGCATGTGTGTTCTATTAGTAACAACACCAGAGTCATTTTGCATGTGTGTTCTTTTCACATACCACATATGGATCCACCAGTGTCATTGAAATGTGTGTTCTTTTCACAATCCACACATGGATCCACCAGTGTCATTGCATGTGTGTTCTTTTCAGTAACAACAAGAGTCATTGAAATGTGTGTTCTTTTCACATACCACCTATGGATCCACCAGAAGGTCATTGTAATGTGTGTTCTTTCACAATCCACATGGATCCACCAGTGTCATTGCATGTGTGCTCTTTTTAGTAGCAACAACTAGAGTCATTGAAATGTGTGTTCTTTCACATACCACCTATGGATCCACCAGTGTCATTGCATGTGTGTTCTTTTAGTAACAAGGATCCACCAGTGTCATTGCATGTGTGTTCTTTTAGTAACAACAGCTGATCCACGAGAGTCATTGCATGTGAGTTCTTTTCACATACCACCTATGGATCCACCAGTGTCATTGCATGTGTGTTCTTTTCACAATCCACATATGGATCCACCAGTGTCATTGCATGTGTTCTCTTTTTACTAACAACAACTGAGTCATTGAAATGTGTGTTCTTTTCACATACCACCTATGGATCCACCAGTGTCATTGCATGTGTGTTCTTTTCAGTAACAACAACCAGAGTCATTGCATGTGTTTTCTTTTCACATACCACATATGCATCCACTCAAGTGTCATTGCATGTGTGTGCTATTTTCACAAACCACCTATGGATCCACCAATGTCATTGCATGTGTGTTCTTTTTAGTAACAACAACCATAGTCATTGAAATGTGTGTTCTTTTCACATACCACCTATGGATCCACCAATGTTATTGCATGTGTGTTCTTTTTACTAACAACAACTAGAGTCATTGCATGTGTGTTCTTTTAACATACCACATATGGATCCACTAGTGTCATTGAAATGTGTGTTCTCTTTAGAGACCACACATGGATCCACCAGTGTCATTGCATGTATGTTCTTTTCACTAACAACAACTAGAGTCATTGCATGTGTGTTCTTTTCACATACCACATATGGATCCACCAGTGTCATTGCATGTGTGCTCTTTTCACAATCCACCTATGGATCCACCAGTGTCATTGCATGTGTGTTCTTTTTAGTAACAACAACCAGAGTCATTGAAATGTGTGTTCTTTTCACATACCACCTATGGATCCACCAGTGTCATTGCATGTGTGTTCTTTTTAGTAACAACAACAAGAGTCATTGCATGTGTGTTCTTTTCACATACCACATATGGATCCACCAGTGTCATTGAACTGTGTGTTCTCTTCAGAGACCACACATGGATCCACCAGTGTCATTGCATGTATGTTCTTTTCACTAACAACAACTGGAGTCATTGCATGTGTGTTCTTTTCACATACCACATATGGATCCACCAGTGTCATTGCATGTGTGCTCTTTTCACAATCCACCTATGGATCCACCAGTGTCATTGCATGTGTGTTCTTTAGTAACAACAACCAGAGTCATTGAAATATGTGTTCTTTTCACATACCACCTATGGATCCAAAGTGTCATTGCATGTGTGTTCTTTTTAGTAACAACAACTAGAGTCATTGAAATGTGTGTTCTTTTCACATACCACCTATGGATCCACCAGTGTCATTGCATGTGTGTTCTTTTTACTAACAACAACTAGAGTCATTGCATGTGTGTTCTTTTCACATACCACATATGGATCCACCGTTGTCATTGAAATGTGTGTTCTTTTCAGACCACACATGGATCCACCAAAGGTCATTGCATGTGTGTTCTTTTCAGTAACAACAACCAGAGTCATTGCATGTGTGTTCTTTTCACATACCACCTATGGATCCACCAGTGTCATTGCATGTGTGTTCTTTCACAATCCACCTATGGATCCACCAGTGTCATTGCATGTGTGTTGTTTTTTAGTAACAACAACCAGAGTCATTGAAATGTGTGTCTTTTCACATACCACCTATGGATCCACCAGGTCATTGCATGTGTGTTCTTTTACTAACAACAAGAGTCATTGCATGTGTGTTCTTTTCACATACCACATATGGATCCACCAAAGGTCATTGCATGTGTGTTCTTTTCACATCCACAGATGGATCCACCAGTGTCATTGCATGTGTGTTCTTTCACTAACAACAACCAGAGTCATTGCATGTGTTCTTTTTCACACTCACCTATGGCATTGCATGTGTGTTCTTTCACATACCACCCATGGATCCACCAGTGTCATTGCATGTGTTTTTTAGTAACAACAACTGAGTCATTGCATGTGTGTTCTTTTCACATACCACATATGGATCCACCAGTGTCATTGAAATGTGTGTTCTTCAGAGACCACACATGGATCCACCAGTCATTGCATGTATGTTCTTTTCACTAACAACAACTGGAGTCATTGCATGTGTGTTCTTTTCACATACCACATATGGATCCACCAGTGTCATTGCATGTGTGCTCTTTTCACAATCCACCTATGGATCCACCAGTTGAGTCATTGCAATGTGTGTTCTTTCACATACCACCTATGGATCCACCAGTGTCATTGCATGTGTGTTATTTTTTTGTAACAACAACCAGAGTCATTTAATGTGTGTTCTTTTCACATACCACATATGGATCCACCAGTGTCATTGAAATGTGTGTTCTCTTTAGAGACCACACATGGATCCACCAGTGTCATTGCATGTGTGTTCTTTTCAGTAACAACAACCAGAGTCATTGCATGTGTGTTCTTTTCACATACCACATATGGATCCACCAGTGTCATTGCATGTGTGTTCTTTTCACAATCCACCTATGGATCCACCAGTGTCATTGCATGTGTGCTTTTTTAGTAACAACAACCAGAGTCATTGAAATGTGTGTTCTTTTCACATACCACCTATGGATCCACCAGTGTCATTGCATGTGTCTAACAAACCAGAGTCATTGCATGTGTGTTCTTTCACATACCACATGGATCCACCAGTGTCATTGCAATGTGTTCTTTTTCAGAGACACACATGGATCCACCAGGTCATTGCATGTGTGTTCTTTTTATACCACCTATGGATCCTCCAGTGTCATTGCAATGTGTGTTCTTTTCACATACCACCCATGGATCCACCAGTGTCATTGCATGTGTGTTCTTTTCAGTAACAACAACTAGTCATTGCATGTGTGTTCTTTCACATACCACCTATGGATCCACCAGTGTCATTGCATGTGTGCTCTTTCAATAGACCACCTATGGATCCACCAGTTGTCATTGCATGTGTGTTCTTTTTAGTAACAACAACTGAGTCATTGAATGTGTGTTCTTTTCACATACCATATGGATCCACCATGTCATTGCATGTGTGTTCTTTTACAACAACCAAGTGTCATTGCATGTGTGTTCTTTCATACCACATATGGATCCAGTGTCATTGAAATGTGTGTTCTCTTCAGAGACCACCTATGGATCCACCTGTGTCATTGCATGTGTGTTCTTTTTACTAACAACAACCAGAGTCATTGCATGTGTGTTCTTTTCACATACCACATATGGATCCACCAGTGTCATTGCATGTGTGTTCTTTTCACAATCCACCTATGGATCCACCAGTGTCATTGCATGTGTGTTCTTTTAGTAACAACAACGAGTCATTGAAATGTGTGTTCTTTCACAAACCACCTATGGATCCACCAGTGTCATTGCATGTGTGTTTTTTTACTAACAACAACCAGAGTCATTGCATGTGTGTTCTTTTCACATACCACATATGGATCCACCAGTGTCATTGAAATGTGTGTTCTTCTAGAGACCACACATGGATCCACCAGTGTCATTGCATGTGTGTTCTTTCACTAACAACAACTGAGTCATTGCATGCGTGTTCTTTTCACATACCACATATGGATCCACCAGTGTCATTGCATGTGTGCTCTTTTCACAATCCACCCATGGATCGACCAATGTCATTGCATGTGTGTTCTTTTTAGTAACGACGACCAGAGTCATTGAATGTGTGTTCTTTTCACATACCACCTATGGATCCACCAGTGTCATTGCATGTGTGTTCTTTTTAGTAACAACAACTAGAGTCATTGCATGTGTGTTCTTTTCACATACCACATATGTATCCACCAGTCATTGAAATGTGTGTTCTCTTCAGAGACCACACATGGATCCACCAGGTCATTGCATGTGTGTTCTTTTCACTAACAACAACCCGAGTCATTGCATGTGTGTTCTTTCACATACCACATGGATCCACCAGGTCATTGCATGTGCTCTTTTCACAATCCACATATGGATCCACCAGTGTCATTGCATGTGTGTTCTTTTTAGTAACAACAACCAGAGTCATTGAAATGTGTGTTCTTTCACATACCACCTATGGATCCACCAAAGGTCATTGCATGTGTTCTTTTTAGTAACAACAACCAGAGTCATTGCATGTGTGTTCTTTTCACATACCACATATGGATCCACCAGTGTCATTGCATGTGTGTTCTTTTTAGTAACAACAACTAGAGTCATTGCATGTGTGTTCTTTTCACATACCACATATGGATCCACCAGTGTCATTGAAATGTGTGTTCTATTGAGATACCACACATGGATCCACCAGTGTCATTGCATGTGTGTTCTTTTTAGTAACAACAACCAGAGTCATTGAATGTGTGTTCTTTTCACATACCACCTATGGATCCACCAAGGTCATTGCATGTGTGTTCTTTCACAATCAACAATCGAGTCATTGCATGTGTGTTCTTTTCAGTAACAACAACCAATTTCATTGAAATGTGTGTTCTTTTCAGATACCACACATGGATCCACCAGTGTCATTGCATGTGTGTTCTTTTTAGTAACAACAACCAGAGTCATTGAAATGTGTGTTCTTTTCACATACCACCTATGGATCCACCAGTGTCATTGCATGTGTGTTCTTTTTAGTAACAACAACCAGAGTCATTGCATGTGTGTTCTTTTCACATACCACATATGGATCCACCAGAGTCATTGAAATGTGTGTTCTCTTCAGAGACCACACATGGATCCACCAGTGTCATTGCATGTATGTTCTTTTCAATAACAACAACTAGAGTCATTGCATGTGTGTTCTTTTCACATACCACATATGGATCCACCAATGTCATTGCATGTGTGCTCTTTTCACAATCCACCTATGGATCCACCAGTGTCATTGCATGCGTGTTCTTTTTAGTAACATCAACCAGAGTCATTGAAATGTGTGTTCTTTTCACATACCACCTATGGATCCACCAGTGTCATTGCATGTGTGTTCTTTTTAGTAACAACAACAAGAGTCATTGCATGTGTGTTCTTTTCACATACCACATATGGATCCACCAAAGGTCATTGAAATGTGTTCTCTTTTAGACCACATGGATCCACCAGTGTCATTGCATGTGTGTTCTTTTTCACTAACAACAACTGAGTCATTGCATGTGTGTTCTTTTCACATACCACATATGGATCCACCAGTGTCATTGCATGTGTGCTCTTTTCACAATCCACCTATGGATCCACCTGTGTCATTGCATGTGTGTTCTTTTTAGTAACAACGACCAGAGTCATTGAAATGTGTGTTCTTTTCACATACCACCTATGGATCCACCAGTGTCATTGCATGTGTGTTCATTTTAGTAACAACAACCAGAGTCATTGCATGTGTGTTCTTTCACATACCACATATGGATCCACCAAAGTGTCATTGTCATTGAAATGTGTGTTCTTTTGAGACCACATGGATCCACAGGTCATTGCATGTATGTTCTTTTACTAACAACAACCAGAGTCATTGCATGTGTGTTCTTTTCACATACCACCTATGGATCCACCAATGTCATTGCATGTGTGCTCTTTTCACCATCCACCTATGGATCCACCAGTGTCATTGCATGTGTGTACTATTTACTAACAACAACTGGAGTCATTGAAATGTGTGTTCTTTTCATAGACCACCTATGGATCCACCAGTGTCATTGCATGTGTGCTTTTTTAGTAACAACAATTAGAGTCATTGCATGTGTGTTCTTTTCACATACCACATATGGATCCACCATTAAGTCATTGAAATGTGTGTTCTCTTCAGAGACCACATGGATCCACCAGATGTCATTGCATGTGTGTTCTTTTCACTAACAACAAGTGGAGTCATTGCATGTGTGTTCTTTTCACATACCACATATGCATCCACCAGTGTCATTGCTGTATGTGTGCTCTTTTCACAATCCACCTATGGATCCACCAGTGTCATTGCATGTGTTCTTTTTAGTAACAACAACAAGAGTCATTGAAATGTGTGTTCTTTTCATACCACCTATGGATCCACCAGTGTCATTGCATGTGTGTTCTTTTAGTAACAACAACCAGAGTCATTGCATGTGTGTTCTTTCACATACCACATATGGATCCACTAGTGTCATTGCATGTGTGCTCTTTTCACAATCCACCTATGGATCCACCAGTGTCATTGCATGTGTGTTCTTTTAGTAACAACAACCAGTCATTGCAATGTGTGTTCTTTTCACATACCACATATGGATCCACTATTGTCATTGAAATGTGTGCTCTTTTTAGAATCCACATGGATCCACCAGAGTCATTGCATGTGTGTTCTTTTCACATACAACATATGGATCCACCAGTGTCATTGCATGTGTGCTCTTTTCACAATCAACCTATGGATCCACCAGTGTTATTGCATGTGTGTTCTTTTTAGTAACAACAACCAGATTCATTGAAACGTGTGTTCTTTTCACATACCACATATGGATCCACCAGTGTCATTGCATGTGTGCTCTTTTCGCAATCCACATATGGATCCACCAGTGTCATTGCATGTGTGTTCTTTTTACTAACAACAACCAGAGTCATTGAAATGTGTGTTCTTTTCACATACCACCTATGGATCCACCAGTGTCATTGCATGTGTGTTCTTTTTAGTAACAACAACCAGAGTCATTGAAATGTGTGTTCTTTTCACATACCACCTATGGATCCACCAGTGTCATTGCATGTGTGTTCTTTGTACTAACAACAAGTAGAATCATTGCATGTGTGTTCTTTTCACATACCACATATGGATCCACCATTGTCATTGAAATGTGTGTTATCTTTAGAGACCACACATTGATCCACCAGTGTCATTGCATGTATGTTCTGTTCACTAACAACAAGTGGAGTCATTGCATGTGTGTTCTTTTCACATACCACATATGGATCCACCAGTGTCATTGCATGTGTGCTCTTTTCACAATCCACCTATGGATCCACGGTGTCATTGCATGTGTGTTCTTTTTTACTAACAACAAAAATAGTCATTGAAATGTGTGTTCTTTTCATATACCACCTATGGATCCACCAGTGTCATTGCATGTGTGTTCTTTTAGTAACAACAACGAGTCATTGCATATGTGTTCTTTTCACATACCACATATGGATCCACCAGTGTCATTGCATGTGCTCTTTTCACAATCCACATATGGATCCACCAAAGGTCATTGCATGTGTGTTCTTTTGACAAACAACAACCGAGTCATTGAAATGTGTGTTCTTTTCACATACCACCTATGGATCCACTAGTGTCATTGCATGTGTGTTCTTTTTAATAACAACAACTAGAGTCATTGAAATGTGTGTTCTTTTCACATACCACCTATGGATCCACCGGTGTCATTGCATGTGTGTTCTTTTTAGTAACAACAACCAGAGTCATAGCATGTGTGTTCTTTTCACATACCACATATGGATCCACCAGTGTCATTGCATGTGTCCTCTTTTCACAATCCACCTATGGATCCACCAGTTTCATTGCATGTGTGTTCTTTTTAGTAACAACAACTAGAGTCATTGCATGTGTGTTCTTTTCACATACCACATATGGATCCACTATTGTCATTGAAATGTGTGTTCTCTTTAGAGTCCAAACATGGATCCACCAGTGTCATTGCATGTGTGTTCTTTTCACATACCACATATGGATCCACTAGTGTCATTGCATGTGTGCTCTTTTCACACTCCACCTATGGATCCACCAGTGTTAGTGCATGTATGTTATTTTTAGTAACAAGAACCAGAGTCATTGAAATGTGTGTTATTTTCACATACCACCTATGGATCCACCAGTGTCATTGCATGTGTGTTCTTTTCACAATCCACATATGGATCCACAGTGTCATTGCATGTATGTTCTTTATACTAACAACAACCAGAGTCATTGAAATGTGTGTTCTTTTCACATACCACCTATGGATCCACCAGTGTCATTGCATGTGTGTTTTTTTACTAAAAACAACCAGAGTCATTGAAATGTGTGTTCTTTTCACATACCACCTTAGGATCCACTAGTGTCATTGCATGTGTGTTCTTGTTACTAACAACAACTAGAGTCATTGCATGTGTGTTCTTTTCACAATCCACCTATGGATCCACCATTGTCATTGAAATGTGTGTTATCTTTAGAGACCACACATGGATCCACCAGTGTCATTACATGTGTGTTCTTTTTACTAACAACAAGTGGAGTCATTGCATATGTGTTCTTTTCACATACCACATATGGATCCACCAAAGTGTCATTGCATGTGTGCTCTTTTCACAATCCATCTATGGATCCACCAGTGTCATTGCATGTGTGTTCTTTTTACTAACAACAACCAGAGTCATTGAAATGTGTGTTCTTTTCACACACCACCTATGGATCTACCAGTGTCATTGCATGTGTGTTCTTTTTAGTAACAACAACTAGAGTCATTGAAATGTGTGTTCTTTTCACATACCACATATGGATCCACCAGTGTCATTGCATGTGTGTTCCTTTCAGTAACAACCAGAGTCATTGCATGTGTGTTCTTTTTAGTAACAACAACCAGAGTCATTGAAATGTGTGTTCTTTTTACATACCACATATGGATCCACCAGTGTCATTGCATGTGTGCTCTTTTCACAATCCACATATGGATCCACCAGTGTCATTGCATGTGTGTTCTTTTTACTAACAGCAACCAAAGTCATTGAAATATGTGTTCTTTTCATGTACCACCTATGGATCCACCAAAGGTCATTGCCTGTGTGTTCTTTTTAGTAACAACAACCAGAGTCATTGCATGTGTGTTCTTTTCACATACCACATATGGATCCACCAGTGTCATTGCATGTGTCCTCTTTTCACAATCCACCTATGGATCCACCAGTTTCATTGAATGTGTGTTCTTTTTAGTAACAACAACTGAGTCATTTCATGACTATTCTTTTCACATACCACATAAGGATCCACTATTGTCATTGAAATGTGTGTTCTTTTTAGAGTGCACAACTGGATCCACCAGTGTCATTGCATGTGTGTTCTTTTCACATACCACATATGGATCCACCAGTGTCATTGCATGTGTGCTCTTTTCACAATCCACCTATGGATCCACCAGTGTTAGTGCATGTGTGTTCTTTTTAGTAACAACAACTGAGTCATTGAAATGTGTGTCTTTTCACATACCACCTATGGATCCACCAGTGTCATTGCATGTGTGGTCTTTTCACAAACCACATATGGATCCACCTGTCATTGCATGTGTGTTCTTTACTAACAACAACCAGAGTCATTGAAATGTGTGTTCTTTTCACATTCCACATATGGATCCACGAGTGTCATTGCATGTGAGTTCTTTTTAATTAGAACAACTAGAGTCATTGAAATGTGTGTTCTTTTCACATACCACCTATGGATCCACCAGTGTCATTGCATGTGTGTTCTTTTTACTAACAACAACTAGAGTCATTGCATGTGTGTTCTTTTAACATACCACATATGGATCCACTAGTGTCATTGAAATGTGTGTTCTCTTTAGAGACCACACATGGATCCACCAGTGCCATTGCATGTATGTTCTTTTCACTAACAACAACGGGAGTCATTGCATGTGTGTTCTTTTCACATACCACATATGGATCCACCAGTGTTATTGCATGTGTGCTCTTTTCACAATCCACCTATGGATCCACAAGTGTTATTGCATGTGTGTTCTTTTTAGTAACAACAAACAGAGTCATTGAAATGTGTGTTCTTTTCATATACCACCTATGGATCCACCAGTGTCATTGCATGTGTGTTCTTTTTAGTAACAACAACCAGAGTCATTGCATGTGTGTTCTTTTCACATACCACATATGGATCCACCAGTGTCATTGCATGTGTGCTCTTTTCACAATCCACATATTGATCCACCAGTGTCATTGCATGTCTGTTCTTTTTACTAACAACAACCAGAGTCATTGAAATGTGTGTTCTTTTCACATACCACCTATGAATCCACCAGTGTCATTGCATGTGTGTTCTTTTTAGTAACAACAACTAGAGTCATTGAAATGTGTGTTCTTTTCACATACCACCTATGGATCCACCAGTGTCATTGCATGTGTGTTCTTTTTAGTAACAACAACCAGAGTCATAGCATGTGTGTTCTTTTCACATACCACATATGGATCCACCAGTGTCATTGTAATGTGTGTTCTCTTCAGAGACCACACATGGATCCACCAGTGTCATTGCATGTATATTCTTTTTAGTAACAACAACCCGAGTCATTGAAATGTGTGTTCTTTTCACATACCACATATGGATCCACCAGTGCCATTGCATGTGTGCTCTTTTCACAATCCACATATGGATCCACCAGTGTCATTGCATGTATGTTCTTTATACTAACAACAACCAGAGTCATTGAAATGTGTGTTCTTTTCATATACCACCTATGGATCCACCAGTGTCATTGCCTGTGTGTTCTTTTTAGTAACAACAACTAGAGTCATTGAAATGTGTGTTCTTTTCACATACCACCTATGGATCCACTAGTGTCATTGCATGTGTGTTCTTTTTAGTAACAACAACCAGAGTCATAGCATGTGTGTTCTTTTCACATACCACATATGGATCCACCAGTGTCATTGTATGTGTGTTCTCTTCAGAGACCACACATGGATCCACCAATGTCATTGCATGTATGTTCTTTTCACTAATAACAACTGGAGTCATTGCATGTGTGTTCTTTTCACATACCACATATGGATCCACCAAAGGTCATTGCATGTGTCCTCTTTTCACATTCCACCTATGGATCCATTAGTTTCATTGCATGTGTGTTCTTTTTTAGTAACAACAACAGTCATTTCATGACCGTTCTTTTCACATACCACATATGGATCCACTATTGTCATTGAAATGTGTGTTCTCTTTAGAGTACACACATGGATCCACCAGTGTCATTGCATGTGTGTTCTTTTCACATACCACATATGGATCCACCAGTGTCATTGCATGTGTGCTCTTTTCACAATCCACCTATGGATCCACCAATGTTAGTGCAGGTGTGTTATTTTAGTAACAACAAGAGTCATTGAAATGTGTGTTCTTTTCACATACCACATATGGATCCACCAGTGTCATTGCATGTGTGCTCTTTTCACAATCCACATGGATCCACCAAAGGTCATTGCACGTATGTTCTTTATACTAACAACAACCAGAGTCATTGAAATGTGTGTTCTTTTCACATACCACCTATGAATCCACCAGTGTCATTGCATGTGTGTTCTTTTTAGTAACAACAACTAGAGTCATTGAAATATGTGTTCTTTTCACATACCACCTATGGATCCACCAGTGTCATTGCATGTGTGTTCTTTTTAGTAACAACAACTAGAGTCATTGCATGTGTGTTCTTTTCACATACCACATATGGATCCACCATTGACATTGAAATGTTTGTTCTCTTTAGAGACCACACATGGATCCACCAGTGTCATTGCTTGTATGTTCTTTTCACTAACAACAAGTGGAGTCATTGCATGTGTGTTCTTTTCACATACCACATATGGATTGACCAGTGTCATTGCATGTATGCTCTTTTTCACAATCCACCTATGGATCCACCAGTGTCATTGCATGTGTGTTCTTTTTACTAACAGCAACGAAAGTCATTGAAATGTGTGTTCTTTTCATATACCACCTATGGATCCACCAGTGTCATTGCCTGTGTGTTCTTTTTAGTAACAACAACCAGAGTCATAGCATGTGTGTTCTTTTCACATACCACATATGGATCCACCAGTGTCATTGTAATGTGTGTTCTCTTCAGAGACCACACATTGATCCACCAGTGTCATTGCATGTATATTCTTTTTAGTAACAACAACCTGAGTCATTGAAATGTGTGTTCTTTTCATATACCACATCTGGATCCACCAGTGCCATTGCATGTGTGCTCTTTTCACAATCCACATATGGATCCACCAGTGTCATTGCATGTATGTTCTTTATACTAACAACAACCAGAGTCATTGAAATGTGTGTTCTTTTCACATACCACCTATGAATCCACCAGTGTCATTGCATGTGTGTTCTTTTTAGTAACAACAACTAGAGTCATTGAAATGTGTGTTCTTTTCACATACCACCTATGGATCCACCAGTGTCATTGCATGTGTGTTCTGTTTAGTAACAACAACTAGAGTCATAGCATGTGTGTACTTGTCACAAACCACAGATAGATCCACCATGGTCATTGAAATGTGTTCTCTTTAGAGACCACACATGGATCCACCAGTGTCATTGCATGTATGTTCTTTCACTAACAACAAGTGGAGTCATTGCATGTGTGTTCTTTTCACATACCACATATGGATCCACCAAAGGTCATTGCATGTATGCTCTTTTCACAATCCACCTATGGATCCACCAGTGTCATTGCATGTGTGTTCTTTACTAACAGCAACCATAGTCATTGATATGTTTGTTCTTTTCATAGACCACCTATGGATCCACCAGTGTCATTGCTTGTGTGTTGTTTTTTTTTACAACTTGATTCATTGAAATCTGTGTTCTTTTCACATACCACCTATGGATCCACCAGTGTCATTGCATGTGTGTTCTTTTTAGTAACAACCAGAGTCATAGCATGTGTGTTCTTTTCAAATACCACATATGGATCCACCAGTGTCATTGTAATGTGTGTTCTCTTCAGAGACCACACATGGATCCACCAAAGGTCATTGCATGTATGTTCTTTTCACTAATAACAACTGGAGTCATTGCATGTGTGTTCTTTTCACATACCACATATGGATACACCAGTGTCATTGCATGTGTCCTATTTTAACAATCCACCGAAGGATACACTAGATTCATTGCATGTGTGTTCTTTTTAGTAACAACAACTGAGTCATTTCATGACCGTTCTTTTCACATACCACATATGGATCCACTATTGTCATTGAAATGTGTGTTATCTTTAGAGTACACACATGGATCCACCAGTGTCATTGCATGTGTGTTCTTTTCACATACCACATATGGATCCACCAGTGTCATTGCATGTGTGCTATTTTCACAATCCACCTATGGATCCATCCACCAATGTTAGTGCATGTGTGTTATTTTTAGTAACAACAACCAGAGTCATTGAAATGTGTGTTCTTTTCACATACCACATATGGATCCACCAGTGTCATTGAAATGTGTGTTCTCTTTAGAGTCCACACATGGATCCACCAGTGTCATTGCATGTGTGTTCTTTTTACTAACAACAACCATAGTCATTGAAATGTGTGTTCTTTTCATATACCACCTATGGATCCACCAGTGTCATTGCATGTGTGTTCTTTTTAGTAACAACAAGCAGAGTCATTGCATGTGTGTTCTTTTTAGTAACAACAAGCAGAGTCATTGCATGTGTGTTCTTTTGACATACCACATATGGATCCACCAATGTCATTGCATGTGTGCTCTTTTCACAATCCACATATTGATCCACCAGTGTCATTGCATGTCTGTTATTTTTACTAACAACAACCAGAGTCATTGAAATGTGTGCTCTTTTCACATACCACCTATGAATCCACAAGTGTCATTGCATGTGTGTTCTTTTTAGTAACAACAACTGGAGTCATTGAAATGTGTGTTCTTTTCACATACCACCTATGGATCCACCAGTGTCATTGCATGTGTGTTCTTTTTAGTAACAACAACCAGAATCATAGCATGTGTGTTCTTTTCACATACCACATATGGATCCACCAGTGTCATTGCATGTGTGCTCTTTTCACAATCCACCTATGGATCCACCAGTGTCAGTGCATGTGTGTTTTTTTACTAACAACAACCAGAGTCATTGAAATGTGTGTTCTTTTCACATACCACCTATGGATCCACAAGTGTCATTATATGTGTGTTCTTTTTAGTAACAACAACTAGAGTCATTGCATGTGTGTTCTGTTCACATACCACATATCGATCCACCATTGTCATTGAAATGTATGTTCTCTTTAGAGACCACACATGGATCCACCAGTGTCATTGCATGTATGTTCTTTTCACTAACAACAAGTGGAGTCATTGCATGTGTGTTCTTTTCACATACCACATATGGATCCACCAGTGTCATTGCATGTATGCTCTTTTCACAATCCACATATTGATCCACCAGTGTCATTGCATGTCTGTTATTTTTACTAACAACAACCAGAGTCATTGAAATGTGTGCTCTTTTCACATACCACCTATGAATCCACAAGTGTCATTGCATGTGTGTTCTTTTTAGTAACAACAACCAGAGTCATAGCATGTGTGTTCTTTTCACATACCACATATGGATCCACCAGTGTCATTGCATGTGTGCTCTTTTCACAATCCACCTATGGATCCACCAAAGGTCATCAGATGTGTTTTTTACTAACAACAACCAGAGTCATTGAAATGTGTGTTCTTTTCACATACCACCTATGGATCCACCAGTGTCATTATATGTGTGTTCTTTTAGTAACAACAATTAGAGTCATTGTGTGTTCTTTTCACATACCACATATCGATCCACCATTGTCATTGAAATGTATGTTCTCTTTAGAGACCACATGGATCCACCAAAGGTCATTACATGTGTGTTCTTTTTACTAACAACAACTAGAGTCATTGCATGTGTGTTCTTTTCACATACCACATATGGATCCACCAGTGTCATTGCATGTAGGCTCTTTTCACAATCCACCTATGGATCCACCAGTGTCATTGCATGTGTGTTCTTTTTACTAACAACAACCAGAGTCATTGAAATGTGTGTTCTTTTCATGTACCACCTATGGATCCACCAGTGTCATTGCTGTGTGTTCTTTTAGGAACAACAACCAGAGTCATTGCATGTGTGTTCTCTTCACATACCACATATGGATCCACCAAAGGTCATTGCATGTGTCCTCTTTTCATAATCCACCTATGGATCCACCAGCCATTGCATGTGTGTTCTTTTAGTAACAACAACTGAGTCATTTCATGACTATTCTGTTCACATACCACATAAGGATCCACTATTGTCATTGAAATGTGTTCTTTTTTAGAGTCCACACCTGGATCCACCAGTGTCATTGCATGTGTGTTCTTTTCACATACCACATATGGATCCACCAGTGTCATTGCATGTGTGCTCTTTTCACAATCCACCTATGGATCCACCAGTGTTAGTGCATGTGTGTTATTTTTAATAACAACAACCAGAGTCATTGAAACGTGTGTTCTTTTCACATAACACATATGGATCCACCAGTGTCATTGCATGTGTGCTCTTTTCACAATCCACATATGGATCCACCAGTGTCATTGCATGTGTGTTCTTTTTACTAACAACAACCAGAGTCATTGAAATGTGTGTTCTTTTCACATACCACCTATGAATCCACCAGTGTCATTGCATGTGTGTTCTTTTTAGTAACAACAACTAGAGTCATTGAAATGTATGTTCTTTTCACATACCACCTATGGATCCACCAGTGTCATTGCATGTGTGTTCTTTTTAGTAATAACAACTAGAGTCATTGCATGTGTGTTCTTTTCACATACCACATATGGGTCCACCATTGTCATTGAAATGTGTGTTCTCTTTAGAGACCACACATGGATCCACCAGTGTCATTGCATGTATGTTCTTTTCACTAACAACAAGTGGAGTCATTGCATGTGTGTTCTTTTCACATACCACATATGGATTGACCAGTGTCATTGCATGTATGCTCTTTTTCACAATCCACCTTTGGATCCACCAGTGTCATTGCATGTGTGTTCTTTTTACTAACAGCAAAAATAGTCATTGAAATGTGTGTTCTTTTCATATACCACCTATGGATCCACCAGTGTCATTGCATGTGTGTTCTTTTTAGTAACAACAACCAGAGTCATTGCATGTGTGTTCTTTTCACATACCACATATGGATCCACCAGTGTCATTGCATGTGTGCTCTTTTCACAATCCACATATTGATCCACCAGTGTCATCGCATGTCTGTTATTTTTACTAACAACAACCAGAGTCATTGAAATGTGTGTTCTTTTCACATACCACCTATGAATGCACAAGTGTCATTGCATGTGTGTTCTTTTTAGTAACAACAACTAGAGTCATTGAAATGTGTGTTCTTTTCACATACCACCTATGGATCCACCAGTGTCATTGCATGTGTGTTCTTTTTAGTAACAACAACCAGAGTCATAGCATGTGTGTTCTTTTCACATACCACATATGGATCCACCAGTGCCATTGTAATGTGTGTTCTCTTCAGAGACCACAAATGGATCCTCCAGTGTCATTGCATGTATATTCTTTTCACTAATAACAACCAGAGTCATAGCATGTGTGTTCTTTTCACATACCACATATGGATCCACCAGTGTCATTGCATGTGTCCTCTTTTCACAATCCACCTATGGATCCACTAGTTTCATTGCATGTGTGTTCTTTTTAGTAACAACAACTGAGTCATTTCATGACCGTTCTTTTCACATACCACATATGGATCCACTATTGTCATTGAAATGTGTGTTCTCTTTAGAGTCCACACACGGATCCACCAGTGTCATTGCATGTGTGTTCTTTTCACATACCACATATGGATCCACCAGTGTCATTGCATGTTTGCTCTTTTTACAATCCACCTATGGATCCACCAGTGTTAGTGCATGTGTGTTATTTTTAGTAACAACAACCAGAGTCATTGAAATGTGTGTTCTTTTCACATACCACATATGGATCCACCAGTGTCATTGCATGTGTGCTCTTTTCACAATCCACATATGGATCCACCAGTGTCATTGCATGTATGTTCTTTATACTAACAACAACCAGAGTCATTGAAATGTGTGTTCTTTTCACATACCACCTATGAATCCACCAGTGTCATTGCATGTGTGTTCTTTTTAGTAACAACAACTAGAGTCATTGAAATGTGTGTTCTTTTCACATACCACCTATGGATCCACCAGTGTCATTGCATGTGTGTTCTTTTTAGTAACAACAACTAGAGTCATTGCATGTGTGTTCTTTTCACATACCACATATGGATCCACCATTGTCATTGAAATGTGTGTTCTCTTTAGAGACCACACATGGATCCACCAGTGTCATTGCATGTATGTTCTTTTCAGTAACAACAAGTGGAGTCATTGCATGTGTGTTCTTTTCACATACCACATATGGATTGACCAGTGTCATTGCATGTATGCTCTTTTTCACAATCCACGTATGGATCCACCAGTGTCATTGCATGTGTGTTCTTTTGTAGCGTCCCCAACCTTTAATAAGATTGAGTCCCCTGTGTTTACAATGCTAGTCCCTGGATCAATAGCTAGCATCCACAGTTCAGATGTAATATCAAGAAACAAAGGTCATAATACAACTTTATAACTAGGAATAAAATAGTTTTATTACATCAAACATAGCTCATTGGCTATTTACATTACATTGCAGCGGAATAACTATAGTCATGGTCCTTCATCTTCAAAGTGCCATAGGCAGACATGTTGGTTGTAGACTTTGTAATCCTAATCAATCAATCTTCACTAAAATCAATCAAACCTGCAACATCATAAGTTACAGCCACAAGGGTCAATACATTTGAATTGTATTGGCAAGTGATACTTTGGTAGTATAGTGGAGTCTATCATCTATATGCATTTGGCTAAGTGGAGCTGAGGCTTGCATTGCTCAAAATAGATTTTTTTCCTATCATTTTGAAAATACTAAGTTTGTTTGGCAAAAACTTTCCAAGACATCTACTAATCAAAGACCTGAGATCCACTCAGGCATCTACCAATCAAAGACTGAAGATTATCTTGGCAAAAACAATTTTCTTAACCAAAGATTGAAGATCCTATCAAGGCATCTACCAATCAAAGATGAAGATCCACTGTGGCATCTACCAATCGAGACTGAAGATTTGAAGATCCTTTCAAGGCATCTACCAATCAAAGATTGAAGAATTTCACACAACCCTGGTTCACCCACAAATTTTATTTAGAAATTGGAGTGATGAGATTCTTGAAGTTTCCATGTCTTGATGCTCAAATTGTCCTTTACTGTGGACATGGCTAAGTACTTAGGTTTTACACTGCAGGTGGTGCACTTTACCCACAAGACTTGGTTTCCCAAGACAAAATCTTTCAAGCTTTCCTTAGACCAACATGGACGCGCTCCAACCTATCAATCACTACCACCCACTGTCCATGTGGCTAAGTTCTGCAACCTATATGATCATGGCAGAGCCCATATTGCCAAGTGGTCAGACTTGAAGCTTCTCAACATTTGACATCTCAAATCTCTTTGTTTCGGTGGCCATCCACAAGTGAGATACACAAGCCAAGTCCATGGCCTTGTGAACCACTCAACATAAACCATTCCTTCCATTTCCACCCAGGTGATTCATTAACTTAGTTATTTTATTAATCAAAAACATAAGTCCTCAGACTTAGAGATTTTTCCATAGTGAATATATACCACCCAAGTTTTCTATTAGCTAGGCTAAGCTTGGTAGTAATAGGATTCTTATCTTAGGAAAATCCTTCTAAGGATTTATCTACTAGTTTTCCTATAGTAAGGTCTATACTTAGCTAAATAAAAACCATGCAAGTTTTACTTAGCAAAAACACTAATGCATAGTGAAAATAATGGGACATAAGATATGAAGCATCACTTCCCTTTTGGTAGAGGGTATAGGTTCACCCTTGTCCTTGCAACACTCACACTCTTCAAGTCACTACAATCAATCAAGCAAGGCTCAAACTTAATCTACCAATCAAGCAAAACAACACGCACAAAATAACAAAATCAAGAAATGCATGCAAGCATGCAAAGGATGGTTCTAATTGTAAAGGTGGTCTCCACTAGGCTTCTAAACCTTGTAAGTTCCAAATTGGTCATTTACCAAAATGGCAAAGTCATTTGTAAAAGGGGTTTCATTAGATTCCTAAACTTTGTAAGATCCAAATTGGTCATTTGCAAAAGATTTCACTATAAAACCATTTGCAAAACAAAGTGTCATTCTATGTGGTGTAGAAACATTTCTACTAGGGTATTAACCTATAGGTTTCACCAAATGAGTTGCTATTGCAAAACTTGGTGTTTTGGGTCAGTAGGTTTGGTTCAAAACATTTTCTCCAAAGTTTTCTTTATGAAAGCATTTTCATAAACAAAACAAATAGTTTTAGTTAGCTAGAAATGGACTAAACTAATTAATCCATCCTATTCTTTTCCAAAATCACTTTCCAAACTATGGGTTGGTTCCTATGGTCAGTAAGGTCACAACAAACCAATTTGCAAAGGTTTTAACCTAAGAATCATTTTTAAATGATTTTCTAATGTTAGCAAGCACAAAAGAATCTGCAAAATCAAACAAGCTAACAAATACTATTTGCTATACTAAGGGTAGGGTTGGTTAGATCTTATCTTGCTGATTCCAACGACATCAAATTTGTAAAATTTGGACGTGTGGATCAAAAGATACATGGGTTTGAAAATGGCAAAAGTTTCTGTTTTCAAATTCTGTCTTAAACAGAATAGGGACACGCGGCGTAATTCTATTCGTCGGTACCGATTCGCTGCGGATCACGCCTCAGAGCCGCTGGATCTAAATGAGATCGTGTGGTCCAGAGAGCGCACCTATTCGCTGTAAGTGGTTCTATCGGCTCATCGTCCGATCTGGAACGGGCGTCATCGCATCGACCGTGGTTTGGCGGCGCATACCGTGAGCGGTCGGTCGATGACGGTGGCGACGCTACAGGGGGTGAGGAAGAAAGGGAAGTTGCTCACCATGCTCAGGAGGTTGCGGTGAAGCTCGACGTGCTGATGGCTTGACGAGGGGCGCACAGGGTCAGGCGTAATTGCTCGCCGGAGTAGAGAACGACGTCGGACGGCTCTGTCCGTGGTTGAAGACGGCGTCGGATCACCTCAAAGCGAAATGGCGATACGGTTAGATGCGCAAGATCGAGACGGAGTCGTGTGCGTGAACGAAAAGGGGTCGGGGCGGTCGAGGCTTACCGGGGAACATTGCCGGAGAAGAAGCAGACACGGCGACGCTCTGTGCTTGTCGGAGTCATCGCTACAGATCGCCCTAAGGCAAAACAAAGGCACGGTAAGATGCGGTTGATCATGGGGTTCAAGTGAGCATGATCGAGAGATGCTGGGGCGGACGGAATTCACCTGGAAAGCTCGCCGGAGAAACGGCAGACGGTGGTGCTCACTGTCGATGATGGAGTCGAGGTTCTAGGGCACCCGCGGTCGAATGGGAGGCGCCAGGGAGTGGAGAAGCTGCTAGGGTGCTCGGGGAGGAGAGGGGCGGCGAGTCTTGGCCGGAATTGCTGCGACAGCTCGTCGGAGCAGAGGGCATGCAGAGAGGAATTGGGCGGCCTGGGGGCACGCTAGGGTGAGGCGTCTGGGGGAAAAGGGAGAGGGAATGCTGGTGCTTAAATGGGCGTTGTCGCTGGACGGACTCAACGCGACAGTCGAATTGATGCTCGCGAATTCACCGCAGCAGAACGGAAGAGAGGAACTGTCTGGGTGTGGACGAAGAACAGTAAAGGTGGGGTCCAACGGTCAGCGGAAAAAGGAGAGAGGAGGAGGTCCACCAGTCAGTGTCTTAGTGGGTTGTTTAAGCGGTGAAGAAAAATGGTTCGGGGGAAATAATAGGAGGTGGGGTCTGTTGTCAGTGAGTGAGAGAGAGGGAGAAGTGGGTCCGGCTGTCATTGACTGTGTGGGTCAGAAGCTGGGTGAGAAAAAGATTGCTTCGGGGAAAAGGACAGGTGGGCTAAGTGGGCTTCTGGTACGGCCTGTTTTTGCTATTTTTTTTTTCTGTCTAATTCTCTTTTCTTTTTCTAATTCTTTTTCTGTTTTGAATTTCAAACAATCATTCACACTTTCAAACAACACTCAAACCATTCAAACAAACACTCAACTTCACTTTGAATTTGGTTCTGTTTTATCAACATAATCCAAATTCAAAATAAAATATATTTTTATTTATTTTAGGATCCATTTAATAATTAAAATGGATCTTTAGTTGTTTAATAGTGTTTGATTTATTTAAATAAAATTTCCATTTGAATTCCAATCATTTTCAAAACCAAACCAAGGTTTAATTTGAAAAATAAAGAATACTTGGAAACTTATTTAAATAAATAAATAAGTTTTGTGTTTTAATTAAACGGGAAAGCCTTTACTTAAATAAAATTGGATATTTAAATCCTTTATTATTTTATTTAAATAATCCTTTACTCATTTTAATCAAAGCAAAACCTTTTAATAAAAGATTTCAAAGTAGTAATAAAATACTTGGTGTTCATTTAAAGTGTGAAAAGCTTTTACTTAAATAAAATTGATATTTAAATCCTTTATTTTATTTAAATAAACCTTTACTCATTTTATCAAAACAAAATATTTTATTTCAAAAGTTTGGCCAAAATTAATTTGGCTTATCTTTTCATTTGAAACCAAAGTCTTTTATTAAAAGATCTAAATTTGTGTTTCCAAAACAATTTATTTTCCTTTGATAAATGTTTTATCTTTATAAATCCCTTTAGGATTATTGATCACCAATTGGTATGGCTTTTGGTAAGGACTTTATTGGCTTTGGAAATTCAATTTCCTTATCTTATTTTATTCACAAGATTTTGTCTATGGTTCCAGACTAAGTGAAACCAATCTCTAAGGTCTTTTCTTGATCCTTTGAGAATATTTGTTGATCAACTTTGGTATGGATCAAATCCATAGATTTGGGGTAACTTTGGAAAATAATTTCCTTCCATTAGGGTTTAGGGTTTTGGATTACTTTCCAAATGTTCAAATTTCCAGATACATTCATTAAGGAATGCATTTCCTTGATTTGGATTTTTGTTGAATTCAAACTTTAACCAAAGTTTGTTCAAGATGGATTTTAAGTCTCCTTTAGAAACAAAAGTTTCTTTTCACTCTGATTTTCAACAAAAATTTATTTTGTTATTTTATTGCTCATATTACAAGATTTGGAAAATCTTGGGATGTGACATCTTTTTACTAACAGCAACCATAGTCATTGAAATGTGTGTTCTTTTCATATACCACCTATGGATCCACCAGTGTCATTGCTTGTGTGTTCTTTTTAGTAACAACAACCAGAGTCATTGCATGTGTGTTCTTTTCACATACCACATATGGATCCACCAGTGTCATTGCATGTGTCCTCTTTTCACAATCCACCTATGGATCCACCAGTTTCATTGCATGTGTGTTCTTTTTAGTAACAACAACTGAGTCATTTCATGACTATTCTTTTCACATACCACATATGGATCCACTATTGTCATTGAAATGTGTGTTCTCTTTAGAGTCCACACATGGATCCACCAGTGTCATTGCATGTGTGTTCTTTTCACATACCACATATGGATCCACCCGTGTCATTGCATGTGTGCTCTTTTCACAATCCACCTATGGATCCACCAGTGTTAGTGCATGTGTGTTATTTTTAGTAACAACAACCAGAGTCATTGAAATGTGTGTTCTTTTCACATACCACATATGGATCCACTAGTGTCATTGCATGTGTGCTCTTTTCACAATCCACATATGGATCCACCAGTGTCATTGCATGAGTGTTCTTTTTACTAACAACAACCAGAGTCATTGCATGTGTGTTCTTTTCACATACCAAATATGGATCCACCAGTGTCATACACGTGGATTGACCAGTGACATTGCATGTATGTTCTTTTCACTAACAACAACTAGAGTCATTGCATGTGTGTTCTTTTCACATACCATATGGATCCACCAGTGTCATTGCATGTGTGCTCTTTTCACAATGCACCTATGGATCCACCAGTGTCATTGCATGTTTTTTCTTTTTACTAACAACAACCAGAGTCATTGAAATGTGTGTTCTTTTCACATACCACCTATGGATCCACCAGTGTCATTGCATGTGTGTTCTTTTTAGTAACAACAACTAGAGTCATTGCATGTCTGTTCTTTTCACATACCACATATGGATCCACCAGTGTCATTGAAATGTGTGTTCTCTTAAGAGACCACACATGGATCCAACAGTGTCATTGCATGTGTGTTTTTTTCACTAACAACAACCAGATTCATTGCATGTGTGTTCTTTTCGCATACCACATATGGATCCACCAGTGTCATTGCATGTGTGCTCTTTTCACAATCCACATATGGATCCACCAGTGTCATTGCATGTGTGTTCTTTTTACTAACAACAACCAGAGTCGTTGAAATGTGTGTTCTTTTCACATACCACCTATGAATCCACCAAAGGTCATTGCCTGTGTGTTCTTTTTAGTAACAACAACTAGAGTCATTGCATGTGTGTTCTTTTTAGTAAGAACAACCAGAGTCATTCCATGTGTGTTCTTTTCACATACCACATATGGATCCACCAGTGTCATTGAAATGTGTGTTCTCTTCAGAGACCACACATGGATCCACCAGTGTAAATTAAATGTGTGTTATCTTCAGAGACCACACACGGATCCACCAGTGTCATTGCATGTATGTTCTTTTCACTAACAACAACTGGAATCATTGCATGTGTGTTCTTTTCACATACCACATATGGAACCACCAGTGTCATTGCATGTGTGCTCTTTTCACAATCCACCTATGGATCCACCAGTGTCATTACATGTGTGTTCTTTTTACTAACAACAACTAGGGTCATTGAAATGTGTGTTCTTTTCACATACCACCTTTGGATCCACTAGTGTCATTTCATGTGTGTTCTTTTTAGTAACAACAACCCACAGTCATTGCATGTGTGCTCTTTTAGTAACAACAACCAGAGTCATTGTATGTGTGTTCTTTTCACATACCACATATGGATCCACCAGTGTCATTGAAATGTGTGTTCTCTTCAGAGACCACACGTGGATCCACCAGTGTCATTGCATGTGTGTTCTTTTCACTAACAACAGCCAGAGTCATTGCATGTGTGTTCTTTTCGCATACCACATATGGATCCACCAGTGTCATTGCATGTGTGCTCTTTTCACAATCCACATATGGATCCACCAGTGTCATTGCATGTGTGTTCGTTTTACTAACAACAACTAGAGTCATTGAAATGTGTGTTCTTTTCACATACCACCTATGAATCCACAAGTGTCATTGCATGTGTGTTATTTTTAGTAACAACAACTAGAGTCATTGAAATGTGTGTTCTTTTCACATACCACCTATGCATCCACCAGTGTCATTGCATGTGTGTTCTTCTTAGTAACAACAACCAGAGTCATTGCATGTGTGTTCTTTTCACATACCATATATGGATCCACCACTGTCATTGAAATGTGTGTTCTCTTCAAAGACCACACATGGATCCACCAGTGTCATTGCATGTATGATCTTTTCACTAACAACAACTTGAGTCATTGCATGTGTGTTCTTTTCACATACCACATATGGATCCACCAGTGTCATTGCATGTGTGCTCTTTTCACAATCCACCTATGGATCCACCAGTGTTAGTGCATGTGTGTTATTTTTAGTAACAACAACCAGAGTCATTGAAATGTGTGTTCTTTTCACATACAACATATGGATCCACCAGTGTCATTGCATGTGTGTTCTTTTTAGTAACAACAACTAGAGTCATTGAAATGTGTGTTCTTTTCACATACCACCTATGGATCCACCAGTGTCATTGCATGTGTGTTCTTTTTAGTAACAACAACTAGAGTCATTGCATGTGTGTTCTTTTCACATACCACATATGGGTCCACCATTGTCATTGAAATGTGTGTTCTCTTTAGAGACCACACATGGATCCACCAGTGTCATTGCATGTATGTTCTTTTCACTAACAACAGGTGGAGTCATTGCATGTGTGTTCTTTTCACATACCACATATGGATTGACCAGTGTCATTGCATGTATGCTCTTTTTCACAATCCACCTTTGGATCCACCAGTGTCATTTGCATGTGTGTTCTTTTTACTAACAGCAAAATAGTCATTGAAATGTGTGTTCTTTTCATATACCACCTATGGATCCACCAGTGTCATTGCATGTGTGTTCTTTTTAGTAACAACAACCAGAGTCATTGTATGTGTGTTCTTTTCACATACCACATATAGATCCACCAGTGTCATTGCATGTGTGCTCTTTTCACAATCCACATATTGATCCACCAGTGTCATTGCATGTCTGTTCTTTTTACTAACAACAACTAGAGTCATTGAAATGTGTGTTCTTTTCACATACCACCTATGAATCCACAAGTGTCATTGCATGTGTGTTCTTTTTAGTAACAACAACTAGAGTCATTGAAATGTGTGTTCTTTTCACATACCACCTATGGATCCACCAGTGTCATTGCATGTGTGTTCTTTTTAGTAACAACAACCAGAGTCATAGCATGTGTGTTCTTTTAGCATACCACATATGGATCCACCAGTGTCATTGTAACGTGTGTTCTCTTCAGAGACCACACATGGATCCACGAGTGTCATTGCATGTATATTATTTTCACTAATAACAACTGGAGTCATTGCATGTGTGTTCTTTTCACATACCACATATGGATCCACCCGTGTCATTGCATGTGTCCTCTTTTCACAATCCACCTATGGATCCACTAGTTTCATTGCATGTGTGTTCTTTTTAGTAACAACAACTGAGTCATTTCATGACCGTTCTTTTCACATACCACATATGGATCCACCAGTGTCATTGCATGTGTGCTCTTTTCACAATCCACCTATGGATCCACCAGTGTTAGTGCATGTATATTTTTTTCGTAACAAGAACCAGAGTCATTGAAATGTGTGTTATTTTCACATACCACCTATGGATCCACCAGTGTCATTGCATGTGTGTTCTTTTTAGTAACAACAACTAGAGTCATTGAAATGTGTGTTCTTTTCACATACCACCTATGGATCCACCAGTGTCATTGCATGTGTGTTCTTTTTAGTAACAACAACTAGAGTCATTGCATGTGTGTTTTTTTCACATACCACATATGGGTCCACCATTGTCATTGAAATGTGTGTTCTCTTTAGAGACCACACATGGATCCACCAGTGTCATTGCATGTATGTTCTTTTCACTAACAACAGGTGGAGTCATTGCATGTGTGTTCTTTTCACATACCACATATGGATTGACCAGTGTCATTGCATGTATGCTCTTTTTCACAATCCACCTTTGGATCCACCAGTGTCATTGCATGTGTGTTCTTTTTACTAACAGCAAAAATAGTCATTGAAATGTGTGTTCTTTTCATATACCACCTATGGATCCACCAGTGTCATTGCATGTGTGTTCTTTTTAGTAACAACAACCAGAGTCATTGTATGTGTGTTCTTTTCACATACCACATATAGATCCACCAGTGTCATTGCATGTGTGCTCTTTTCACAATCCACATATTGATCCACCAGTGTCATTGCATGTCTGTTCTTTTTACTAACAACAACCAGAGTCATTGAAATGTGTGTTCTTTTCACATACCACCTATGAATCCACAAGTGTCATTGCATGTGTGTTCTTTTTAGTAACAACAACTAGAGTCATTGAAATGTGTGTTCTTTTCACATACCACCTATGGATCCACCAGTGTCATTGCATGTGTGTTCTTTTTAGTAACAACAACCAGAGTCATAGCATGTGTGTTCTTTTAGCATACCACATATGGATCCACCAGTGTCATTGTAACGTGTGTTCTCTTCAGAGACCACACATGGATCCACGAGTGTCATTGCATGTATATTATTTTCACTAATAACAACTGGAGTCATTGCATGTGTGTTCTTTTCACATACCACATATGGATCCACCAGTGTCATTGCATGTGTCCTCTTTTCACAATCCACCTATGGATCCACCAGTTTCATTGCATGTGTGTTCTTTTTAGTAACAACAACTGAGTCATTTCATGACTGTTCTTTTCACATACCACATATGGATCCACCAGTGTCATTGCATGTGTGCTCTTTTCACAATCCACCTATGGATCCACCAGTGTTAGTGCATGTGTGTTATTTTTAGTAACAACAACCAGAGTCATTGAAATGTGTGTTCTTTTCACATACAACATATGGATCCACCAGTGTCATTGCATGTGTGTTCTTTTTAGTAACAACAACTAGAGTCATTGAAATGTGTGTTCTTTTCACATACCACCTATGGATCCACCAGTGTCATTGCATGTGTGTTCTTTTTAGTAACAACAACTAGAGTCATTGCATGTGTGTTTTTTTCACATACCACATATGGGTCCACCATTGTCATTGAAATGTGTGTTCTCTTTAGAGACCACACATGGATCCACCAGTGTCATTGCATGTATGTTCTTTTCACTAACAACAGGTGGAGTCATTGCATGTGTGTTCTTTTCACATACCACATATGGATTGACCAGTGTCATTGCATGTATGCTCTTTTTCACAATCCACCTTTGGATCCACCAGTGTCATTGCATGTGTGTTCTTTTTACTAACAGCAAAAATAGTCATTGAAATGTGTGTTCTTTTCATATACCACCTATGGATCCACCAGTGTCATTGCATGTGTGTTCTTTTTAGTAACAACAACCAGAGTCATTGTATGTGTGTTCTTTTCACATACCACATATAGATCCACCAGTGTCATTGCATGTGTGCTCTTTTCACAATCCACATATTGATCCACCAGTGTCATTGCATGTCTGTTCTTTTTACTAACAACAACCAGAGTCATTGAAATGTGTGTTCTTTTCACATACCACCTATGAATCCACAAGTGTCATTGCATGTGTGTTCTTTTTAGTAACAACAACTAGAGTCATTGAAATGTGTGTTCTTTTCACATACCACCTATGGATCCACCAGTGTCATTGCATGTGTGTTCTTTTTAGTAACAACAACCAGAGTCATAGCATGTGTGTTCTTTTAGCATACCACATATGGATCCACCAGTGTCATTGTAACGTGTGTTCTCTTCAGAGACCACACATGGATCCACCAGTGTCATTGCATGTATATTATTTTCACTAATAACAACTGGAGTCATTGCATGTGTGTTCTTTTCACATACCACATATGGATCCACCAGTGTCATTGCATGTGTCCTCTTTTCACAATCCACCTATGGATCCACTAGTTTCATTGCATGTGTGTTCTTTTTAGTAACAACAATTGAGTCATTTCATGACCGTTCTTTTCACATACCACATATGGATCCACTATTGTCATTGAAATGTGTGTTCTCTTTAGAGTCCACACATGGATCCACCAGTGTCATTGCATGTGTGTTCTTTTCACATACCACATATGGATCCACCAGTGTCATTGCATGTGTGCTCTTTTCACAATCCACCTATGGATCCACCAGTGTTAGTGCATGTGTGTTATTTTTAGTAACAACAACCAGAGTCATTGAAATGTGTGTTCTTTTCACATACCACATATGGATCCACCAGTGTCATTGCATGTGTGCTCTTTTCACAATCCACATATGGATCCACCAGTGTCATTGCATGTGTGTTCTTTTTACTAACAACAACCAGAGTCATTGAAATGTGTGTTCTTTTCACATACCACCTATGAAACCACCAGTGTCATTGCATGTGTGTTCTTTTTAGTAACAACAACTAGAGTCATTGAAATGTGTGTTCTTTTCACATACCACCTATGGATCCAGCAGTGTCATTGCCTGTGTGTTCTTTTTAGTAACAACAACCAGAGTCATTGCATGTGTGTTCTTTTCACATACCACATATGGATCCACCATTGTCATTGAAATGTGTGTTCTCTTTAGAGACCACACATGGATCCACCAGTGTCATTGCATGTATGTTCTTTTCACTAACAACAAGTGGAGTCATTGCATGTGTGTTCTTTTCACATACCACATATGGATCCACCAGTGTCATTGCATGTGTCCTCTTTTCACAATCCACCTATGGATCCACTAGTTTCATTGCATGTGTGTTCTTTTTAGTAACAACAACTGAGTCATTTCATGACCGTTCTTTTCACATACCACATATGGATCCACTATTGTCATTGAAATGTGTGTTCTCTTTAGATTCCACACATGGATGTCCCAGTGTCATTGCATGTGTGTTCTTTTCACATACCACATATGGATCCACCAGTGTCATTGCATGTGTGCTCTTTTCACAATCCACCTATGGATCCACCAGTGTTAGTGCATGTGTGTTATTTTTAGTAACAACAACCAGAGTCATTGAAATGTGTGTTCTTTTCACATACCACATATGGATCCACCAGTTTCATTGCATGTGTGCTCTTTTCACAATCCACATATGGATCCACCAGTGTCATTGCATGTATGTTCTTTATACTAACAACAACCAGAGTCATTGAAATGTGTGTTCTTTTCACATACCACCTATGAATCCACCAGTGTCATTGCATGTGTGTTCTTTTTAGTAACAACAACTAGAGTCATTGAAATGTGTGTTCTTTTCACATACCACCTATGGATCTACCAGTGTCATTGCATGTGTGTTCTTTTTAGTAACAACAACTAGAGTCATTGCATGTGTGTTCTTTTCACATACCACATATGGATCCACCATTGTCATTGAAATGTGTGTTCTCTTTAGAGACCACACATGGATCCACCAGTGTCATTGCATGTATGTTCTTTTCACTAACAACAAGTGGAGTCATTGCATGTGTGTTCTTTTCACATACCACATATGGATTGACCAGTGTCATTGCATGTATGCTCTTTTTCACAATCCACCTATGGATCCACCAGTGTCATTGCATGTGTGTTCTTTTTACTAACAGCAACCATAGTCATTGAAATGTGTGTTCTTTTCATATACCACCTATGGATCCACCAGTGTCATTGCCTGTGTGTTCTTTTTAGTAACAACAACCAGAGTCATTGCATGTGTGTTCTTTTCACATACCACATATGGATCCACCAGTGTCATTGCATGTGTCCTCTTTTCACAATCCACCTATGGATCCACCAGTTTCATTGCATGTGTGTTCTTTTTAGTAACAACAACTGAGTCATTTCATGACTATTCTTTTCACATACCACATATGGATCCACTATTGTCATTGAAATGTGTGTTCTCTTTAGAGTCCACACATGGATCCACCAGTGTCATTGCATGTGTGTTCTTTTCACATACCACATATGGATCCACCAGTGTCATTGCATGTGTGCTCTTTTCACAATCCACCTATGGATCCACTAGTGTTAGTGCATGTGTGTTATTTTTAGTAACAACAACCAGAGTCATTGAAATGTGTGTTCTTTTCACATACCACATATGGATCCACTAGTGTCATTGCATGTGTGCTCTTTTCACAATCCACATATGGATCCACCAGTGTCATTGCATGTGTCTTCTTTTTACTAACAACAACCAGAGTCATTGCATGTGTGTTCTTTTCACATACCAAATATGGATCCACCAGTGTCATTGAAATGTGTGTTCTCTTCAGAGACCACACGTGGATTGACCAGTGACATTGCATGTATGTTCTTTTCACTAACAACAACTAGAGTCATTGCATGTGTGTTCTTTTCACATACCATATGGATCCACCAGTGTCATTGCATGTGTGCTCTTTTCACAATGCACCTATGGATCCACCAGTGTCATTGCATGTTTTTTCTTTTTACTAACAACAACCAGAGTCATTGAAATGTGTGTTCTTTTCACATACCACCTATGGATCCACCAGTGTCACTGCATGTGTGTTCTTTTTAGTACCAACAACTAGAGTCATTGCATGTCTGTTCTTTTCACATACCACATATGGATCCACCAGTGTCATTGAAATGTGTGTTCTCTTAAGAGACCACACATGGATCCAACAGTGTCATTGCATGTGTGTTCTTTTCACTAACAACAACCAGATCATTGCATGTGTGTTCTTTTCGCATACCACATATGGATCCACCAGTGTCATTGCATGTGTGCTCTTTTCACAATCCACATATGGATCCACCAGTGTCATTGCATGTGTGTTCTTTTTACTAACAACAACCAGAGTCGTTGAAATGTGTGTTCTTTTCACATACCACCTATGAATCCACCAGTGTCATTGCCTGTGTGTCCTTTTTAGTAACAACAACTAGAGTCATTGAAATGTGTGTTCTTTTCACATACCACCTGTGGATCCACCAGTGTCATTGCATGTGTGTTCTTTTTAGTAAAAACAACCAGAGTCATTGCATGTGTGTTCTTTTTAGTAAGAACAACCAGAGTCATTCCATGTGTGTTCTTTTCACATACCACATATGGATCCACCAGTGTCATTGAAATGTGTGTTCTCTTCAGAGACCACACATGGATCCACCAGTGTAAATTAAATATGTGTTATCTTCAGAGACCACACACGGATCCACCAGTGTGATTGCATGTATGTTCTTTTCACTAACAACAACTGGAGTCATTGCATGTGTGTTCTTTTCACATACCACATATGGAACCACCAGTGTCATTGCATGTGTGCTCTTTTCACAATCCACCTATGGATCCACCAGTGTCATTACATGTGTGTTCTTTTTACTAACAACAACTAGGGTCATTGAAATGTGTGTTCTTTTCACATACCACCTTTGGATCCACTAGTGTCATTTCATGTGTGTTCTTTTTAGTAACAACAACCACAGTCATTGCATGTGTGTTCTTTTTAGTAACAACAACCAGAGTCATTGTATGTGTGTTCTTTTCACATACCACATATGGATCCACCAGTGTCATTGAAATGTGTGTTCTCTTCGGAGACCACACATGGATCCACCAGTGTCAGTGCATGTGTATTATTTTCACTAACAACAACCAGAGTCATTGCATGTGTGTTCTTTTCAGATACCACATATGGATCCACCAGTGTCATTGCATGTGTGCTCTTTTCACAATCCACATATGGATCGACCAGTGTCATTGCATGTGTGTTATTTTTACTAACAACAACTAGAGTCATTGAAATGTGTGTTCTTTTCACATACCTATGAATCCACCAGTGTCATTGCATGTGTGTTATTTTTAGTAACAACAACTAGAGTTATTAAAATGTGTGTTCTTTTCACATACCACCTATGCATCCACCAGTGTCATTGCATGTGTGTTCTTTTTAGTAACAACAACCAGAGTCATTGCATGTGTGTTCTTTTCACATACCATATATGGATCCACCACTGTCATTGCAATGTGTGTTCTCTTCAGAGACCACACATGGATCCACCAGTTTCATTGCATGTATGTTCTTTTCACTAACAACAACTTGAGTCATTGCATGTGTGTTCTTTTCACATACCACATATGGATCCACCAGTGTCATTGCATGTGTGCTCTCTTCACAATCCACCTATGGATCCACCAGTGTTAGTGCATGTGTGTTATTTTTAGTAACAACAACCAGAGTCATTGAAATGTGTGTTCTTTTCACATACCACATATGGATCCACCAGTGTCATTGCATGTGTGCTCTTTTCACAATCCACATATGGATCCACCAGTGTCATTGCATGTGTGTTCTTTTTACTAACAACAACCAGAGTCATTGAAATGTGTGTTCTTTTCACATACCACCTATGAATCCACCAGTGTCATTGCATGTGTGTTCTTTTTAGTAACAACAACTGAGTCATTTCATGACTATTCTTTTCACATACCACATATGGATCCACTATTGTCATTGAAATGTGTGTTCTCTTTAGAGTCCACACATGGATCCACCAGTGTCATTGCATGTGTGTTCTTTTCACATACCACATATGGATCCACCAGTGTCATTGCATGTGTGCTCTTTTCACAATCCACCTATGGATCCACTAGTGTTAGTGCATGTGTGTTATTTTTAGTAACAACAACCAGAGTCATTGAAATGTGTGTTCTTTTCACATACCACATATGGATCCACTAGTGTCATTGCATGTGTGCTCTTTTCACAATCCACATATGGATACACCAGTGTCATTGCATGTGTGTTCTTTTCACATACCAAATATGGATCCACCAGTGTCATTGAAATGTGTGTTCTCTTCAGAGACCACACGTGGATTGACCAGTGACATTGCATGTATGTTCTTTTCACTAACAACAACTAGAGTCATTGCATGTGTGTTCTTTTCACATACCATATGGATACACCAGTGTCATTGCATGTGTGCTCTTGTCACAATGCACCTATGGATCCACCAGTGTCATTGCATGTTTTTTCTTTTTACTAACAACAACCGGAGTCATTGAAATGTGTGTTCTTTTCACATACCACCTATGGATCCACCAGTGTCATTGCATGTGTGTTCTTTTTAATAACAACAACTAGAGTCATTGCATGTCTGTTCTTTTCACATACCACATATGGATCCACCAGTGTCATTGAAATGTGTGTTCTCTTAAGAGACCACACATGGATCCAACAGTGTCATTGCATGTGTGTTCTTTTCACTAACAACAACCAGATCATTGCATGTGTGTTCTTTTCGCATACCACATATGGATCCACCAGTGTCATTGCATGTGTGCTCTTTTCACAATCCACATATGGATCCACCAGTGTCATTGCATGTGTGTTCTTTTTACTAACAACAACCAGAGTCGTTGAAATGTGTGTTCTTTTCACATACCACCTATGAATCCACCAGTGTCATTGCCTGTGTGTTCTTTTTAGTAACAACAACTAGAGTCATTGAAATGTGTGTTCTTTTCACATACCACCTATGGATCCACCAGTGTCATTGCATGTGTGTTCTTTTTAGTAAGAACAACCAGAGTCATTGCATGTGTGTTCTTTTTAGTTAGAACAACCAGAGTCATTCCATGTGTGTTCTTTTCACATACCACATATGGATCCACCAGTGTCATTGAAATGTGTGTTCTCTTCAGAGACCACACATGGATCCACCAGTGTAAATTAAATGTGTGTTATCTTCAGAGACCACACACGGATCCACCAGTGTCATTGCATATATGTTCTTTTCACTAACAACAACTGGAGTCATTGCATGTGTGTTCTTTTCACATACCACATATGGAACCACCAGTGTCATTGCATGTGTGCTCTTTTCACAATCCACCTATGGATCCACCAGTGTCATTACATGTGTGTTCTTTTTACTAACAACAACTAGGGTCATTGAAATGTGTGTTCTTTTCACATACCACCTTTGGATCCACTAGTGTCATTTCATGTGTGTTCTTTTTAGTAACAACAACCATAGTCATTGCATGTGTGTTCTTTTTAGTAACAACAACCAGAGTCATTGTATGTGTGTTCTTTTCACATACCACATATGGATCCACCAGTGTCATTGAAATGTGTGTTCTCTTCGGAGACCACACATGGATCCACCAGTGTCATTGCATGTGTGTTCTTTTCACTAACAACAGCCAGAGTCATTGCATGTGTGTTCTTTTTGCATACCACATATGGATCCACCAGTGTCATTGCATGTGTGCTCTTTTCACAATCCACATATGGATCGACCAGTGTCATTGCATGTGTGTTATTTTTACTAACAACTACCAGATTCATTGAAATGTGTGTTCTTTTCACATACCACCTATGAATCCACCAGTGTCATTGCATGTGGGTTATTTTTAGTAACAACAACTAGAGTCATTGAAATGTGTGTTCTTTTCACATACCACCTATGCATTGTCACATCCCAAGATTTTCCAAATCTTGTAATGTGAAAAATAAAATAACAGAATAAAGTTTTGTTGAAAATCAGGGTGAAAGGAAACTTTTTTTTCTAAAAGGAGACTTGAAATCCCATCTTGAACAAACCTTGGCAGAAGTTTGAATTCAACAAAAATCCAAATCAAGGGAAATGCATTCCTCAATGAATGTATCTGGAAATTTGAACACCTAGAAAATAAATCCAAAACCCTAAACCCTAATGGAAGGAAATCATTTTCCAAATTATCTCCAAACCTATGGAATTGATCCATACCAAAGTTCATCAACAAATATTCTCAAAGGATCAAGAAAAGACCATAGAGATTGGTTTCACTTAGTTTGGAACCATAGACAAAAACCTTATGAATAAATTGGTGAACAAATAATCCTAAAGGGATTTATAAAGATAAACATTTATCAAAGGAAAATAAATTGTTTTGGAAACACTGTTTTAGATCTTTTAATAAAAGACTTTTGTTTCAAATGAAAAGATAAGCCAAATTAATTTTGGCCAAACTTTTGAAATAAAATATTTTGTTTTGATAAAGTGAGTAAAGGTTTATTTAAATAAAATAAAGGATTTAAATATCCAATTTTTTTAAGTAAAAGCTTTTCCCATTTTAAATGAACACCAAGTATTTTATTACTACTTTGAAATCTTTTATTAAAAGGTTTTGCTTTGATTAAAATGAGTAAAGGATTATTTAAATAAAATAATAAGGATTTAAATATCCAATTTTATTTAAGTAAAGGCTTTCCCATTTTAATTAAAACACCAAAACTTATTTATTTATTTAAATAAGTTTCCAAGTATTCTTTTATTTTTCAAATTAAAACCTTCTGGTTTGGTTTTGAAAATAATTGGATTTCAAATGGAAATTTTATTAAATAAATCAAACACTATTAATGAACTAAAGATCCATTTTCTTTAATTATTAAATGGATCCTAAATTAAATAAAAATAATATTTCATTTTGAGATTTGGATTATGTTGCCAAACAGAACCAAATTCAAAGTGAAGTTGAGTGATTGTTTGAATTGATTTGAGTGTTGTTTGATTGTTTGAATAATTGTTTGAAATTGAAAACAGAAAAAGAATTAGAAAAAGGAAAAAGATTTAGACAGAAAAAAATTAGAAACAGACCCAGCCCACTAAGGCCAGTCCATCCCAGTACTCCCTCCCTGAAGGAAAACATTTTACACCCAGATACTGACCCACTTAGTCACAGACAGCGTTGACCCACTTCCCCCTCTCCCTCACTCGCTGACAACAGACCCCACCTCCTCTTACTCCTCCCCCCGAACCGTTTTCTGCACCGCGAAAGGAACCCGTTAAGCAGCTGACTGGTGGACCTCTCTCTCCTTTCTTTCCCCACTGACCGTTGGACCCCACTAGCCCTGTTCATCCTCCTCACCCGCCACTGACCGAGCCCCCTCTCGCTGTCGTTGCTGTCTTTGAATGCCGAGATCAATCCGCGTTAATCCGTGCATTAAACCTCGCCGTGACCTCGCCCTTTTAAACGCCAGCGTCCCCTCCTCCCTTTCCCCCAGACCACTCTTCCTCTCGGCCACTAGGCTGTCGCCAATTCCCTCTGCACCACCGCCGTCACCGACGAGCTCTCTCCTCAATTCGGGCGAGCCCAGCCACTGCCTTGCCTCCCCGAACACACGAGCGTACTCCACGCATCTAGACGCATCTATCCATACCACCCATTCATCCGCGGGTACCCCAGAGCCTCGACAACGACGACCACAGCACCACACCGCCGTCTGCCGTTTCTCCGGCGAACTTTCCAGGTGAACTCCGTCAAAGCACCTCTCGATCATGCTCATGAACCCCATGGCGCCCGCATCTTACTGGTGCCTTTGTTTTGTCTTGGGGTGAATCTGCAGCAACGCCTCGTCGTCAACCTGAGCGCCACCGTGCATCGCAAACTCCGGCGACTCTTACGTAAGCACAAGACCACCCGACCCTCTCGTTCACGCACACGACTCCGTCTCGATCTTGCGATCTAACCGAGCCTTCTTTTCGCCGGAGAGAACCAAAGAACGTCCTCGGCAAGAATCGAGCCAACCGCGCCAGACGAACTCCGGCGAGCAATCGCGATCGAAGCGCCTCGCCCGACCAACACCTCCCGAGCATCGCCAGAACCCCCGAGCCCGGTGAGCTACCTCCTTCTCCTCACCTCAGTGGCGTCGCCTCCGTAAATCGGCCGCAGTTCGCCGCCGGTAGCCGCTCGCCGCTGCGTTTTGGCCAAGCGATAGGAACCGTTGGATGCAGATCCACCGGCTTGGATAGATTGACTAAGCGAAAGGGTAACGGTTGATCTGCACCGTGTGTAGCCACTTAGATCTGACGGTCCAGGAAGGCTGATCCATGCGAACCGGTACCGTCCAATAGAATCCTGTCGCGTGTCCCTATTCTGTTTAAAACAGAATTTGAAAACAGAAACTTTTGCAAATTTCAAACCCATGTATCTTTTGATCCACACGTCCAAATTTTACAAATTTGATGTCGTTGGAATCAGCAAGACAAGCTCTAACCAACCCTGCCCTTAGTTTAGCAAATAGTATTTGTTAGCTTGTTTGATTTTGTAGATTCTTTTGTGTGCTTGCTAACATTAGAAAAATCATTTAAAAATGATATTTAGGTTAAAACCTTTGCAAATTGGTTTGTTGTGACCTTACTGACCCTAGGAACCAACCCATAGTTTGGAAAATGATTTTTGAAAAGTTTAGAATGGATTAATTGGTTTAGTCCATTTCTAGGTAATTAAAAACCATTGTTTTGTTTGTGAAAATGCTTTCATAAAGAAAACTTTGAGAAAATGTTTTGGACCAAACCTACTGACCCAAACACCAAGTTTTGCAATAGCAACTCATTTGGTGAACCCTATAGGCTAAAGCCTTAGTAAAAATGTTTCTACACCACATAGAATGACACTTTGTTTTGCAAATGGTTTTATAGTGAAACCTTTTGCAAATGACTTAGCCACTTCACAAAATGACCAATAGGTGTGCCCAAAAGTCTATGACCCATTAGGAACCCCTTTTTCAAACAAATCAAAGCTTGGCATGCTTGCATGCATTACTTGAACTTTGCCACTTTGGTAAATGACCAATTTGGATCTTACAAAGTTTAGGAATCTAATAGAGACCCTCTTTGCAAATGACTTTGCCATTTTGGTAAATGACCAATTTGGAACTTACAAAGTTAGAAGCCTAGTGAAGACCATCCTTACAATAGAACCAACCTTTGCATGCTTATGCATGACTTAGATCCCATTACTTTGTGTGTGAAAAATTGTTTGTTTGACTTTGTTATTTTATGTGTGTAGTTTTGCTTGATTGGTAGATTAAGTTTGTGCCTTGCTTGATTGAATTGTAGTGACTTTAAGAGTGTGAGTGTTGCAAGGACAAGGACTGAACCTATACCCTCTACCAAAAAGGCAAGTGATATCATCATGAATATTCCATTCCTATATTTTATATATGCATTAGTATTATTTTTTCTAAGTATAGGACTTGCATGGTTTTTGCTAAGTACAAGCTATTCTTGGGAAAACCTATTAGGTGAAACCTTAGTGAAAATTACCTAAGTCAAGATTCCTATTACTATCATGCTTAGCCTAGCTACTAGAAAACAAGGGTGGTTTATTTATTCACACTATGAAAAAATATTCTAAGTCTGAGGACTTGTGTTTTATTTAAAAAAACAACTAACTAATGAATCACCTGGGTGGAATGGAAGGAATGGTTTATGTTGAGTGGTTCACAAGGCCATGACATGGCTTGTGTATCTCACTTGTGGATGGCCACCCAGGAAACAAAGAGATTGAGATGTCAAATGTTGAGAAGCTTCAAGTGCAACCACTTGGCATTATGGGCTCTGCCATGATCTTAGGATGCTAGAACTTAGTCTCTTGGACAGTGGGTGGTAGATGGGATGATAGGTTGGAACGCGTCCATTTGACTAAGGAAAGGCTACTGAAGGATCATGTCTTGGGAAACAAAGGCTTGTGGGGAAAGTGCACCACCTCTGCAGAGTGTAAAACCTAAGTACTTAGCCATGTCCCTGGTAAAGGACAATTTGAGCATCAAGACATGGAAACTTCAAGAATCTCATCACTCCAATTTCTAAATAAAACTTGTGGGTGAACAAGGGTTAAAAGGATCTTCAGTCATTGATTGGTAGATGCCCTGAGTGGATCTGGAGTCTTTGATCGATAGATGCCTTGGGTGTTTTGTGCCAAGCAAAAACTTAGTGTTTTCAAAAGTTAAGGAAAAATCTATTTTGAGCAAAGCAAGCCTAAGCTCCACCAGCCAAATGCATATAGTATTATATTCCACTTAAAATATACTAAGGTATCACTTGCCAATACAATTCAAATGTATTGACCCTTGTGGCTGTAACTTATGATGTTGCAGGTTTGATTGTTTTAGTGAAGATTGATTGATTAGGATTACAAAGTCTACAACCAACATCTGCCTGTGGCACTTTGAAGATGAAGGACCCATGACTATAGTTATTCTGCTGCAATGTAATGTAAATAGCCAATGAGCTATGTTTGATGTAATAAAATTATGTTATTCCTGGTTATAAAGTTGTATATGACCTTTGTTTCTTGATATTACATCTAAACTGTGGATGCTAGCTATTGATCCAGGGACTAGCATTGTAAACACAGGGGACTCAATCTTATTAAAGGTTGGGGACACTACAGATGGTATCAGAGCATTGTGTTGCCTGTAGGATTAGTAACCCTAGGATTGGACAAAAACCCTTAGAAAAATAGGAGTTGTATTTTGTTCCAAAACTTGTTTACAAAAACAATCTTGTAAACTCTTTCCTCAATCATTTTGGCTTCAACTCTACTTCTCCTCTATTTCAAACTTGATGGAAAAGCCTACCCTATGACCAAAGACTTCACCATGTGCAAAGGACTTCTTCAACTTCATCAACTCTTATGACTTCAACTTCTTCAACATCTTCAACATGTACACCAAGGACTTCAACTTTGGATACTACTAAAGACTACAAGTCTTGAGTAACATTTCACTTGAAGACTAAGGAAGAACAACTTAGAAGAAGCCATCACCACCTTTGAAGATTTGTGACCAAGACACAAAAATTCTCCAAGGAAACAAAGATCTCATTCAAGAAGAATCAACCAAGAAGGATGGAAAGATCACAAGTGAACCATATAGATGGACCACCATATTTTAGTTAAGTCAAACCCACCAACTTATGTGGTGTAACAAAAATATTTTGTTGCCTAAAAATGTGCTTGACCTTTGTTTGAGTGAAATGTTTGGTTTGTGATTGCTTGCATTTTTGCTTGTGTGAAATGTGAAGTGTGTGAATAGAATTGACTTCTTAGAAAAATCTTTTGCCTATTCTAAACCCCTCCAACCCAAACAGATGACTTCTCCAAGAAACTCCAACATCAAGGATGGTGACAACAACAACAACCAAGAGGTCAACATGAGAGAAGACTCTTCCAAAGGAGTTTATGACAACAAGGATGACCAAGATGTTATTTTAGAAGGAACCCAAGCTAGCAATACTTTTGGATACAAGGATCATGAAGATCAATGCTCCAAGAAGAGAGAAAGATCTGCCACCTATGAAGAACATGAACTAGAAGAACTCCTAGCTATGGAGAAACCCAAGAAGAAGAAGAAGAAATGCCCCAACCCAAACAAGAAGGATATTACTCAAGAGCAATGTTACACTTGCAAAGAGATAGGACACTATGTAAGCAACTGCCCAGAAAAGATGAAGAACAAGATAAACAAGCCTATGAGGGATATCAGCCAAGTCACATGCTTCAAGTGCGAAAACAAAGGACACTACGCAGATGTTTGCCCAGAGAAGCCACCTCAAGACCTCAAACTTATAACCTGTTTCAAATGCAAGGAACTAGGCCATTATGCAAACAATTGTCCAGAAAAGTTGAACAAGCCTATGGAAAATCTCAACCTTGGCCCATGAGTCAAGTATGGAAACAAGGGCAACATGCGGAAGTTTTCCAAGGAAGATTCATCAAGATTTCCAATCAAGCCAAGATGTAGTTTAGTTGGAAATTTTTTTAAGGGTGGTAGTACCCTAGCTGTTTGAGCCAACTTGTAACCCTAGCCTCCCCAAATCTCGGGACGAGATTTATTTTAAGGGTGGTAGCCTGTCACATCCCAAGATTTTCCAAATCTTGTAATGTGAAAAATAAAATAACAAAATAAATTTTTGTTGAAAATCAGGGTGAAAAGAAACTTTTGTTTCTAAAAGGAGACTTGAAATCCCATCTTGAACAAACCTTGGCAGAAGTTTGAATTCAACAAAAATCCAAATCAAGGGAAATGCATTCCTCAATGAATGTATCTGGAAATTTGAACACCTGGAAAATAAATCCAAAACCCTAAACCCTAATGGAAGGAAATCATTTTCCAAAGTATCTCCAAACCTATGGAATTGATCCATACCAAAGTTGATCAACAAATATTCTCAAAGGATCAAGAAAAGACCATAGAGATTGGTTTCACTTAGTTTGGAACCATAGACAAAAACCTTATGAATAAATTGGTGAACAAATAATCATAAAGGGATTTATAAAGATAAACATTTATCAAAGGAAAATAAATTGTTTTGGAAACACTGTTTTAGATCTTTTAATAAAAGACTTTTGTTTCAAATGAAAAGATAAGCCAAATTAATTTTGGCCAAACTTTTGAAATAAAATATTTTGTTTTGATAAAGTGAGTAAAGGTTTATTTAAATAAATAAAGGATTTAAATATCCAATTTTTTTTAAGTAAAAGCTTTTCCCATTTTAAATGAACACCAAGTATTTTATTACTACTTTGAAATCTTTTATTAAAAGGTTTTGCTTTGATTAAAATGAGTAAAGGATTATTTAAATAAAATAATAAGGATTTAAATATCCAATTTTATTTAAGTAAAGGCTTTCCCATTTTAATTAAAACACCAAAACTTATTTATTTATTTAAATAAGTTTCCAAGTATTCTTTTATTTTTCAAATTAAAACCTTCTGGTTTGGTTTTGAAAATAATTGGATTTCAAATGGAAATTTTATTAAATAAATCAAACACTATTAATGAACTAAAGATCCATTTTCTTTAATTATTAAATGGATCCTAAATTAAATAAAAATAATATTTCATTTTGAGATTTGGATTATGTTGCCAAACAGAACCAAATTCAAAGTGAAGTTGAGTGATTGTTTGAATTGATTTGAGTGTTGTTTGATTGTTTGAATAATTGTTTGAGATTGAAAACAGAAAAAGAATTAGAAAAAGGAAAAAGATTTAGACAGAAAAAAATTAGAAACAGACCCAGCCCACTAAGGCCAGTCCAGCCCAGTACTCCCTCCCTGAAGGAAAACATTTTACACCCAGATACTGACCCACTCAGTCACAGACAGCGTGGACCCACTTCCCCCTCTCCCTCACTCGCTGACAACACACCTCACCTCCTCTTACTCCTCCCCCCGAACCATTTTCTGCACCGCGAAAGGAACCCGTTAAGCAGCTGACTGGTGGACCTCTCTCTCCTTTCTTTCCCCACTGACCGTTGGACCCCACTAGCCCTGTTCATCCTCCTCACCCGCCACTGACCGAGCCCCCTCTCGCTGCGGTTGCTGTCTTTGAATGCCGAGATCAATCCGCGTTAATCCGTGCATTAAACCTCGCCGTGACCTCGCCCTTTTAAACGCCAGCGTCCCCTCCTCCCTTTCCCCCAGACCACTCTTCCTCTCGGCCACTAGGCTGTCGCCAATTCCCTCTGCACCACCTCCGTCACCGATGAGCTCTCTCCTTAATTCCGGCAAGCCCAGCCACTGCCTTGCCTCCCCGAACACACGAGCGTACTCCACGCATCCAGACGCATCTATCCATACCACCCATTCATCCGCGGGTACCCCAGAGCCTCGACAACGACGACCACAGCACCACACCGCCGTCTGCCGTTTCTCCGGGGAACTTTCCAGGTGAACTCCGTCCGCCCCAGCACCTCTCGATCATCCTCACATGAACCCCATGGCCGCCCGCATCTTACCGTGCCTTTGTTTTGTCTTGGGGTGAACTGCAGCAACGCCTCGTCGTCAACCTGAGCGGCACCGTCTGTCTGCAAACTCCGACGACTCTTCTGGTAAGCACAAGACCACCCCGGCCCCTCTCGTTCACGCACACGACTCCGTCTCGATCTTGCGCATCTAACCGAGCCTTCTTTTCGCTTCGGAGAGAACCACAGCAACGTCCTCGACAGCAACCGGAGCCAACCGCCGCCAGCACGAACTCCGGCGAGCAATCGCAGTCGTACCCGAGCGCCCCTCGCCCGACCAACACCTTCCCGAGCATCGCCGTAACCCCCTGAGCCCGGTGAGCTACTCCTCCTTCTCCCTCACCCCCTGTAGCGTCGCCTCCGTCATCGACCGACAGTTTCGCCGCCGGTAGCCACCGCTCCGCCGCTGCGTTTTGGCCAAGCGATAGGAACCGTTGGATGCAGGTCCACAGGCTTGGATAGATTGACTAAGCGAAAGGGTAACGGTTGATCTGCATCGTGCGTAGCCACTTAGATCTGACGGTCCAGGAAGGCTGATCCATGCGAACCGGTACCGTCCAATAGAATCCTGCCGCGTGTCCCTATTCTGTTTAAAACAGAATTTGAAAACAGAAACTTTTGCAAATTTCAAACCCATGTATCTTTTGATCCACACGTCCAAATTTTACAAATTTGATGTCGTTGGAATCAGCAAGACAAGCTCTAACCAACCCTGCCCTTAGTTTAGCAAATAGTATTTGTTAGCTTGTTTGATTTTGTAGATTCTTTTGTGTTCTTGCTAACATTAGAAAAATCATTTAAAAATGATATTTAGGTTAAAACCTTTGCAAATTGGTTTGTTGTGACCCATCGACCCTAGGAACCAACCCATAGTTTGGAAAATGATTTTTGAAAAGTTTAGAATGGATTAATTGGTTTAGTCCATTTCTAGCTAATTAAAAACCATTGTTTTGTTTATGAAAATGCTTTCATAAAGAAAACTTTGAGAAAATGTTTTGGACCAAACCTACTGACCCAAACACCAAGTTTTGCAATAGCAACTCATTTGGTGAACCCTATAGGCTAAAGCCTTAGTAAAAATGTTTCTACACCACATAGAATGACACTTTGTTTTGCAAATGGTTTTATAGTGAAACCTTTTGCAAATGACTTAGCCACTTCACAAAATGACCAATAGGTGTGCCCAAATGTCTATGACCCATTAGGAACCCCTTTTTCAAACAAATCAAAGCTTGGCATGCTTGCATGCATTACTTGAACTTTGCCACTTTGGTAAATGACCAATTTGGATCTTACAAAGTTTAGGAATCTAATAGAGACCCTCTTTGCAAATGACTTTGCCATTTTGGTAAATGACCAATTTGGAACTTACAAAGTTAGAAGCCTAGTGAAGACCATCCTTACAATAGAACCAACCTTTGCATGCTTATGCATGACTTAGATCCCATTACTTTGTGTGTGAAAAATTGTTTGTTTGACTTTGTTATTTTATGTGTGTAGTTTTGCTTGATTGGTAGATTAAGTTTGTGCCTTGCTTGATTGAATTGTAGTGACTTGAAGAGTGTGAGTGTTGCAAGGACAAGGAGTGAACCTATACCCTCTACCAAAAAGGCAAGTGATATCATCATGAATATTCCATTCCTATATTTTATATATGCATTAGTATTATTTTTTCTAAGTATAGGACTTGCATGGTTTTTGCTAAGTACAAGCTATTCTTGGGAAAACCTAATAGGTGAAACCTTAGTGAAAATTACCTAAGTCAAGATTCCTATTACTATCATGCTTAGCCTAGCTACTAGAAAACAAGGGTGGTTTATTTACTCACACTATGAAAAAATATTCTAAGTCTGAGGACTTGTGTTTTATTTAACAAAACAACTAAGTAATGAATCACCTGGGTGGAATGGAAGGAATGGTTTAGGTTGAGTGGTTCACAAGGCCATGACATGGCTTGTGTATCTCACTTGTGGATGGCCACCCAGGAAACAAAGAGATTGAGATGTCAAATGTTGAGAAGCTTCAAGTGCAACCACTTGGCATTATGGGCTCTGCCATGATCTTAGGATGCTAGAACTTAGTCTCTTGGACAGTGGGTGGTAGATGGGATGATAGGTTGGAACGCGTCCATTTGACTAAGGAAAGGCTACTGAAGGATCATGTCTTGGGAAACCAAGGCTTGTGGGGAAAGTGCACCACCTCTGCAGAGTGTAAAACCTAAGTACTTAGCCATGTCCCTGGTAAAGGACAATTTGAGCATCAAGACATGGAAACTTCAAGAATCTCATCACTCCAATTTCTAAATAAAACTTGTGGGTGAACAAGGGTTAAAAGGATCTTCAGTCATTGATTGGTAGATGCCCTGAGTGGATCTGGAGTCTTTGATCGATAGATGCCTTGGGTGTTTTGTGCCAAGCAAAAACTTAGTGTTTTCAAAAGTTAAGGAAAAATCTATTTTGAGCAAAGCAAGCCTAAGCTCCACCAGCCAAATGCATATAGTATTATATTCCACTTAAAATATACTAAGGTATCACTTGCCAATACAATTCAAATGTATTGACCCTTGTGGCTGTAACTTATGATGTTGCAGGTTTGATTGTTTTAGTGAAGATTGATTGATTAGGATTACAAAGTCTACAACCAACATCTGCCTGTGGCACTTTGAAGATGAAGGACCCATGACTATAGTTATTCTGCTGCAATGTAATGTAAATAGCCAATGAGCTATGTTTGATGTAATAAAATTATGTTATTCCTGGTTATAAAGTTGTATATGACGTTTGTTTCTTGATATTACATCTAAACTGTGGATGCTAGCTATTGATCCAGGGACTAGCATTGTAAACACAGGGGACTCAATCTTATTAAAGGTTGGGGATGCTACATGCATCCACCAGTGTCATTGCATGTGTGTTCTTTTTAGTAACAACAACCAGAGTCATTGCATGTGTGTTCTTTTCACATACCATATATGGATCCACCACTGTCATTGAAATGTGTGTTCTCTTCAGAGACCACACATGGATCCACCAGTGTCATTGCATGTATGTTCTTTTCACTAACAACAACTTGAGTCACTGCATGTGTGTTCTTTTCACATACCACCTATGAATCCACCAGTGTCATTGCATGTGTGTTCTTTTTAGTAACAACAACCAGAGTCATTGAAATGTGTGTTCTTTTCACATACCACCTATGGATCCACCAGTGTCATTGCATGTATGTTCTTTTCACTAACAACAACTGGAGTCATTGCATGTGTGTTCTTTTCACATACCACATATGGAACCACCAGTGTCATTGCATGTGTGCTCTTTTCACAATCCACCTATGGATCCACCAGTGTCATTACATGTGTGTTCTTTTTACTAACAACAACTAGGGTCATTGAAATGTGTGTTCTTTTCACATACCACCTTTGGATCCACTAGTGTCATTTCATGTGTGTTCTTTTTAGTAACAACAACCACAGTCATTGCATGTGTGTTCTTTTTAGTAACAACAACCAGAGTCATTGTATGTGTGTTCTTTTCACATACCACATATGGATCCACCAGTGTCATTGAAATGTGTGTTCTCTTCGGAGACCACACATGGATCCACCAGTGTCATTGCATGTGTGTTCTTTTCACTAACAACAGCCAGAGTCATTGCATGTGTTTTCTTTTTACTAACAACCAGAGTCGTTGAAATGTGTGTTCTTTTCACATACCACCTATGGACCCACCAGTGTCATTGCCTGTGTGTTCTTTTTAGAAACAACAACCAGAGTCATTGTATGTGTGTTCTTTTCGCATACCACATATGGATCCACCAGTGTCATTGCATGTGTGCTCTTTTCACAATCCACATATGGATCGACCAGTGTCATTGCATGTGTGTTCTTTTTACTAACAACAACCAGAGTCATTGAAATGTGTGTTCTTTTCACATACCACCTATGAATCCACCAGTGTCATTGCATGTGTGTTATTTTTAGTAACAACAACTATAGTCATTGAAATGTGTGTTCTTTTCACATACCACCTATGCATCCACCAGTGTCATTGCATGTGTGTTCTTTTTAGTAACAACAACCAGAGTCATTGCATGTGTGTTCTTTTCACATACCATATATGGATCCACCACTGTCATTGAAATGTGTGTTCTCTTCAGAGACCACACATGGATCCACCAGTGTCATTGCTTGAATGTTCTTTTCACTAACAACAACTTGAGTCATTGCATGTGTGTTCTTTTCACATACCACATATGGATCCACCAGTGTCATTGCATGTGTGCTCTTTTCACAATCCACCTATGGATCCACCAGTGTCATTGCATGTGTGTTCTTTTTAGTAACAACAAACAGAGTCATTGACATGTGTGTTCTTTTCACATACCACCTATGGATCCACCAGTGTCATTGCACGTGTATTCTTTTTAGTAACAACAACCAGAGTCATTGCATGTGTGTTCTTTTCACATACCACATATGGATCCACCAGTGTCATTCAAATGTGTGTTCTCTTCAGAGACCACACATGGATCCACCAGTGTCATTGCATGTATGTTCTTTTCACTAACAACAACTGGAGTCATTGCATGTGTGTTCTTTTCACATACACAATATGGATCCACCAGTGTCATTGCATGTGTCCTCTTTTCACAATCCACCTATGGATCCACCAGTGTCATTGCATGTGTGTTTTTTTACTAACAACAACCAGAGTCATTGAAATGTGTGTTCTTTTCACATACCACCTATGGATCAACCAGTGTCATTGCATGTGTGTTCTTTTTCGTAAAAACAACCAGAGTCATTGCTTGTGTGTTCTTTTCACATACCACATATGGATCCACCAGTGTCATTGAAATGTGTGTTCTCTTCAGAGAATATAAATGGATCCACCAGTGTCATTGCATGTATGTTCTTTTCACTAACAACAACTGGAGTCATTGCATGTGTGTTCTTTTCACATACCACATATGGATCCACCAGTGTCATTGCATGTGTGATCTTTTCACAATCCACCTATGGATCCATCAGTGTCATTGCATGTGTGTTATTTTTAGTAACAACAACCAGAGTCATTGCAATGTGTGTTCTTTTCACATACCACCTATGGATCTACTAGTGTCATTGCATGTGTGTTCTTTTTAGTAACAACAACAAGAGTCATTGCATGTCTGTTCTTTTCACATACCATATATGGATCCACCACTGTCATTGAAATGTGTGTTCTCTTCAAAGACCACACATGGATCCACCAGTGTCATTGCATGTATGTTCTTTTCACTAACAACAACTTGAGTCATTGCATGTGTGTTCTTTTCACATACCACATATGGATCCACTAGTGTCATTGCATGTGTGCTCTTTTCACAATCCACATATGGATCCACCAGTGTCATTGCATGTGTGTTCTTTTTAGTAACAACAAACAGAGTCATTGCATGTGTGTTCTTTTCACATACCACATATGGATCCACCAATGTCATTGCACGTGTGCTCTTTTTAGTAACAACAACCAGAGTCATTGCATGTGTGTTCTTTTCAAATACCACATATGGATCCACCAGTGTCATTCAAATGTGTGTTCTCTTTAGAGACCACACATGGATCCACCAGTGTCATTGCATGTATGTTCTTTTCACTAACAACAACTGGAGTCATTGCATGTGTGTTCTTTTCACATACCAAATATGGAACCACCAGTGTCATTGCATGTGTGCTCTTTTCACAATCCACCTATGGATCCACCAGTGTCATTGCATGTGTGTTTTTTAACTAACAACAGCCAGAGTCATTGAAATGTGTGTTCTTTTCACATACCACCTATGGATCCACCAGTGTCATTGCATGTATGTTCTTTTTCGTAAAAACAACTAGAGTCATTGCATGTGTGTTCTTTTCACATACCACATATGGATCCACCAGTGTCATTGAAATGTGTGTTCTCTTCAGAGACCACAAATGGATCCACCAGTGTCATTGCATGTATGTTCTTTTCACTAACAACAACTGGAGTCATTGCATGTGTGTTCTTTTCACATACCACATATGGATCCACCAGTGTCATTGCATGTGTGATCTTTTCACAATCCACCTATGAATCCATCAGTGTCATTGCATATGTGTTATTTTTAGTAACAACAACCAGAGTCATTGAAATGTGTGTTCTTTTCACATACCACGTATGGATCTACTAGTGTCATTGCATGTGTGTTCTTTTTAGTAACAACAATAAGAGTCATTGCATGTGTGTTCTTTTTACATACCACATATGGATCCACCAGTGTCATTGAAATGTGTGTTCTCTTTAGAGACCAAACATGGATCCACCAGGGTCATTGCATGTGTGTTCTTTTCACTAACAACAACCAGAGTCATTACATGTGTGTTCTTTTCACATACCACATATGGATCTACAAGTGTCATTGAAATGTGTGTTCTCTTCAGAGACCACACATGGATCCACCAGTGTCATTACATGTGTGTTATTTTTAGTAACAACAACCAGAGTCATTGAAATGTGTGTTCTTTTCACATACAACCTATGGATCCACCAATGTCATTGCATGTGTGTTCTAATTAGTAACAACAACCAGAGTCATTGCATGTGTGTTCTTTTCACATACCACATATGGATCCACCAGTGTAAATTAAATGTGTGTTATCTTTAGAGACCACACACGGATCCACCAGTGTCATTGCATCTATGTTCTTTTCACTAACAAAAACTGGAGTCATTGCATGTGTGTTCTTTTCACATACCACATATGGAACCACCAGTGTCATTGCATGTGTGCTCTTTTCACAATCCACCAGTGTCATTACATGTGTGTTCTTTTTACTAACAATAACTAGGGTCATTGAAATGTGTGTTATTTTCACATACCACCTTTGGATCCACCAGTGTCATTGCATGTGTGTTCTTTTTAGTAACAACAACCAGAGTCATTGCATGTGTGTTCTTTTTAGTAACAACAACCAGAGTCATTGCATGTGTGTTCTTTTCACATACCACATATGGATCCACCAGTGTCATTGAAATGTGTGTTCTCTTCGGAGACCACACATGGATCCACCAGAGTCATTGCATGCGTGTTCTTTTCGCATACCACATATGGATCCACCAGTGTCATTGCATGTGTGCTCTTTTCACAATCCACATATGGATCCACCAGTGTCATTGCATGTGTGTTCTTTTAATAACAACAACCAGAGTCATTGAAATGTGTGTTCTTTTCACATACCACCTATGAATCCACCAGTGTCATTACATGTGTGTTATTTTTAGTAACAACAACTAGAGTCATTGAAATGTGTGTTCTTTTCACATACCACCTATGCATCCACCAGTGTCATTGCATGTGTGTTCTTTTTAGTAACAACAACCAGAGTCATTGCATGTGTGTTCTTTTCACATACCATATATGGATCCACCACTGTCATTGAAATGTGTGTTCTCTTCAAAGACCACACATGGATCCACCAGTGTCATTGCATGTATGTTCTTTTCACTAACAACAACTTGAGTCATTGCATGTGTGTTCTTTTCACATACCACATATGGATCCACTAGTGTCATTGCATGTGTGCTCTTTTCACAATCCACCTATGGATCCACCAGTGTCATTGCATGTGTGTTCTTTTTAGTAACAACAAACTGAGTCATTAACATGTGTGTTCTTTTCACATACCACCTATGGTTCCACCAGTGTCATTGCACGTGTGTTCTTTGTAGTAACAACAACCAGAGTCATTGCATGTGTGTTCTTTTCACATACCACATATGATCCACCAGTGTCATTCAAATGTGTGTTCTCTTCAGAGACCACACATGGATCCACCAGTGTCATTGCATGTATGTTCTTTTCACTAACAACAACTGGAGTCATTGCATGTGTGTTCTTTTCACATACCAATTATGGATCCACCAGTGTCATTGCATGTGTGCTCTTTTCACAATCCACCTATGGATCCACCAGGGTCATTGCATGTGTCTTTTTTTACTAACAACAACCAGAGTCATTGAAATGTGTGTTCTTTTCGCATACCACCTATGGATCCACCAGTGTCATTGCATGTGTGTTCTTTTTCGTAAAAACAACCAGAGTCATTGCATGTGTGTTATTTTCACATACCACATATGGATCCACCAGTGTCATTGAAATGTGTGTTCTCTTCAGAGACCACAAATGGATCCACCAGTGTCATTGCATGTATGTTCTTTTCACTAACAACAACTGGAGTCATTTCATGTGTGTTCTTTTCACATACCACATATGGATCCACCAGTGTCATTGCATGTGTGATCTTTTCACAATCCACCTATGGATCCATCAGTGTCATTGCATGTGTGTTATTTTTAGTAACAACAACCAGAGTTATTGAAATGTGTGTTCTTTTCACATACCACCTATGGATCTACTAGTGTCACTGCATGTGTGTTCTTTTTAGTAACAACAACAAGAGTCATTGCATGTGTGTTCTTTTTAGTAACAACAACCAGAGTCATTGCATGTGTGTTCTTTTCACATACCACATATGGATCCACCAGTATCATTGAAATGTGTGTTCTCTTCGGAGACCACACATGGATCCACCAGTGTCATTGCATGTGTGTTCTTTTCACTAACAACAGCTAGAGTCTTTGCATGTGTGTTCTTTTCGCATACCACATATGGATCCACCAGTGTCATTGCATGTGTGCTCTTTTGACAATCTACATATGGATCCACCAGTGTCATTGCATCTGTGTTCTTTTTACTAACAACAACTAGTCATTGAAATGTGTGTTCTTTTCACATACCACCTATAAATCCACCAGTGTCATTGCATGTGTGTTATTTTTAGTAACAACAACTAGAGTCATTCCATGTATGTTCTTTTCACATACCATATATGCATCCACCACTGTCATTGAAATGTGTGTTCTCTTCAGAGACCACACATGGATCCACTAGTGTCATTGCATGTATGTTCTTTTCACTAACAACAACTTGAGTCATTGCATGTGTGTTCTTTTCACATACCACATATGGATCCACCAGTGTCATTGCACGTGTGTTCTTTGTAGTAACAACAACCAGAGTCATTGCATGTGTGTTCTTTTCACATACCACATATGGATCCACCAGTGTCATTCAAATGTGTGTTCTCTTCAGAGACCACACATGGATCCACCAGTGTCATTGCATGTATGTTCTTTTCACTAACAACAACTGGAGTCATTGCATGTGTGTTCTTTTCACATACCAAATATGGATCCACCTGTGTCATTGCATGTGTGCTCTTTTCACAATCCACCTATGGATCCACCAGTGTCATTGCATGTGTGTTCTTTTTAGTAACAACAAACTGAGTCATTAACATGTGTGTTCTTTTCACATACCACCTATGGATCCACCAGTGTCATTGCATGTGTGTTCTTTTTCGTAAAAACAACCAGAGTCATTGCATGTGTGTTCTTTTCACATACCACATATGGATCCACCAGTGTCATTGAAATGTGTGTTCTCTTCAGAGACCACAAATGGATCCACCAGTGTCATTGCATGTATGTTCTTTTCACTAACAACAACTGGAGTCATTGCATGTGTGTTCTTTTCACATACCACATATGGATCCACCAGTGTCATTGCATGTGTGATCTTTTCACAATCCACCTATGGATCCATCAGTGTCATTGCATGTGTGTTATTTTTAGTAACAACAACCAGAGTTATTGAAATGTGTGTTCTTTTCACATACCACCTATGGATATACTAGTGTCATTGCATGTGTGTTCTTTTTAGTAACAACAACCAGAGTCATTGCATGTGTGTTCTTTTTAGTAACAACAACCAGAGTCATTGCATGTGTGTTCTTTTCACATACCACATATGGATCCACCAGTATCATTGAAATGTGTGTTCTCTTCGGAGACCACACATGGATCCACCAGTGTCATTGCATGTGTGTTCTTTTCACTAACAACAGCCAGAGTCATTGCATGTGTGTTCTTTTCGCATACCACATATGGATCCACCAGTGTCATTGCATGTGTGCTCTTTTTAGAAACAACAAACTGAGTCATTGACATGTGTGTTCTTTTCACATACCACCTATGGTTCCACCAGTGTCATTGCACGTGTGTTCTTTGTAGTAACAACAACCAGAGTCATTGCATCTGTGTTCTTTTCACATACCACATATGGTCCACCAGTGTCATTCAAATGTGTGTTCTCTTCAGAGACCACACATGGATCCACCAGTGTCATTGCATGTATGTTCTTTTCACTAACAACAACTGGAGTCATTGCATGTGTGTTCTTTTCACATACCACATATGGATCCACCAGTGTCATTGAAATGTGTGTTCTCTTCAGAGACCACAAATGGATCCACCAGTGTCATTGCATGTATGTTGTTTTCACTAACAACAACTGGAGTCATTGCATGTGTGTTCTTTTCACATACCACATATGGATCCACCAGTGTCATTGCATGTGTGATCTTTTCACAATCCACCTATGGATCTATCAGTGTCATTGCATGTGTGTTATTTATAGTAACAACAACCAGAGTTATTGAAATCTGTGTTCTTTTCACATACCACCTATGGATCTACTAGTGTCATTGCATGTGTGTTCTTTTTAGTAACAACAACCAGAGTCATTGCATGTGTGTTCTTTTTAGTAACAACAACCAGAGTCATTGCATGTGTGTTCTTTTCACATACCACATATGGATCCACCAGAGTCATTGAAATGTGTGTTCTCTTGGAGACCACACATGGATCCTGATGTCATTGCATGTGTGTTGTTTTCACTAACAACAGCGTGAGTCATTGCATGTGTGTTCTTTTCGCATACCACATATGGATCCACCAGTGTCATTGCATGTGTGCTCTTTTTAGTAACAACTAACTGAGTCATTGACATGTGTGTTCTTTTCACATACCACCTATGGTTCCACCAGTGTCATTGCACGTGTGTTCTTTGTAGTAACAACAACCAGAGTCATTGCATGTGTGTTCTTTTCACATACCACATATGGATCCACCAGTGTCATTCAAATGTGTGTTATCTTCAAAGACCACACATGGATCCACCAGTGTCATTGCATGTATGTTCTTTTCACTAACAACAACCAGAGTCATTGCATGTGTGTTCTTTTCACATACCATATATGGATCCACCAGTGTCATTGAAATGTGTGTTCTCTTCAGAGACCACAAGTGGATCCACCAGTGTCATTGCATGTATGTTCTTTTCACTAACAACAACTGGAGTCATTGCATGTGTGTTCTTTTCACATACCAAATATGGATCCACCAGTGTCATTGCATGTGTGCTCTTTTCACAATCCACCTATGGATCCACCAGGGTCATTGCATGTGTGTTCTTTTTACTAACAACAACCAGAGTCATTGAAATGTGTGTTCTTTTCACATACCACCTATGAATCCACCAGTGTCATTGCATGCGTGTTATTTTTAGTAACAACAACTAGAGTCATTGAAATGTGTGTTCTTTTCACATACCACCTATGGATCCAGCAGTGTCATTGCATGTGTGTTCCTCTTAGTAACAACAACTAGAGTCATTGCATGTGTGTTCTTTTGACATACCACATATGGATCCACCATTGTCATTGAAATGTGTGTTCTCTTTAGACACCACACATGGATCCACCAGTGTCATTGCATGTATGTTCTTTTCACTAACAACAACTGAAGTCATTGCATGTGTGTTCTTTTCACATACCAAATATGGATCCACCAGTGTCATTGCATCTGTGCTCTTTTCACAATCCACCTATGGATCCACCAGGGTCATTGCATCTGTCTTTTTTTACTAACAACAACCAGAGTCATTGAAATGTGTGTTCTTTTCGCATACCACCTATGGATCCACCAGTGTCATTGCATGTGTGTTCTTTTTCGTAAAAACAACTAGAGTCATTGCATGTGTGTTCTTTTCACATACCACATATGGATCCACCAGTGTCATTGAAATGTGTGTTCTCTTCAGAGACCACAAATGGATCCACCAGTGTCATTGCATGTATGTTCTTTTCACTAACAACAACTGTAGTCATTGCATGTGTGTTCTTTTCACATCCCACATATGGATCCACCAGTGTCATTGCATGTGTGATCTTTTCACAATCCACCTATGGATCCATCAGTGTCATTGCATGTGTGTTATTTTTAGTAACAACAACCAGAGTTATTGAAATGTGTGTTCTTTTCACATACCACCTATGGATCTACTAGTGTCATTGCATGTGTGTTCTTTTTAGTAACAACAACCAGAGTCATTGCATGTGTGTTCTTTTTAGTAACAACAACCAGGGTCATTGCATGTGTGTTCTTTTCACATACAACATATGGATCCACCAGTATCATTGAAATGTGTGTTCTCTTCGGAGACCACACATGGATCCACCAGTGTCATTGCATGTGTGTTCTTTTCGCATACCACATATGGATCCACCAGTGTCATTGCATGTGTGCTCTTTTCACAATCTACATATGGATCCACCAGTGTCATTGCATGTGTGTTCATTTTACTAACAACAACCAGAGTCATTGAAATGTGTGTTCTTTTCACATACCACCTATGAAACCACCAGTGTCATTGCATGTGTGTTCTTTTTAGTAACAACAACTAGAGTCATTGAAATGTGTGTTCTTTTCACATACCACCTATGGATCCACCAGTGTCATTGCATGTGTGTTCTTTTTAGTAACAACAACCAGAGTCATTGAAATGTGTGTTTTTTTCACATACAACCTATGGATCCACCAGTGTCATTGCATGTGTGTTCTTTTTAGTAACAACAACCAGAGTCATTACATGTGTGTTCTTTTCACATACCACATATGGATCCACCAGTGTACATGAAATGTGTGTTCTCTTCAGAGACCACAGGATCCTAATGTCATTGCATGTATGTTCTTTTCACTAACAACAACTGGAGTCATTACATGTGTGTTTTTTTCACATACCACATATGGATCCACCAGTGTCATTGCATGTGTGCTCTTTTCACATACCACCTATGTATCCACTAGTGTCATTGCATGTGTGTTCTTTTTAGTAACAACAACCAGAGTCATTGCATGTGTGTTCTTTTCACATACCATATATGGATCCACCATTGTCATTGAAATGTGTGTTCTCTTCAGAGACCACACATGGATCCACCAGTGTCATTGCATGTATGTTCTTTTCACTAAAAACAACTTGAGTCATTGCATGTGTGTTCTTTTCACATACCACATATGGATCCACCAGTGTCATTGCATGTGTGCTCTTTTCACAATCCACCTATGGATCCACCAGTGTCATTGCATGTGTGTTCTTTTTAGTAACAACAAACTGAGTCATTGACATGTGTGTTCTTTTCACATACCACCTATGGTTCCATCAGTGTCATTGCACGTGTGTTCTTTGTAGTAACAACAACCAGAGTCATTATATGTGTGTTCTTTTCACATACCACATATGGATCCACCAGTGTCATTCAAATGTGTGTTCTCTTCAGAGACCACACATGGATCCACCAGTGTCATTACATGTATGTTCTTTTCACTAACAACAACTGGAGTCATTGCATGTGTGTTCTTTTCACATACCAAATATGGATCCACCAGTGTCATTGCATGTGTGCTCTTTTCACAATCCACCTATGGATCCACCAGGGTCATTGCATGTGTCTTTTTTTACTAACAACAACCAGAGTCATTGAAATGTGTGTTCTTTTCACATACCACCTATGGATCCACCAGTGTCATTGCATGTGTGTTCTTTTTCGTAAAAACAACCAGAGTCATTGCATGTGTGTTCTTTTCACATACCACATATGGATCCACCAGTGTCATTGAAATGTGTGTTCTCTTCAGAGACCACAAATGGATCCACCAGTGTCATTGCATGTATGTTCTTTTCACTAACAACAACTGGAGTCATTGCATGTGTGTTCTTTTCACATACCACATATGGATCCACCAGTGTCATTGCATGTGTGATCTTTTCACAATCCACCTATGGATCCATCAGTGTCATTGCATGTGTGTTATTTTAGTAACAACAACCAGAGTTATTGAAATGTGTGTTCTTTTGACATACCACCTATGGATCTACTAGTGTCACTGCATGTGTGTTCTTTTTAGTAACAACAATAAGAGTCATTGCATGTGTGTTCTTTTCACATACCACATATGGATCCACCAGTGTCATTGAAATGTGTGTTCTCTACAGAGACCACAGATGGATCCACCAGTGTCATTGCATGTGTGTTCTTTTCACTAACAACAACCAGAGTCATTGCATGTGTGTTCTTTTCACATACCACATATGGATCCACCAGTGTCATTGCATGTGTGCTCTTTTCATAATCCACCTATGGATCCACCAGTGTCATTGCATGTGTGTTTTTTTACTAACAACAAACAGAGTCATTGAAATGTGTGTTCTTTTCACATACCACCTATGGATCCACCAGTGTCATTGCATGTGTGTTCTTTTTGTAAAACAACCAGAGTCATTGCATGTGTGTTCTTTTCACATACCACATATGGATCCACAGTGTCATTGAAATGTGTGTTCTCTTGAGAGACCACAAATGGATCCACCAGTATCATTGCATGTATGTTCTTTTCACTAACAACAACTGGAGTCATTGCATGTGTGTTCTTTTGACAATCCACATATGGATCAACCAGTGTCATTGCACGTATGATCTTTTCACAATCCACCTATGGATCCATCAGTGTCATTGCATGTGTGTTATTTTTAGTAACAACAACCAGAGTCATTGAAATGTGTGTTCTTTCCACATACCACCTATGGATCTACTAGTGTCATTGCATGTGTGTTCTTTTTATTAACAACAACCAGAGTCATTGCATGTGTGTTCTTTTCACATACCACATATGGATCCACCAGTGTCCTTGAAATGTGTGTTCTCTTTAGAGATCACATGGATCCACCACTGTCATTGCATGTGTGTTCTTTTCACTAACAACAACCAGAGTCATTGCATGTGTGTTCTTTTCACATACCACATATGGATCCACCAGTGTCATTGCATGTGTGTTCTTTTCACAATCCACATATGGATCCACCAGTGTCATTGCATGTGTGTTCTTTTTAGTAACAACAACCAGAGTCATTGAAATGTGTGTTCTTTTCACATACCACCTATGGATCCACCACTGTCATTACATGCGTGTTCTTTTTAGTAACAACAACCAGAGTCATTGAAATGTGTTTTTTTTTCACATACAACCTATGGATCCACCAGTGTCATTGCATGTGTGTTCTTTTTAGTAACAACAACCAGAGTCATTACATGTGTGTTCTTTTCACATACCACATATGGATCCACCAGTGTACATGAAATGTGTGTTCTCTTCAGAGACCACACAGGGATCCACCAATGTCATTGCATGTATGTTCTTTTCACTAACAACAACTGGAGTCATTGCATGTGTGTTCTTTTCACAAACCAAATATGGATCCACCAGGGTCATTGCATGTGTCTTTTTTTACTAACAACAACCAGAGTCATTGAAATGTGTGTTCTTTTCGCATACCACCTATGGATCCACCAGTGTCATTGCATGTGTGTTCTTTTTCGTAAAAACAACCAGAGTCATTGCATGTGTGTTCTTTTCACATACTACATATGGATCCACCAGTGTCATTGAAATGTGTGTTCTCTTTAGAGACCACAAATGGATCCACCAGTGTCATTGCATGTATGTTCTTTTCACTAACAACAACTGGAGTCATTGCATGTGTGTTCTTTTCACATACCACATATGGATCCACCAGTGTCATTGCATGTGTGATCTTTTCACAATCCACCTATGGATCCATCAGTGTCATTGCATGTGTGTTATTTTTAGTAACAACAACCAGAGTTATTGAAATGTGTGTTCTTTTCACATACCACCTATGGATCTACTAGTGTCATTGCATGTGTGTTCTTTTTAGTAACAACAACCAGAGTCATTGCATGTGTGTTCTTTTTAGTAACAACAACCAGAGTCATTGCATGTGTGTTCTTTTCACATACCACATATGGATCCACCAGTATCATTGAAATGTGTGTTCTCTTCGGAGACCACACATGGATCCTGATGTCATTGCATGTGTGTTCTTTTCACTAACAACAGCCAGAGTCATTGCATGTGTGTTCTTTTCGCATACCACATATGGATCCACCAGTGTCATTGCATGTGTGCTCTTTTTAGTAACAACTAACTGAGTCATTGACATGTGTGTTCTTTTCACATACCACCTATGGTTCCACCAGTGTCATTGCACGTGTGTTCTTTGTAGTAACAACAACCAGAGTCATTGCATGTGTGTTCTTTTCACATACCACATATGGATCCACCAGTGTCATTCAAATGTGTGTTATCTTCAGAGACCACACATGGATCCACCAGTGTCATTGCATGTATGTTCTTTTCACTAACAACAACTGGAGTCATTGCATGTGTGTTCTTTTCACATACCATATATGGATCCACCGGTGTCATTGAAATGTGTGTTCTCTTCAGAGACCACAAATGGATCCACCAGTGTCATTGCATGTATGTTCTTTTCACTAACAACAACTAGAGTCATTGCATGTGTGTTCTTTTCACATACCACATATGGATCCACCAGTGTCATTGCATGTGTGATCTTTTCACAATCCACCTATGGATCCATCAGTGTCATTGCATGTGTGTTATTTTAGTAACAACAACCAGAGTTATTGAAATGTGTGTTCTTTTGACATACCACCTATGGATCTACTAGTGTCACTGCATGTGTGTTCTTTTTAGTAACAACAATAAGAGTCATTGCATGTGTGTTCTTTTCACATACCACATATGGATCCACCAGTGTCATTGAAATGTGTGTTCTCTTCAGAGACCACAGATGGATCCACCAGTGTCATTGCATGTGTGTTCTTTTCACTAACAACAACCAGAGTCATTGCATGTGTGTTCTTTTCACATACCACATATGGATCCACCAGTGTCATTGCATGTGTGCTCTTTTCATAATCCACCTATGGATCCACCAGTGTCATTGCATGTGTGTTTTTTTACTAACAACAACCAGAGTCATTGAAATGTGTGTTCTTTTCACATACCACCTATGGATCCACCAGTGTCATTGCATGTGTGTTCTTTTTTGTAAAAACAACCAGAGTCATTGCATGTGTGTTCTTTTCACATACCACATATGGATCCACCAGTGTCATTGAAATGTGTGTTCTCTTCAGAGACCACAAATGGATCCACCAGTATCATTGCATGTATGTTCTTTTCACTAACAACAACTGGAGTCATTGCATGTGTGTTCTTTTGACAATCCACATATGGATCAACCAGTGTCATTGCACGTATGATCTTTTCACAATCCACCTATGGATCCATCAGTGTCATTGCATGTGTGTTATTTTTAGTAACAACAACCAGAGTCATTGAAATGTGTGTTCTTTTCACATACCACCTATGGATCTACTAGTGTCATTGCATGTGTGTTCTTTTTATTAACAACAACCAGAGTCATTGCATGTGTGTTCTTTTCACATACCACATATGGATCCACCAGTGTCCTTGAAATGTGTGTTCTCTTTAGAGATCACATGGATCCACCACTGTCATTGCATGTGTGTTCTTTTCACTAACAACAACCAGAGTCATTGCATGTGTGTTCTTTTCACATACCACATATGGATCCACCAGTGTCATTGCATGTGTGTTCTTTTCACAATCCACATATGGATCCACCAGTGTCATTGCATGTGTGTTCTTTTTAGTAACAACAACCAGAGTCATTGAAATGTGTGTTCTTTTCACATACCACCTATGGATCCACCACTGTCATTACATGCGTGTTCTTTTTAGTAACAACAACCAGAGTCATTGAAATGTGTTTTTTTCACATACAACCTATGGATCCACCAGTGTCATTGCATGTGTGTTCTTTTAGTAACAACCAGAGTCATTACATGTGTGTTCTTTTCACATACCACATATGGATCCACCAGTGTACATGAAATGTGTGTTCTCTTCAGAGACCACACAGGGATCCACCAATGTCATTGCATGTATGTTCTTTTCACTAACAACAACTGGAGTCATTGCATGTGTGTTCTTTTCACAAACCAAATATGGATCCACCAGGGTCATTGCATGTGTCTTTTTTTACTAACAACAACCAGAGTCATTGAAATGTGTGTTCTTTTCGCATACCACCTATGGATCCACCAGTGTCATTGCATGTGTGTTCATTCTTGTTTAAACAACCAGAGTCATTGCATGTGTGTTCTTTTCACATACTACATATGGATCCACCAGTGTCATTGAAATGTGTGTTCTCTTTAGAGACCACAAATGGATCCACCAGTGTCATTGCATGTATGTTCTTTTCACTAACAACAACTGGAGTCATTGCATGTGTGTTCTTTTCACATACCACATATGGATCCACCAGTGTCATTGCATGTGTGATCTTTTCACAATCCACCTATGGATCCATCAGTGTCATTGCATGTGTGTTATTTTTAGTAACAACAACCAGAGTTATTGAAATGTGTGTTCTTTTCACATACCACCTATGGATCTACTAGTGTCATTGCATGTGTGTTCTTTTTAGTAACAACAACCAGAGTCATTGCATGTGTGTTCTTTTTAGTAACAACAACCAGAGTCATTGTATGTGTGTTCTTTTCACATACCACATATGGATCCACCAGTATCATTGAAATGTGTGTTCTCTTCGGAGACCACACATGGATCCTGATGTCATTGCATGTGTGTTCTTTTCACTAACAACAGCCAGAGTCATTGCATGTGTGTTCTTTTCGCATACCACATATGGATCCACCAGTGTCATTGCATGTGTGCTCTTTTTAGTAACAACTAACTGAGTCATTGACATGTGTGTTCTTTTCACATACCACCTATGGTTCCACCAGTGTCATTGCACGTGTGTTCTTTGTAGTAACAACAACCAGAGTCATTGCATGTGTGTTCTTTTCACATACCACATATGGATCCACCAGTGTCATTCAAATGTGTGTTATCTTCAGAGACCACACATGGATCCACCAGTGTCATTGCATGTATGTTCTTTTCACTAACAACAACTGGAGTCATTGCATGTGTGTTCTTTTCACATACCATATATGGATCCACCGGTGTCATTGAAATGTGTGTTCTCTTCAGAGACCACAAATGGATCCACCAGTGTCATTGCATGTATGTTCTTTTCACTAACAACAACTGGAGTCATTGCATGTGTGTTCTTTTCACATACCACACATGGATCCACCAGTGTCATTGCATGTGTGATCTTTTCACAATCCACCTTGGGATCCATCAGTGTCATTGCATGTGTGTTATTTTTAGTAACAACAACCAGAGTTATTGAAATGTGTGTTCTTTTCACATACCACCTATGGATCTACTAGTGTCATTGCATGTGTGTTCTTTTTAGTAACAACAACCAGAGTCATTGCATGTGTGTTCTTTTTAGTAACAACAACCAGAGTCATTGCATGTGTGTTCTTTTCACATACCACATATGGATCCACCAGTATCATTGAAATGTGTGTTCTCTTCGGAGACCACACATGGATCCACCAGTGTCATTGCATGTGTGTTCTTTTCACTAACAACAGCCAGAGTCATTGCATGTGTGTTCTTTTCGCATACCACATATGGATCCACCAGTGTCATTGCATGTGTGCTATTTTTAGTAACAACTAACTGAGTCATTGACATGTGTGTTCTTTTCACATACCACCTATGGTTCCACCAGTGTCATTGCACATGTGTTCTTTGTAGTAACAACAACCAGAGTCATTGCATGTGTGTTCTTGTCACATACCACATATGGATCCACCAGTGTCATTCAAATGTGTGTTCTCTTCAGAGACCACACATGGATCCACCAGTGTCATTGCATGTATGTTCTTTTCACTAACAACAACTAGAGTCATTGCATGTGTGTTCTTTTCACATACCAAATATGGATCCACCAGTGCCATTGCATGTGTGCTCTTTTCACAATCCACCTATGGATCCACCAGGGTCATTGCATGTGTGTTATTTTTACTAACAACAACCAGAGTCATTGAAATGTGTGTTCTTTTCACATACCACCTATGAATCCACCAATGTCATTGCATGTGTGTTATTTTTAGTAACAACAACTAGAGTCATTAAAATGTGTCTTCTTTTCACATACCACCTATGCATCCACCAGTGTCATTGCATGTGTGTTCTTTTTAGTAACAACAACCAGAGTCATTCAAATGTATGTTCTCTTCACATACCATATATGGATCCACCACTGTCATTGAAATGTGTGTTCTCTTCAGAGAGACCACACATGGATCCACCAGTGTCATTGCATGTATGTTCTTTTCACTAACAACAACTGGAGTCATTGCATGTGTGTTCTTTTCACATACCAAATATGGATCCACCAGTGTCATTGCATGTGTGCTCTTTTCACAATACACCTATGGATCCACCAGGGTCATTGCATGTGTCTTTTTTTACTAACAACAACCAGAGTCATTGAAATGTGTGTTCTTTTCGCATACCACCTATGGATCCACCAGTGTCATTGCATGTGTGTTCTTTTTCGTAAAAACAACCAGAGTCATTGCATGTGTGTTCTTTTCACATACCACATATGGATCCACCAGTGTCATTGAAATGTGTGTTCTCTTCAGAGACCACAAATGGATCCACCAGTGTCATTGCATGTATGTTCTTTTCACTAACAACAACTGGAGTCATTGCATGTGTGTTCTTTTCACATACCACATATGGATCCACCATTGTCATTGCATGTGTGATCTTTTCACAATCCACCTATGGATCCATCAGTGTCATTGCATGTGTGTTATTTTTAGTAACAACAGCCAGAGTTATTGAAATGTGTGTTCTTTTCACATACCACCTATGGATCTACTAGTGTCATTGCATGTGTGTTCTTTTTAGTAACAACAACCAGAGTCATTGCATGTGTGTTCTTTTTAGTAACAACAACCAGAGTCATTGCATGTGTGTTCTTTTCACATACCACATATGGATCCACCAGTATCATTGAAATGTGTGTTCTCTTCGGAGACCACACATGGATCCACCAGTGTCATTGCATGTGTGTTCTTTTCACTAACAACAGCCAGAGTCATTGCATGTGTGTTCTTTTCGCATACCACATATGGATCCACCAGTGTCATTGCATGTGTGCTCTTTTCACAATCTACATATGGATCCACCAGTGTCATTGCATGTGTGTTCTTTTTACTAACAACAACCAGAGTCATTGAAATGTGTGTTCTTTTCACATACCACCTATGAATCCACCAGTGTCATTGCATGTGTGTTCTTTTTAGTAACAACAACCAGAGTTATTGAAATGTGTTTTTTTTTCACATACAACCTATGGATCCACCAATGTCATTGCATGTGTGTTCTTTTTAGTAACAACAACCAGAGTCATTACATGTGTGTTCTTTTCACATACCACATATGGATCCACCAGTGTACATGAAATGTGTGTTCTCTTCAGAGACCACACAGGGATCCACCAATGTCATTGCATGTATGTTCTTTTCACTAACAACAACTGGAGTCATTGCATGTGTGTTCTTTTCACATACCACATATGGATCCACCAGTGTCATTGCATGTGTGCTCTTTTCACATACCACCTATGCATCCACCAGTGTCATTGCATGTGTGTTCTTTTTAGTAACAACAACCAGAGTCATTGCATGTGTGTTCTTTTCACATACCATATATGGATCCACCACTGTCATTGAAATATGTGTTCTCTTCAGAGACCACACATGGATCCACCAGTGTCATTGCATGTATGTTCTTTTCACATACCACATATGGATCCACCAGTGTCATTGCATGTGTGCTCTTTTCACAATCCACCTATGGATCCACCAGTGTCATTGCATGTGTGTTCTTTTTAGTAACAACAAACTGAGTCATTGACATGTGTGTTCTTTTCACATACCACCTATGGTTCCATCAGTGTCATTGCACGTGTGTTCTTTGTAGTAACAACAACCAGAGTCATTGCATGTGTGTTCTTTTCACATACCACATATGGATCCACCAGTGTCATTCAAATGTATGTTCTCTTCAGAGACCACACATGGATCCAACAGTGTCATTGCATGTATGTTCTTTTCACTAACAACAACTGGAGTCATGGCATGTGTGTTCTTTTCACATACCAAATATGGATCCACCAGTGTCATTGCATGTGTGCTCTTTTCACAATCCACCTATGGATCCACCAGGGTCATTGCATGTGTCTTTTTTTTACTAACAACCAGAGTCATTGAAATGTGTGTTCTTTTCACATACCACCTATGGATCCACCAGTGTCATTGCATGTGTGTTCTTTTTCGTAAAAACAACCAGAGTCATTGCATGTGTGTTCTTTTCACATACCACATATGGATCCACCAGTGTCATTGAAATGTGTGTTCTCTTCAGAGACCACAAATGGATCCACCAGTGTCATTGCATGTATGTTCTTTTCACTAACAACAACTGGAGTCATTGCATGTGTGTTCTTTTCACATACCACATATGGATCCACTAGTGTCATTGCATGTGTGATCTTTTCACAATCCACATATGGATCCATCAGTGTCATTGCATATGTGTTATTTTTAGTAACAACAACCAGAGTTATTGAAATGTGTGTTCTTTTGACATACCACCTATGGATCTACTAGTGTCATTGCATGTGTGTTCTTTTTAGTAACAACAATAAGAGTCATTGCATGTGTGTTCTTTTCACATACCACATATGGATCCACCAGTGTCATTGAAATGTGTGTTCTCTTCAGAGACCACACATGGATCCACCAGTGTCATTGCATGTGTGTTCTTTTCACTAACAACAACCAGAGTCATTGCATGTGTGTTCTTTTCACATACCACATATGGATCCACCAGTGTCATTGCATGTGTGCTCTTTTCAAAATCCACATATGGATCCACCAGTGTTATTGCATGTGTGTTCTTTTTAGTAACAACAACCAGAGTCATTCAAATGTATGTTCTCTTCAGAGACCACACATGGATCCAACAGTGTCATTGCATGTATGTTCTTTTCACTAACAACAACTGGAGTCATGGCATGTGTGTTCTTTTCACATACCAAATATGGATCCACCAGTGGCATTGCATGTGTGCTCTTTTCACAATCCACCTATGGATCCACCAGGGTCATTGCATGTGTTCTTTTCACTAACAACAACTGGAGTCATTGCATGTGTGATCTTTTCACAATCCACCTATGGATCCATCAGTGTCATTGCATATGTGTTATTTTTAGTAACAACAACCAGAGTTATTGAAATGTGTGTTCTTTTGACATACCACCTATGGATCTACTAGTGTCATTGCATGTGTGTTCTTTTTAGTAACAACAATAAGAGTCATTGCATGTGTGTTCTTTTCACATACCACATATGGATCCACCAGTGTCATTGAAATGTGTGTTCTCTTCAGAGACCACACATGGATCCACCAGTGTCATTGCATGTGTGTTCTTTTCACTAACAACAACCAGAGTCATTGCATGTGTGTTCTTTTCACATACCACATATGGATCCACCAGTGTCATTGCATGTGTGTTCTTTTTAGTAACAACAACCAGAGTCATTGAAATGTGTGTACTTTTCACTTACCACCTATGGATCCACCAGTGTCATTACATGTCTGTTCTTTTTAGTAACAACAACCAGAGTCATTGAAATGTGTGTTCTTTTCACATACAACCTATGGATCCACCAGTGTCATTGCATGTGTGTTCTTTTTAGTAACAACAACCAGAGTCATTGCATGTGTGTTCTTTTCACATACCACATATGGATCCACCAGTGTAAATTAAATGTGTGTTATCTTCAGAGACCACACACGGATCCACCAGTCTCATTGCATCTATGTTCTTTTCACTAACAACAACTAGAGTCATTACATGTGTGTTCTTTTCACATACCACATATGGAACCACCAGTGTCATTGCATGTGTGCTCTTTTCACAATCCACCTATGGATCCACAAGTGTCATTACATGTGTGTTCTTTTTACTAACAACAACTAGGGTCATTGAAATGTGTGTTCTTTTCACATACCACCTTTGGATCCACCAGTGTCATTGCATGTGTGTTCTTTTTAGTAACAACAACCAGAGTCATTGCATGTGTGTTCTTTTTAGTAACAACAACCAGAGTCATTGCATGTGTGTTCTTTTCACATACCATATATGGATCCACCAGTATCATTGAAATGTGTGTTCTCTTCGGAGACCACACATGGATCCACCAGTGTCATTGCATGTGTGTTCTTTTCACTAACAATAACCAGTCATTGCATGTGTGTTCTTTTCGCATACCACATATGGATCCACCAGTGTCATTGCATGTGTGTTCTGTTTACTAACAACAACCAGAGTCATTGAAATGTGTGTTCTTTTCACATACCACCTATGAATCCACCAATGTCATTGCATCTGTGTTATTTTTAGTAACAACAACTAGAGTCATTAAAATGTGTCTTCTTTTCACATACCACCTATGCATCCACCAGTGTCATTGCATGTGTGTTCTTTTTAGTAACAACCAGAGTCATTGCATGTGTGTTCTTTTCACATACCATATATGGATCCACCACTGTCATTGAAATGTGTGTTATCTTCAGAGACCACACATGGATCCACCAGTGTCATTGCATGTATCTTCTTTTCACTAACAACAAATTGAGTCATTGCATGTGTGTTCTTTTCACATACCACATATGGATCCACAAGTGTCATTGCATGTGTGCTCTTTTCACAATCCACCTATGGATCCACCAGTGTCATTGCATGTGTGTTCTTTTTAGTAACAACAAACAGAGTCATTGGCATGTGTGTTCTTTTCACATACCACCTATGGTTCCACCAGTGTCATTGCACGTGTGTTCTTTTTAGTAACAATAACTAGAGTCATTGCATGTGTGTTCTTTTCACATACCACATATGGATCCACCAGTGTCATTCAAATGTGTGTTCTCTTCCGAGACCACACATGGATCCACCAGTGTCATTGCATGTATGTTCTTTTTAGTAACAACAACTGGAGTCATTGCATGTGTGTTCTTTTCACATACCAAATATGGATCCACCAGTGTCATTGCATGTGTGCTCTTTTCACAATCCACCTATGGATCCACCAGGGTCATTGCATGTGTCTTTTTTTACCAACAACAACCAGAGTCATTGAAATGTGTGTTCTTTTTGCATACCACCTATGGATCCACCAGTGTCATTGCATGTGTGTTCTTTTTCGTAAAAACAACCAGAGTCATTGCATGTGTGTTCTTTTCACATACCACATATGGATCCACCAGTGTCATTGAAATCTGTGTTCTCTTCAGAGACCACAAATGGATCCACCAGTGTCATTGCATGTATGTTCTTTTCACTAACAACAACTGGAGTCATTGCATGTGTGTTCTTTTGACAATCCACATATGGATCCACCAGTGTCATTGCACGTATGATCTTTTCACAATCCACCTATGGATCCATCAGTGTCATTGCATGTTTGTTATTTTTAGTAACAACAACCAGAGTCATTGAAATGTGTGTTCTTTTCACATACCACCTATGGATCTACTAGTGTCATTGCATGTGTGTTCTTTTTAGTAACAACAACCAGAGTCATTGCATGTGTGTTCTTTTCACATACCACATATGGATCCACCAGTGTCATTGAAATGTGTGTTCTCTTTAGAGACCACACATGGATCCACTAGTGTCATTGCATGTGTGTTCTTTTCACTAATAACAACCAGAGTCATTGCATGTGTGTTCTTTTCACATACCACATAAGGATCCACCAGTGTCATTGCATGTGTGCTCTTTTCACAATCCACATATGGATCCAGCAGTGTCATTGCATGTGTGTTCTTTTTAGTAACAACAACCAGAGTCATTGAAATGTGTGTTCTTTTCACATACCACCTATGGATCCACCAGTGTCATTACATGCGTGTTCTTTTTAGTAACAACAACCAGAGTCATTAAAATGTGTGTTTTTTTCACATACAACCTATGGATCCACCAGTGCCATTGCATGTGTGTTCTTTTTAGTAACAACAACTAGAGTCATTACATGTGTGTTCTTTTCACATACCACATATGGATCCACCAGTGTACATGAAATGTGTGTTCTCTTCAGAGACCACACAGGGATCCACCAATGTCATTGCATGTATGTTCTTTTCACTAACAACAACTGGAGTCATTGCATGTGTGTTCTTTTCACATACCACATATGGATCCACCAGTGTCATTGCATGTGTGCTCTTTTCACAATCCACCTATGGATCCACCAGTGTCATTGCATGTGTGTTCTTTTTAGTAACAACAACCAGAGTCATTACATGTGTGTTCTTTTCACTTACCACATATGGATCCACCAGTGTATAAGAAATGTGTGTTCTCTTCAGAGACCACACGGGGATCCACCAATGTCATTGCATGTATATTCTTTTCGCACACCACATATGGATCCACCAGTGCCATTGCATGTGTGCTCTTTTCACAATCCACATATGGATCCACCAGTGTCATTGCATGTGTGTTCTTTTTACTAACAACAACCAGAGTCATTGAAATGTGTATTCTTTTCACATACCACCTACGAATCCACCAGTGTCATTGCATGTGTGTTCTTTTTAGTAACAACAACTAGAGTCATTGAAATGTGTGTTCTTTTCACATACCACCTATGGATCCACTAGTGTCATTACATGTGTGTTCTTTTTAGTAACAACAACTAGAGTCATTGCATGTGTGTTCTTTTCACATACCACATATGGATCCACCATTGTAATTGAAATGTATGTTCTCTTTAGAGACCACACATGGATCCACCAGTGTCATTGCATGTATGTTCTTTTCACTAACAACAAGTGGAGTCATTGCATGTGTGTTATTTTCACATACCACATATGGATTGACCAGTGTCATTGCATGTATGCTCTTTTTCACAATCCACCTATGGATCCACCAGTGTCATTGCATGTGTGTTCTTTTTAGTAACAACAAACAGAGTCATTGACATGTGTGCTCTTTTCACAATCCACATATGGATCCACTAGTGTCATTGCATGTGTGTTCTTTTTAGTAACAACAACCAGAGTCATTGAAATGTGTGTTCTTTTCACATACCACCTATGGATCCACCAGTGTCATTACATGCGTGTTCTTTTTAGTAACAACAACCAGAGTCATTAAAATGTGTGTTTTTTTCACATACAACCTATGGATCCACCAGGGCCATTGCATGTGTGTTCTTTTTAGTAACAACAACTAGAGTCATTACATGTGTGTTCTTTTCACATACCACATATGGATCCACCAGTGTACATGAAATGTGTGTTCTCTTCAGAGACCACACAGGGATCCACCAATGTCATTGCATGTATGTTCTTTTCACTAACAACAACTGGAGTCATTGCATGTGTGTTCTTTTCACATACCACATATGGATCCACCAGTGTCATTGCATGTGTGCTCTTTTCACAATCCACCTATGGATCCACCAGTGTCATTGCATGTGTGTTCTTTTTAGTAACAACAACCAGAGTCATTACATGTGTGTTCTTTTCACTTACCACATATGGATCCACCAGTGTATAAGAAATGTGTGTTCTCTTCAGAGACCACACGGGGATCCACCAATGTCATTGCATGTATATTCTTTTCGCACACCACATATGGATCCACCAGTGCCATTGCATGTGTGCTCTTTTCACAATCCACATATGGATCCACCAGTGTCATTGCATGTGTGTTCTTTTTACTAACAACAACCAGAGTCATTGAAATGTGTATTCTTTTCACATACCACCTATGAATCCACCAGTGTCATTGCATGTGTGTTCTTTTTAGTAACAACAACTAGAGTCATTGAAATGTGTGTTCTTTTCACATACCACCTATGGATCCACTAGTGTCATTACATGTGTGTTCTTTTTAGTAACAACAACTAGAGTCATTGCATGTGTGTTCTTTTCACATACCACATATGGATCCACCATTGTAATTGAAATGTATGTTCTCTTTAGAGACCACACATGGATCCACCAGTGTCATTGCATGTATGTTCTTTTCACTAACAACAAGTGGAGTCATTGCATGTGTGTTCTTTTCACATACCACATATGGATTGACTAGTGTCATTGCATGTATGCTCTTTTTCACAATCCACCTATGGATCCACTAGTGTCATTGCATGTGTGTTCTTTTTACTAACAGCAACCAAAGTAATTGAAATGTGTGTTCTTTTCATATACCACCTATGGATCCACCAGTGTCATTGCATGTGTATTCTTTTTAGTAACGACAACCAGAGTCATTGCATGTGTGTTCTTTTCACATACCACATATGGATCCACAAGTGTCATTGCATGTGTCCTCTTTTCACAATCCACTTATGGATCCACCAGTTTCATTGCATGTGTGTTCTTTTTAGTAACAACAACTGAGTCATTTCATGACTATTCTTTTCACATACCATATATGGATCCACTATTGTCATTGAAATGTGTGTTCTCTTTAGAGTCCACACCTGGATCCACCAGTGTCATTGCATGTGTGTTCTTTTCACATACCACATATGGATCCACCAGTGTCATTCCATGTGTGCTCTTTTCACAATCCACCTATGGATCCACCAGTGTTAGTGCATGTGTGTTATTTTTAGTAACAACAACCAGAGTCATTGAAATGTGTGTTCTTTTTACATACCACATATGGATCCACCAGTGTCATTGCATGTGTGCTCTTTTCACAATCCACATATGGATCCACCAGTGTCATTGCATGTGTGTTCTTTTTACTAACAACAACCAGAGTCATTGAAATGTGTGTTCTTTTCACATACCACCTATGAAACCACCAGTGTCATTGCATGTGTGTTCTTTTTAGTAACAACAACTAGAGTCATTGAAATGTGTGTTCTTTTCACATAGCACCTCTGGATCCACCAGTGTCATTGCATGTGTGTTCTATTTAGTAACAACAACTAGAGTCATTGCATGTGTGTTCTTTTCACATACCACATATGGATCCACTAGTGTCATTGCATGTGTGCTCTTTTCACAATCCACCTATGGATCCACCAGTATCATTGCATGTGTATTATTTTTAGTAACAACAACCATAGTTATTGCATGTGTGTTCTTTTCACATACCACATATGGATCCACCAGTGTCATTGACATGTGTGTTCTCTTTAGAGACCACACATGGATCCACTAGTGTCATTGCATGCATGTTCTTTTCACTAACAACAACTCGAGTCATTGCATGTGTGTTCTTTTCACATACCACATATGGATCCACAAGTGTCATTGCATGTGTGTTCTTTTTAATAACAACAACCAGAGTCATTGCATGTGTGTTCTTTTCACATACCACATATGGATCCACCGGTGTCATTGAAATGTGTGTTCTCTTCAGAGACCACACATGGATCCACCAGTGTCATTGCATGTATGTTCTTTTCACTAACAACAACTGGATTCATTGCATGTGTGCTCTTTTCACATACCACATATGGATCCACCAGTGTCATTGCATGTGTCCTCTTTTCACAATCCACATATGGATCCACCAGTTTCATTGCATGTGTGTTCTTTTTAGTAACAACAACTGAGTCATTTCATGACTGTTCTTTTCACATACCACATATGGATCCACTATTGTCATTGAAATGTGTGTTCTCTTTAGAGTCCACACATGGATCCACCAGTGTCATTGCATGTGTGTTCTTTTCACATACCACATATGGATCCACTAGTGTCATTGAAAGGTGTGTTCTCTTCAGAGACCACACGTGGATCCACCTGTGTCATTGCATGTATGTTCTTTTCACTAACAACAACTAGAGTCATTGCATGTGTGTTCTATTCACATACCATATGGATCCACCAGTGTCATTGCATGTGTGCTCTTTTCACTATCCACCTATGGATCCACCAGTGTCATTGCATGTGTGTTCTTTTTACTAACAACAACCAGAGTCATTGAAATGTGTGTTCTTTTCACATACCACCTATGAATCCACCAGTGTCATTGCATGTGTGTTCTTTTTAGTAACAACAACTAGAGTCATTGAAATGTGTGTTCTTTTCACATACCACCTATGGATCCACCAGTGTCATTACATGTGTGTTCTTTTTAGTAACAAGTAGAGTCATTGCATGTGTGTTCTTTTCACATACCACATATGGATCCACCATTGTCATTGAAATGTATGTTCTCTTTAGAGACCACACATGGATCCACCAGTGTCATTGCGTGTATGTTCTTTTCACTAACAACAAGTGGAGTCATTGCATGTTTGTTCTTTTCACATACACATATGTATTGACCAGTGTCATTGCATGTATGCTCTTTTTCACAATCCACCTATGGATCCACCAGTGTCATTGCATGTGTGTTCTTTTTACTAACAGCAACCAAAGTAATTGAAATGTGTGTTCTTTTCATATACCACCTATGGATCCACCAGTGTCATTGCATGTGTGTTCTTTTTAGTAACAACAACTGAGTCATTTCATGACTGTTCTTTTCACATACCACATATGGATCCACTATTGTCATTGAAATGTGTGTTCTCTTTAGAGTCCACACATGGATCCACCAGTGTCATTGCATGTGTGTTCTTTTTACTAACAACAACCATAGTCATTGAAATGTGTGTTCTTTTCATATACCACCTATGGATCCACCAGTGTCATTGCATGTGTGTTATTTTTAGTAACAACAACCAGGGTCATTGCATGTGTGTTCTTTTCACATACCACATATGGATCCACTACTGTCATTGAAATGCGTGTTCTCTTATGAGTCCACACCTGGATCCACCAGTGTCATTGCAAGTGTGTTCTTTTCACATACCACATATGGATCCACCAGTGTCATTGCATGTGTGCTCTTTTCACAATCCACCTATAGATCCACCAGTGTTAGTGCATGTGTGTTATTTTTAGTAACAACAACCAGAGTCATTGAAATGTGTGTTCTTTTCACATACCACATATGGATCCACCAGTGTCATTGCATGTGTGCTCTTTTCACAATCCACATATGGATCCACCAGTGTCATTGCATGTGTCCTCTTTTCACAATCCACCTATGGATCCACTAGTTTCATTGCATGTCTGTTCTTTTTAGTAACAACAACTGAGTCATTTAATGACTATTCTTTTCACATACCACATATGGATCCACTATTGTCATTGGAATGTGTGTTCTCTTTAGAGTCCACACCTGGATCCACCAGTGTCATTGCATGTGTGTTCTTTTCACATACCACATATGGATCCACCAGTGTCATTGCATGTGTGTTCTTTTCACAATCCACCTATGGATCCACCAGTGTTAGTGCATGTGTGTTATTTTTAGTAACAACAACCAGAGTCATTGAAATGTGTGTTCTTTTCACATACCACATATGGATCCACCAGTTTCATTGCATGTGTGCTCTTTTCACAATCCACATATTGATCCACCAGTGTCATTGCATGTGTGTTCTTTTCACTAACAACAACCAGAGTCATTGAAATGTGTGTTCTTTTCACATACCACCTATGAAACCACCAGTGTCATTGCATGTGTGTTCTTTTTAGTAACAACAACTAGAGTCATTGAAATGTGTGTTCTTTTCACATACCACCTATGGATCCACCAGTGTCATTGCATGTGTGTTCTTTTTAGTAACAACTAGAGTCATTGCATGTGTTCTTTTCACATACCACATATGGATCCACCATTGGCATTGAAATGTGTGTTCTCTTTAGAGACCACACATGGATCCACTAGTGTCATTGCATGTATGTTCTTTTCACTACCAACAAGTGGAGTCATTGCATGTGTCTTCTTTTCACATACCACATATGGATTGACCAGTGTCATTGCATGTATGCTCTTTTTCACATCCACCTATGGATCCACCAGTGTCATTGCATGTGTGTTCTTTTTACTAACAGCAACCATAGTCATTGAAATGTGTGTTCTTTTCATATACCACCTATGGATCCACCAGTGTCATTGCCTATGTGTTCTTTTTAGTAACAACAACCAGAGTCATTGCATGTGTGTTCTTTTCACATACCACATATGGATCCACCAGTGTCATTGCATGTGACATCTTTTCACAATCCACCTATGGATCCATCCACCAGTTTCATTGCATGTGTGTTATCTTTAGTAACAACAACTGAGTCATTTCATGACTGTTCTTTTCACATACCACACATGGATCCACTATTGTCATTGAAATGTGTGTTCTCTTTAGAGTCCACACATGGATCTACCAGTGTCATTGCATGTGTGTTCTTTTTACTAACAACAACCATAGTCATTGAAATGTGTGTTCTTTTCATATACCACCTATGGATCCACCAGTTTCATTGCATGTGTGTTCTTTTTAGTAACAAAAACCAGAGTCATTGCATGTGTGTTCTTTTCACATACCACATATGCATCCACTATTGTCATTGAAATGTGTGTTCTCTTTAGAGTCCACACCTGGATCCACCAGTGTCATTGCATGTGTGTTCTTTTCACATACCACATATAGATCCACCAGTGTCATTGCATGCGGGCTCTTTTAACAATCCACCTATGGATCCACCAGTGTTAGTGCATGTGTGTTATTTTTAGTAACAACAACCAGAGTCATTGAAATGTGTGTTCTTTTCACATACCACATATGGATCCACCAGTGTCATTGCCTATGTGTTCTTTTTAGTAACAACAACCAGAGTCATTGCATGTGTGTTCTTTTCACATACCACATATGGATCCACCAGTGTCATTGCATGTGTCCTCTTTTCACAATCCACCTATGGATCCATCCACCAGTTTCATTGCATGTGTGTTCTTTTTAGTAACAACAACTGAGTCATTTCATGACTGTTCTTTTCACATACCACAGATGGATCCACTATTGTCATTGAAATGTGTGTTCTCTTTAGAGTCCACACATGGATCCACCAGTGTCATTGCATGTGTGTTCTTTTTACTAACAACAACCATAGTCATTGAAATGTGTGTTCTTTTGATATACCACCTATGGATCCACTAGTGTCATTGCATGTGTGTTCTTTTTAGTAACAACAACCAGGGTCATTGCATGTGTGTTCTTTTCACATACCACATATGGATCCACTATTTTCATTGAAATGTGTGTTCTCTTATGAGTCCACACCTGGATCCACCAGTGTCATTGCAAGTGTGTTCTTTTCACATACCACATATGGATCCACCAGTGTCATTGCATGTGTGCTCTTTTCACAATCCACCTATTGATACACCAGTGTTATTGCATGTGTGTTATTTTTAGTAACAACAACCAGAGTCATTGAAATGTGTGTTCTTTTCACATACCACATATGGATCCACCAGTGTCATTGCATGTGTGCTCTTTTCACAATCCACATATGGATCCACCAGTGTCATTGCATGTGTGTTCTTTTTACTAACAACAACCAGAGTCATTGAAATGTGTGTTCTTTTCACATACCACCTATGAAACCACCAGTGTCATTGCATGTGTGTTCTTTTTAGTAACAACAACTAGAGTCATTGAAATGTGTGTTCTTTTCACATACCACCTATGGATCCAGCAGTGTCATTGCATGTGTGTTCTTTTTAGTAACAACAACTAGAGTCATTGCATGTGTGTTCTTTTCACATACCACATATGGATCCACCATTGGCATTGAAATGTGTGTTCTCTTTAGAGACCACACATGGATCCACCAGTGTCATTGCATGTATGTTCTTTTCACTAACAACAAGTGGAGTCATTGCATGTGTGTTCTTTTCACATACCACATATGGATCCACCAGTGTCATTGCATGTATGCTCTTTTTCACATCCACCTATGGATCCACCAGTGTCATTGCATGTGTGTTCTTTTTACTAACAGCAACCATAGTCATTGAAATGTGTGTTCTTTTCATATACCACCTATGGATCCACCAGTGTCATTGCATGTGTGTTCTTTTTAGTAACAACCAGAGTCATTGCATGTGTGTTCTTTTCACATACCACATATGGATCCACCAGTGTCATTGCATGTGTCCTCTTTTCACAATCCACCTATGGATCCATCCACCAGTTTCATTGCATGTGTGTTCTTTTTAGTAACAACAACTGAGTCATTTCATGACTGTTCTTTTCACATACCATATATGGATCCACTATTGTCATTGAAATGTGTGTTCTCTTTAGAGTCCAAACATGGATCCACCAGTGTCATTGCATGTGTGTTCTTTTTACTAACAACAACCATAGTCATTGAAATGTGTGTTCTTTTCATATACCACCTATGGATCCACCAGTGTCATTGCATGTGTGTTCTTTTTAGTAACAACAACAGAGTCATTGCATGTGCGTTCTTTTCACATACCACATATGGATCCACTATTATCATTGAAATGTTCTCTTTGAGTCCACACATGGATCCACCAGTGTCATTGCATGTGTGTTCTTTTCACATACCACATATGGATCCACCAGTGTCATTGCATGTGTGCTCTTTTCACAATCCACCTATGGATCCACCAGTGTTAGTGCATGTGTGTTATTTTTAGTAACAACAACCAGAGTCATTGAATTGTGTGTTCTTTTCACATACCACATATGGATCCACCAGTGTCATTGCATGTGTGCTCTTTTCACAATCCACATATGGATCCACCAGTGTCATTGCATGTGTGTTCTTTTTACTAACAACAACCAGAGTCATTGAAATGTGTGTTCTTTTCACATACCACCTATGAAACCACCAGTGTCATTGCATGTGTGTTCTTTTTAGTAACAACAACTAGAGTCATTGAAATGTGTGTTCTTTTCACATACCACCTATGGATCCAGCAGTGTCATTGCATGTGTGTTCCTCTTAGTAACAACAACTAGAGTCATTGCATGTGTGTTATTTTGACATACCACATATGGATCCACCATTGTCATTGAAATGTGTGTTCTCTTTAGAGACCACACATGGATCCACCAGTGTCATTGCATGTATGTTCTTTTCACTAACATCAAGTGGAGTCATTGCATGTGTGTTCTTTTCACATAGCACATATGGATTGACCAGTGTCATTGCATGTATGCTCTTTTTCACATCCACCTATGGATCCACCAGTGTCATTGCATGTGTGTTCTTTTTAGTAACAACAACCAGAGTCATTGAAATGTGTGTTCTTCTCACATACCACCTATGGATCCACCAGTGTCATTGCATGTGTTCTTTTTAGTAACAACCAGAGTCATTGCATGTGTGTTCTTTTCACATACCACATATGGATCCACCAGTGTCATTGCATGTGTCCTCTTTTCACAATCCACCTATGGATCCATCCACCAGTTTCATTGCATGTGTATTCTTTTTAGTAACAACAACTGAGTCATTTCATGACTGTTCTTTTCACATACCATATATGGATCCACTATTGTCATTGAAATGTGTGTTCTCTTTAGAGTCCAAACATGGATCCACCAGTGTCATTGCATGTGTGTTCTTTTTACTAACAACAACCATAGTCATTGAAATGTGTGTTCTTTTCATATACCACCTATGGATCCACCAGTGTCATTGCATGTGTGTTCTTTTTAGTAACAACAACCAGGGTCATTGCATGTGTGTTCTTTTCACATACCACATATGGATCCACTATTGTCATTGAAATGCGTGTTCTCTTATGAGTCCACACCTGGATCCACCAGTGTCATTGCAAGTGTGTTCTTTTCACATACCACATATGGATCCACCAGTGTCATTGCATGTGTGCTCTTTTCACAATCCACCTATGGATCCACCAGTGTTAGTGCATGTGTGTTATTTTTAGTAACAACAACCAGAGTCATTGAATTGTGTGTTCTTTTCACATACCACATATGGATCCACCAGTGTCATTGCATGTGTGCTCTTTTCACAATCCACATATGGATCCACCAGTGTCATTGCATGTGTGTTCTTTTTACTAACAACAACCAGAGTCATTGAAATGTGTGTTCTTTTCACATACCACCTATGGATCCACCAGTGTCATTGCATGTGTGTTCTTTTTAGTAACAACAACTAGAGTCATTGAAATGTGTGTTCTTTTCACATACCACCTATGGATCCAGCAGTGTCATTGCATGTGTGTTCCTCTTAGTAACAACAACTAGAGTCATTGCATGTGTGTTATTTTGACATACCACATATGGATCCACCATTGTCATTGAAATGTGTGTTCTATTTAGAGACCACACATGGATCCACCAGTGTCATTGCATGTATGTTCTTTTCACTAACAACAACTGGAGTCATTGCATGTGTGTTCTTTTCACATACCACATATGGATCCACCAGTGTCATTGCATGTGTGCTCTTTTCACATCCACCTATGGATCCACCAGTGTCATTGCATGTGTGTTCTTTTTACTAACAACAACCATAGTCATTGAAATGTGTGTTCTTTTCATATACCACCTATGGATCCACCAGTGTCATTGCATGTGTGTTCTTTTTAGTAACAACAACCAGAGTCATTGCATGTGTGTTCTTTTCACATACCACATATGGATCCACCAGTGTCATTGCATGTGTCCTCTTTTCACAATCCACCTATGGATCCATCCACCAGTTTCATTGCATGTGTGTTCGTTTTAGTAACAACAACTGAGTCATTTCATGACTGTTCTTTTCACATACCACATATGGATCCACTATTGTCATTGAAATGTGTGTTCTCTTTAGATTCCACACATGGATCCACCAGTGTCATTGCATGTGTGTTCTTTTTACTAACAACAACCATAGTCATTGAAATGTGTGTTCTTTTCACATACCACCTATGGATCCACCAGTGTCATTGCATGTGTGTTCTTTTTAGTAACAACAACCAGGGTCATTGCATGTGTGTTCTTTTCACATACCACATATGGATCCACTATTGTCATTGAAATGTGTGTTCTCTTATGAGTCCACACCTGGATCCACCAGTGTCATTGCATGTGTGTTCTTTTCACATACCACATATGGATCCACCAGTGTCATTGCATGTGTGCTCTTTTCACAATCCACCTATGGATCCACCAGTGTCATTGCATGTGTGTTATTTTTAGTAACAACAACCAGAGTCATTGAAATGTGTGTTCTTTTCACATACCACATATGGATCCACCAGTGTCATTGCATGTGTGTTCTTTTTAGTAACAACAACCAGAGTCATTGCATGTGTGTTCTTTTCACATACCACATATGGATCCACCAGTGTCATTGCATGTGTCCTCTTTTCACAATCCACCTATGGATCCATCCACCAGTTTCATTGCATGTGTGTTCTTTTTACTAACAACAACCGGAGTCATTGCATGTGTGTTCTTTTCACATACCACATATGGATCCACTATTGTCATTGCAATGTGTGTTCTCTTTAGAGTCCACACATGGATCCACCAGTGTCATTGCATGTGTGTTCTTTTTACTAACAACAACCATAGTCATTGAAATGTGTGTTCTTTTGATATACCACCTATGGATCCACTAGTGTCATTGCATGTGTGTTCTTTTTAGTAACAACAACCAGGGTCATTGCATGTGTGTTCTTTTCACATACCACATATGGATCCACTATTTTCATTGAAATGTGTGTTCTCTTATGAGTCCACACCTGGATCCACCAGTGTCATTGCATGTGTGTTCTTTTCACATACCACATATGGATCCACCAGTGTCATTGCATGTGTGCTCTTTTCACAATCCACCTATGGATCCACCAGTGTCATTGCATGTGTGTTTTTTTAGTAACAACAACCAGAGTCATTGAAATGTGTGTTCTTTTCACATACCACATATGGATCCACCAGTGTCATTGCATGTGTGCTCTTTTCACAATCCACATATGGATCCACCAGTGTCATTGCATGTGTGTTCTTTTTACTAACAACAACCAGAGTCATTGAAATGTGTGTTCTTTTCACATACCACCTATGGATCCACCAGTGTCATTGCATGTGTGTTCTTTTAGTAACAACAACTAGAGTCATTGAAATGTGTGTTCTTTTCATACCACCTATGGATCCACCAGTGTCATTGCATGTGTGTTCTTTTTAGTAACAACAACTAGAGTCATTGCATGTGTGTTCTTTTCACATACCACATATGGATCCACCATTGTCATTGAAATGTGTGTTCTTTTAGAGACCACATGGATCCACCAGTGTCATTGCATGTATGTTCTTTTCACTAACAACAAGTGGAGTCATTGCATGTGTGTTCTTTTCACATACCACATATGGATCCACCAGTGTCATTGCATGTGTGCTCTTTTCACAATCCACCTATGGATCCACCAGTGTCATTGCATGTGTGTTCTTTTTACTAACAGCAACCATAGTCATTGAAATGTGTGTTCTTTTCATATACCACCTATGGATCCACCAGTGTCATTGCATGTGTGTTCTTTTTAGTAACAACCAGAGTCATTGCATGTGTGTTCTTTTCACATACCACATATGGATCCACCAGTGTCATTGCATGTGTCCTCTTTTCACAATCCACCTATGGATCCATCCACCAGTTTCATTGCATGTGTATTCTTTTTAGTAACAACAACTGAGTCATTTCATGACTGTTCTTTTCACATACCATATATGGATCCACTATTGTCATTGAAATGTGTGTTCTCTTTAGAGTCCAAACATGGATCCACCAGTGTCATTGCATGTGTGTTCTTTTTACTAACAACAACCATAGTCATTGAAATGTGTGTTCTTTTCATATACCACCTATGGATCCACCAGTGTCATTGCATGTGTGTTCTTTTTAGTAACAACAACCAGGGTCATTGCATGTGTGTTCTTTTCACATACCACATATGGATCCACTATTGTCATTGAAATGCGTGTTCTCCTATGAGTCCACACCTGGATCCACCAGTGTCATTGCAAGTGTGTTCTTTTCACATACCACATATGGATCCACCAGTGTCATTGCATGTGTGCTCTTTTCACAATCCACCTATGGATCCACCAGTGTTAGCATGTGTGTTCTTTTTAGTAACAACAACCAGAGTCATTGAATGTGTGTTCTTTTCACATACCACATATGGATCCACCAGTGTCATTGCATGTGTGCTCTTTTCACAATCCACATATGGATCCACCAGTGTCATTGCATGTGTGTTCTTTTTACTAACAACAACCAGAGTCATTGAAATGTGTGTTCTTTTCACATACCACCTATGGATCCACCAGTGTCATTGCATGTGTGTTCTTTTTAGTAACAACAACTAGAGTCATTGAAATGTGTGTTCTTTTCACATACCACCTATGGATCCACCAGTGTCATTGCATGTGTGTTCTTTTTAGTAACAACAACTAGAGTCATTGCATGTGTGTTCTTTTGACATACCACATATGGATCCACCATTGTCATTGAAATGTGTGTTCTCTTTAGAGACCACACATGGATCCACCAGTGTCATTGCATGTATGTTCTTTTCACTAACAACAACTAGAGTCATTGCATGTGTGTTCTTTTCACATACCACATATGGATCCACCAGTGTCATTGCATGTGTGCTCTTTTCACAATCCACCTATGGATCCACCAGTGTCATTGCATGTGTGTTCTTTTTAGTAACAACAACCATAGTCATTGAAATGTGTGTTCTTTTCACATACCACCTATGGATCCACCAGTGTCATTGCATGTGTGTTCTTTTTACTAACAACCAGAGTCATTGCATGTGTGTTCTTTTAACATACCACATATGGATCCACCGGTGTCATTGAATGTGTCCTCTTTTCACAATCCACCTATGGATCCATCCACCAGTTTCATTGCATGTGTGTTCGTTTTAGTAACAACAACTGAGTCATTGCATGTGTGTTCTTTTCACATACCACATATGGATCCACCAGTGTCATTGAAATGTGTATTCTTTTCACAATCCAAACATGGATCCACCAGTGTCATTGCATGTGTGTTCTTTTTAGTAACAACAACCAGAGTCATTGAAATGTGTGTTCTTTTCACATACCACCTATGGATCCACCAGTGTCATTGCATGTGTGTTCTTTTTAGTAACAACAACCAGAGTCATTGCATGTGTGTTCTTTTCACATACCACATATGGATCCACTAGTGTCATTGAAATGTGTGTTCTTATGAGTCCACACATGGATCCACCAGTGTCATTGCATGTGTGTTCTTTTCACATACCACATATGGATCCACCAGTGTCATTGCATGTGTGCTCTTTTCACAATCCACCTATGGATCCACCAGTGTCATTGCATGTGTGTTCTTTTTAGTAACAACAACCAGAGTCATTGCATGTGTGTTCTTTTCACATACCACATATGGATCCACCAGTGTCATTGCATGTGTGCTCTTTTCACAATCCACATATGGATCCACCAGTGTCATTGCATGTGTGTTCTTTTTACTAACAACAACCAGAGTCATTGAAATGTGTGTTCTTTTCACATACCACCTATGGATCCACCAGTGTCATTGCATGTGTGTTCTTTTTAGTAACAACAACTAGAGTCATTGAAATGTGTGTTCTTTTCACATACCACCTATGGATCCACCAGTGTCATTGCATGTGTGTTCTTTTTAGTAACAACAACTAGAGTCATTGCATGTGTGTTCTTTTCACATACCACATATGGATCCACCATTGTCATTGAAATGTGTGTTCTCTTTAGAGACCACACATGGATCCACCAGTGTCATTGCATGTATGTTCTTTTCACTAACAACAAGTGGAGTCATTGCATGTGTGTTCTTTTCACATACCACATATGGATCCTACAGTGTCATTGCATGTGTGCTCTTTTCACAATCCACCTATGGATCCACCAGTGTCATTGCATGTGTGTTCTTTTTACTAACAACCAGAGTCATTGAAATGTGTGTTCTTTTCACATACCACCTATGGATCCACCAGTGTCATTGCATGTGTGTTCTTTTTAGTAACAACCAGAGTCATTGCATGTGTGTTCTTTTCACATACCACATATGGATCCACCAGTGTCATTGCATGTGTCCTCTTTTCACAATCCACCTATGGATCCATCCACCAGTTTCATTGCATGTGTGTTCTTTTTAGTAACAACAACTGAGTCATTTCATGACTGTTCTTTTCACATACCACATATGGATCCACTATTGTCATTGAAATGTGTGTTCTCTTTAGAGTCCAAACATGGATCCACCAGTGTCATTGCATGTGTGTTCTTTTTAGAAACAACAACCAGATTCATTGAAATGTGTGTCCTTTTCACATACCACCTATGGATCCACCAGTGTCATTGCATGTGTGTTCTTTTTAGTAACAACACCCAGAGTCATTGAAATGTGTGTTCTTTTCACATACCACATATGGATCCACGATTCACATTGAAATGTGTGTTCTCGTATGAGTCCACACATGGATCCACCAGTGTCATTGCATGTGTGTTCTTTTCACATACCACATATGGATCCACCAGTGTCATTGCATGTGTGCTCTTTTCACAATCCACCTATGGATCCACCAGTGTCATTGCATGTGTGTTCTTTTTAGTAACAACAACCAGAGTCATTGAAATGTGTGTTCTTTTCACATACCACCTATGGATCCACCAGTGTCATTGCATGTGTGCTCTTTTCACAATCCACCTATGGATCCACCAGTGCCATTGCATGTGTGTTCTTTTACTAACAACCAGTGTCATTGCATGTGTGCTCTTTTCACAATCCACCTATGGATCCACTAGTGTCATTGCATGTGTGTTCTTTTTAGTAACAACAACGAGAGTCATTGAAATGTGTGTTCTTTTCACATACCACCTATGGATCCACCGGTGTCATTGCATGTGTGTTCTTTTTAGTAACAACAAAAAGAGTCATTGCATGTGTGTTCTTTTCACATACCACATATGGATCCACCATTGTCATTGAAATGTGTGTTCTCTTTAGAGACCACACATGGATCCACCAGTGTCATTGCATGTGTGTTCTTTTCACTAACAACAACCAGAGTCATTGCATGTGTTTTTTTTCACATACCACATATGGATCCACCAGTGTCATTGCATGTGTGCTCTTTTCACAATCCACCTATGGATCCACCAGTGTCATTGCATGTGTGTTCTTTTTACTAACAACAACAATAGTCATTGAAATGTGTGTTCTTTTCATATACCACCTATGGATCCACCAGTGTCATTGCATGTGTGTTCTTTTTAGTAACAACAACCAGTCATTGCATGTGTTCTTTTTCGCATACCACATATGGATCCACCAGTGTCATTGCATGTGTCCTCTTTTCACAATCCACCTATGGATCCACCACAGTGTCATTGCATGTGTGTTCTTTTACTAACTACAACTGGAGTCATTGCATGTGTGTTCTTTTCACATACCACATATGGATCCACCATTGTCATTTAATGTGTGTTCTCTTCACAATCCACACATGGATCCACCAGTGTCATTGCATGTGTGTTCTTTTTACTAACAACAACCATAGTCATTGAAATGTGTGTTCTTTTCATATACCACCTATGGATCCACCAGTGTCATTGCATGTGTGTTCTTTTTAATAACAACAACCAGAGTCATTGCATGTGTGTTCTTTTCACATACCACATATGGATCCACCATTGTCATTGAAAAGTGTGTTCTCTTTAGAGTCCACACATGGATCCACCAGTGTTATTGCATGTGTGTTATTTTCACATACCACATATGGATCCACCAGTGTCATTGCATGTGTGCTCTTTTCACAATCCACATATGGATCCACCAGTGTCATTGCATGTGTGTTCGTTTTACTAACAACAACCAGAGTCATTGAAATGTGTGTTCTTTTCACATACCACATATGGATCCACCAGTGTCATTGCATGTGTGCTCTTTTCACAATCCACATATGGATCCACCAGTGTCATTGCATGTGTGTTCTTTTTACTAACAACAACCAGAGTCATTGAAATGTGTGTTCTTTTCACATACCACCTATGAATCCACCAGTGTCATTGCATGTGTGTTCTTTTTAGTAACAACAACTAGAGTCATTGAAATGTGTGTTCTTTTCACATACCACCTATGGATCCACCAGTGTCATTGCATGTGTGTTCTTTTCACATACCACATATGGATCCACCATTGTCATTGAAATGTGTGTTATCTTTAGAGACCACACATGGATCCACCAGTGTCATTGCATGTATGTTCTTTTCACTAACAACAAGTGGAGTCATTGCATGTGTGTTCTTTTCACATACCACATATGGATCCACCAGTGTCATTGCATGTGTGCTCTTTTCACAATCCACCTATGGATCCACCAGTGTCATTGCATGTGTGTTCTTTTTAGTAACAACAACCATAGTCATTGAAATGTGTGTTCTTTTCACATACCACCTATGGATCCACCAGTGTCATTGCATGCGTGTTCTTTTTACTAACAACTAGAGTCATTGCATGTGTGTTCTTTTAACATACCACATATGGATCCACCAGTGTCATTGCATGTGTGTTCTTTTCACAATCCACCTATGGATCCATCCACCAGTGTCATTGCATGTGTGTTCTTTTAGTAACAACAACTGAGTCATTGCATGTGTGTTATTTTCGCATACCACATATGGATCCACCATTGTCATTGAAATGTGTTCTCTTTACAATCCACAGATGGATCCACCAGTGTCATTGCATGTGTGTTCTTTTTACTAACAACAACCATAGTCATTGAAATGTGTGTTCTTTTCACATACCACCTATGGATCCACCAGTGTCATTGCATGTGTGTTCTTTTTAGTAACAACAACCAGAGTCATTGCATGTGTGTTCTTTTCACATACCACATATGGATCCACCAGTGTCATTGAAATGTGTGTTCTCTTATGAGTCCACATGGATCCACCAGTGTCATTGCATGTGTGTTCTTTTCACATACCACATATGGATCCACCAGTGTCATTGCATGTGTGCTCTTTTCACAATCCACCTATGGATCCACCAGTGTCATTGCATGTGTGTTCTTTTTAGTAACAACAACCAGAGTCATTGAATGTGTGTTCTTTTCACATACCACATATGGATCCACCAGTGTCATTGCATGTGTGCTCTTTTCACAATCCACATATGGATCCACCAGTGTCATTGCATGTGTGTTCTTTTTACTAACAACAACCAGAGTCATTGAAATGTGTGTTCTTTTCACATACCACCTATGGATCCACCAGTGTCATTGCATGTGTGTTCTTTTTAGTAACAACAACTAGAGTCATTGAAATGTGTGTTCTTTTCACATACCACCTATGGATCCACCAGTGTCATTGCATGTGTGTTCTTTTTAGTAACAACAACCAGAGTCATTGCATGTGTGTTCTTTTCACATACCACATATGGATCCACCATTGTCATTGAAATGTGTGTTCTCTTTTGATATCACACATGGATCCACCAGTGTCATTGCATGTGTGTTCTTTTTACTAACAACTGGAGTCATTGCATGTGTGTTCTTTTCACATACCACATATGGATCCACCAGTGTCATTGCATGTGTCCTCTTTTCACATCCACCTATGGATCCTCAAGTGTCATTGCATGTGTGTTCTTTTTACTAACAACAACCGGAGTCATTGCATGTGTGTTCTTTTCACATACCACATATGGATCCACCAGTGTCATTGCATGTGTGTTCTTTTTAGTAACAACAACCAGAGTCATTGCATGTGTGTTCTTTTCACATACCACATATGGATCCACCAGTGTCATTGCATGTGTCCTCTTTTCACAATCCACCTATGGATCCACCAGTTTCATTGCATGTGTGTTCTTTTTAGTAACAACAACTAGAGTCATTGCATGTGTGTTCTTTTCACATACCACATATGGATCCACCATTGTCATTGAAATGTATGTTCTCTTTACAATCCACCTATGGATCCACTAGTGTCATTGCATGTGTGTTCTTTTTAGTAACAACAACCATAGTCATTGAAATGTGTGTTCTTTTCACATACCACCTATGGATCCACCAGTGTCATTGCATGTGTGTTCTTTTCACATACCACATATGGATCCACTAGTGTCATTGAAATGTGTGTTATCTTCTGAGACCACATATGGATCCACCAGAGTCATTGCATGTGTGTTCTTTTCACATACCACATATGGATCCACCAGTGTCATTGCATGTGTGTTCTTTTCACAATCCACCTATGGATCCACCAGTGTCATTGCATGTGTGTTCTTTTTACTAACAACAACCAGAGTCATTGAAATGTGTGTTCTTTTCACATACCACATATGGATCCACCAGTGTCATTGCATGTGTGCTCTTTTCACAATCCACATATGGATCCACCAGTGTCATTGCATGTGTGTTCTTTTTACTAACAACAACCAGAGTCATTGAAATGTGTGTTCTTTTCACATACCACCTATGGATCCACCAGTGTCATTGCATGTGTGTTCTTTTTAGTAACAACAACTAGAGTCATTGAAATGTGTGTTCTTTTCACATACCACCTATGGATCCACCAGTGTCATTGCATGTGTGTTCTTTTTAGTAACAACAACCAGAGTCATTGCATGTGTGTTCTTTTCACATACCACATATGGATTCACCAGTGTCATTGCATGTGTCCTCTTTTCACAATCCCCCTATGGATCCACCAGTGTCATTGCATGTGTGTTCTTTTCACTAACAAAAACTGGAGTCATTGCATGTGTGTTCTTTTCACATACCACATATGGATACAGATTTGTATTTTAATGTGTGCTCTTTTCACAATCCACCTATGGATCCACCAGTGTCATTGCATGTGTGTTCTTTTTTAGTAACAACAACCATAGTCATTGAAATGTGTGTTCTTTTCACATACCACCTATGGATCCACCAGTGTCATTGCATGTGTGTTCTTTTCACTAACAACAACCAGAGTCATTGCATGTGTGTTCTTTTCACATACCACATATGGATCCACCAGTGTCATTGCATGTGTCCTCTTTCACAATCCACCTATGGATCCATCCACCAGTTTCATGTGTGTTCTTTTTAGTAACAACAACTAGAGTCATTGCATGTGTGTTCTTTTCACATACCACATATGGATCCACTAGTGTCATTGAAATGTGTGTTCTCTTTACAATCCACAAATGGATCCACCAGTGTCATTGCATGTGTGTTCTTTTTACTAACAACAACCATAGTCATTGAAATGTGTGTTCTTTTCACATACCACCTATGGATCCACCAGTGTCATTGCATGTGTGTTCTTTTTAGTAACAACAACCAGAGTCATTGCATGTGTGTTCTTTTCACATACCACATATGGATCCACTATTGTCATTGAAATGTGTGTTCTCTTTAGAGTCCACACATGGATCCACCAGTGTCATTGCATGTGTGTTCTTTTCACATACCACATATGGATCCACCAGTGTCATTGCATGTGTGTTCTTTTCACAATCCACCTATGGATCCACCAGTGTCATTGCATGTGTGTTCTTTTTAGTAACAACAAGAGTCATTGAAATGTGTGTTCTTTTCACATACCACATATGGATCCACCAGTGTCATTGCATGTGTTCTCTTTTCACAATCCACCTATGGATCCACCAGTGTCATTGCATGTGTGTTCTTTTTACTAACAACAACCATAGTCATTGAAATGTGTGTTCTTTTCACATACCACCTATGGATCCACCAGTGTCATTGCATGTGTGTTCTTTTTAGTAACAACAACCAGAGTCATTGCATGTGTGTTCTTTTCACATACCACATATGGATCCACCAGTGTCATTGCATGTGTCCTCTTTTCACAATCCACCTATGGATCCATCCAAAGTGTCATTGCATGTGTGTTCTTTTACTAACAACAACTGGAGTCATTTCATTTGTTTTCTTTTCACATACCACATATGGATCCACTATCGTCATTGAAATGTGTGTTCTTTTACAATCCACATGGATCCACCAGTGTCATTGCATGTGTGTTCTTTTACTAACAACAACCATAGTCATTGAAATGTGTGTTCTTTCACATACCACCTATGGATCCACCAGTGTCATTGCATGTGTGTTCTTTTTAGTAACAACAACCAGAGTCATTGCATGTGTGTTCTTTTCACATACCACATATGGATCCACTATTGTCATTGAAATGTGTGTTCTCTTCGGAGTCCACACATGGATCCACCAGTGTCATTGCATGTGTGTTCTTTTCACTAACAACAACCAGAGTCATTGCATGTGTGTTCTTTTCACATACCACATATGGATCCACCAGTGTCATTGCATGTGTGCTCTTTTCACAATCCACATATGGATCCACCAGTGTCATTGCATGTGTGTTTTTTACTAACAACAACCAGAGTCATTGCATGTGTGTTATTTTCACATAACACATAAGGATCCGCCAGTGTCATTGCATGTGTGTTGTTTTCACAATCCACCTATAGATCCGCCAGTGTCATTGCATGTGTGTTCTTTTAAAAAAAACAACCAGAGTCATTAAAAAGAGTGTTCTTTTCACATACCACATATGGATCCAACAGTGTCATTGCATGTGTGTTCTTTTCACAATCCACATATGGATCCACCAGTGTCATTGCATGTGTGTTCTTTTACTAACAACAACCAGAGTCATTGAAATGTGTGTTCTTTTCACATACCACCTATGGATCCACCAGTGTCATTGCATGTGTGTTCTTTTTAGTAACAACAACTAGAGTCATTGAAATGTGTGTTCTTTTCACATACCACCTATGGATCCACCAGTGTCATTGCATGTGTGTTCTTTTTAGTAACAACAACCAGAGTCATTGCATGTGTGTTCTTTTCACATACCACATATGGATCCACCATTGTCATTGAAATGTGTGTTCTCTTTAGAGACCACACATGGATCCACCAGTGTCATTGCATGTATGTTCTTTTCACTAACAACAAGTGGAGTCATTGCATGTGTGTTCTTTTCACATACCACATATGGATCCACCAGTGTCATTGCATGTGTGCTCTTTTCACAATCCACCTATGGATCCACCAGTGTCATTGCATGTGTGTTCTTTTTACTAACAACAACCATAGTCATTGAAATGTGTGTTCTTTTCACATACCACCTATGGATCCACCAGTGTCATTGCATGTGTGTTCTTTTTAGTAACAACAACTAGAGTCATTGAAATGTGTGTTCTTTTCACATACCACCTATGGATCCACCAGTGTCATTGCATGTGTGTTCTTTTTTAGTAACAACAACCAGAGTCATTGCATGTGTGTTCTTTTCACATACCACATATGGATCCACCAGTGTCATTGCATGTGTCCTCTTTTCACAATCCACCTATGGATCCATCCACCAGTTTCATTGCATGTGTGTTCTTTTTAGTAACAACAATGAGTCATTTCATGTGTGTTCTTTTCACATACCACATATGGATCCACTTTTGTCATTGAAATGTGTGTTCTATTCACAATCCACACATGGATCCACCAGTGTCATTGCATGTGTGTTCTTTTTACTAACAACAACCATAGTCATTGAAATGTGTGTTCTTTTCACATACCACCTATGGATCCACCAGTGTCATTGCATGTGTGTTCTTTTTAGTAACAACAACCAGAGTCATTGAAATGTGTGTTCTTTTCACATACCACATATGGATCCACCAGTGTCATTGCATGTGTGTTCTTTTCACAATCCACCTATGGATCCACCAGTGTCATTGCATGTGTGTTCTTTTCACTAACAACAACGGCTGTCATTTAATTTGTGTTCTTTTCACATACCACATATGGATCCACTAGTGTCATTGAAATGTGTGTCTCTTTCAGAATCCACACATGGATCCACCAGTGTCATTGCATGTGTGTTCTTTTACTAACAACAACCATAGTCATTGAAATGTGTGTTCTTTTCACATACCACCTATGGATCCACCAGTGTCATTGCATGTGTGTTCTTTTTACTCACAACAACTGGCGTAATTGCTTGTGTGTTCTTTTCTCAGACCACATATGGATCCACAAGTGTCATTGAAATTTGTGTTCTTTTATGAGTCCACACATGGATCCACCAGTGTCATTGCATGTGTGTTCTTTTCACATACCACATATGGATCCACCAGTGTCATTGCATGTGTGATCCTTTCACAATCCACCTATGGATCCACCAGTGTCATTGCATGTGTGTTCTTTTTAGTAACAACAACCAGAGTCATTGAAATGTGTGTTCTTTTCACATACCACATATGGATCCACCAGTGTCATTGCATGTGTGCTCTTTTCACAATCCACCTATGGATCCACCAGTATCATTGCATGTCTGTTATTTTGACTAACAACAAGGGGAGTCATTGAAATGTGTGTTCTTTTCACATACCACCTATGGATCCACTAGTGTCATTGCATGTGTGTTCTTTTTAGTAACAACAACTAGAGTCATTGAAATGTGTGTTCTTTTCACATACCACCTATGGATCCACCAGTGTCATTGCATGTGTGTTCTTTTTAGTAACAACAACTAGAGTCATTGCATGTGTGTTCTTTTCACATACCACATATGGATCCACCAGTGTCATTGAAATGTGTGTTCTCTTTAGAGACCACACATGGATCCACCAGTGTCATTGCATGTATGTTCTTTTCACTAACAACAAGTGGAGTCATTGCATGTGTGTTCTTTTCACATACCACATATGGATCCACCAGTGTCATTGCATGTGTGCTCTTTTCACAATCCACCTATGGATCCACCAGTGTCATTGCATGTGTGTTCTTTTTACTAACAACAACCATAGTCATTGAAATGTGTGTTCTTTTCACATACCACCTATGGATCCACCAGTGTCATTGCATGTGTGTTCTTTTTAGTAACAACAACCAGAGTCATTGCATGTGTGTTCTTTTCACATACCACATATGGATCCACCAGTGTCATTGCATGTGTGCTCTTTTTACAATCCACCTATGGATCCATCCACCAGTGTCATTGCATGTGTGTTCTTTTAGTAACAACAACTGTAGTCATTTCATGTGTGTTCTTTTCACATACCACATATGGATCCACTATTGTCATTGAAATGTGTGTTCTCTTTAGAGTCCACACATGGATCCACCAGTGTCATTGCATGTGTGTTCTTTTTACTAACAACAACCATAGTCATTGAAATGTGTGTTCTTTTCACATACCACCTATGGATCCACCAGTGTCATTGCATGTGTGTTCTTTTTAGTAACAACAACGGTGGACATTGAATGTGTGTTCTTTTCACATACCACATATGGATCCACTATTGCCATTGAAATGCGTGTTCTCTTATGAGTCCACACCTGGATCCACCAGTGTCATTGCAAGTGTGTTCTTTTCACTAACAACAACCAGAGTCATTGCATGCGTGTTCTTTTCACATACCACATATGGATCCACCAGTGTCATTGCATGTGTGCTCTTTTCACAATCCACATATGGATCCACCAGTGTCATTGCATGTGTGTTCTTTTAATAACAACAACCAGACTCATTGAAATGTGTGTTCTTTTCACATACCACATATGGATCCACCAGTGTCATTGCATGTGTGTTCTTTTCACAATCCACATATGGATCCACCAGTGTCATTGCATGTGTGTTCTTTTTACTAACAACAACCAGAGTCATTGAAATGTGTGTTCTTTTCACATACCACCTATGGATCCACCAGTGTCATTGCATGTGTGTTCTTTTTAGTAACAACAACTAGAGTCATTGAAATGTGTGTTCTTTTCACATACCACCTATGGATCCACCAGTGTCATTGCATGTGTGTTCTTTTTAGTAACAACAACCAGAGTCATTGCATGTGTGTTCTTTTCACATACCACATATGGATCCACCATTGTCATTGAAATGTGTGTTCTTTTAGAGACCACACATGGATCCACCAGTGTCATTGCATGTATGTTCTTTTCACTAACAACAACTGGAGTCATTGCATGTGTGTTCTTTTCACATACCACATATGGATCCACCAGTGTCATTGCATGTGTGCTCTTTTCACAATCCACCTATGGATCCACCAGTGTCATTGCATGTGTGTTCTTTTTAGTAATAACAACCATAGTCATTGAAATGTGTGTTCTTTTCACATACCACCTATGGATCCACCAGTGTCATTGCATGTGTGTTCTTTTTAGTAACAACAACCAGAGTCATTGCATGTGTGTTCTTTTCACATACCACATATGGATCCACCAGTGTCATTGCATGTGTCCTCTTTTCACAATCCACCTATGGATCCACCAGTGTCATTGCATGTGTTCTTTTACTAACAACAACTGAGTCATCGCATGAGTGTTATTTTCACATACCACATATTTACCCACCATTGTCATTGAAATGTGTGTTCTGTTCACATACCACATATGGATCCACCAGTGTCATTGCATGTGTGTTCTTTTCACTAACAACAAGTGGAGTCATTGCATGTGTGTTCTTTTCACATACCACATATGGATTGACCAGTGTCATTGCATGTATGATCTTTTTCACATCCACCTATGGATCCACCAGTGTCATTGCATGTGTGTTCTTTTTAGTAACACCAACTGAGTCATTCCACTATTGTCATTGAAATGTGTGTTCTCTTTAGAGTCCACACATGGATCCACCAGTGTCATTGCATGTGTGTTCTTTTTACTAACAACAACCATAGTCATTGAAATGTGTGTTCTTTTCATATACCACCTATGGATCCACCAGTGTCATTGCATGTGTGTTCTTTTTAGTTACAACAACCAGGGTCATTGCATGTGTGTTCATTTCACATACCACATATGGATCCACTATTGTCATTGAAATGTGTGTTCTCTTATGAGTCCACACCTGGATCCACCAGTGTCATTGCAAGTGTGTTCTTTTCACATACCACATATGGATCCACCAGTGTCATTGCATGTGTGCTCTTTTCACAATCCACCTATGGATCCACCAGTGTCATTGCATGTGTGTTCTTTTTAGTAACAACAACCAGAGTCATTGAAATGTGTGTTCTTTTCACATACCACATATGGATCCACCAGTGTCATTGCATGTGTGCTCTTTTCACAATCCACATATGGATCCACCAGTGTCATTGCATGTGTGTTCTTTTCACTAACAACAACCAGAGTCATTGCATGTGTGTTCTTTTCACATACCACCTATGGATCCACCAGTGTCATTGCATGTGTGTTCTTTTTAGTAACAACAACTAGAGTCATTGAAATGTGTGTTCTTTTCACATACCACCTATGGATCCACCAGTGTCATTGCATGTGTGTTCTTTTTAGTAACAACAACCAGAGTCATTGCATGTGTGTTCTTTTCACATACCACATATGGATCCACCAGTGTCATTGCATGTGTCCTCTTTTCACAATCCACCTATGGATCCATCCACCAGTTTCATTGCATGTGTGTTCTTTTTAGTAACAACAACTGGAGTCATTGCATGTGTGTTCTTTTCACATACCACAAAGGGAGCCACCACAGTCAGTGAAATGTGTGTTCTCTTTACAATCCACACATGGATCCAGAAGTGTCATTGCATGTGTGTTCTTTTTACTAACAACAACCAGAGTCATTGAAATGTGTGTTCTTTTCACATACCACCTATGGATCCACCAGTGTCATTGCATGTGTGTTCTTTTTAGTAACAACAACCAGAGTCATTGCATGTGTGTTCTTTTCACATACCACATATGGATCCACTATTGTCATTGAAATGTGTGTTCTCTTTAGAGTCCACACCTGGATCCACCAGTGTCATTGCATGTGTGTTCTTTTCACATACCACATATGGATCCACCAGTGTCATTGCATGTGTGCTCTTTTCACAATCCACCTATGGATCCACCAGTGTCATTTCATGTGTGTTCTTTTTAGTAACAACAACCAGAGTCATTGCAATGAGTGTTCTTTTCACATACCACCTATGGATCCACCAGTGTCATTGCATGTGTGCTCTTTTCACAATCCACCTATGGATCCACCAGTGTCATTGCATGTGTGTTCTTTTTACTAACAACAACCAGAGTCATTGAAATGTGTGTTCTTTTCACATACCACCTATGGATCCACTAGTGTCATTGCATGTGTGTTCTTTTTAGTAACAACAACTAGAGTCATTGAAATGTGTGTTCTTTTCACATACCACCTATGGATCCACCAGTGTCATTGCATGTGTGTTCTTTTTAGTAACAACAACTAGAGTCATTGCATGTGTGTTCTTTTCACATACCACATATGGATCCACCAGTGTCATTGAAATGTGTGTTCTCTCTAGAGACCACACATGGATCCACCAGTGTCATTGCATGTATGTTCTTTTCACTAACAACAACTGGAGTCATTGCATGTGTTCTTTTCACATACCACATATGGATCCACCAGTGTCATTGCATGTGTGCTCTTTTCACAATCCACCTATGGATCCACCAGTGTCATTGCATGTGTGTTCTTTTTAGTAACAACAACCATAGTCATTGAAATGTGTGTTCTTTTCACATACCACCTATGGATCCACCAGTGTCATTGCATGTGTGTTCTTTTTAGTAACAACAACCTGAGTCATTGCATGTGTGTTCTTTTCACATACCACATATGGATCCACCAGTGTCATTGCATGTGTGTTCTTTTCACAATCCACCTATGGATCCACCAATGTCATGGAATGTGTGTTCTTTTTTACTAACAATAACTAGAGTCATTTCATAACTGTTCTTTTCACATACCACATATGGATCCACCAGTGTCATTTAGCATGTGTGTTCTCTTCATAATCCACACATGGATACACCAGAGTCATTGCATGTGTGTTCTTTTTAGTAACAACAACCATAGTCATTGAAATGTGTGTTCTTTTCACATACCACCTATGGGTCCACCAGTGTCATTGCATGTGTGTTCTTTTTTGTAACAACAACCAGAGTCATTGCATGTGTGTTCTTTTCACATACCACATATGGATCCACTATTGTCATTGAAATGCGTGTTCTCTTATGAGTCCACACCTGGATCCACCAGTGTCATTGCAAGTGTGTTCTTTTCACTAACAACAACCAGAGTCATTGCATGTGTGTTCTTTTCACATACCACATATGGATCCACCAGTGTCATTGCATGTGTGCTCTTTTCACAATCCACATATGGATCCACCAGTGTCATTGCATGTGTGTACTTTTTAGTAACAACAACCAGAGTCATTGAAATGTGTGTTCTTTTCACATACCACATATGGATCCACCAGTGTCATTGCATGTGTGTTCTTTTCACAATGCACATATGGATCCACCAGTGTCATTGCATGTGTGTTCTTTTTACTAACAACAACCAGAGTCATTGAAATGTGTGTTCTTTTCACATACCACCTATGGATCCACCAGTGTCATTGCATGTGTGTTATTTTTAGTAACAACAACTAGAGTCATTGAAATGTGTGTTCTTTTCACATACCACCTATGGATCCACCAGTGTCATTGCATGTGTGTTCTTTTTAGTAACAACAACCAGAGTCATTGCATGTGTGTTCTTTTCACATACCACATATGGATCCACCATTGTCATTGAAATGTGTGTTCTCTTTAGAGACCACACATGGATCCACCAGTGTCATTGCATGTATGTTCTTTTCACTAACAACAACTGGAGTCATTGCATGTGTGTTCTTTTCACATACCACATATGGATCCACCAGTGTCATTGCATGTGTGCTCTTTTCACAATCCACCTATGGATCCACCAGTGTCATTGCATGTGTGTTCTTTTTAGTAACAACAACCATAGTCATTGAAATGTGTGTTCTTTTCACATACCACCTATGGATCCACCAGTGTCATTGCATGTTTGTTCTTTTCAGTAACAACAACGTGAGTCATTGCATGTGTGTTCTTTTCACATACCACATATGGATCCACCAGTGTCATTGCATGTGTGTTCTTTTCACATACCACCTATGGATCCACCAGTGTCATTGCATGCGTGTTCTTTTTACTAACAACCAGAGTCATTGCATGTGTGTTCTTTTCACATACCACATATGGATCCACCATTGTCATTGAAATGTGTGTTCTCTTTAGAGACCACACATGGATCCACCAGTGTCATTGCATGTGTGTTCTTTTCACTAACAACAAGTGGAGTCATTGCATGTGTGTTCTTTGCACATACCAAATATGGATCCACCAGTGTAATTGCATGTGATCTTTTTCACATCCACCTATGGATCCACCAGTGTCATTGCATGTGTGTTCTTTTTAGTAACCACATATGGATCCACCAGTGTCATTGAAATGTGTGTACTTTTCACAGTCCACACATGGATCCACCAGTGTCATTGCATGTGTGTTCTTTTTAGTAACAACAACCATAGTCATTGAAATGTGTGTTCTTTTCACATACCACCTATGGATCCACCAGTGTCATTGCATGTGTGTTCTTTTTAGTAACAACAACCAGAGTCATTGCATGTGTGTTCTTTTCACATACCACATATGGATACACCCGTGTCCTTGAATTGTGTGTTCTGTTCTGAGTCCACACATGGATCCACCAGTGTCATTGCATGTGTGTTCTTTTCACATACCACATATGGATCCACCAATGTCATTGCATGTGTGGTCTTTCACAATCCACCTATGGATCCACCAGTGCATGTGTGTTCTTTTTAGTAACAACAACCAGAGTCATTGAAATGTGTGTTCTTTTCACATACCACATATGGATCCACCAGTGTCATTGCATGTGTGCTCTTTTCACAATCCACACATGGATCCACTCGTGTCATTGCATGTGTTCTTTTTACTAACAACAACCAGTCATTGCATGTGTGCTCTTTTCGCAATCCACCTATGGATCCACCAGTGTCATTACGTGTGTGTTCTTTTTACTAACAACAACTGGAGGCATTGCATGTGTGTTCTTTTCACATACCACATATGGATCCACCAGTGTCATTGCATGTCTGCTTTTTTAGTAACAACAACCAGAGTCATTGCATGTGTGTTCTTTTCACATACCACATATGGATCCACCAGTGTCATTGCATGTGTGCTCTTTCTACAATCCACCTATGGATCCACCAGTGTCATTGCATGTGTGTTCTTTTTACTAACAACAACTAGAGTCATTTAATGACTGTTCTTTTCACATACCACATATGGATCCACCAGTGTCATTGAAATGTGTGTTCTTTTAGAATCCACACATGGATCCACCAGTGTCATTGCATGTGTGTTCTTTTTACTAACAACAACCATATTCATTGAAATGTGTGTTCTTTTCACATACCACCTATGGATCCACCAGTGTCATTGCATGTGTGTTCTTTTTAGTAACAACAACCAGAGTCATTGCATGTGTGTTCTTTTCACATACCACATATGGATCCACTATTGTCATTGAAATGTGTTATCTTTAGAGTCCACACATGGATCCACCAGTGTCATTGCATGTGTGTTCTTTTCACATACCACACATGGATCCACCAGTGTCATTGCATGTGTGCTCTTTTCACAATCCACCTATGGATCCACCAGTGTCATTGCATGTGTGTTCTTTTTAGTAACAACAACTGGAGTCATTGCATGTGTGTTCTTTTCACATACCACATATGGATCCACCAGTGTCATTGCATGTGTGCTCTTTTCACAATCCACATATGGATCCACCAGTGTCATTGCATGTGTGTTCTTTTTACTAACAACAACCAGAGTCATTGAAATGTGTGTTCTTTTCACATACCACCTATGGATCCACCAGTGACATTGCATGTGTGTTCTTTTTAGTAACAACAACCAGAGTCATTGAAATGTGTGTTCTTTTCACATACCACCTATGGATCCACCAGTGTCATTGCATGTGTGTTCTTTTGAGTAACAACAACCAGAGTCATTGCATGTGTGTTCTTTTCACATACCACATATGGATCCACCAGTGTCATTGAAATGTGTGTTCTCTTTAGAGACCACACATGGATCCACCAGTGTCATTGCATGTATGTTCTTTTCACTAACAACAACTGGAGTCATTGCATGTGTGTTCTTTTCACATACCACATATGGATCCACCAGTGTCATTGCATGTGTGCTCTTTTCACAATCCACCTATGGATCCACCAGTGTCATTGCATGTGTGTTCTTTTTAGTAACAACAACCATAGTCATTGAAATGTGTGTTCTTTTCACATACCACCTATGGATCCACCAGTGTCATTGCATGTGTGTTCTTTTTACTAACAACAACTAGAGTCATTGCATGTGTGTTCTTTTCACATACCACATATGGATCCACCAGTGTCATTGCATGTGTCCTTTTCACAATCCACCTATGGATCCATCCACCAGTGTCATTGCATGTGTTCTTTTTAGTAACAACAACTGAGTCATTTCATGTGTGTTCTTTTCACATACCACATATGGATCCACCATTGTCATTGAAATGTGTGTTCTCTTTAGAGACCACACATGGATCCACCAGTGTCATTGCATGGATGTTCTTTTCACTAACAACAACAAGAGTCATTGCATGTGTGTTCTTTTCACATACCATATGGATCCACCAGTGTCATTGATGTGTGATCTTTTCACATCCACCTATGGATCCACCAGTGTCATTGCATGTGTGTTCTTTTTAGTAACAACAACTGAGTCATTCCACTATTGTCATTGAAATGTGTGTTCTCTTCAGAGTCCACCGATGGATCCACCAGTGTCATTGCATGTGTGTTCTTTTTACTAACAACCCCCAGAGTCATTGAAATGTGTGTTCTTTTCAGATACCACATATGGATCCACCATAGTCATTTCATGTGTGTTATTTTAGTTACAACAACCAGAGTCATTGCATGTTTGTTCTTTTCACATACCACATATGGATCCACTATTGTCATTGAAATGTGTGTTCTCTTATGAGTCCACACCGGATCCACCAAAGTGTGTGTTCTTTTCACTTACCACATGGATCCACCAGTGTCATTGCATGTGTTCTTTTTAGAATCCACCTATGGATCCACCAGTGTCATTGCATGTGTGATCTTATTAGTAACAACAACTGAGTCATTGAAATGTGTGTTCTTTTCACATACCACATATGGATCCACCAGTGTCATTGCATGTGTGCTTTTCACAATCCACATATGGATCCACCAGTGTCATTGCATGTGTGTTCTTTTACTAACAACAACCAGAGTCATTGAAATGTGTGTTCTTTTCATACCACCTATGGATCCACCAGTGTCATTGCATGTGTGTTCTTTTAGTAACAACAACTAGAGTCATTGAAATGTGTTCTTTTCACATACCACCTATGGATCCACCAGTGTCATTGCATGTGTGTTCTTTTTAGTAACAACAACCGAGTCATTGCATGTGTGTTCTTTTCACATACCACATATGGATCCACCACTGTCATTGCATGTGTCCTCTTTCACAATCCACCTATGGATCCACCAGTTTCATTGCATGTGTGTTCTTTTTAGTAACAACAACTGAGTCATTTCATGACGGTTCTTTTCACATACCACATATGGATCCACTATTGTCATTGAAATGTGTGTTCTCTTTAGAGTCCACACATGGATCCACCAGTGTCATTGCATGTGTGTTCTTTTTACTAACAACAACCATAGTCATTGAAATGTGTGTTCTTTTCATATACCACCTATGGATCCACCAGTGTCATTGCATGTGTGTTCTTTTTAGTAACAACAACCAGAGTCATTGCATGTGTGTTCTTTTCACATACCACATATGGATCCACTATTGTCATTGAAATGTGTGTTCTCTTTAGAGTCCACACCTGGATCCACCAGTGTCATTGCATGTGTGTTCTTTTCACATACCACATATGGATCCACCAGTGTCATTGCATGTGTGCTCTTTTCACAATCCACCTATGGATCCACCAGTGTCATTGCATGTGTGTTCTTTTTAGTAACAACAACCAGAGTCATTGAAATGTGTGTTCTTTTCACATACCACATATGGATCCACCAGTGTCATTGCATGTGTGCTCTTTTCACAATCCACATATGGATCCACCAGTGTCATTGCATGTGTGTTCTTTTCACATACCACATATGGATCCACCATTGTCATTGAAATGTGTGTTCTCTTTAGAGACGACACATGGATCCACTAGTGTCATTGCATGTATGTTCTTTTCACTAACAACAAGTGGAGTCATTGCATGTGTGTTCTTTTCACATACCACATATGGAATGACCAGTGTCATTGCATGTATGCTCTTTTTCACATCCACCTATGGATCCACCAGTGTCATTGCATGTGTGTTCTTTTTACTAACAGCAACCATAGTCATTGAAATGTGTGTTCTTTTCATATACCACCTATGGATCCACCAGTGTCATTGCTGTGTGTTCTTTTTAGTAACAACAACCAGAGTCATTGCATGTGTGTTCTTTTCACATACCACATATGGATCCACCAGTGTCATTGCATGTGTCCTCTTTTCACAATCCACCTATGGATCCGTCCACCAGTTTCATTGCATGTTTGTTCTTTTTAGTAACAACAACTGAGTCATTTCATGACTGTTCTTTTCACATACCACATATGGATCCACTATTGTCATTGAAATGTGTGTTCTCTTTAGAGTCCACACATGGATCCACAAGTGTCATTGCATGTGTGTTCTTTTTACTAACAACCATAGTCATTGAAATGTGTGTTCTTTTTATATACCACCTATGGATCCACCAGTGTCATTGCATGTGTGTTCTTTTTAGTAACAACAACCAGAGTCATTGCATGTGTGTTCTTTTCACATACCACATATGGATCCACCAGTGTCATTGCATGTGTGCTCTTTTCACAATCCACATATTGATCCACCAGTGTCATTGCATGTCTGTTCTTTTTACTAACAACAACCAGAGTCATTGAAATGTGTGATCTTTTCACATACCACCTATGAATCCACAAGTGTCATTGCATGTGTGTTCTTTTTAGTCACAACAACTAGAGTCATTGAAATGTGTGTTCTTTTCACATACCACCTATGGATCCACCAGTGTCATTGCATGTGTGTTCTTTTTAGTAACAACAACCAGAGTCATAGCATGTGTGTTCTTTTCACATACCACATATGGATCCACCAGTGTCATTGCATGTGTCCTCTTTTCACAATCCACCTATGGATCCACCAGTTTCATTGCATGTGTGTTCTTTTTAGTAACAACAACTGAGTCATTTCATGACTATTCTTTTCACATACCACATATGGATCCACCATTGTCATTGAAATGTATGTTCTCTTTAGACACCGCACATGGATCCACCAGTGTCATTGCGTGTATGTTCTTTTCACTAACAACAAGTGGAGTCATTGCATGTGTGTTCTTTTCACATACCACATATGGATCCACCAGTGTCATTGCATGTGTGCTCTTTTCACAATCCACCTATGGATCCACCAGTGTCATTGCATGTGTGTTCTTTTTACTAACAAACCAAAGAGTCATTGAAATGTGTTATTTTCATATACCACCTATGGATCCACCAGTGTCATTGCCTGTGTGTTCTTTTTAGTAACAACAACCAGAGTCATTGCATGTGTGTTCTTTTAACATACCACATATGGATCCACCAGTATCATTGAAATGTGTGTTCTCTTCGGAGACCACACATGGATCCACCAGTGTCATTGCATGTGTGTTCTTTTCACTAACAATAACCAGTCATTGCATGTGTGTTTTTTCGCATACCACATATGGATCCACCAGTGTCATTGCATGTATGCTCTTTTTCACAATCCACCTATGGATCCACCAGTGTCATTGCATGTGTGTTCTTTTTACTAACAGCAACCATAGTCATTGAAATGTGTGTTCTTTTCATATACCACCTATGGATCCACCAGTGTCATTGCCTGTGTGTTCTTTTTAGTAACAACAACCAGAGTCATTGCATGTGTGTTCTTTTCACATACCACCTATGGATCCAGTAGTGTCGTTGCATGTGTGTTCTTTTTAGTAACAACAACCAGAGTCATAGCATGTGTGTTCTTTTCACATACCACATATGGATCCACCAGTGTCATTGTAACGTGTGTTCTCTTCAGAGACCACACATGGATCCACTAGTGTCATTGCATGTATGTTCTTTTCACTAACAACAACTGGAGTCATTGCATGTGTGTTCTTTTCACATACCACATATGGATCCACCAGTGTGATTGCATGTGTCCTCTTTTCACAATCCACCTATGGATCCACTAGTTTCATTGCATGTGTGTTCTTTTTAGTAACAACAACTGAGTCATTTCATGACCGTTCTTTTCACATACCACATATGGATCCACTATTGTCATTGAAATGTGTGTTCTCTTTAGAGTCCACACATGGATCCACCAGTGTCATTGCATGTTTGTTCTTTTCACATACCACATATGGATCCACCAGTGTCATTGCATGTGTGCTCTTTTAACAATCCACCTATGGATCCACTAGTGTTAGTGCATGTGTGTTATTTTTAGTAACAACAACCAGAGTCATTGAAATGTGTGTTCTTTTCATATACCACCTATGGATCCACCAGTGTCATTGCCTGTGTGTTCTTTTTATTAACAACAACCAGAGTCATTGCATGTGTGTTCTTTTCACATACCACATATGGATCCACTAGTGTCATTGCATGTGTCCTCTTTTCACAATCCACCTATGGATCCATCCACCAGTTTCTTTGCATGTGTGTTCTTTTTAGTAACAACAACTGAGTCATTTAATGACTGTTCTTTTCACATACCACATATGGATCCACTATTGTCATTGAAATGTGTGTTCTCTTTAGAGTCCACACATGGATCCACCAGTGTCATTGCATGTGTGTTCTTTTTACTAACAACAACCACAGTCATTGAAATGTGTGTTCTTTTCATATACCACTTATGGATCCACCAGTGTCATTGCATGTGTGTTCTTTTTAGTAACAACAACCAGGGTCATTGCATGTGTGTTCTTTTCACATACCACATATGGATCCACTATTGTCATTGAAATGTGTGTTCTCTTATGATTCCACACCTGGATCCACCAGTGTCATTGCAAGTGTGTTCTTTTCACATACCACATATGGATCCACCAGTGTCATTGCATGTGTGCTCTTTTCACAATCCACCTATGGATCCACTAGTGTCATTGCATGTGTGTTATTTTTAGCAACAACAACCAGAGTCATTGAAATGTGTGTTCTTTTCACATACCACATATGGATCCACCAGTGTCATTGCATGTGTGCTCTTTTCACAATCCACATATGGATCCACCAGTGTCATTGCATGTGTGTTCTTTTTACTAACAACAACCAGAGTCATTGAAATGTGTGTTCTTTTCACATACCACCTATGAATCCACAAGTGTCATTGCATGTGTGTTCTTTTTAGTAACAACAACTAGAGTCATTGAAATGTGTGTTCTTTTCACATACCACCTATGGATCCACCAGTGTCATTGCATGTGTGTTCTTTTTAGTAACAACAACCAGAGTCATTGCATGTGTGTTCTTTTCACATACCACATATGGATCCACCAGTGTCATTGCATGTGTCCTCTTTTCACAATCCACCTATGGATCCATCCACCAGTTTCATTGCATGTGTGTTCTTTAGTAACAACAACCTAGTCATTTCATGAGTGTTCTTTTCACATACCACATATGGATCCACTATTGTCATTGAAATGTGTCTTCTCTTTAGAGTCCACTCATGGTTCCACCAATGTCATTGCATGTGTGTTCTTTTACTAACAACAACCAGAGTCATTGAAATGTGTGTTCTTTTCACATACCACCTATGGATCCACCAGTGTCATTGCACGTGTTTTCTTTTTAGTAACAACAACAGAGTCATTGCATGTGTGTTCTTTTCACATACCACATATGGATCCACTATTGTCATTGAAATGTGTGTTCTCTTTAGAGACCACATGGATCCACCAGTGTCATTGCATGTGTGTTCTTTTCACATACCACATATGGATCCACCAGTGTCATTGCATGTGTGCTCTTTTCACAATCCACCTATGGATCCACCAGTGTCAGTGCATGTGTGTTCTTTTTAGTAACAACAACCAGAGTCATTGAAATGTGTGTTCTTTTCACATACCACATATGGATCCAACAGTGTCATTGCATGTGTGCTCTTTTCACAATCCACATATGCATCCACCAGTGTCATTGCATGTGTGTTCTTTTCACATACCACATATGGATCCACCATTGTCATTGAAATGTGTGTTCTCTTTAGAGACCACACATGGATCCACCAGTGTCATTGCATGTATGTTCTTTTCACTAACAACAAGTGGAGTCATTGCATGTGTGTTCTTTTCACATACCACATATGGAATGACCAGTGTCATTGCATGTGTGTTCTTTTCACATACCACATATGGATCGACCAGTGTCATTGCATGTGTGTTTTTTTACTAACAACAACCATAGTCATTGAAATGTGTGTTCTTTTCATATACCACCTATGGATCCACCAGTGTCATTGCATGTGTGTTCTTTTAGTAACAACCAGAGTCATTGCATGTGTGTTCTTTTCACATACCACATATGGATCCACCAGTGTCATTGCATGTGTCCTCTTTTCACAATCCACCTATAGATCCATCCACCAGTTTCATTGCATGTGTGTTCATTTTAGTAACAACAACTGAGTCATTTCATGACTGTTCTTTTCACATACCACATATGGATCCACTATTGTCATTGAAATGTGTGTTCTCTTTAGAGTCCACACATGGATCCACCAGTGTCATTGCATGTGTGTTCTTTTTACTAACAACCATAGTCATTGAAATGTGTGTTCTTTTCATATACCACCTATGGATCCACCAGTGTCATTGCATGTGTGTTCTTTTTAGTAACAACAACCAGAGTCATTGCATGTGTGTTCTTTTCACATACCACATATGGATCCACCAGTGTCATTGCATGTGTGCTCTTTTCACAATCCACATATTGATCCACCAGTGTCATTGCATGTCTGTTCTTTTTACTAACAACAACCAGAGTCATTGAAATGTGTGCTCTTTTCACATACCACCTATGAATCCACAAGTGTCATTGCACGTGTGTTCTTTTTAGTAACAACAACTAGACTCATTGAAATGTGTGTTCTTTTCACATACCACCTATGGATCCACCAGTGTCATTGCATGTGTGTTCTTTTTAGTAACAACAACCAAAGTCATAGCATGTGTGTTCTTTTCACATACCACATATGGATCCACCAGTGTCATTGCATGTGTCCTCTTTTCACAATCCACCTATGGATCCACCAGTTTCATTGCATGTGTGTTCTTTTTAGTAACAATAACTGAGTCATTTCATGACTATTCTTTTCACATACCACATATGGATCCACCATTGTCATTGAAATGTATGTTCTCTTTAGAGACCACACATGGATCCACCAGTGCCATTGCATGTATGTTCTTTTCACTAACAACAAGTGGAGTCATTGCATGTGTGTTCTTTTCACATACCACATATGGATTGACCAGTGTCATTGCATGTATGCTCTTTTTCACAATCCACCTATGGATCCACCAGTGTCATTGCATGTGTGTTCTTTTTACTAACAGCAACCAAAGTCATTGAAATGTGTGTTCTTTTCATATACCACCTATGGATCCACCAGTGTCATTGCCTGTGTGTTCTTTTTAGTAACAACAACCAGAGTCATTGCATGTGTGTTCTTTTCACATACCACATATGGATCCACCAGTGTCATTGCATGTGTCCTCTTTTCACAATCCACCTATGGATCCACCAGTTTCATTGCATGTGTGTTCTTTTTAGTAACAACAACTGAGTCATTTGATGACTATTCTTTTCACATACCACATATGGATCCACTATTGTCATTGAAATGTGTGTTCTCTTTAGAGTCCACACCTGGATCCACCAGTGTCATTGCATGTGTGTTCTTTTCACATACCACATATGGATCCACCAGTGTCATTGCATGTGTGCTCTTTTCACAATCCACCTATGGATCCACCAGTGTTAGTGCATGTGTGTTATTTTTAGTAACAACAACCAGAGTCATTGAAATGTGTGTTCTCTTCACATACCACAGGATCCACCAGTGTCATTGCATGTGTGCTCTTTTCACAATCCACATATGGATCCACCAGTGTCATTGCATGTGTGTTCTTTTTACTAACAACAACCAGAGTCATTGAAATGTGTGTTCTTTTCACATACCACCTATGAAACCACTAGTGTCATTGCATGTGTGTTCTTTTTAGTAACAACAACTAGAGTCATTGAAATGTGTGTTCATTTCACATACCACCTATGGATCCACCAGTATCATTGCAGGTGTGTTCTTTTTAGTAACAACAACTAGAGTCATTGCATGTGTGTTCTTTTCACATACCACATATGGATCCACCATTGTCATTGAAATGTGTGTTCTCTTTAGAGACCACACATGGATCCACCAGTGTCATTGCATGGATGTTCTTTTCACTAACAACAAGTGGAGTCATTGCATGTGTGTTCTTTTCACATACCACATATGGATTGACCAGTGTCATTGCATGTATGATCTTTTTCACATCCACCTATGGATCCACCAGTGTCATTGCATGTGTGTTTTTTTACTAACAACAACCATAGTCATTGAAATGTGTGTTCTTTTCATATACCACCTATGGATCCACCAGTGTCATTGCATGTGTGTTCTTTTTAGTAACAACAACCAGAGTCATTGCATGTGTATTATTTTCGCATACCACATATGGATCCACCAGTGTCATTGCATGTGTCCTCTTTTCACAATCCACCTATGGATCCACCAGTTTCATTGCATGTGTGTTCTTTTTAGTAACAACAACTAAGTCATTTCAAGACTATTCTTTTCACATACCACATATGGATCCACCATTGTCATTGAAATGTGTGTTCTCTTTAGAGACCACACATGGATCCACCAGTGTCATTGCATGTATGTTCTTTTCACTAACAACAACTGGAGTCATTCCATGTGTGTTCTTTTCACATACCACGTATGGATCGACCAGTGTCATTGCATGTGTGCTCTTTTTCACAATCCACCTATGGATCCACCAGTGTCATTGCATGTGTGTTCTTTTTACTAACAACAACCATAGTCATTGAAATGTGTGTTCTTTTCATATACCACCTATGGATCCACCAGTGTCATTGCATGTGTGTTCTTTTTAGTAACAACAACCAGAGTCATTGCATGTGTGTTCTTTTCACATACACATATGGATCCACCAGTGTCATTGCATGTGTCCTCTTTCCACAATCCACCTATGGATCCACCAGTTTCATTGCATGTGTGTTCTTTTTAGTAACAACAACTGAGTCATTTCATGACTGTTCTTTTCACATACCACATATGGATCCACCATTGTCATTGAAATGTGTGTTCTCTTTAGAGACCACACATGGATCCACCAGTGTCATTGCATGGATGTTCTTTTCACTAACAACAAGTGGAGTCATTGCATGTGTGTTCTTTCACATACCACATATGGATTGACCAGTGTCATTGCATGTATGCTCTTTTTCACAATCCACCTATGGATCCACCAGTGTCATTGCATGTGTGTTCTTTTTACTAACAGCAACCAAAGTCATTGAAATGTGTGTTCTTTTCATATACCACCTATGGATCCACCAGTGTCATTGCATGTGTGTTCTTTTTAGTAACAACAACCAGAGTCATTGCATGTGTGTTCTTTTCACATACCACATATGGAACCACCTGAGTCATTGCATGTGTCCTCTTTCACAATCCACCTATGGATCCACCAGTGTCATTGCATGTGTGTTCTTTTAGTAACAACAACCAGAGTCATTGCATGTGTTATTTTCACATAACACATATGGATCCACTATTGTCATTGAAATGTGTGTTCTCTTTAGAGTCCACACCTGGATCCACCAGTGTCATTGCATGTGTGTTCTTTTCACATACCACATATGGATCCACCAGTGTCATTGCATGTGTGCTCTTTTCACAATCCACCTATGGATCCACCAGTGTTAGTGCATGTGTGTTATTTTTAGTAACAACAACCAGAGTCATTGAAATGTGTGTTCTTTTCACATACCACATATGGATCCACTAGTGTCATTGCATGTGTGCTCTTTTCACAATCCACATATGGATCCACCAGTGTCATTGCATGTGTGTTCGTTTTACTAACAACAACTAGAGTCATTGAAATGTGTGTTCTTTTCACATACCACCTATGAAACCACAAGTGTCATTGCATGTGTGTTCTTTTTAGTAACAACAACTAGCGTCATTGTAATGTGTGTTCTTTTCACATACCACCTATGGATCCACCAGTGTCATTGCATGTGTGTTCTTTTTAGTAACAACAACTAGAGTCATTGCATGTGTGTTCTTTTCACATACCACATATGGATCCACCATTGTCATTGAAATGTGTGTTCTTTAGAGACCACACATGGATCCACCATGTCATTGCATGTATGTTCTTTTCACTAACAACAAGTGGAGTCATTGCATGTGTGTTCTTTTCACATACCACATATGGATTGACCAGTGTCATTGCATGTATGATCTTTTTCACATCCACCTATGGATCCACCAGTGTCATTGCATGTGTGTTCTTTTTACTAACAGCAACCATAGTCATTGAAATGTGTGTTCTTTTCATATACCACCTATAGATCCACCAGTGTCATTGCCTGTGTGTTCTTTTTAGTAACAACAACCAGAGTCATTGCATGTGTGTTCTTTTCACATACCACATATGGATCCACCAGTGTCATTGCATGTGTCCTCTTTTCACAATCCACCTATGGATCCACCAGTTTCATTGCATGTGTGTTCTTTTTAGTAACAACAACTAAGTCATTTCAAGACTATTCTTTTCACATACCACATATGGATCCACCATTGTCATTGAAATGTATGTTCTCTTTAGAGACCACACATGGATCCACCAGTGTCATTGCATGTATGTTCTTTTCACTAACAACAAGTGGAGTCATTGCATGTGTGTTCTTTTCACATACCACATATGGATTGACCAGTGTCATTGCATGTATGCTCTTTTTCACAATCCACCTATGGATCCACCAGTGTCATTGCATGTGTGTTCTTTTTACTAACAGCAACCAAAGTCATTGAAATGTGTGTCCTTTTCATATACCACCTATGGATCCACCAGTGTCATTGCCTGTGTGTTCATTTTAGTAACAACAACCAGAGTCATAGCATGTGTGTTCTTTTCACATACCACATATGGATCCACCAGTGTCATTGCATGTCTCCGCTTTTCACAATCCACCTATGGATCCACCAGTTTCATTGCATGTGTGTTCTTTTTAGTAACAACAACTGAGTCATTTCATGACTATTCTTTTCACATACCACATATGGATCCACCATTGTCATTGAAATGTATGTTCTCTTTAGAGACCACACATGGATCCACCAGTGTCATTGCATGTATGTTATTTTCACTAACAACAAGTGGAGTCATTGCATGTGTGTTCTTTCCACATGCCACATATGGATTGACCAGTGTCATTGCATGTATGCTCTTTTTCACAATCCACCTATGGATCCACCAGTGTCATTGCATGTGTGTTCTTTTTACTAACAGCAACCAAAGTCATTGAAATGTGTGTTCTTTTCATATACCACCTATGGATCCACCAGTGTCATTGCCTGTGTGTTCTTTTTAGTAACAACAACCAGAGTCATTGCATGTGTGTTCTTTTCACATACCACATATGGATCCACCTGTGTCATTGCATGTGTCCTCTTTTCACAATCCACCTATGGATCCACCAGTGTCATTGCATGTGTGTTCTTTTTAGTAACAACAACCAGGGTCATTGCATGTGTGTTCTTTTCACATACCACATATGGATCCACTATTGTCATTGAAATGTGTGTTCTCTTATGAGTCCACACCTGGATCCACCAGTGTCATTGCAAGTCTGTTCTTTTCACATACCACATATGGATCCACCAGTGTCATTGCATGTGTGCTCTTTTCACAATCCACCTATGGATCCACCAGTGTTAGTGCATGTGTGTTATTTTTAGTAACAACAACCAGAGTCATTGAAATGTGTGTTCTTTTCACATACCACATATGGATCCACTAGTGTCATTGCATGTGTGCTCTTTTCACAATCCACATATGGATCCACCAGTGTCATTGCATGTGTGTTCTTTTTACTAACAACAACCAGAGTCATTGAAATGTGTGTTCTTTTCACATACCACCTATGAAACCACCAGTGTCATTGCATGTGTGTTCTTTTTAGTAACAACAACTAGAGTCATTGAAATGTGTGTTCATTTCACATACCACCTATGGATCCACCAGTATCATTGCAGGTGTGTTCTTTTTAGTAACAACAACTAGAGTCATTGCATGTGTGTTCTTTTCACATACCACATATGGATCCACCATTGTCATTGAAATGTGTGTTCTCTTTAGAGACCACACATGGATCCACCAGTGTCATTGCATGTATGTTCTTTTCACTAAAAACAAGTGGAGTCATTGCATGTGTGTTCTTTTCACATACCACATATGGATTGACCAGTGTCATTGCATGTATGATCTTTTTCACATCCACCTATGGATCCACCAGTGTCATTGCATGTGTGTTCTTTTTACTAACAGCAACCATAGTCATTGAAATGTGTGTTCTTTTCATATACCACCTATAGATCCACCAGTGTCATTGCCTGTGTGTTCATTTTAGTAACAACAACCAGAGTCATTGCATGTGTGTTCTTTTCACATACCACATATGGATCCACCAGTGTCATTGCATGTGTCCTCTTTTCACAATCCACCTATGGATCCACCAGTTTCATTGCATGTGTGTTCTTTTTAGTAACAACAACTGAGTCATTTCATGACTATTCTTTTCACATACCACATATGGATCCACCATTGTCATTGAAATGTATGTTCTCTTTAGAGACCACACATGGATCCACCAGTGTCATTGCATGTATGTTCTTTTCACTAACAACAAGTGGAGTCATTGCATGTGTGTTCTTTCCACATGCCACATATGGATTGACCAGTGTCATTGCATGTATGCTCTTTTTCACAATCCACCTATGGATCCACCAGTGTCATTGCATGTGTGTTCTTTTTACTAACAGCAACCAAAGTCATTGAAATGTGTGTTCTTTTCATATACCACCTATGGATCCACCAGTGTCATTACCTGTGTGTTCTTTTTAGTAACAACAACCAGAGTCATTGCATGTGCGTTCTTTTCACATACCACATATGGATCCACCTGTGTCATTGCATGTGTCCTCTTTTCACAATCCACCTATGGATCCACCAGTGTCATTGCATGTGTGTTCTTTTTAGTAACAACAACTGTGGTCATTGCATGTGTTCTTTTCACATACCACATATGGATCCACTATTGTCATTGAAATGTGTGTTCTCTTATGAGTCCACATGATCCACCAGTGTCATTGCAAGTCTGTTCTTTTCACATACCACATATGGATCCACTAGTGTCATTGCATGTGTGCTCTTTTCACAATCCACCTATGGATCCACCAGTGTTAGTGCATGTGTGTTATTTTTAGTAACAACAACCAGAGTCATTGAAATGTGTGTTCTTTTCACATACCACATATGGATCCACCAGTGTCATTGCATGTGTGCTCTTTTCACAATCCACATATGGATCCACCAGTGTCATTGCATGTGTGTTCTTTTTACTAACAACAACCAGAGTCATTGAAATGTGTGTTCTTTTCACATACCACCTATGAAACCACCAGTGTCATTGCATGTGTGTTCTTTTTAGTAACAACAACTAGAGTCATTGAAATGTGTGTTCATTTCACATACCACCTATGGATCCACTAGTATCATTGCAGGTGTGTTCTTTTTAGTAACAACAACTAGAGTCATTGCATGTGTGTTCTTTTCACATACCACATATGGATCCACCATTGTCATTGAAATGTGTGTTCTCTTTAGAGACCACACATGGATCCACCAGTGTCATTGCATGGATGTTCTTTTCACTAACAACAAGTGGAGTCATTGCATGTGTGTTCTTTTCACATACCACATATGGATTGACCAGTGTCATTGCATGTATGATCTTTTTCACATCCACCTATGGATCCACCAGTGTCATTGCATGTGTGTTCTTTTTACTAACAGCAACCATAGTCATTGAAATGTGTGTTCTTTTCATATACCACCTATAGATCAACCAGTGTCATTGCCTGTGTGTTCTTTTTTAGTAACAACAACCAGAGTAGTCATTGCATGTGTGTTCTTTTCACATACCACATATGGATCCACCAGTGTCATTGCATGTGTCCTCTTTTCACAATCCACCTATGGATCCACCAGTTTCATTGCATGTGTGTTCTTTTTAGTAACAACAACTGAGTCATTTCATGACTATTCATTTCACATACCACATATGGATCCACCATTGTCATTGAAATGTATGTTCTCTTTAGAGACCACACATGGATCCACCAGTGTCATTGCATGTATGTTCTTTTCACTAACAACAAGTGGAGTCATTGCATGTGTGTTCTTTTCACATACCACATATGGATTGACCAGTGTCATTGCATGTATGCTCTTTTTCACAATCCACCTATGGATTCACCAGTGTCATTGCATGTGTGTTCTTTTTACTAACAGCAACCAAAGTCATTGAAATGTGTGTTCTTTTCATATACCACCTATGGATCCACCAGTGTCATTGCCTGTGTGTTCTTTTTAGTAACTACAACCAGAGTCATTGCATGTGTGTTCTTTTCACATACCACATATGGATCCACCTGTGTCATTGCATGTGTCCTCTTTTCACAATCCACCTATGGATCCACCAGTGTCATTGCATGTGTGTTCTTTTTAGTAACAACAACCAGGGTCATTGCATGTGTGTTCTTTTCACATACCACATATGGATCCACTATTGTCATTGAAATGTGTGTTCTCTTATGAGTCCACACCTGGATCCACCAGTGTCATTGCAAGTCTGTTCTTTTCACATACGACATATGGATCCACCAGTGTCATTGCATGTGTGCTCTTTTCACAATCCACCTATGGATCCACCAGTGTTAGTGCATGTGTGTTATTTTTAGTAACAACAACCAGAGTCATTGAAATGTGTGTTCTTTTCACATACCACATATGGATCCACCAGTGTCATTGCATGTGTGCTCTTTTCACAATCCACATATGGATCCACCAGTGTCATTGCATGTGTGTTCTTTTTACTAACAACAACCAGAGTCATTGAAATGTGTGTTCTTTTCACATACCACCTATGAAACCACCAGTGTCATTGCATGTGTGTTCTTTTTAGTAACAACAACTAGAGTCATTGAAATGTGTGTTCTTTTCATATACCACCTATGGATCCACCAGTGTCATTGCCTGTGTGTTCATTTTAGTAACAACAACCAGAGTCATAGCATGTGTGTTCTTTTCACATACCACATATGGATCCACCAGTGTCATTGCATGTCTCCTCTTTTCACAATCCACCTATGGATCCACCAGTTTCATTGCATCTGTGTTCTTTTTAGTAACAACAACTGAGTCATTTCATGACTATTCTTTTCACATACCACATATGGATCCACCATTGTCATTGAAATGTATGTTCTCTTTAGAGACCACACATGGATCCACCAGTGTCATTGCATGTATGTTATTTTCACTAACAACAAGTGGAGTCATTGCATGTGTGTTATTTCCACATGCCACATATGGATTGACCAGTGTCATTGCATGTATGCTCTTTTTCACAATCCACCTATGGATCCACCAGTGTCATTGCATGTGTGTTCTTTTACTATGACAACCAAAGTCATTGAAATGTGTGTTATTTTCATATACCACCTATGGATCCACCAGTGTCATTGCCTGTGTTCTTTTTAGTAACAACAACCAGAGTCATTGCATGTGTGTTCTTTTCACATACCACATATGGATCCACCTGTGTCATTGCATGTGTCCTCTTTTCACAATCCACCTATGGATCCACCAGTGTCATTGCATGTGTGTTCTTTTTAGTAACAACAACCAGGGTCATTGCATGTGTGTTCTTTTCACATACCACATATGGATCCACTATTGTCATTGAAATGTGTGTTCTCTTATGAGTCCACACCTGGATCCACCAGTGTCATTGCAAGTCTGTTCTTTTCACATACCACATATGGATCCACCAGTGTCATTGCATGTGTGCTCTTTTCACAATCCACCTATGGATCCACCAGTGTTAGTGCATGTGTGTTATTTTTAGTAACAACAACCAGAGTCATTGAAATGTGTGTTCTTTTCACATACCACATATGGATCCACCAGTGTCATTGCATGTGTGCTCTTTTCACAATCCACATATGGATCCACCAGTGTCATTGCATGTGTGTTCTTTTTACTAACAACAACCAGAGTCATTGAAATGTGTGTTCTTTTCACATACCACCTATGAAACCACCAGTGTCATTGCATGTGTGTTCTTTTTAGTAACAACAACTAGAGTCATTGAAATGTGTGTTATTTTCACATACCACCTATGGATCCACCAGTATCATTGCAGGTGTGTTCTTTTTAGTAACAACAACTAGAGTCATTGCATGTGTCTTCTTTTCACATACCACATATGGATCCACCATTGTCATTGAAATGTGTGTTCTCTTTAGAGACCACACATGGATCCACCAGTGTCATTGCATGGATGTTCTTTTCACTAACAACAAGTGGAGTCATTGCATGTGTGTTCTTTTCACATACCACATATGGATTGACCAGTGTCATTGGATGTATGATCTTTTTCACATCCACCTATGGATCCACCAGTGTCATTGCATGTGTGTTCTTTTTACTAACAGCAACCATAGTCATTGAAATGTGTGTTCTTTTCATATACCACCTATGGATCCACCAGTGTCATTGCCTGTGTGTTCTTTTTAGTAACAACAACCAGAGTCATTGCATGTGTGTTCTTTTCACATACCACATATGGATCCACCAGTGTCATTGCATGTGTCCTCTTTTCACAATCCACCTATGGATCCACTAGTTTCATTGCATGTGTGTTCTTTTTAGTAACAACAACTGAGTCATTTCATGACTATTCTTTTCACATACCACATATGGATCCACCATTGTCATTGAAATGTATGTTCTCTTTAGAGACCACACATGGATCCACCAGTGTCATTGCATGTATGTTCTTTTCACTAACAACAAGTGGAGTCATTGCATGTGTGTTCTTTTCACATACCACATATGGATTGACCAGTGTCATTGCATGTATGCTCTTTTTCACAATCCACCTATGGATCCACCAGTGTCATTGCATGTGTGTTCTTTTTACTAATAGCAACCAAAGTCATTGAAATGTGTGTTCTTTTCATATACCTCCAATGGATCCACCAGTGTCATTGCCTGTGTGTTCTTTTTAGTAACAACAACCAGAGTCATTGCATGTGTGTTCTTTTCACATACCACATATGAATCCACCAGTGTCATTGCATGTGTCCTCTTTTCACAATCCACCTATGGATCCACCAGTTTCATTGATTGTGTGTTCTTTTTAGTAACAACAACTGAGTCATTTCATGACTATTCTTTTCACATACCACATATGGATACACTATTGTCATTGAAATGTGTGTTCTCTTATGAGTCCACACCTGGATCCACCAGTGTCATTGCAAGTGTGTTCTTTTCACATACCACATATGGATCCAACAGTGTCATTGCATGTGTGCTCTTTTCACAATCCACCTATGGATCCACCAGTGTTAGTGCATGTGTGTTATTTTTAGTAACAACAACCAGAGTCATTGAAATGTGTGTTCTTTTCACATACCACATATGGATCCACCAGTGTCATTGCATGTGTGCTCTTTTCACAATCCACATATGGATCCACCAGTGTCATTGCATGTGTTCTTTTTACTAACAACAACCAGAGTCATTGAAATGTGTGTTCTTTTCACATACCACCTATGAAACCACCAGTGTCATTGCATGTGTGTTCTTTTTAGTAACAACAACTAGAGTCATTGAAATGTGTGTTCTTTTCACATACCACCTCTGGATCCAGCAGTGTCATTGCCTATGTGTTCTTTTTAGTAACAACAACCAGAGTCATTGCATGTGTGTTCTTTTCACATACCACATATGGATCCACCAGTGTCATTGCATGTGTCCTCTTTTCACAATCCACCTATGGATCCATCCACCAGTTTTATTGCATGTGGGTTCTTTTTAGTAACAACAAGTGAGTCATTTCATGACTGTTCTTTTCACATACCACATATGGATCCACTATTGTCATTGAAATGTGTGTTCTCTTTAGAGTCCACACATGGATCCACCAGTGTCATTGCATGTGTGTTCTTTTTAGTAACAACAACCAGAGTCATTGCATGTGTGTTCTTTTCACATACCACATATGGATCCACTATTGTCATTGAAATGTGTGTTCTCTTTAGAGTCCACACCTGGATCCACCAGTGTCATTGCATGTGTGTTCTTTTCACATACCACATATGGATCCACCAGTGTCATTGCATGTGTGCTCTTTTCACAATCCACCTATGGATCCACAAGTGTGAGTGCATGTGTGTTATTTTTAGTAACAACAACCAGAGTCATTGGAATGTGTGTTCTTTTCACATACCACATATGGATCCACCAGTGTCATTGCATGTGTGTTCTTTTCACAATCCACATATGGATTCACCAGTGTCATTGCATGTGTGTTCTTTTCACATACCACATATGGATCCACCATTGTCATTGAAATGTGTGTTCTCTTTAGAGACCACACATGGATCCACCAGTGTTATTGCATGTATGTTCTTTTCACTAACAACAAGTGGAGTCATTGCATGTGTGTTCTTTTCACATACCACATATGGAATGACCAGTGTCATTGCATGTATGCTCTTTTTCACATCCACCTATGGATCCACCAGTGTCATTGCATGTGTGTTCTTTTTACTAACAACAACCATAGTCATTGAAATGTGTGTTCTTTTCATATACCACCTATGGATCCACCAGTGTCATTGCCTGTGTGTTCTTTTTAGTAACAAAAACCAGAGTCATTGCATGTGTGTTCTTTTCACATACCACATATGGATCCACCAGTGTCATTGCATGTGTCCTCTTTTCACAATCCACCTATGGATCCATCCACCAGTTTCATTGCATGTGTGTTCTTTTTACTAACAAGAACTGAGTCATTTCATGACTCTTCTTTTCGCATACCACATATGGATCCACTATTGTCATTGAAACGTGTGTTCTCTTTAGAGTCCACACATGGATCCACCAGTGTCATTGCATGTGTGTTCTTTTTACTAACAACCATAGTCATTGAAATGTGTGTTCTTTTCATATACCACCTATGGATCCACCAGTGTCATTGCATGTGTGTTCTTTTTGGTAACAACAACCAGAGTCATTGCATGTGTGTTCTTTTCACATACCACATATGGATCCACCAGTGTCATTGCATGTGTGCTCTTTTCACAATCTACATATTGATCCACCAGTGTCATTGCATGTCTGTTCTTTTTACTAACAACAACCAGAGTCATTGAAATGTGTGCTCTTTTCACATACCACCTATGAATCCACAAGTGTCATTGCATGTGTGTTCTTTTTAGTAACAACAACTAGAGTCATTGAAATGTGTGTTCTTTTCACATACCACCTATGGATCCACCAGTGTCATTGCATGTGTGTTCTTTTTAGTAACAACAACCAGAGTCATAGCATGTGTGTTCTTTTCACATACCACATATGGATCCACCAGTGTCATTGCATGTGTCCTCTTTTCACAATCCACCTATGGATCCACCAGTTTCATTGCATGTGTGTTCTTTTTAGTAGCAACAACTGAGTCATTTCATGACTATTCTTTTCACATACCACATATGGATCCACCATTGTCATTGAAATGTATGTTCTCTTTAGAGACCACACATGGATCCACCAGTGTCATTGCATGTATGTTCTTTTCACTAACAACAAGTGGAGTCATTGCATGTGTGTTCTTTTCACATACCACATATGGATTGACCAGTGTCATTGCATGTATGCTCTTTTTCACAATCCACCTATGGATCCACCAGTGTCATTGCATGTGTGTTCTTTTTACTAACAGCAACCAAAGTCATTGAAATGTGTGTTCTTTTCATATACCTCCAATGGATCCACCAGTGTCATTGCCTGTGTGTTCTTTTTAGTAACAACAACCAGAGTCATTGCATGTGTGTTCTTTTCACATACCACATATGGATCCACCAGTGTCATTGCATGTGTCCTCTTTTCACAATCCACCTATGGATCCACCAGTTTCATTGCATGTGTGTTCTTTTTAGTAACAACAACTGAGTCATTTCATGACTATTCTTTTCACATACCACATATGGATACACTATTGTCATTGAAATGTGTGTTCTCTTATGAGTCCACACCTGGATCCACCAGTGTCATTGCAAGTGTGTTCTTTTCACATACCACATATGGATCCAACAGTGTCATTGCATGTGTGCTCTTTTCACAATCCACCTATGGATCCACCAGTGTTAGTGCATGTGTGTTATTTTTAGTAACAACAACCAGAGTCATTGAAATGTGTGTTCTTTTCACATACCACATATGGATCCACCAGTGTCATTGCATGTGTGCTCTTTTCACAATCCACATATGGATCCACCAGTGTCATTGCATGTGTTCTTTTTACTAACAACAACCAGAGTCATTGAAATGTGTGTTCTTTTCACATACCACCTATGAAACCACCAGTGTCATTGCATGTGTGTTCTTTTTAGTAACAACAACTAGAGTCATTGAAATGTGTGTTCTTTTCACATACCACCTATGGATCCAGCAGTGTCATTGCCTATGTGTTCTTTTTAGTAACAACAACCAGAGTCATTGCATGTGTGTTCTTTTCTCATACCACATATGGATCCACCAGTGTCCTTGCATGTGTCCTCTTTTCACAATCCACCTATGGATCCATCCACCAGTTTTATTGCATGTGTGTTCTTTTTAGTAACAACAACTGAGTCATTTCATGACTGTTCTTTTCACATACCACATATGGATCCACTATTGTCATTGAAATGTGTGTTCTCTTTAGAGTCCACACATGGATCCACCAGTGTCATTGCATGTGTGTTCTTTTTAGTAACAACAACCATAGTCATTGAAATGTGTGTTCTTTTCATATATCACCTATGGATCCACCAGTGTCATTGCATGTGTGTTCTTTTTAGTAACAACAACCAGAGTCATTGCATGTGTGTTCTTTTCACATACCACATATGGATCCACTATTGTCATTGAAATGTGTGTTCTCTTTAGAGTCCACACCTGGATCCACCAGTGTCATTGCATGTGTGTTCTTTTCACATACCACATATGGATCCACCAGTGTCATTGCATGTGTGCTCTTTTCACAATCCACCTATGGATCCACAAGTGTGAGTGCATGTGTGTTATTTTTAGTAACAACAACCAGAGTCATTGGAATGTGTGTTCTTTTCAAATACCACATATGGATCCACCAGTGTCATTGCATGTGTGCTCTTTTCACAATCCACATATGGATTCACCAGTGTCATTGCATGTGTGTTCTTTTCACATACCACATATGGATCCACCATTGTCATTGAAATGTGTGTTCTCTTTAGAGACCACACATGGATCCACCAGTGTCATTGCATGTATGTTCTTTTCACTAACAACAAGTGGAGTCATTGCATGTGTGTTCTTTTCACATACCACATATGGAATGACCGGTGTCATTGCATGTATGCTCTTTTTCACATCCACCTATGGATCCACCAGTGTCATTGCATGTGTGTTCTTTTTACTAACAGCAACCATAGTCATTGAAATGTGTGTTCTTTTCATATACCACCAATGGATCCACCAGAGTCATTGCATGTGTGTTCTTTTCACATACCACATATGGATCCACCAGTGTCATTGCATGTGTCCTCTTTTCACAATCCACCTATGGATCCATCCACTAGTTTCATTGCATGTGTGTTCTTTTTAGTAACAAGAACTGAGTCATTTCATGACTGTTCTTTTCACATACCACATATGGATCCACTATTGTCATTGAAACGTGTGTTCTCTTTAGAGTCCACACATGGATCCACCAGTGTCATTGCATGTGTGTTCTTTTTACTAACAACCATAGTCATTGAAATGTGTGTTCTTTTCATATACCACCTATGGATCCACCAGTGTCATTGCATGTGTGTTCTTTTTGGTAACAACAACCAGAGTCATTGCATGTGTGTTCTTTTCACATACCACATATGGATCCACCAGTGTCATTGCATGTGTGCTCTTTTCACAATCCACATATTGATCCACCAGTGTCATTGCATGTCTGTTCTTTTTACTAACAACAACCAGAGTCATTGAAATGTGTGCTCTTTTCACATACCACCTATGAATCCACAAGTGTCATTGCATGTGTGTTCTTTTTAGTAACAACAACTAGAGTCATTGAAATGTGTGTTCTTTTCACATACCACCTATGGATCCACCAGTGTCATTGCATGTGTGTTCTTTTTAGTAACAACAACCAGAGTCATAGCATGTGTGTTCTTTTCACATACCACATATGGATCCACCAGTGTCATTGCATGTGTCCTCTTTTCACAATCCACCTATGGATCCACCAGTTTCATTGCATGTGTGTTCTTTTTAGTAGCAACAACTGAGTCATTTCATGACTATTCTTTTCACATACCACATATGGATCCACCATTGTCATTGAAATGTATGTTCTCTGTAGAGACCACACATGGATCCACCAGTGTCATTGCATGTATGTTCTTTTCACTAACAACAAGTGGAGTCATTGCATGTGTGTTCTTTTCACATACCACATATGGATTGACCAGTGTCATTGCATGTATGCTCTTTTTCACAATCCACCTATGGATCCACCAGTGTCATTGCATGTGTGTTCTTTTTACTAACAGCAACCAAAGTCATTGAAATGTGTGTTCTTTTCATATACCACCTATGGATCCACCAGTGTCATTACATGTGTGTTCTTTTTAGTAACAACAACTAGAGTTATTGCATGTGTGTTCTGTTCACATACCACATATGGATCCACCAGTGTCATTGCATGTGTCCTCTTTTCACAATCCACCTATGGATCCACCAGTTTCATTGCATGTGTGTTCTTTTTAGTAACAACAACTGAATCATTTCATGACTATTCTTTTCACATACCACATATCGATCCACTATTGTCATTGAAATGTGTGTTCTCTTTAGAGTCCACACCTGGATCCACCAGTGTCATTGCATGTGTGTTCTTTACACATACCACATATGGATCCACCAGTGTCATTGCATGTGTGCTCTTTTCATAATCCACCTATGGATCCACCAGTGTTAGTGCATGTGTGTTATTTTTAGTAACAACAACGAGTCATTGAAATGTGTTCTTTTCACATACCACATATGGATCCACCAGTGTCATTGCATCTGTGCTCTTTTCACAATCCACATATGGATCCACCAGTGTCATTGCATGTGTGTTCTTTTGACATACCACATATGGATCCACCAGTGTCAGTGCATGTGTGCTCTTTTCACAATCCACATGTTGATCCACCAGTGTCATTGCATGTCTGTTTTTTTACTAACAACAACCAGAGTCATTGAAATGTGTGCTTTTTTCACATACCACCTATGAATCCACAAGTGTCATTGCATGTGTGTTCTTTTAGTAACAACTAGAGTAATTGAAATGTGTGTTCTTTTCACATACCACCTATGGATCCACCAGTGTCATTGCATGTGTGTTCTTTTTAGTAACAACAACTAGAGTCATAGCATATGTGTTCTTTTCACATACCACATATGGATCCACCAGTGTCATTGCATGTGTGCTCTTTTCACAATCCACCTATGGATCCACCAGTGTCATTCCATGTGTGTTTTTTTACTAACAACAACCAGAGTCATTGAAATGTGTGTTCTTTTCACATACCACCTATGGATCCACAAGTGTCATTACATGTGTGTTCTTTTTAGTAACAACAACTAGAGTCATTGCATGTGTGTTCTGTTCACATATCACATATGGATCCACCAGTGTCCTTGCATGTATCCTCTTTTCACAATCCACCTATGGATCCATCCACTTTCATTGCATGTGTGTTCTTTTTAGTAACAACAACTGAGTCATTTCATGACTGTTCTTTTCACATACCACATATGGATCCACTATTGTCATTGAAATGTGTTCTTCTTTAGAGTCCACATGGATCCACCAGTGTCATTGCATGTGTGTTTTTTTACTAACAACAACCATAGTCATTGAAATGTGTGTTCTTTTCATATACCACCTATGGATCCACCAGTGTCATTGCATGTGTGTTCTTTTTAGTAACAACAACCAGGGTCATTGCATGTGTGTTCTTTTCACATACCACATATGGATCCACTATTGTCATTGAAATGTGTGTTCTCTTATGAGTCCACACCTGGATCCACCAGTGTCATTGCAAGTGTGTTCTTTTCACATACCACATATGGATCCACCAATGTCATTGCATGTGTGCTCTTTTCACAATCCACCTATGGATCCACCAGTGTTAGTGCATGTGTGTTATTTTTAGTAACAACAACCAGAGTCATTGAAATGTGTGTTCTTTTCACATACCACATATGGATCCACCAGTGTCATTGCATGTGTGCTCTTTTCACAATCCACATATGGATCCACCAGTGTCATTGCATGTGTGTTCTTTTTACTAACAACAACCAGAGTCATTGAAATGTGTGTTCTTTTCACATACCACCTATGAAACCAGCAGTGTCATTGCATGTGTGTTCTTTTTAGTAACAACAACTAGAGTCATTGAAATGTGTGTTCTTTTCACATACCACCTATGGATCCACCAGTGTCATTGCATGTGTGTTCTTTTTAGTAACAACAACTAGAGTCATTGCATGTGTGTTCTTTTCACATACCACATATGGATCCACCATTGTCATTGAAATGTGTGTTCTCTTTAGAGACCACACATGGATCCACCAGTGTCATTGCATGTATGTTCTTTTCACTAACAACAAGTGGAGTCATTGCATGTGTCTTCTTTTCACATACCACATATGGATTGACCAGTGTCATTGCATGTATGCTCTTTTTCACATCCACCTATGGATCCACCAGTGTCATTGCATGTGTGTTCTTTTTACTAACAGCAACCATAGTCATTGAAATGTGTGTTCTTTTCATATACCACCTATGGATCCACCAGTGTCATTGCCTGTGTGTTCTTTTTAGTAACAACAAGAGTCATTGCATGTGTGTTCTTTTCACATACCACATATGGATCCACCAGTGTCATTGCATGTGTCCTCTTTTCACAATCCACCTATGGATCCATCCACCAGTTTCATTGCATATGTGTTCTTTTTAGTAACAACAACTGAGTCATTTCATGACTGTTCTTTTCACATACCACATATGGATCCACTATTGTCATTGAATGTGTGTTCTCTTTAGAGTCCACACATGGATCCACCAGTGTCATTGCATGTGTGTTCTTTTTACTAACAACAACCATAGTCATTGAAATGTGTGTTCTTTTCATATACCACCTATGGATCCACCAGTGTCATTGCATGTGTGTTGTTTTTAGTAACAACAATCAGAGTCATTGCATGTGTGTTCTTTTCACATACCACATATGGATCCACCAGTGTCATTGCATGTGTGCTCTTTTCACAATCCACATGTTGATCCACCAGTGTCATTGCATGTCTGTTCTTTTTACTAACAACAACCAGAGTCATTGAAATGTGTGCTCTTTTCACATACCACCTATGAATCCACAAGTGTCATTGCATGTGTGTTCTTTTTAGTAACAACAACTAGAGTCATTGAAATGTGTGTTCTTTTCACATACCACCTATGGATCCAGCAGTGTCATTGCATGTGTGTTCTTTTTAGTAACAACAACCAGAGTCATAGCATGTGTGTTCTTTTCACATACCACATATGGATCTACCAGTGTCATTGCATGTGTCCTCTTTTCACAATCCACCTATGGATCCACCAGTTTCATTGCATGTGTGTTGTTTTTAGTAACAACAACTGAGTCATTTCATGACTATTCTATTCACATACCACATATGGATCCACCATTGTCATTGAAATGTATGTTCTCTTTAGAGACCACACATGGATCCACCAGTGTCATTGCATGTATGTTCTTTTCGCTAACAACGAGTGGAGTCATTGCATGTGTGTTCTTTTCACATACCACATATGGATTGACCAGTGTCATTGCATGTATGCTCTTTTTCACAATCCACCTATGGATCCACCAGTGTCATTGCATGTGTGTTCTTTTTACTAACAGCAACCAAAGTCATTGAAATGTGTGTTCTTTTCATATACCACCTATGGATCCACCAGTGTCATTACATGTGTGTTCTTTTTAGTAACAACAACTAGAGTTATTGCATGTGTGTTCTGTTCACATACCACATATGGATCCACCAGTGTCATTGCATGTGTCCTCTTTTCACAATCCACCTATGGATCCACCAGTTTCATTGCATGTGTGTTCTTTTTAGTAACAACAACTGAGTCATTTCATGACTATTCTTTTCACATACCACATATGGATCCACTATTGTCATTGAAATGTGTGTTCTCTTTAGAGTCCACACCTGGATCCACCAGTGTCATTGCATGTGTGTTCTTTACACATACCACATATGGATCCACCAGTGCATTGCATGTGTGCTCTTTTCATAATCCACCTATGGATCCACCAGTGTTAGTGCATGTGTGTTATTTTTAGTAACAACAACGAGAGTCATTGAAATGTGTGTTCTTTTCACATACCACATATGGATCCACCAGTGTCATTGCATCTGTGCTCTTTTCACAATCCACATATGGATCCACCAGTGTCATTGCATGTGTGTTCTTTTGACATACCACATATGGATCCACCAGTGTCAGTGCATGTGTGCTCTTTTCACAATCCACATGTTGATCCACCAGTGTCATTGCATGTCTGTTTTTTTACTAACAACAACCAGAGTCATTGAAATGTGTGCTTTTTTCACATACCACCTATGAATCCACAAGTGTCATTGCATGTGTGTTCTTTTTAGTAACAACAACTAGAGTCATTGAAATGTGTGTTCTTTTCACATACCACCTATGGATCCACCAGTGTCATTGCATGTGTGTTCTTTTTAGTAACAACAACTAGAGTCATAGCATGTGTGTTCTTTTCACATACCACATATGGATCCACCAGTGTCATTGCATGTGTGCTCTTTTCACAATCCACCTATGGATCCACCAGTGTCATTCCATGTGTGTTTTTTTACTAACAACAACCAGAGTCATTGAAATGTGTGTTCTTTTCACATACCACCTATGGATCCACAAGTGTCATTACATGTGTGTTCTTTTTAGTAACAACAACTAGAGTCATTGCATGTGTGTTCTGTTCACATATCACATATGGATCCACCAGTGTCCTTGCATGTATCCTCTTTTCACAATCCACCTATGGATCCATCCAACAGTTTCATTGCATGTGTGTTCTTTTTAGTAACAACAACTGAGTCATTTCATGACTGTTCTTTTCACATACCACATATGGATACACTATTGTCATTGAAATGTGTGTTCTCTTTAGAGTCCACACATGGATCCACCAGTGTCATTGCATGTGTGTTCTTTTTACTAACAACAACCATAGTCATTGAAATGTGTGTTCTTTTCATATACCACCTATGGATCCACCAGTGTCATTGCATGTGTGTTCTTTTTAGTAACAACAACCAGGGTCATTGCATGTGTGTTCTTTTCACATACCACATATGGATCCACTATTGTCATTGAAATGTGTGTTCTCTTATGAGTCCACACCTGGATCCACCAGTGTCATTGCAAGTGTGTTCTTTTCACATACCACATATGGATCCACCAATGTCATTGCATGTGTGCTCTTTTCACAATCCACCTATGGATCCACCAGTGTTAGTGCATGTGTGTTATTTTTAGTAACAACAACCAGAGTCATTGAAATGTGTGTTCTTTTCACATACCACATATGGATCCACCAGTGTCATTGCATGTGTGCTCTTTTCACAATCCACATATGGATCCACCAGTGTCATTGCATGTGTGTTCTTTTTACTAACAACAACCAGAGTCATTGAAATGTGTGTTCTTTTCACAATCCACCTATGAAACCAGCAGTGTCATTGCATGTGTGTTCTTTTTAGTAACAACAACTAGAGTCATTGAAATGTGTGTTCTTTTCACATACCACCTATGGATCCACCAGTGTCATTGCATGTGTGTTCTTTTTAGTAACAACAACTAGAGTCATTGCATGTGTGTTCTTTTCACATACCACATATGGATCCACCATTGTCATTGAAATGTGTGTTCTCTTTAGAGACCACACATGGATCCACCAGTGTCATTGCATGTATGTTCTTTTCACTAACAACAAGTGGAGTCATTGCATGTGTCTTCTTTTCACATACCACATATGGATTGACCAGTGTCATTGCATGTATGCTCTTTTTCACATCCACCTATGGATCCACCAGTGTCATTGCATGTGTGTTCTTTTTACTAACAGCAACCATAGTCATTGAAATGTGTGTTCTTTTCATATACCACCTATGGATCCACCAGTGTCATTGCATGTGTGTTCTTTTTAGTAACAACAACCAGAGTCATTGCATGTGTGTTCTTTTCACATACCACATATGGATCCACCAGTGTCATTGCATGTGTCCTCTTTTCACAATCCACCTATGGATCCATCCACCAGTTTCATTGCATATGTGTTCTTTTTAGTAACAACAACTGAGTCATTTCATGACTGTTCTTTTCACATACCACATATGGATCCACTATTGTCATTGAATGTGTGTTCTCTTTAGAGTCCACACATGGATCCACCAGTGTCATTGCATGTGTGTTCTTTTTACTAACAACAACCATAGTCATTGAAATGTGTGTTCTTTTCATACACCACCTATGGATCCACCAGTGTCATTGCATGTGTGTTGTTTTTAGTAACAACAACCAGAGTCATTGCATGTGTGTTCTTTTCACATACCACATATGGATCCACCAGTGTCATTGCATGTGTGCTCTTTTCACAATCCACATGTTGATCCACCAGTGTCATTGCATGTCTGTTCTTTTTACTAACAACAACCAGAGTCATTGAAATGTGTGCTCTTTTCACATACCACCTATGAATCCACAAGTGTCATTGCATGTGTGTTCTTTTTAGTAACAACAACTAGAGTCATTGAAATGTGTGTTCTTTTCACATACCACCTATGGATCCAGCAGTGTCATTGCATGTGTGTTCTTTTTAGTAACAACAACCAGAGTCATAGCATGTGTGTTCTTTTCACATACCACATATGGATCTACCAGTGTCATTGCATGTGTCCTCTTTTCACAATCCACCTATGGATCCACCAGTTTCATTGCATGTGTGTTGTTTTTAGTAACAACAACTGAGTCATTTCATGACTATTCTATTCACATACCACATATGGATCCACCATTGTCATTGAAATGTATGTTCTCTTTAGAGACCACACATGGATCCACCAGTGTCATTGCATGTATGTTCTTTTCGCTAACAACGAGTGGAGTCATTGCATGTGTGTTCTTTTCACATACCACATATGGATTGACCAGTGTCATTGCATGTATGATCTTTTTCACAATCCACCTATGGATCCACCAGTGTCATTGCATGTGTGTTCTTTTTACTAACAACAACCAAAGTCATTGAAATGTGTGTTCTTTTCATATACCACCTATGGATCCACCAGCGTCATTGCATGTGTGTTCTTTTTAGTAACAACAACCAGAGTCATTGCATGTGTGTTCTTTTCACATACCACATATGGATCCACCAGTGTCATTGCATGTGTCCTCTTTTCACAATCCACCTATGGATCCACCAGTTTCATTGCATGTGTGTTCTTTTTAGTAACAACAACTGAGTCATTTCATGACTATTCTTTTCACATACCACATATGGATCCACTATTGTCATTGAAATGTGTGTTCTCTTTAGAGTCCACACCTGGATCCACCAGTGTCATTGCATGTGTGTTCTTTTCACATACCACATATGGATCCACCAGTGTCATTGCATGTGTGCTCTTTTCACAATCCACCTATGGATCCACCAGTGTTAGTGCATGTGTGTTATTTTTAGTAACAACAAACAGAGTCATTGAAATGTGTGTTCTTTTCACATACCACATATGGATCCACCAGTGTCATTGCATGTGTGCTCTTTTCACAATCCATATATGGATCCACCAGTGTCATTGCATGTGTGTTCTTTTTACTAACAACAACCGGATTCATTGAAATGTGTGTTCTTTTCACATACCACCTATGAAACCACCAGTGTCATTGCATGTGTGTTCTTTTTAGTAACAACAACTAGAGTCATTGAAATGTGTGTTCTTTTCACATACCACCTATGGATCCAGCAGTGTCATTGCCTGTGTGTTCTTTTTAGTAACAAGAACCAGAGTCATAGCATGTGTGTTCTTTTCACATACCACATATGGATCTACCAGTGTCATTGCATGTGTCCTCTTTTCACAATCCACCTATGGATCCACCAGTTTCATTGCATGTGTGTTGTTTTTAGTAACAACAACTGAGTCATTTCATGACTATTCTATTCACATACCACATATGGATCCACCATTGTCATTGAAATGTATGTTCTCTTTAGAGACCACACATGGATCCACCAGTGTCATTGCATGTATGTTCTTTTCGCTAACAACGAGTGGAGTCATTGCATGTGTGTTCTTTTCACATACCACATATGGATTGACCAGTGTCATTGCATGTATGATATTTTTCACAATCCACCTATGGATCCACCAGTGTCATTGCATGTGTGTTCTTTTTACTAACAGCAACCAAAGTCATTGAAATGTGTGTTCTTTTCATATACCACCTATGGATCCACCAGTGTCATTGCCTGTGTGTTCTTTTTAGTAACAACAACCAGAGTCATTGCATGTGTGTTCTTTTCACATACCACATATGGATCCACCAGTGTCATTGCATGTGTCCTCTTTTCACAATCCACCTATGGATCCACCAGTTTCTTGGCATGTGTGTTCTTTTTAGTAACAACAACTGAGTCATTTCATGACTATTCTTTTCACATACCACATATGGATCCACTATTGTCATTGAAATGTGTGTTCTCTTTAGAGTCCACACCTGGATCCACCAGTGTCATTGCATGTGTGTTCTTTTCACATACCACATATGGATCCACCAGTGTCATTGCATGTGTGCTCTTTTCACAATCCACCTATGGATCCACCAGTGTTAGTGCATGTGTGTTATTTTTAGTAACAACAACCAGAGTCATTGAAATGTGTGTTCTGTTCACATACCACATATGGATCCACCAGTGTCATTGCATGTGTGCTCTTTTCACAATCCACATATGGATCCACCAGTGTCATTGCATGTGTGTTCTTTTTACTAACAACAACCGGAGTCATTGAAATGTGTGTTCTTTTCACATACCACCTATGAAACCACCAGTGTCATTGCATGTGTGTTCTTTTTAGTAACAACAACTAGAGTCATTGAAATGTGTGTTCTTTTCACATACCACCTATGGATCCACCAGTATCATTGCATGTGTGTTCTTTTTAGTAACAACAACTAGAGTCATTGCATGTGTGTTCTTTTCACATACCACATATGGATCCACCATTGTCATTGAAATGTGTGTTCTCTTTAGAGACCACACATGGATCCACCAGTGTCATTGCATGTATGTTCTTTTCACTAACAACAAGTGGAGTCATTGCATGTGTGTTCTTTTCACATACCACATATGGATTGACCAGTGTCATTGCATGTATGATCTTTTTCACATCCACCTATGGATCCACCAGTGTCATTGCATGTGTGTTCTTTTTACTAACAGCAACCATAGTCATTGAAATGTATGTTCTTTTCATATACCACCTATGGATCCACCAGTGTCATTGCCTGTGTGTTCTTTTTAGTAACAACAACCAGAGTCATTGCATGTGTGTTCTTTTCACATACCACATATGGATCCACCAGTGTCATTGCATGTGTCCTCTTTTCACAATCCACCTATGGATCCATCCACCAGTTTCATTGCATGTGTGTTCTTTTTAGTAACAACAACCAGTCATTTCATGACTGTTCTTTTCACATACCACATATGTATCCACTATTGTCATTGAAATGTGTGTTCTCTTTGGAGTCCACACATGGATCCACCAGTGTCATTGCATGTGTGTTATTTTTACTAACAACAACCATAGTCATTGAAATGTGTGTTCTTTTCATATACCACCTATGGATCCACCAGTGTCATTGCATGTGTGTTCTTTTTAGTAACAACAACCAGAGTCATTGCATGTGTGTTCTTTTGAGATACCACATATGGATCCACCAGTGTCATTGCATCTGTGCTCTTTTCACAATCCACATATTGATCCACCAGTGTCATTGCATGTCTGTTCTTTTTACTAACAACAACCAGAGTCATTGAAATGTGTGCTCTTTTCACATACCACCTATGAATCCACCAGTGTCATTGCATGTGTGTTCTTTTTAGTAACAACAACTGGAGTCATTGAAATGTGTGTTCTTTTCACATACCACCTATGGATCCACCAGTGTCATTGCATGTGTGTTCTTTTTAGTAACAACAACCAGAGTCATAGCATGTGTGTTCTTTTCACATACCACATATGGATCCACCAGTGTCATTGCATGTGTGCTCTTTTCAGAATCCACCTATGGATCCACCAGAGTCATTGCATGTGTGTTTTTTTACTAACAACAACCAGGGTCATTGAAATGTGTGTTCTTTTCACATACCACCTATGGATCCACCAGTGTCATTACATGTGTGTTCTTTTTAGTAACAACAACTAGAGTCATTGCATGTGTGTTCTGTTCACATACCACATATGGATCCACCATTGTCATTGAAATGTATGTTCTCTTTAGAGACCACACATGGATCCACCAGTGTCATTGCATGTATGTTCTTTTCACTAACAACAAGTGGAGTCATTGCATGTGTGTTCTTTTCACATACCACATATGGATTGACCAGTGTCATTGCATGTATGCTCTTTTTCACAATCCACCTATGGATCCACCAGTGTCATTGCATGTGTCTTCTTTTTACTAACAGCAACCAAAGTCATTGAAATATGTGTTCTTTTCATGTATCACCTATGGATCCACTAGTGTCATTGCCTGTGTGTTCTTTTTAGTAAAAACAACCAGAGTCATTGCATGTGTGTTCTTTTCACATACCACATATGGATCCACCAGTGTCATTGCATGTGTCCTCTTTTCACAATCCACCTATGGATCCACCAGTTTCATTGCATGTGTGTTCTTTTTAGTAACAACAACTGAGTCATTCCACTATTGTCATTGAAATGTGTGTTCTTTTTAGAGTCCACACCTGGATCCACCAGTGTCATTGCATGTGTGTTCTTTTTACTAACAACAACCGGAGTCATTGAAATGTGTGTTCTTTTCACATACCACCTATGAAACCACCAGTGTCATTGCATGTGTGTTCTTTTTAGTAACAACAACTAGAGTCATTGAAATGTGTGTTCTTTTCACATACCACCTATGGATCCACCAGTATCATTGCATGTGTGTTATTTTTAGTAACAACAACTAGAGTCATTGCATGTGTGTTCTTTTCACATACCACATATGGATCCACCATTGTCATTGAAATATGTGTTCTCTTTATAGACCACACATGGATCCACCAGTGTCATTGCATGTATGTTCTTTTCACTAACAACAAGTGGAGTCATTGCATGTGTGTTCTTTTCACATACCACATATGGATTGACCAGTGTCATTGCATGTATGATCTTTTTCACATCCACCTATGGATCTACCAGTGTTATTGCATGTGTGTTCTTTTTACTAACAGCAACCATAGTCATTGAAATGTGTGTTCTTTTCATATACCACCTATGGATCCACCAGTGTCATTGCCTGTGTGTTCTTTTTAGTAACAACAACCAGAGTCATTGCATGTGTGTTCTTTTCACATACCACATATGGATCCACTAGTGTCATTGCATGTGTCCTCTTTTCACAATGCACCTATGGATCCATCCACCAGTTTCATTGCATGTGTGTTCTTTTTAGTAACAACAACTGAGTCATTTCATGACTGTTCTTTTCACATACCACATATGGATCCACTATTGTCATTGAAATGTGTGTTCTCTTTAGAGTCCACACATGGATCCACCAGTGTCATTGCATGTGTGTTCTTTTTACTAACAACAACCATAGTCATTGAAATGTGTGTTCTTTTCATATACCACCTATGGATCCACCAGTGTCATTGCATGTGTGTTCTTTTTAGTAACAACAACCAGAGTCATTGCATGTGTGTTCTTTTGAGATACCACATATGGATCCACCAGTGTCATTGCATCTGTGCTCTTTTCACAATCCACATATTGATCCACCAGTGTCATTGCATGTCTGTTCTTTTTACTAACAACAACCAGAGTCATTGAAATGTGTGCTCTTTTCACATACCACCTATGAATCCACAAGTGTCATTGCATGTGTGTTCTTTTTAGTAACAACAACTGGAGTCATTGAAATGTGTGTTCTTTTCACATACCACCTATGGATCCACCAGTGTCATTGCATGTGTGTTCTTTTTAGTAACAACAACCAGAGTCATAGCATGTGTGTTCTTTTCACATACCACATATGGATCCACCAGTGTCATTGCATGTGTGCTCTTTTCAGAATCCACCTATGGATCCACCAGAGTCATTGCATGTGTGTTTTTTTACTAACAACAACCAGGGTCATTGAAATGTGTGTTCTTTTCACATACCACCTATGGATCCACCAGTGTCATTACATGTGTGTTCTTTTTAGTAACAACAAGTAGAGTCATTGCATGTGTGTTTTGTTCACATACCACATATGGATCCACCATTGTCATTGAAATGTATGTTCTCTTTAGAGACCACACATGGATCCACCAGTGTCATTGCATGTATGTTCTTTTCACTAACATCAAGTGGAGTCATTGCATGTGTGTTCTTTTCACATAGCACATATGGATTGACCAGTGTCATTGCATGTATGATCTTTTTCACATCCACCTATGGATATACCAGTGTTATTGCATGTGTGTTCTTTTTACTAACAGCAACCATAGTCATTGAAATGTGTGTTCTTTTCATATACCACCTATGGATCCACCAGTGTCATTGCCTGTGTGTTCTTTTTAGTAACAACAACCAGAGTCATTGCATGTGTGTTCTTTTCACATACCACATATGGATCCACCAGTGTCATTGCATGTGTCCTCTTTTCACAATGCACCTATGGATCCATCCACCAGTTTCATTGCATGTGTGTTCTTTTTAGTAACAACAACTGAGTCATTTCATGACTGTTCTTTTCACATACCACATATGGATCCACTATTGTCATTGAAATGTGTGTTCTCTTTAGAGTCCACACATGGATCCACCAGTGTCATTGCATGTGTGTTCTTTTTACTAACAACAACCATAGTCATTGAAATGTGTGTTCTTTTCATATACCACCTATGGATCCACCAGTGTCATTGCATGTGTGTTCTTTTTAGTAACAACAACCAGAGTCATTGCATGTGTGTTCTTTTGAGATACCACATATGGATCCACCAGTGTCATTGCATGTGTGCTCTTTTCACAATCCACATATTGATCCACCAGTGTCATTGCATGTCTGTTCTTTTTACTAACAACAACCAGAGTCATTGAAATGTGTGCTCTTTTCACATACCACCTATGAATCCACAAGTGTCATTGCATGTGTGTTCTTTTTAGTAACAACAACTGGAGTCATTGAAATGTGTGTTCTTTTCACATACCACCTATGGATCCACCAGTGTCATTGCATGTGTGTTCTTTTTAGTAACAACAACCAGAGTCATTGCATGTGTGTTCTTTTCACATACCACATATGGATCCACTAGTGTCATTGCATGTGTGCTCTTTTCACAATCCACCTATGGATCCACCAGTGTCATTGCATGTGTGTTTTTTTACTAACAACAACCAGAGTCATTGAAATGTGTGTTCTTTTCACATACCACCTATGGATCCACCAGTGTCATTACATGTGTGTTCTTTTTAGTAACAACAACTAGAGTCATTGCATGTGTGTTCTTTTCACATACCACATATGGATCCACCATTGTCATTGAAATGTATGTTCTCTTTAGAGACCACACATGGATCCACCAGTGTCATTGCATGTATGTTCTTTTCACTAACAACAAGTGGAGTCATTGCATGTGTGTTCTTTTCACATACCACATATGGATTGACCAGTGTCATTGCATGTATGCTCTTTTTCACAATCCACCTATGGATCCACCAGTGTCATTGCATGTGTGTTCTTTTTACTAACAGCAACCAAAGTCATTGAAATATGTGTTCTTTTCATGTACCACCTATGGATCCACCAGTGTCATTGCCTGTGTGTTCTTTTTAGTAACAACAACCAGAGTCATTGCATGTGTGTTCTTTTCACATACCACATATGGATCCACCAGTGTCATTGCATGTGTCCTCTTTTCACAATCCACCTATGGATCCACCAGTTTCATTGCATGTGTGTTCTTTTTAGTAACAACAACTGAGTCATTTCATGACTATTCTTTTCACATACCACATATGGATCCACTATTGTCATTGAAATGTGTGTTCTTTTTAGAGTCCACACCTGGATCCACCAGTGTCATTGCATGTGTGTTCTTTTCACATACCACATATGGATCCACCAGTGTCATTGCATGTGTGCTCTTTTCACAATCCACCTATGGATCCACCAGTGTTAGTGCATGTGTGTTATTTTTAGTAACAACAACCAGAGTCATTGAAATGTGTGTTCTTTTCACATACCACATATGGATCCACCAGTGTCATTGCATGTGTGCTCTTTTCACAATCCACATATGGATCCACCAGTGTCATTGCATGTGTGTTCTTTTTACTAACAACAACTAGAGTCATTGAAATGTGTGTTCTTTTCACATACCACCTATGAATCCACCAGTGTCATTGCATGTGTGTTCTTTTCAGTAACAACAACTAGAGTAATTGAAATGTGTGTTCTTTTCACATACCACCTATGGATCCACCAGTGTCATTGCATGTGTGTTATTTTTAGTAACAACAACTAGAGTCATTGCATGTGTGTTCTTTTCACATACCACATATGGGTCCACCATTGTCATTGAAACGTGTGTTCTCTTTAGAGACCACACATGGATCCACCAGTGTCATTGCATGTATGTTCTTTTCACTAACAACAAGTGGAGTCATTGCATGTGTGTTATTTTCACATACCACATATGGATTGACCAGTGTCATTGCATGTATGCTCTTTTTCACAATCCACCTTTGGATTCACCAGTGTCATGGCATGTGTGTTCTTTTGACTAACAGCAAAAATAGTCATTGAAATGTGTGTTCTTTTCATATACCACCTATGGATCCACCAGTGTCATTGCATGTGTGTTCTTTTTAGTAACAACAACCAGAGTCATTGCATGTGTGTTCTTTTCACATACCACATATGGATCCACCAGTGTTATTGCATGTGTGCTCTTTTCACAATCCACATATTGATCCACCAGTGTCATTGCATGTCTGTTCTTTTTACTAACACAACCAGAGTCATTGAAATGTGTGTTCTCTTTAGAGACCACACATGGATCCACCAGTGTCATTGCATGTATGTTCTTTTCACTAACAACGAGTGGAGTCATTGCATGTGTGTTCTTTTCACATACCACATATGGATTGACCAGTGTCATTGCATGTATGCTCTTTTTCACATCCACCTATGGATCCACCAGTGTCATTGCATGTGTGTTCTTTTTACTAACAGCAACCAAAGTCATTGAAATGTGTGTTCTTTTCATATACCACCTATGGATCCACCAGTGTCATTGCATGTGTGTTCTTTTTAGTAACAACAACCAGAGTCATTGCATGTGTGTTCTTTTCACATACCACATATGGATCCACCAGTGTCATTGCATGTGTCCTCTTTTCACAATCCACCTATGGATCCACCAGTTTCATTGCATGTGTGTTCTTTTTAGTAACAACAACTGAGTCATTTCATGACTATTCTTTTCACATACCACATATGGATCCACTATTGTCATTGAAATGTGTGTTCTCTTTAGAGTCCACACCTGGATCCACCAGTGTCATTGCATGTGTGTTCTTTTCACATACCACATATGGATCCACCAGTGTCATTGCATGTGTGCTCTTTTCACAATCCACCTATGGATCCACCAGTGTTAGTGCATGTGTGTTATTTTTAGTAACAACAACCAGAGTCATTGAAATGTGTGTTCTTTTCACATACCACATATGGATCCACCAGTGTCATTGCATGTGTGCTCTTTTCACAATCCACATATGGATCCACTAGTGTCATTGCATGTGTGTTCGTTTTACTAACAACAACCAGAGTCATTGAAATGTGTGTTCTTTTCACATACCACCTATGAATCCACCAGTGTCATTGCATGTGTGTTCTTTTCAGTAACAACAACTAGAGTAATTGAAATGTGTGTTCTTTTCACATACCACCTATGGATCCACCAGTGTCATTGCATGTGTGTTCTTTTTAGTAACAACAACTAGAGTCATTGCATGTGTGTTCTTTTCACATACCACATATGGGTCCACCATTGTCATTGAAATGTGTGTTCTCTTTAGAGACCACACATGGATCCACCAGTGTCATTGCATGTATGTTCTTTTCACTAACAACAAGTGGAGTCATTGCATGTGTGTTCTTTTCACATACCACATATGGATTGACCAGTGTCATTGCATGTATGCTCTTTTTCACAATCCACCTTTGGATTCACCAGTGTCATGGCATGTGTGTTCTTTTTACTAACAGCAAAAAATAGTCATTGAAATGTGTGTTTTTCATATACCACCTATGGATCCACCAATGTCATTGCATGTGTGTTCTTTTTAGTAACAACAACCAGAGTCATTGCATGTGTGTTCTTTTCACATACCACATATGGATCCACCAGTGTCATTGCATGTGTGCTCTTTTCACAATCCACATATTGATCCACCAGTGTCATTGCATGTCTGTTCTTTTACAAACACAACGAGTCATTGAAATGTGTGTTCTCTTTAGAGACCACACATGGATCCACCAGTGTCATTGCATGTATGTTCTTTTCACTAACAACAAGTGGAGTCATTGCATGTGTGTTCTTTTCACATACCACATATGGATTGACCAGTGTCATTGCATGTATGCTCTTTTTCACAATCCACCTATGGATCCACCAGTGTCATTGCATGTGTGTTCTTTTTACTAACAGCAACCAAAGTCATTGAAATGTGTGTTCTTTTCATATACCACCTATGGATCCACCAGTGTCATTGCATGTGTGTTCTTTTTAGTAACAACAACCAGAGTCATTGCATGTGTGTTCTTTTCACATACCACATATGGATCCACCAGTGTCATTGCATGTGTCCTCTTTTCACAATCCACCTATGGATCCACCAGTTTCATTGCATGTGTGTTCTTTTTAGTAACAACAACTGAGTCATTTCATGACTATTCTTTTCACATACCACATATGGATCCACTATTGTCATTGAAATGTGTGTTCTCTTTAGAGTCCACACATGGATCCACCAGTGTCATTGCATGTGTGTTCTTTTCACATACCACATATGGATCCACCAGTGTCATTGCATGTGTGCTCTTTTCACAATCCACCTATGGATCCACCAGTGTTAGTGCATGTGTGTTATTTTTAACAACAACCAGAATCATTGAAATGTGTGTTCTTTTCACATACCACATATGGATCCACCAGTGTCATTGCATGTGTGCTCTTTTCACATACCACATATGGATCCACCAGTCTCATTGCATGTCTGTTCTATTTACTAACAACAACTAGAGTCATTGAAATGTGTGTTCTTTTCACATACCACCTATGAATCCACCAGTGTCATTGCATGTGTGTTCTTTTCAGTAACAACAACTAGAGTAATTGAAATGTGTGTTCTTTTCACATACCACCTATGGATCCACCAGTGTCATTGCATGTGTGTTCTTTTTAGTAACAACAACTAGAGTCATTGCATGTGTTCTTTTCACATACCACATATGGGTCCACCATTGTCATTGAAATGTGTGTTCTCTTTAGAGACCACACATGGATCCACCAGTGTCATTGCATGTATGTTCTTTTCACTAACAACAAGTGGAGTCATTGCATGTGTGTTCTTTTCACATACCACACATGGATTGACCAGTGTCATTGCATCTATGCTCTTTTTCACAATCCACCTTTGGATTCACCAGTGTCATGGCATGTGTGTTCTTTTTACTAACAGCAAAAATAGTCATTGAAATGTGTGTTTTTTTCATATACCACCTATGGATCCACCAATGTCATTGCATGTGTGTTCTTTTTAGTAACAACAACCAGAGTCATTGCATGTGTGTTCTTTTCACATACCACATATGGATCCACCAGTGTTATTGCATGTGTGCTCTTTTCACAATCCACATATTGATCCACCAGTGTCATTGCATGTCTGTTCTTTTTACAAACACAACCAGAGTCATTGAAATGTGTGTTCTCTTTAGAGACCACACATGGATCCACCAGTGTCATTGCATGTATGTTCTTTTCACTAACAACGAGTGGAGTCATTGCATGTGTGTTCTTTTCAGATACCACATATGGATTGACCAGTGTCATTGCATGTATGCTCTTTTTCACAATCCACCTATGGATCCACCAGTGTCATTGCATGTGTGTTCTTTTTACTAACAGCAACCAAAGTCATTGAAATATGTGTTCTTTTCATGTATCACCTATGGATCCACCAGTGTCATTGCCTGTGTGTTCTTTTTAGTAAAAAAAACCAGAGTCATTGCATGTGTGTTCTTTTCACATACCACATATGGATCCACCAGTGTCATTGCATGTGTCCTCTTTTCACAATCCACCTATGGATCCACCAGTTTCATTGCATGTGTGTTCTTTTTAGTAACAACAACTGAGTCATTCCACTATTGTCATTGAAATGTGTGTTCTTTTTAGAGTCCACACCTGGATCCACCAGTGTCATTGCATGTGTGTTCTTTTCACATACCACATATGGATCCACCAGTGTCATTGCATGTGTGCTCTTTTCACAATCCACCTATGGATCCACCAGTGTTAGTGCATGTGTGTTATTTTTAGTAACAACAACCAGAGTCATTGAAATGTGTGTTCTTTTCACATACCACATATGGATCCACCAGTGTCATTGCATGTGTGCTCTTTTCACAATCCACATATGGATCCACCAGTGTCATTGCATGTGTGTTCTTTTTACTAACAACAACTAGAGTCAATGAAATGTGTGTTCTTTTCACATACCACCTATGAATCCACCAGTGTCATTGCATGTGTGTTCTTTTCAGTAACAACAACTAGAGTAATTGAAATGTGTGTTCTTTTCACATACCACCTATGGATCCACCAGTGTCATTGCATGTGTGTTCTTTTTAGTAACAACAACTAGAGTCATTGCATGTGTGTTCTTTTCACATACCACATATGGGTCCACCATTGTCATTGAAACGTGTGTTCTCTTTAGAGACCACACATGGATCCACCAGTGTCATTGCATGTATGTTCTTTTCACTAACAACAAGTGGAGTCATTGCATGTGTGTTATTTTCACATACCACATATGGATTGACCAGTGTCATTGCATGTATGCTCTTTTTCACAATCCACCTTTGGATTCACCAGTGTCATGGCATGTGTGTTCTTTTGACTAACAGCAAAAATAGTCATTGAAATGTGTGTTCTTTTCATATACCACCTATGGATCCACCAGTGTCATTGCATGTGTGTTCTTTTTAGTAACAACAACCAGAGTCATTGCATGTGTGTTCTTTTCACATACCACATATGGATCCACCAGTGTTATTGCATGTGTGCTCTTTTCACAATCCACATATTGATCCACCAGTGTCATTGCATGTACATTCTTTTTAATAACACAACCAGAGTCATTGAAATGTGTGTTCTCTTTAGAGACCACACATGGATCCACCAGTGTCATTGCATGTATGTTCTTTTCACTAACAACGAGTGGAGTCATTGCATGTGTGTTCTTTTCACATACCACATATGGATTGACCAGTGTCATTGCATGTATGCTCTTTTTCACATCCACCTATGGATCCACCAGTGTCATTGCATGTGTGTTCTTTTACTAACAAAGAACCAAAGTCATTGAAATGTGTGTTCTTTTCATATACCACCTATGGATCCACCAGTGTCATTGCATGTGTGTTCTTTTTAGTAACAACAACCAGAGTCATTGCATGTGTGTTCTTTTCACATACCACATATGGATCCACCAGTGTCATTGCATGTGTCCTCTTTTCACAATCCACCTATGGATCCACCAGTTTCATTGCATGTGTGTTCTTTTTAGTAACAACAACTGAGTCATTTCATGACTATTATTTTCACATACCACATATGGATCCACTATTGTCATTGAAATGTGTGTTCTCTTTAGAGTCCACACCTGGATCCACCAGTGTCATTGCATGTGTGTTCTTTTCACATACCACATATGGATCCACCAGTGTCATTGCATGTGTGCTCTTTTCACAATCCACCTATGGATCCACCAGTGTTAGTGCATGTGTGTTATTTTTAGTAACAACAACCAGAGTCATTGAAATGTGTGTTCTTTTCACATACCACATATGGATCCACCAGTGTCATTGCATGTGTGCTCTTTTCACAATCCACATATGGATCCACCAGTGTCATTGCATGTGTGTTCTTTTTACTAACAACAACTAGAGTCATTGAAATGTGTGTTCTTTTCACATACCACCTATGAATCCACCAGTGTCATTGCATGTGTGTTCTTTTAAGTAACAACTAGAGTAATTGAAATGTGTGTTCTTTTCACATACCACCTATGGATCCACCAGTGTCATTGCATGTGTGTTATTTTTAGTAACAACAACTAGAGTCATTGCATGTGTGTTCTTTTCACATACCACATATGGGTCCACCATTGTCATTGAAACGTGTGTTCTCTTTAGAGACCACACATGGATCCACCAGTGTCATTGCATGTATGTTCTTTTCACTAACAACAAGTGGAGTCATTGCATGTGTGTTATTTTCACATACCACATATGGATTGACCAGTGTCATTGCATGTATGCTCTTTTTCACAATCCACCTTTGGATTCACCAGTGTCATGGCATGTGTGTTCTTTTGACTAACAGCAAAAATAGTCATTGAAATGTGTGTTCTTTTCATATACCACCTATGGATCCACCAGTGTCATTGCATGTGTGTTCTTTTTAGTAACAACAACCAGAGTCATTGCATGTGTGTTCTTTTCACATACCACATATGGATCCACCAGTGTTATTGCATGTGTGCTCTTTTCACAATCCACATATTGATCCACCAGTGTCATTGCATGTCTGTTCTTTTTACTAACACAACCAGAGTCATTGAAATGTGTGTTCTCTTTAGAGACCACACATGGATCCACCAGTGTCATTGCATGTATGTTCTTTTCACTAACAACGAGTGGAGTCATTGCATGTGTGTTCTTTTCACATACCACATATGGATTGACCAGTGTCATTGCATGTATGCTCTTCTTCACATCCACCTATGGATCCACCAGTGTCATTGCATGTGTGTTCTTTTTACTAACAGCAACCAAAGTCATTGAAATGTGTGTTCTTTTCATATACCACCTATGGATCCACCAGTGTCATTGCATGTGTGTTCTTTTTAGTAACAACAACCAGAGTCATTGCATGTGTGTTCTTTTCACATACCACATATGGATCCACCAGTGTCATTGCATGTGTCCTCTTTTCACAATCCACCTATGGATCCACCAGTTTCATTGCATGTGTGTTCTTTTTAGTAACAACAACTGAGTCATTTCATGACTATTCTTTTCACATACCACATATGGATCCACTATTGTCATTGAAATGTGTGTTCTCTTTAGAGTCCACACCTGGATCCACCAGTGTCATTGCATGTGTGTTCTTTTCACATACCACATATGGATCCACCAGTGTCATTGCATGTGTGCTCTTTTCACACTTCACCTATGGATCCACCAGTGTTAGTGCATGTATATTTTTTTCGTAACAAGAACCAGAGTCATTGAAATGTGTGTTCTTTTCACATACCACATATGGATCCACCAGTGTCATTGCATGTGTGCTCTTTTCACAATCCACATATGGATCCACCAGTGTCATTGCATGTGTGTTCTTTTTACTAACAACAACTAGAGTCATTGAAATGTGTGTTCTTTTCACATACCACCTATGAATCCACCAGTGTCATTGCATGTGTGTTCTTTTCAGTAACAACAACTAGAGTAATTGAAATGTGTGTTCTTTTCACATACCACCTATGGATCCACCAGTGTCATTGCATGTGTGTTCTTTTTAGTAACAACAACTAGAGTCATTGCATGTGTGTTCTTTTCACATACCACATATGGGTCCACCATTGTCATTGAAACGTGTGTTCTCTTTAGAGACCACACATGGATCCACCAGTGTCATTGCATGTATGTTCTTTTCACTAACAACAAGTGGAGTCATTGCATGTGTGTTATTTTCACATACCACATATGGATTGACCAGTGTCATTGCATGTATGCTCTTTTTCACAATCCACCTTTGGATTCACCAGTGTCATGGCATGTGTGTTCTTTTGACTAACAGCAAAAATATTTATTGAAATGTGTGTTCTTTTCATATACCACCTATGGATCCACCAGTGTCATTGCATGTGTGTTCTTTTTAGTAACAACAACCAGAGTCATTGCATGTGTGTTCTTTTCACATACCACATATGGATCCACCAGTGTTATTGCATGTGTGCTCTTTTCACAATCCACATATTGATCCACCAGTGTCATTGCATGTCTGTTCTTTTTACTAACACAACCAGAGTCATTGAAATGTGTGTTCTCTTTAGAGACCACACATGGATCCACCAGTGTCATTGCATGTATGTTCTTTTCACTAACAACGAGTGGAGTCATTGCATGTGTGTTCTTTTCACATACCACATATGGATTGACCAGTGTCATTGCATGTATGCTCTTCTTCACATCCACCTATGGATCCACCAGTGTCATTGCATGTGTGTTCTTTTTACTAACAGCAACCAAAGTCATTGAAATGTGTGTTCTTTTCATATACCACCTATGGATCCACCAGTGTCATTGCATGTGTGTTCTTTTTAGTAACAACAACCAGAGTCATTGCATGTGTGTTCTTTTCACATACCACATATGGATCCACCAGTGTCATTGCATGTGTCCTCTTTTCACAATCCACCTATGGATCCACCAGTTTCATTGCATGTGTGTTCTTTTTAGTAACAACAACTGAGTCATTTCATGACTATTCTTTTCACATACCACATATGGATCCACTATTGTCATTGAAATGTGTGTTCTCTTTAGAGTCCACACCTGGATCCACCAGTGTCATTGCATGTGTGTTCTTTTCACATACCACATATGGATCCACCAGTGTCATTGCATGTGTGCTCTTTTCACAATCCACCTATGGATCCACCAGTGTTAGTGCATGTGTGTTATTTTTAGTAACAACAACCAGAGTCATTGAAATGTGTGTTCTTTTCACATACCACATATGGATCCACCAGTGTCATTGCATGTGTGCTCTTTTCACAATCCACATATGGATCCACCAGTGTCATTGCATGTGTGTTCTTTTTACTAACAACAACTAGAGTCATTGAAATGTGTGTTCTTTTCACATACCACCTATGAATCCACCAGTGTCATTGCATGTGTGTTCTTTTCAGTAACAACAACTAGAGTAATTGAAATGTGTGTTCTTTTCACATACCACCTATGGATCCACCAGTGTCATTGCATGTGTGTTCTTTTTAGTAACAACAACTAGAGTCATTGCATGTGTGTTCTTTTCACATACCACATATGGGTCCACCATTGTCATTGAAATGTGTGTTCTCTTTAGAGACCACACATGGATCCACCAGTGTCATTGCATGTATGTTCTTTTCACTAACAACAAGTGGAGTCATTGCATGTGTGTTCTTTTCACATACCACACATGGATTGACCAGTGTCATTGCATCTATGCTCTTTTTCACAATCCACCTTTGGATTCACCAGTGTCATGGCATGTGTGTTCTTTTTACTAACAGCAAAAATAGTCATTGAAATGTGTGTTTTTTTCATATACCACCTATGGATCCACCAATGTCATTGCATGTGTGTTCTTTTTAGTAACAACAACCAGAGTCATTGCATGTGTGTTCTTTTCACATACCACATATGGATCCACCAGTGTTATTGCATGTGTGCTCTTTTCACAATCCACATATTGATCCACCAGTGTCATTGCATGTCTGTTCTTTTTACAAACACAACCAGAGTCATTGAAATGTGTGTTCTCTTTAGAGACCACACATGGATCCACCAGTGTCATTGCATGTATGTTCTTTTCACTAACAACAAGTGGAGTCATTGCATGTGTGTTCTTTTCACATACCACATATGGATTGACCAGTGTCATTGCATGTATGCTCTTTTTCACAATCCACCTATGGATCCACCAGTGTCATTGCATGTGTGTTCTTTTTACTAACAGCAACCAAAGTCATTGAAATGTGTGTTCTTTTCATATACCACCTATGGATCCACCAGTGTCATTGCATGTGTGTTCTTTTTAGTAACAACAACCAGAGTCATTGCATGTGTGTTCTTTTCACATACCACATATGGATCCACCAGTGTCATTGCATGTGTCCTCTTTTCACAATCCACCTATGGATCCACCAGTTTCATTGCATGTGTGTTCTTTTTAGTAACAACAACTGAGTCATTTCATGACTATTCTTTTCACATACCACATATGGATCCACTATTGTCATTGAAATGTGTGTTCTCTTTAGAGTCCACACCTGGATCCACCAGTGTCATTGCATGTGTGTTCTTTTCACATACCACATATGGATCCACCAGTGTCATTGCATGTGTGATCTTTTCAAAGTCCACCTATGGATCCACCAGTGTTAGTGCATGTGTGTTATTTTTAGTAACAACAACCAGAGTCATTGAAATGTGTGTTCTTTTCACATACCACATATGGATCCACCAGTGTCATTGCATGTGTGCTCTTTTCACAATCCACATATGGATCCACTAGTGTCATTGCATGTGTGTTCTTTTTACTAACAACAACCGGAGTCATTGAAATGTGTGTTCTTTTCACATACCACCTATGAAACCACCAGTGTCATTGCATGTGTGTTCTTTTTAGTAACAACAACTAGAGTCATTGAAATGTGTGTTCTTTTCACATACCACCTATGGATCCACCAGTATCATTGCATGTGTGTTCTTTTTAGTAACAACAACTAGAGTCATTGCATGTGTGTTCTTTTCACATACCACATATGGATCCACCATTGTCATTGAAATGTGTGTTCTCTTTAGAGACCACACATGGATCCACCAGTGTCATTGCATGTATGTTCTTTTCACTAACAACAAGTGGAGTCATTGCATGTGTGTTCTTTTCACATACCACATATGGATTGACCAGTGTCATTGCATGTATGATCTTTTTCACATCCACCTATGGATCCACCAGTGTCATTGCATGTGTGTTCTTTTTACTAACAGCAACCATAGTCATTGAAATGTGTGTTCTTTTCATATACCACCTATGGATCCACCAGTGTCATTGCCTGTGTGTTCTTTTTAGTAACAACAACCAGAGTCATTGCATGTGTGTTCTTTTCACATACCACATATGGATCCACCAGTGTCATTGCATGTGTCCTCTTTTCACAATCCACCTATGGATCCATCCACCAGTTTCATTGCATGTGTGTTCTTTTTAGTAACAACAACTGAGTCATTTCATGACTGTTCTTTTCACATACCACATATGGATCCACTATTGTCATTGAAATGTGTGTTCTCTTTAGAGTCCACACATGGATCCACCAGTGTCATTGCATGTGTGTTCTTTTTGCTAACAACAACCATAGTCATTGAAATGTGTGTTCTTTTCATATACCACCTATGGATCCACCAGTGTCATTGCATGTGTGTTCTTTTTAGTAACAACAACCAGAGTCATTGCATGTGTGTTCTTTTGAGATACCACATATGGATTGTAAGATCCCTCCTTTGTAAAGGAAAGATCCCTGTGATTGCAATGCTAGTCCCTGGATCAATGCTAGCATCCACAGTTTAAGATGAAGTACACAGATACAAAGGTTGTTTATTACAGTCATTCCAGAGATAAAACATAGTCTTTTACAACTCATGGCCAAGGCCTAATACAAGAGTTTATGGAATATGTAAATAAACATAAGTCTTCATCTTCATGTGCCACAGGCAAGCATGTTGAGTGTAGACTCATGACACCTAATCATCATCAGAGTAACCTGCAACATCATAAGTTACAGCCACAAGGGTCAATACTTTGGAATAGTATTGGCAAGTGATACCTTAGTATATTTTAAGTGGACTATAATACTATATGCATTTGGCTGGTGGAGCTTAGGCTTGCATTGCTCAAAATGGATTTTTCCTTAACTTTTTGAAAACACTAAGTTTTTGCTTGGCACAAAACTCCTAAGGCATCTATCAATCAAAGACTCTAGATCCACTCTGGGCATCTACCAATCAATGACTGAAGATCCTTTTACCCTTGTTCTCCCACAAGTTTTATTTAGAAATTGGAGTGATGAGATTCTTGAAGTTTTCATGTCTTGATGCTCAAATTGTCCTTTACCAGGGACATGGCTAAGTACTTAGGTTTTACACTCTGCAGAGGTGGTGCACTTTCCCCACAAGTCTTGGTTCCCCAAGACATGATCCTTCAGTAGCCTTTCCTTAGTCAAATGGACGCGCTCCAACCTATCATCCCATCTACCACCCACTGTCCAAGAGACTAAGTTCCAGCATTCTAAGATCATGGCAGAGCCCATAATACCAAGTGGTTGCACTTGAAGCTTCTCAACATTTGACATCTCAAATCTCTTTGTTTCTGGTGGCCATCCACAAGTGAGATACACTAAGGTAAACCATAAACATGGGCCTTGTGAACCACTCAACCAAAAACCACCAAGCAAGTCCCATTCCACCCAGGAGATTCATTAACTTAGTTGTTTTGTTAAATAAAACTCAAGACCTCAGACTTAGAATAATTTTTCCATAGTGTATATATATAAACCACCCTTGTTTTCTAGTAGCTAGGCTAAGCATGATAGTAATAGGAATCTTGACTTAGGTAATTTTCACTAAGGTTTTACCTAAAAGGTTTTCCCAAAGCATAGCTTGTACTTAGCAAAAATCCATGCAAATCCTATACTTAGAAAAATAATACTAATGCATATAAAATATAGGAATGGAATATTCATGATGATATCACTTGCCTTGGTAGTGTGGAGAGTAGCACTCGTCACAATCACAATCACTAGCAAAATCTACACACAAAGTTATAGCACACAATTACACACAAATATATACAAACAAAAATATTATGAATGCATGCATGCATGAATCTACCAAGTGATGATTTTTTGAAAACCCAACCAAGCAAGTGCATGAATACAGAAACTAAACAAGTCACAAAATAGCCAAGACAACTTAAATAAACCTAAAACAAAATACTAAACTAAATCTATACTCAAAAAGCCTCAAACAAGTCTCTGCAATTTTAGCACATCTAATGGCTACTATTTGCTAAACAAAAAGGATAGGCAGAAAGGTCTTATTTTTCTGAATCCAACGGTATAAAGTTTGCAAGATTCTAACATGGGATTCAAAAGATATAGGCATTTGAAATCTGGATCAAAATCTGTTTTAAATTCTATTTTCAGATCAGCTCCTAGCCACGCGTCATGTTCCTATTCGCCCGTACCGGTTCGTCTGGATCAAGCGATACAGACCGCTGGATCTAAAGGGCAGGTGCGGCTCAGATCGCTCGAAAGTTAAGTGGATCTATCCTAGCGCTACGATGCAGATCTAACGGCTGCTACTACTCTGGCCAAGAACTGGCGGCGGAGCGGCGGCTACCGGTGGCGGAACTGTTGGTCGATGACGTTGCCGATGATGCAGGAGGTAAGTGAGATCGAGGAGTAGCTCACCGGGCTCAGGAGGTCACGGCGAAGCTCATCGTACTTGCGGTTGGTCAAGGGGCGCTCGGGCACGGCTGCGATTGCTCACCGGAGTTCGTGGCGGCGTCGGGTACGTCGGGTGGTCGTCGGGGACGTCGCTGTGAATCACCCCAAGGCAAGATAATGACACGGTTAGGTTCACAGCGTCAAGGCAGAGTCGTGTGCGTGAACTAGAAGGCGCGGCGGATGCATGCCACCACTAGAGTTCGCCGGAGTTTGTGCAGACGTCGGTGGCGACTAGTCGATGATGTTGCCGGAGCTATGGTCCATGCGAGAGCAAACGAAATGTGTTAAAAGATGCGCAGGGATTCACTGAATCAGTTTGCAAGAACGAGAGGCAGAGGGAAGCTCTGGACTCACCGGAATTCGCCGGCGCAGTCGTCGGAGACGGCGGGGTTTCAGAGGGTAATGCTCGCAGCCTGGTGGCGCTCGGTTCGGGGTTTGAGGAGAGAGAGAGGGAGAGGTGGTTCTTATAGCCTGGTCACGAGCGAGAATCACTCGGCCAATAAATCGAATTGACGTCGCGAATTAAACACAGAAACGCCCGCGTTGATTTGGGGATGAACGGGTCGTGCGGGTGGAGACGACGGTGACGTGGAGAAGGCCCGCCTGTCAGCGAGGAGCGCGGAGTGAGAAGAAAAAGGAGGTCCCGGGTGGGCTTGTTGGGCTCCATCCGCATTGGGCTGATTCGGCCGTGGCCTTTTTCTTTTCTTTAAGCTTTTTCTTTTTCTAATTCTATTTTCTGGATAGAATTTGATATGAATTCAAATCCTTTTGAATTCAAACTTCTTTGGGATTTTTTGCAGGGTTCTGTAGGTTCAAGAATAATCAAATAACCTAGTGGTTACCTTGCAAAGGCTTGGTCAAGCTTGGGTTTCAAAACAAACAGAGATTTGCTCTAGTTGCAAATAATTGGAAATAAGGTTTAGAAAATATTTCTAAATTGGAATTTTGGGTTTAAATGCTTCTCCTATTCTTTCCAACCATGGTGGCAAGCAAACAAGATCATGGACAATCAAATCCCAAAGGGTGTTGGCCAATTGAGACAATTTGCCCACATGAAATCATAGCTCAAACTTCTGTCTCCAAATGATTTTGAGAAAAACCCTATATGAATGAATGATGCAAGAATGAAATGAATGAGTTTTTGAAACATGATTTTTGGGATGTTACAAATCTAACCCCCTTAAAATGAATCTCGCCCTCGAGATTCGGATTGGCTAGCAAATAGGTGAGGGTGGTCTTTCCGAAGATCATCTTCTCTTTCCCATGTTGCTTCTTCTTCGGAATGATGATTCCATTGTACTTTGCAAAATTTGATAGTCTTTGTTCTTGTGACTCTTTCTGTGGTCTCAAGAATCTTGACAGGCTTTTCTTCATAGGTGAGATCACTTTCTAGTTGAACTTCTTCCAAAGATATGGTATCTTTCAAAGATGTTTCTTCCATTTCTGGGTGACATTTCTTGAGCTGGCTCACATGAAAAACATTATGGATTGCTAGTAAAGATGCTGGCAGTTCGATTTCATATGCAGCTTCTCCCTTGCGACTTAAAATGTTGAATGGTCCCACATATCTTGGTGCTAACTTTCCTTTGACTTCAAATCTTTTTACTCCACGAAGTGGTGATACTCTAAGATCAGATCTATCACCAACTTCGTAAGTGACTTCTCTACGCTTAGCATCTGCGTAGCTTTTCTGTCGAGACTGTGCTATCTTCAATCTGTCTCTAACCAATTTGACCTTTTCTTCGGCGTCTTTAATAAGGTCTGGTCCAAACAAACTTCTTTCTCCCACACCATTCCATAGCAATGGGGTGGTACACTTTCTTCCGTATAGAAACTCAAATGGTGCCATCCCAATACTAGATTGGTGACTGTTGTTGTAAGAAAACTCTGCGTAAGGCAGACTTTCATCCCAACTTGCTCCATAGTCTAGGGCACATGCCCTCAACATGTCTTCAAGAATTTGGTTAGTCCTTTCTGTTTGTCCATCAGTTTGAGGATGAAAAGCAGTGCTGAATTCCAACCTCGTTCCTAGAGATTCATGAAGCTGTTTCCAAAAGTGAGAAGTGAACTGAGTTCCTCTATCAGACACAATACTCTTAGGTACACCGTGAAGGCATATAATTCTGCTCATGTAGATTTTGGCTAACTTTGCGCTGGTATAAGTTGTCTTTACGGGTATAAAATGAGCCACTTTAGTTAGGCGATCTACTATTACCCATATAGAATCATACCCTGACCTGGTCCTTGGTAATCCGGTAATGAAATCCATACCAATATTTTCCCACTTCCATTCAGGAATAGGCATTGGTTGAAGCAATCCTGCTGGTTTCTGATGCTCCGCTTTCACTCTACTACATACATCACACAAAGCAATGTGTTCGGCGATGTCCCTTTTGAGATTGTTCCACCAAAATCTTTCTTTCATATCCATGTACATTTTGGTGTTTCCCGGGTGAATAGAATATGGAGAGTTATGGGCTTCTTGCAGAATCAGTTTCCGCATTTCCGGATCTTGTGGAACACAAATACGTTTCTCGTGCCATAAAGTACCTTGTTCGTCCATATGGAAACTTTTAGCTTTCCCTTGGCTAATCCTTTCCTTGATCTCTTCGATCTCTTTATCCGTCTTTTGGGCTTCTTTAATCTTATCCAGCAGTGGGTTGAACATCCAAAGACATGAGATGTCCTTCAGCACAATCTCCAACCTGAGTTCCTTGAATTGCTTACACAAATCATCAGGCAATTCACCTTTGGTAAGACTATTTACAAACACCTTACGACTTAGAGCATCTGCTACTACATTTGCTTTACCGGGGTGGTATTGCAAACTCAAGTCGTAATCCTTAATAAGTTCTAGCCATCTTCTTTGTCTCATATTGATCTCCTTCTGGGTGAAGATATATTTCAAGCTCTTATGGTCGGTGAACACTTCACAACGTTTTCCCAAAAGGTAGTGTCTCCATGTCTTGAGTGCATGGACAACAGCGGCTAACTCTAAATCATGAGTAGGATAATTTATTTCATGAGTTTTGAGTTGTCTCGAGGCATAAGCCACAACTTTTCCGCCTTGCATAAGTACGGCTCCTAATCCTTGATGAGAAGCATCACAATATACTTGGAAATCCTTTTCCAAATCTGGTAAGCATGAAGGCGGTGTCGACACAAGTTTCTTCTTTAGTTCTTGAAAGCTGAGTTCACATCCTTCAGACCAAGCAAATTTCTTATCTTTCTTTAACAATTCCGTCATTGGTTTAGCAACCTTAGAAAAATTTTCAATGAATCTTCTGTAGTAACCTGCTAAACCAAGGAAACTACGAACCTCTTTTACGTTCTTAGGGGATTCCCATTCTGTCACAGCGAAACTTTAGCGGATCAATGCTACACCATCCTTTGTCATAACGTGACCAAGAAATCCAACTTCCTCTAACCAAAACTCACACTTGCTGAATTTGGCATAAAGCTTATGTTCCCTTAGTTTCTCAAGTATCAAGCGTAGATGTCTTTCATGTTCATCCTTGCTCTTGGAGTAGACTAAGATGTCATCGATGAAAACGACAACGAACTTGTCGAGAAATTCCATGAACACTTTGTTCATCATATTCATGAAGTATCTTTGAGCGTTGGTTAAACCAAAGGCATCACCGTGTACTCATACAAACCATACCTTGTGGTGAAGGCTGTTTTAGGTATGTCTTGCTCTCTTATCTTGAGTTGAAAATAACCTGACCGAAGATCAATCTTCGAGAACACACAAGCTCCTTCTAGCTGATCAAACAAGTCATTGATTCTTGGCAAAGGATATTTGTTCTTGATGGTTACCTCGTTGAGAGAACGGTAATCTATGCATAACCTTTGAGTTCTGTCTCTCTTTTCTACGAACAAAACTGGAGCTCCCCAAGATGAAGAACTTGGCTGGATGAATCCTTTCTGCAATTGTTCTCCAAGTTGTTTCTTGAGTTCCTTAAGTTCGCTAACCCGACATTTTATAAGGCCTTTTTGCCCTTGGTCCAGATCCTGTACCAAATCTATTATAAATTCCACATCTCTATCTGGTGGCATTCTGGTAATTCTTAGGAACACATCCGGATACTCACACACAATTGGCACCATGTCCATGCTAACCCCCTTAAGAGAATTTAGCTTGCTTCCTTTAGATTTAAAATTGGACTTAAATGTTATCCTCTTACCTTGAGGTTGTGAGTGAAATTGTGCGATTTGCACAATCTAGTACTCCCTCATACTTAGCCATCCAATCCATTCCCAAAATTACATCCAATCCTTGGGAATTTAGGATTATTAGGTTTACTGGAAACTTATGTTTTCCGATCTCTATGACTAGATCCGGCATCCAAGACTCACTATCATATCCCTCCCGGAGAGCTAACTTTTATCGGACACCCAATGTTTTCAGATGCAAACCCATTTATATCAACAAATGCTTTTGATATGAATGAATGAGATGCCCCAGTGTCAAAGAGTACAAATGCTGAGATGGAATTGAGTCTGAACTTACCAGCAACGGCATCAGGTTCTTCATAGACCTCCTCCACATTGATGTGGTTAACCTGTCCTTTCTGAAAAGGATTGGGCTTGTTAGGTCCTTCAACGTTCTTCTCAGGACACTCATTAGCATAATGCCCCAGCTTCTTGCATTTGAAGCATTCAACCTGACTGATGTCCCTCTTAGACTGACTTCCACTTCCACTTCCACTGTGGTGGTTCTTATGTCCACTCTTGTGATTCTTATACTTATCATTGTCATGACTGCGATGATGCTTGTTGTCATGACGGTTGTGGTTGTGGTGCTTGTTAAACTTCCCATGCTTGTGGGATCTCGGTGACACTATCATCATAGTGAGATCGTTTATGAGATGATCCCGAGTTGTGCTTGTCGGAGTGTTTCCTCTTCCTACTCTCGACTTGCTTCATTTTATTCTCCACAATAACAGCCTTGTCACACAGCGACTGATAAGTTGGAACATATGCCACAGACAGCTGCAGATTCAGTTCGTCATTCAAACCTTCCAGAAACTTTTCCTTCCTTTTGGCATCAAGTCAACCTCATCCGGTGCATAGCGCGCCAGATTGTTGAACTCTTCAATATATTCAGCCACGCTGTGTTGGCGCTGCTTCAAGTTGTGAAATTCCTTCTTTTTCAGGCTCATCATACCTGGTGAGATATGAGTAGTACGAAATCCATCTTCAAAGATATCCCAAGTCACCTCATCAATAGGCGTGGTAACTGAAATTGTCCCACCATGCGGCGGCTGGTCCTTCCAACAGATGTGCTGCGAACCTGACCTTTTCAGCATCTGTGCATCCCACGGTCACTAAATCTTTGTTCACAGAACGTAGCCAATCATTGGCCACCATGGGATCACCGTTCTAAAACTTAGTCGGCCTCGACGCAGAAATCTGGTAAGCATATCAAAACACGGAGGGTTGTTGTTGTTGTTGTTATTGTTATTGGGGTTGTTGTTGTTGTTCAGTTCGATGAACGTCATCATTTGCATAAGCTGTGTTTAGCATTCATCATTTGTTGTATTTCCGGTAATGTTGGGGTTGGGGTTGGTGTTTCTTGTGACGGGAGGCATCTGTGGTTTGTTCATATAGAGATAAGAATGAGATACCCTTATATGATTTATGCACAATACATTACTCAAACCAACACATAGCAAGCAACACTAGGATAAAAGCTAAACAACAAGATAACAAAAGGTCTCAAGGTACAAACACACAAGTGGCAAGCCATCCACATGTTGGATGGTCCAACAATAAGTTCTCAAATAACAAGTGCGGAAAATAAAGATAACTGAGTAGTCAAATCTACTCGTCGGCATCAATCTCCTCCTCGACAAAAGTAAGACCTGCGTTCTCCATTGCGGTCTTGTTCTCCTCGATGGTAGTGGTCAAAGAGTCGATCTTGGCCTTGAGAGCCCTCGTCTGGGAACGAAGCCTCTCAATCACTGTCTGCCGCTGCTCTAACTCAAGTCCTTGACTGCAGCTCCTCGGTCATATCACGAATCCTCTTGTTCCTATCCTCGACACGCTTCTCTTGACTCTTGAACTTACGGTCTTGGGTCTCGAACCTTGCCTCCATCTCCTTGACTATCTGCCCTGCTGCACTGAAGAGCTTGTCCTTCTCGCTGGCTGCACTGGAGCTCGTCATTACTAAGCATGACGTTGGTCCCATCGGTATCCACGTGCCTAATAAGAGTCTCTAAATCCTGGAGGTACAGCGTATCGGCTCTGTGACCTCGAGTCGTCCTCAAAGTCAATGGACTCTCCGTCATCATCACGCCTTCCGGCGTGGAAGTGAGTGCCTCTAACTCGTCGGGAGTGACGCCTAACAGTCGCCCTATCGATCTGCATGACAACCTCCATGCCTCTCTCCCCGCCATCGCATAAGCTTGAAGACGATGGCCTCCGAGTAGGCTCGATCAAGGCCCCGGCTGGTTCACCTTGAAGCCCCAAAGGTCCTTCCTTTCAAACTTGGTGAGTGGGTGCACCGTAATGATAGGAAGAGGGAGATCGAGTAAAGTAGTAAGCTCTACGATACGAGGACCAAAACGGGTAGCCTGGAACTCCTCGACAGTGCTGATGGCAATAGGCATCTATTTATAAGTTTTGAAGAAGTTAGAACAACACAATTTGAATTAAACAAGACAAGCATTCAAGCATAATCACACCATGCATACATAAATCCATTACATCAACCAAGGTTCAATTTTTTTTTTTTTGGGTATCATCTTGGAAAATAAGGTGATAGGTGGTGGTCCAGCTAACGAAGTGCGCTTACAATACAATCTAATTGGATCCGTGGCTAACACAATGTTCCTAGTGGCAATCACCCTATCTTGTTCACATGCTTCTATCACTAAGTCTATAATATCTCCTCTTAAGGATTGGTTGGTGACTTCCAACTCTTGGGTATGTTCCTTCTCTTTCTCTAAGTCTTTTTGGAGGTTGAGCATCTTGCACTTGACTCTAGCACTTAGTTCCTTGATAGTCTTCCAAGCTGCTTCTTTGTCGACTCAAAGAATGTGGTGTGCATAAAAGTGTTGGTGTACATGCAGAAGCCCTTTTCTTTGTGGTTGTCTTCCTTATTCTTGTACAAGTGAAGTTGCACCCACCAATACTCCACTCCATCCTCCATCACTGGAAAGCCCTTGTACACAGCTGCACCATGTACTCCCATGGTTTCCATGAGGTCCTTGAGAATCTTGGGAAACTCAGTCTCACACTCCAAGGTCATGGTCATGAGTGGTCCTTTCTTCACTTCCGTTGACGGAGTTCATCTACAAATAGAGATGAGAAGGAGAAGATTAGAAAAGTTTACGAGAAGAATAGACAAGTGTAGAAGAAGTAAAAATTTTCCTTAGTGGTTTCCAATCCTAGGGTCATAATCCTACAGGCAACACAGTGCTCTGATACCATCTGTAAGATCCCTCCTTTGTAAAGGAAAGATCCCTGTGATTGCAATGCTAGTCCCTGGATCAATGCTAGCATCCACAGTTTAAGATGAAGTACACAGATACAAAGGTCGTTTATTACAGTCATTCCAGAGATAAAACATAGTCTTTTACAACTCATGGCCAAGGCCTAATACAAGAGTTTATGGAATATGTAAATAAACATAAGTCTTCATCTTCATGTGCCACAGGCAAGCATGTTGAGTGTAGACTCATGACACCTAATCATCATCAGAGTAACCTGCAACATCATAAGTTACAGCCACAAGGGTCAATACTTTGGAATAGTATTGGCAAGTGATACCTTAGTATATTTTAAGTGGACTATAATACTATATGCATTTGGTTGGTGGAGCTTAGGCTTGCATTGCTCAAAATAGATTTTTCCTTAACTTTTTGAAAACACTAAGTTTTTGCTTGGCACAAAACTCCCAAGGCATCTATCAATCAAAGACTCTAGATCCACTCTGGGCATCTACCAATCAATGACTGAAGATCCTTTTACCCTTGTTCTCCCACAAGTTTTATTTAGAAATTGGAGTGATGAGATTCTTGAAGTTTTCATGTCTTGATGCTCAAATTGTCCTTTACTAGGGACATGGCTAAGTACTTAGGTTTTACACTCTGCAGAGGTGGTGCACTTTCCCCACAAGTCTTGGTTCCCCAAGACATGATCCTTCAGTAGCCTTTCCTTAGTCAAATGGACGCGCTCCAACCTATCATCCCATCTACCACCCACTGTCCAAGAGACTAAGTTCCAGCATCCTAAGATCATGGCAGAGCCCATAATACCAAGTGGTTGCACTTGAAGCTTCTCAACATTTGACATCTCAAATCTCTTTGTTTCCTGGGTGGCCATCCACAAGTGAGATACACTAAGGTAAACCATAAACATGGGCCTTGTGAACCACTCAACCAAAAACCACCAAGAAAGTCCCATTCCACCTGGAGATTCATTAACTTAGTTGTTTTGTTAAATAAAACTCAAGTCCTCAGACTTAGAATAATTTTTCCATAGTGTATATATATAAACCACCCTTGTTTTCTAGTAGCTAGGCTAAGCATGATAGTAATAGGAATCTTGACTTAGGTAATTTTCACTAAGGTTTTACCTAAAAGGTTTTCCCAAAGCATAGCTTGTACTTAGCAAAAATCCATGCAAATCCTATACTTAGAAAAATAATACTAATGCATATAAAATATAGGAATGGAATATTCATGATGATATCACTTGCCTTGGTAGTGTGGAGAGTAGCACTCACAATCACAATCACTAGCAAAATCTACACACAAAGTTATAGCACACAATTACACACAAATATATACAAACAAAAATATTATGAATGCATGCATGCATGAATCTACCAAGTGATGATTTTTTTGAAAACCCAACCAAGCAAGTGCATGAATACAGAAACTAAACAAGTCACAAAATAGCCAAGACAACTTAAATAAACCTAAAACAAAATACTAAACTAAATCTATACTCAAAAAGCCTCAAACAAGTCTCTGCAATTTTAGCACATCTAATGGCTACTATTTGCTAAACAAAAAGGATAGGCAGAAAGGTCTTATTTTTCTGAATCCAACGGTATAAAGTTTGCAAGATTCTAACGTGGATTCAAAAGATATAGGCATTTGAACTGGATCAAAATCTGTTTTAAATTCTATTTTCAGATCAGCTCCTAGCCACGCGTCATGTTCCTATTCGCCGCATCGTTCGGTTCGATCGAGCGATGCACCGCTGGATCTAAAGGGCAGGTGCGGCTCAGATCGCTGCATCGCCGAAAGTTAAGTGGATCTATCCTAGCGCCACGATGCAGATCTAACGGCCGCTACTACTCGCCAAGAATCGGCGGCGAGCGCGGCTACCGCGGCGAATCTGTTGGTCGATGACGTTGCCGACGATGCAGGAGGTAAGTGAGATCGAGGAGTAGCTCACCGGCTCGGAGGTCACGGCGAAGCTCGTCGTATTGCGGCGTTGGTCAAGGGCGCCGGCACGGCCGCGATTGCTCACCGGAGTTCGTGGCGCGCTGCACGCCGGGTGGTCGCCGGGACGCCCGTGGATCACCCCAAGGCAAGATAATGACACGGTTAGGTTCACAGCGTCAAGGCAGAGTCGTGTGCGTGAACTAGAAGGCGCGGGGCGGTCTGTACTTACCACTAGAGTTCGCCGGAGTTTGTGCAGACGTCGGTGGCGACTAGTCGATGATGTTGCCGGAGCTATGGTCCATGCGAGAGCAAACGAAATGTGTTAAAAGATGCGCAGGGATTCACTGAATCAGTTTGCAAGAACGAGAGGCAGAGGGAAGCTCTGGACTCACCGGAATTCGCCGGCGCAGTCGTCGGAGACGGCGGGGTTTCAGAGGGTAATGCTCGCAGCCTGGTGGCGCTCTGGGTTCGGGGTTTGAGGGAGAAGAGAGAGGGAACAGAGGGGGTTCTTATAGCCTGGTCACGAGCGAGAATCACTCGGCCAATAAATCGAATTGACGTCGCGAATTAAACATGTAAACGCCTGCTGATTTGGGGATGAATGGGTCAAGGGTGGAGACGACGGTGACGTGGAGAAGGCCCGCTGGCCGAGGAGCTGGAGTGCAGGTGGGGTCGGCTGTCTGGTTCTGCTCGTGGCTCACAAGGTGAGAAGAAAAAGGAGGTCCCCGGGTGGGCTTGCTGGGCTCCATCCGCTGCTGGGCCAGATTCTGGCCGCGCGGCCTTTTTCTTTTCTTTAAGCTTTTTCTTTTTCTAATTCTATTTTCTGGATAGAATTTGATATGAATTCAAATCCTTTTGAATTCAAACTTCTTTGGGATTTTTTGGTGGTTCAGAGGTTCAAGAATAATCAAATAACCTAGTGGTTACCTTGCAAAGGCTTGGTCAAGCTTGGGTTTCAAAACAAACAGAGATTTGCTCTAGTTGCAAATAATTGGAAATAAGGTTTAGGAAATATTTCTAAATTGGAATTTTGGGTTTAAATGCTTCTCCTATTCTTTCCAACCATGGTGGCAAGCAAACAAGATCATGGACAATCAAATCCCAAAGGGTGTTGGCCAATTGAGACAATTTGCCCACATGAAATCATAGCTCAAACTTCTGTCTCCAAATGATTTTGAGAAAAACCCTATATGAATGAATGATGCAAGAATGAAATGAATGAGTTTTTGAAACATGATTTTTGGGATGTTACATGGATCCACCAGTCACATTTGCAATGTGTGCTCTTTTCACATACCACCTATGAATCCACAAGTGTCATTGCATGTGTGTTCTTTTTAGTAACAACAACTGGAGTCATTGAAATGTGTGTTCTTTTCACATACCACCTATGGATCCACCAGTGTCATTGCATGTGTGTTCTTTTTAGTAACAACAACCAAAGTCATAGCATGTGTGTTCTTTTCACATACCACATATGGATCCACCAGAGTCATTGCATGTGTGTTTTTTTACTAATAACAACCAGGGTCATTGAAATGTGTGTTCTTTTCACATACCACCTATGGATCCACCAGTGTCATTACATGTGTGTTATTTTTAGTAACAACAACTAGAGTCATTGCATGTGTGTTCTGTTCACATACCACATATGGATCCACCATTGTCATTGAAATGTATGTTCTCTTTAGAGACCACACATGGATCCACCAGTGTCATTGCATGTATGTTCTTTTCACTAACAACAAGTGGAGTCATTGCATGTGTGTTCTTTTCACATACCACATATGGATTGACCAGTGTCATTGCATGTATGCTCTTTTTCACAATCCACCTATGGATCCACAAGTGTCATTGCATGTGTGTTCTTTTTACTAACAGCAACCAAAGTCATTGAAATATGTGTTCTTTTCATGTATCACCTATGGATCCACCAGTGTCATTGCCTGTGTGTTCTTTTTAGTAAAAACAACCAGAGTCATTGCATGTGTGTTCTTTTCACATACCACATATGGATCCACCAGTGTCATTGCATGTGTCCTCTTTTCACAATCCACCTATGGATCCACCAGTTTCATTGCATGTGTGTTCTTTTTAGTAACAACAACTGAGTCATTCCACTATTGTCATTGAAATGTGTGTTCTTTTTAGAGTCCACACCTGGATCCACCAGTGTCATTGCATGTGTGTTCTTTTCACATACCACATATGGATCCACCAGTGTCATTGCATGTGTGCTCTTTTCACAATCCACCTATGGATCCACCAGTGTTAGTGCATGTGTGTTATTTTTAGTAACAACAACCAGAGTCATTGAAATGTGTGTTCTTTTCACATACCACATATGGAACCACCAGTGTCATTGCATGTGTGCTCTTTTCACAATCCACATATGGATCCACCAGTGTCATTGCATGTGTGTTCTTTTTACTAACAACAACTAGAGTCATTGAAATGTGTGTTCTTTTCACATACCACCTATGAATCCACCAGTGTCATTGCATGTGTGTTCTTTTCAGTAACAACAACTAGAGTAATTGAAATGTGTGTTCTTTTCCCATACCACCTATGGATCCACCAGTGTCATTGCATGTGTGTTCTTTTTAGTAACAACAACTAGAGTCATTGCATGTGTGTTCTTTTCACATACCACATATGGGTCCACCATTGTCATTGAAATGTGTGTTCTCTTTAGAGACCACACATGGATCCACCAGTGTCATTGCATGTATGTTCTTTTCACTAACAACAAGTGGAGTCATTGCATGTGTGTTCTTTTCACATACCACACATGGATTGACCAGTGTCATTGCATGTATGCTCTTTTTCACAATCCACCTTTGGATTCACCAGTGTCATGGCATGTGTGTTCTTTTTACTAACAGCAAAAATAGTCATTGAAATGTGTTTTTTTTTCATATACCACCTATGGATCCACCAGTGTCATTGCATGTGTATTCTTTTTAGTAACAACAACTAGAGTCATTGCATATGTGTTCTTTTCACATACCACATATGGATCCACCAGTGTTATTGCATGTGTGCTCTTTTCACAATCCACATATTGATCCACCAGTGTCATTGCATGTCTGTTCTTTTTACTAACAACAACCAGAGTCATTGAAATGTGTGTTCTTTTCACATACCAACTATGAATCCACAAGTGTCATTGCATGTGTTTTTTTTTGTAACAACAACTAGAGTCATTGAAATGTGTGTTCTTTTCACATACCACCTATGGATCCACCAGTGTCATTGCATGTGTGTTCTTTTTAGTAACAACAACTAGAGTCATAGCATGTGTGTTCTTTTCACATACCACATATGGATCCACCAGTGTCATTGTAATGTGTGTTCTCTTCAGAGACCACACATTGATCCACCAGTGTCATTGCATGTATATTCTTTTCACTAATAACAACTGGAGTCATTGCATGTGTGTTCTTTTCACATACCACATATGGATCCACCAATGTCATTGCATGTGTCCTCTTTTCACAATCCACCTATGGATCCACTAGTTTCATTGCATGTGTGTTCTTTTTAGTAACAACAACTGAGTCATTTCATGATCGTTCTTTTCACATACCACATATGGATCCACTATTGTCATTGAAATGTGTGTTCTCTTTAGAGTCCACACAAGGATCCACCAGTGTCACTGCATGTGTGTTCTTTTCACATACCACATATGGATCCACCAGTGTCATTGCATGTGTGCTCTTTTCACAATCCACCTATGGATCCACCAGTGTTAGTGCATGTGTGTTATTTTTAGTAAAAACAACCAGAGTCATTGAAATGTGTGTTATTTTCACATACCACATATGGATCCACCAGTGTCATTGCATGTGTCCTGTTTTCACAATCCACATATGGATCCACCAGTGTCATTGCATGTATGTTCTTTATACTAACAACAACCAGAGTCATTGAAATGTGTGTTCTTTTCACATACCACCTATGAATCCACCAGTGTCATTGCATGTGTGTTCTTTTTAGTAACAACAACTAGAGTCATTGAAATGTGTGTTCTTTTCACATACCACCTATGGATCCACCAGTGTCATTGCATGTGTGTTCTTTTTAGTAACAACAACTAGAGTCATTGCATGTGTGTTCTTTTCACATACCACATATGGATCCACCATTGTCATTGAAATGTGTGTTCTCTTTAGAGACCACACATGGATCCACCAGTGTCATTACATGTATGTTCTTTTCACTAACAACAAGTGGAGTCATTGCATGTGTGTTCTTTTCACATACCACATATGGATTGACCAGTGTCATTGCATGTATGCTCTTTTTCACAATCCACCTATGGATCCACCAGTGTCATTGCATGTGTGTTCTTTTTACTAACAGCAACAATACTCATTGAAATGTGTGTTCTTTTCATATACCACCTATGGATCCACCAGTGTCATTGCCTGTGTGTTCTTTTTAGTAACAACAACTAGACTCATTGAAATGTGTGTTCTTTTCACATACCACCTATGGATCCACTAGTGTCATTGCATGTGTGTTCTTTTTAGTAACAACAACCAGAGTCATAGCATGTGTGTTCTTTTCACATACCACATATGGATCCACCAGTGTCATTGTAACGTGTGTTCTCTTCAGAGACCACACATGGATCCACCAGTGTCCTTGCATGTATGTTCTTTTCACTAACAACAACTGGAGTCATTGCATGTGTGTTCTTTTCACATACCACATATGGATCCACCAGTGTCATTGCATGTGTCCTCTTTTCACAATCCACCTATGGATCCACTAGTTTCATTGCATGTGTGTTCTTTTTAGTAACAACAACTGAGTCATTTCATGACCGTTCTTTTCACATACCACATATGGATCCACTATTGTCATTGAAATGTGTGTTCTCTTTAGAGTCCACACATGGATCCACCAGTGTCATTGCATGTGTGTTCTTTTCACATACCACATATGGATCCACCAGTGTCATTGCATGTGTGCTCTTTTCACAATCCACCTATGGATCCACCAGTGTTAGTGCATGTGTGTTATTTTTAGTAACAACAACCAGAGTCATTGAAATGTGTGTTCTTTTCACATACCACATATGGATCCACCAGTGTCATTGCATGTGTGCTCTTTTCACAATCCACATATGGATCCACCAGTGTCATTGCACGTATGTTCTTTATACTAACAACAACCAGAGTCATTGAAATGTGTGTTCTTTTCACATACCACCTATGAATCCACCAGTGTCATTGCATGTGTGTTCTTTTTAGTAACAACAACTAGTCATTGAAATGTGTGTTCTTTTCACATACCACCTATGGATCCACCAGTGTCATTGCATGTGTGTTCTTTTTAGTAACAACAACTAGAGTCATTGCATGTGTGTTTTTTTCACATACCACATATGGATCCACCATTGACATTGAAATGTGTGTTCTCTTTAGAGACCACACATGGATCCAGTAGTGTCATTGCATGTATGTTCTTTTCACTAACAACAAATGGAGTCATTGCATGTGTGTTCTTTTCACATACCACATATGGATTGACCAGCGTCATTGCATGTATGCACTTTTTCACAATCCACCTATGGATCCACCAGTGTCATTGCATGTGTGTTCTTTTTACTAACAGCAACCATAGTCTTGAAATGTGTGTTCTTTTCATATACCACCTATGGATCCACAAGTGTCATTGCATGTGTGTTTTTTTGTAACAACAACTAGAGTCATTGAAATGTGTGTTCTTTTCACATACCACCTATGGATCCACTAGTGTCATTGCATGTGTGTTCTTTTTAGTAACAACAACCAGAGTCATAGCATGTGTGTTCTTTTCACATACCACATATGGATCCACCAGTGTCATTGTAACGTGTGTTCTCTTCAGAGACCACACATGGATCCACCAGTGTCATTGCATGTATGTTCTTTTCACTAACAACAACTGGAGTCATTGCATGTGTGTTCTTTTCACATACCACATATGGATCCACCAGTGTGATTGCATGTCTCCTCTTTTCACAATCCACCTATGGATCCACTAGTTTCATTGCATGTGTGTTCTTTTTACTAACAACAACTGAGTCATTTCATGACCGTTCTTTTCACATACCACATATGGATCCACTATTGTCATTGAAATGTGTGTTCTCTTTAGAGTCCACACATGGATCCACCAGTGTCATTGCATGTGTGTTCTTTTCACATACCACATATGGATCCACCAGTGTCATTGCATGTGTGCTCTTTTCACAATCCACCTATGGATCCACCAGTGTTAGTGCATGTGTGTTATTTTTAGTAAAAACAACCAGAGTCATTGAAATGTGTGTTATTTTCACATACCACATATGGATCCACCAGTGTCATTGCATGTGTCCTCTTTTCACAATCCACATATGGATCCACCAGTGTCATTGCATGTATGTTCTTTATACTAACAACAACCAGAGTCATTGAAATGTGTGTTCTTTTCACATACCACCTATGAATCCACCAGTGTCATTGCATGTGTGTTCTTTTTAGTAACAACAACTAGAGTCATTGAAATGTGTGTTCTTTTCACATACCACCTATGGATCCACCAGTGTCATTGCATGTGTGTTCTTTTTAGTAACAACAACTAGAGTCATTGCATGTGTGTTCTTTTCACATACCACATATGGATCCACCATTGTCATTGAAATGTGTGTTCTCTTTAGAGACCACACATGGATCCACCAGTGTCATTACATGTATGTTCTTTTCACTAACAACAAGTGGAGTCATTGCATGTGTGTTCTTTTCACATACCACATATGGATTGACCAGTGTCATTGCATGTATGCTCTTTTTCACAATCCACCTATGGATCCACCAGTGTCATTGCATGTGTGTTCTTTTTACTAACAGCAACAATACTCATTGAAATGTGTGTTCTTTTCATATACCACCTATGGATCCACCAGTGTCATTGCCTGTGTGTTCTTTTTAGTAACAACTAGACTCATTGAAATGTGTGTTCTTTTCACATACCACCTATGGATCCACTAGTGTCATTGCATGTGTGTTCTTTTTAGTAACAACAACCAGAGTCATAGCATGTGTGTTCTTTTCACATACCACATATGGATCCACCAGTGTCATTGTAACGTGTGTTCTCTTCAGAGACCACACATGGATCCACCAGTGTCCTTGCATGTATGTTCTTTTCACTAACAACAACTGGAGTCATTGCATGTGTGTTCTTTTCACATACCACATATGGATCCACCAGTGTCATTGCATGTGTCCTCTTTTCACAATCCATCTATGGATCCACTAGTTTCATTGCATGTGTGTTCTTTTTAGTAACAACAACTGAGTCATTTCATGACTGTTCTTTTCACATACCACATATGGATCCACTATTGTCATTGAAATGTGTGTTCTCTTTAGAGTCCACACATGGATCCACCAGTGTCATTGCATGTGTGTTCTTTTCACATACCACATATGGATCCACCAGTGTCATTGCATGCGTGCTCTTTTCACAATCCACCTATGGATCCACCAGTGTTAGTGCATGTGTGTTATTTTTAGTAACAACAACCAGAGTCATTGAAATGTGTGTTCTTTTCACATACCACATATGGATCCACCAGTGTCATTGCATGTGTGCTCTTTTCACAATCCACATATGGATCCACCAGTGTCATTGCACGTATGTTCTTTATACTAACAACAACCAGAGTCATTGAAATGTGTGTTCTTTTCACATACCACCTATGAATCCACCAGTGTCATTGCATGTGTGTTCTTTTTAGTAACAACAACTAGTCATTGAAATGTGTGTTCTTTTCACATACCACCTATGGATCCACCAGTGTCATTGCATGTGTGTTCTTTTTAGTAACAACAACTAGAGTCATTGCATGTGTGTTCTTTTCACATACCACATATGGATCCACCATTGACATTGAAATGTGTGTTCTCTTTAGAGACCACACATGGATCCAGTAGTGTCATTGCATGTATGTTCTTTTCACTAACAACAAATGGAGTCATTGCATGTGTGTTCTTTTCACATACCACATATGGATTGACCAGCGTCATTGCATGTATGCACTTTTTCACAATCCACCTATGGATCCACCAGTGTCATTGCATGTGTGTTCTTTTTACTAACAACAACCATAGTCTTGAAATGTGTGTTCTTTTCATATACCACATATGGATCCACCAGTGTCATTGCCTGTGTGTTCTTTTTAGTAACAACAACCAGAGTCATTGCATGTGTGTTCTTTTCACATACCACCTATGGATCCACCAGTGTCATTGCATGTGTGTTCTTTTTAGTAACAACAACCAGAGTCATAGCATGTGTGTTCTTTTCACATACCACATATGGATCCACCAGTGTCATTGAAATGTGAGTTCTCTTCAGAGACCACACATGGATCCACCAGTGTCATTGCATGTATGTTCTTTTCACTAACAACAACTGGAGTCATTGCATGTGTGTTCTTTTCACATACCACATATGGATCCACCAGTGTCATTGCATGTGTCCTCTTTTCACAATCCACCTATGGATCCACCAGTTTCATTGCATGTGTGTTCTTTTTAGTAACAACAACTGAGTCATTTCATGACTGTTCTTTTCACATACCACATATGGATCCACTATTGTCATTGAAATGTGTGTTCTCTTTAGAGTCCACACATGGATCCACCAGTGTCATTGCATGTGTGTTCTTTTCACATACCACATATGGATCCACCAGTGTCATTGCATGTGTGCTCTTTTCACACTCCACCTATGGATCCACCAGTGTTAGTGCATGTGTGTTATTTTTAGTAACAAGAACCAGAGTCATTGAAATGTGTGTTATTTTCACATACCACCTATGGATCCACCAGTGTCATTGCATGTGTGTTCTTTTCACAATCCACATATGGATCCACCAGTGTCATTGCATGTATGTTCTTTATACTAACAACAACCAGAGTCATTGAAATGTGTGTTCTTTTCATATACCACCTATGAATCCACCAGTGTCATTGCATGTGTGTTCTTTTTAGTAACAATAACTAGAGTCATTGAAATGTGTGTTCTTTTCACATACCACCTATGGATCCACCAGTGTCATTGCATGTGTGTTCTTTTTAGTAACAACAACTAGAGTCATTGCATGTGTGTTCTTTTCACATACCACATATGGATACACCATTGACATTGAAATGTGTGTTCTCTTTAGAGACCACACATGGATCCAGCAGTGTCATTGCATGTATGTTCTTTTCACTAACAACAAGTGGAGTCATTGCATGTGTGTTCTTTTCACATACCACATATGGATTGACCAGCGTCATTGCATGTATGCTCTTTTTCACAATCCACCTATGGATCCACCAGTGTCATTGCATGTGTGTTCTTTTTACTAACAACAACCATAGTCATTGAAATGTGTGTTCTTTTCTTATACCACCTATGGATCCACCAGTGTCATTGCCTGTGTGTTCTTTTTAGTAACAACAACCAGAGTCATTGCATGTGTGTTCTTTTCACATACCACATATGGATCCACCAGTGTCATTGCATGTGTCCTCTTTTCACAATCCACCTATGGATCCACCAGTTTCATTGCATGTGTGTTATTTTTAGTAACAACAACCGAGTCATTTCATGACTGTTCTTTTCACATACCACATATGGATCCACTATTGTCATTGAAATGTTGTTCTCTTTAGAGTCCACACATGGATCCACCAGTGTCATTGCATGTGTGTTCTTTTCACATACCACATATGGATCCACAAGTGTCATTGCATGTGTGCTCTTTTCACAATCCACCTATGGATCCACCAGTGTTAGTTCATGTGTGTTATTTTTAGTAACAACAACCAGAGTCATTGAAATGTGTGTTCTTTTCACATACCACATATGGTTCCACCAGTGTCATTGCATGTGTGTTCTTTCACAATCCACATATGGATCCACCAGTGTCATTGCATGTGTGTTCTTTTTACTAACAACAACCAGAGTCGTTGCATGTGTGTTATTTTCACATACCACATATGGATCCACTAGTGTCATTGAAATGTGTGTTCTCTTCAGAAAACACACGTGGATTGACCATGACATTGCATGTATGTTCTTTTCACTAACAACAACTAGAGTCATTGCATGTGTTCTTTTCACATACCATATGGATCCACCAGTGTCATTGCATGTGTGCTCTTTTCACAATGCACCTATGGATCCACCAGGTTCATTGCATGTTTTTTTTTTTACTAACAACAACCAGAGTCATTGAAATGTGTGTTCTTTTCACATACCACCTATGGATCCACCAGTGTCATTGCATGTGTGTTCTTTTTAGTAACAACAACTAGAGTCATTGCATGTCTGTTCTTTTCACATACCACATATGGATCCACCGGTGTCATTGAAATGTGTGTTCTCTTAAGAGACCACACATGGATCCAACAGTGTTATTGCATGTGTGTTCTTTTCACTAACAACAACCAGATTCATTGCATGTGTGTTCTTTTCGCATACCACATATGGATCCACCAGTGTCATTGCATGTGTGCTCTTTTCACAATCCACATCTGGATCCACCAGTGTCATTGCATGTGTGTTATTTTTACTAACAACAACCAGAGTCGTTGAAATGTGTGTTCTTTTCACATACCACCTATGAATCCACCAGTGTCATTGCCTGTCTATTCTTTTTAGTAACAACAACTAGAGTCATTGAAATGTGTGTTCTTTTCACATACCACCTATGGATCCACCAGTGTCATTGCATGTGTGTTCTTTTTAGTAAGAACAACCAGAGTTATTGCATGTGTGTTCTTTTTAGTAAGAACGACCAGAGTCATTCCATGTGTGTTCTTTTCACATACCACATATGGATCCACCAGTGTCATTGAAATGTGTGTTCTCTTCAGAGACCACACATGGATCCACCAGTGTAAATTAAATGTGTGTTATCTTCAGAGACCACACACGGATCCACCAGTGTCATTGCATGTATGTTCTTTTCACTAACAACAACTGGAGTCATTGCATGTGTGTTCTTTTCACATACCACATATGGAACCACCAGTGTCATTGCATGTGTGCTCTTTTCACAATCCACCTATGGATCCACCAGTGTCATTACATGTGTGTTCTTTTTACTAACAACAACTAGGGTCATTGAAATGTGTGTTCTTTTCACATACCACCTTTGGATCCACTAGTGTCATTTCATGTGTGTTATTTTTAGTAACAACAACCACAGTCATTGCATGTGTGTTCTTTTTAGTAACAACAACCAGAGTCATTGTATGTGTGTTCTTTTCACATACCACATATGGATCCACCAGTGTCATTGAAATGTGTGTTCTCTTTGGAGACCACACATGGATCCACCAGTGTCATTGCATGTGTGTTCTTTTCACTAACAACAGCCAGAGTCATTGCATGTGTGTTCTTTTCGCATACCACATATGGATCCACCAGTGTCATTGCATGTGTGCTCTTTTCACAATCCACATATGGATCGACCAGTGTCATTGCATGTGTGTTCTTTTTACTAACAACAACCAGAGTCATTGAAATGTGTGTTCTTTTCACATACCACCTATGAATCCACCAGTGTCATTGCATGTGTGTTATTTTAGTAACAACTAGAGTCATTGAAATGTGTGTTCTTTTCACATACCACCTATGCATCCACCAGTGTCATTGCATGTGTGTTCTTTTTAGTAACAACAACCAGAGTCATTGCATGTGTGTTCTTTTCACATACCATATATGGATCCACCACTGTCATTGAAATGTGTGTTCTCTTCAGAGACCACACATGGATCCACCAGTGTCATTGCATGTATGTTCTTTTCACTAACAACAAATGGAGTCATTGCATGTGTGTTCTTTTCACATACCACATATGGATTGACCGACGTCATTGCATGTATGCACTTTTTCACAATCCACCTATGGATCCACCAGTGTCATTGCATGTGTGTTCTTTTTACTAACAGCAACCATAGTCTTGAAATGTGTGTTCTTTTCATATACCACCTATGGATCCACCAGTGTCATTGCCTGTGTGTTCTTTTTAGTAACAACAACCAGAGTCATTGCATGTGTGTTCTTTTCACATACCACCTATGGATCCACTAGTGTCATTGCATGTGTGTTCTTTTTAGTAACAACAACCAGAGTCATAGCATGTGTGTTCTTTTCACATACCACATATGGATCCACCAGTGTCATTGTAACGTGTGTTCTCTTTAGAGACCACACATGGATCCACCAGTGTCATTGCATGTATGTTCTTTTCACTAACAACAACTGGAGTCATTGCATGTGTGTTCTTTTCACATACCACATATGGATCCACCAGTGTGATTGCATGTGTCCTCTTTTCACAATCCACCTATGGATCCACTAGTTTCATTGCATGTGTGTTCTTTTTAGTAACAACAACTGAGTCATTTCATGACCGTTCTTTTCACATACCACATATGGATCCACTATTGTCATTGAAATGTGTGTTCTCTTTAGAGTCCACACATGGATCCACCAGTGTCATTGCATGTGTGTTCTTTTCACATACCACATATGGATCCACCAGTGTCATTGCATGTGTGCTCTTTTCACAATCCACCTATGGATCCACCAGTGTTAGTGCATGTGTGTTATTTTTAGTAACAACAACCAGAGTCATTGAAATGTGTGTTCTTTTCACATACCACATATGTATCCACCAGTGTCATTGCATCTGTGCTCTTTTCACAATCCACATATGGATCCACCAGTGTCATTGCATGTATGTTATTTATACTAACAACAACAAGAGTCATTGAAATGTGTGTTCTTTTCACATACCACCTATGGATCCACCAGTGTCATTGCATGTGTGTTCTTTTTAGTAACAACAACTAGAGTCATTGCATGTGTGTTCTTTTCACATACCACATATGGATACACCATTGACATTGAAATGTGTGTTCTCTTTAGAGACCACACATGGATCCAGCAGTGTCATTGCATGTATGTTCTTTTCACTAACAACAAGTGGAGTCATTGCATGTGTGTTCTTTTCACATACCACATATGGATTGACCAGCGTCATTGCATGTATGCTCTTTTTCACAATCCACCTATGGATCCACCAGTGTCATTGCATGTGTGTTCTTTTTCCTAACAACAACCATAGTCATTGAAATGTGTGTTCTTTTCTTATACCACCTATGGATCCACCAGTGTCATTGCCTGTGTGTTCTTTTTAGTAACAACAACCAGAGTCATTGCATGTGTGTTCTTTTCACATACCACACATGGATCCACCAGTGTCATTGCATGTGTCCTCTTTTCACAATCCACCTATGGATCCACCAGTTTCATTGCATGTGTGTTCTTTTTAGTAACAACAACTGAGTCATTTCATGACTGTTCTTTTCACATACCACATATGGATCCACTATTGTCATTGAAATGTGTGTTCTCTTTAGAGTCCACACATGGATCCACCAGTGTCATTGCATGTGTGTTCTTTTCACATACCACATATGGATCCACAAGTGTCATTGCATGTGTGCTCTTTTCACAATCCACCTATGGATCCACCAGTGTTAGTTCATGTGTGTTATTTTTAGTAACAACAACCAGAGTCATTGAAATGTGTGTTCTTTTCACATACCACATATGGATCCACCAGTGTCATTGCATGTGTGCTCTTTTCACAATCCACATATGGATCCACCAGTGTCATTGCATGTGTGTTCTTTTTACTAACAACAACCAGAGTCATTGCATGTGTGTTCTTTTCACATACCACATATGGATCCACCAGTGTCATTGAAATGTGTGTTCTCTTCAGAAAACACACGTGGATTGACCAGTGACATTGCATGTATGTTCTTTTCACTAACAACAACTAGAGTCATTGCATGTGTGTTCTTTTCACATACCATATGGATCCACCAGTGTCATTGCATGTGTGCTCTTTTCACAATGCACCTATGGATCCACCAGGTTCATTGCATGTTTTTTCTTTTTACTAACAACAACCAGAGTCATTGAAATGTGTGTTCTTTTCACATACCACCTATGGATCCACCAGTGTCATTGCATGTGTGTTCTTTTTAGTAACAACAACTAGAGTCATTGCATGTCTATTCTTTTCACATACCACATATGGATCCACCGGTGTCATTGAAATGTGTGTTCTCTTAAGAGACCACACATGGATCCAACAGTGTTATTGCATGTGTGTTCTTTTCACTAACAACAACCAGATTCATTGCATGTGTGTTCTTTTCGCATACCACATATGGATCCACCAGTGTCATTGCATGTGTGCTCTTTTCACAATCCACATCTGGATCCACCAGTGTCATTGCATGTGTGTTATTTTTACTAACAACAACCAGAGTCGTTGAAATGTGTGTTCTTTTCACATACCACCTATGAATCCACCAGTGTCATTGCCTGTCTATTCTTTTTAGTAACAACAACTAGAGTCATTGAAATGTGTGTTCTTTTCACATACCACCTATGGATCCACCAGTGTCATTGCATGTGTGTTCTTTTTAGTAAGAACAACCAGAGTTATTGCATGTGTGTTCTTTTTAGTAAGAACGACCAGAGTCATTCCATGTGTGTTCTTTTCACATACCACATATGGATCCACCAGTGTCATTGAAATGTGTGTTCTCTTCAGAGACCACACATGGATCCACCAGTGTAAATTAAATGTGTGTTATCTTCAGAGACCACACACGGATCCACCAGTGTCATTGCATGTATGTTCTTTTCACTAACAACAACTGGAGTCATTGCATGTGTGTTCTTTTCACATACCACATATGGAACCACCAGTGTCATTGCATGTGTGCTCTTTTCACAATCCACCTATGGATCCACCAGTGTCATTACATGTGTGTTCTTTTTACTAACAACAACTAGGGTCATTGAAATTTGTGTTCTTTTCACATACCACCTTTGGATCCACTAGTGTCATTTCATGTGTGTTATTTTTAGTAACAACAACCACAGTCATTGCATGTGTGTTCTTTTTAGTAACAACAACCAGAGTCATTGTATGTGTGTTCTTTTCACATACCACATATGGATCCACCAGTGTCATTGAAATGTGTGTTCTCTTTGGAGACCACACATGGATCCACCAGTGTCATTGCATGTGTGTTCTTTTCACTAACAACAGCCAGAGTCATTGCATGTGTGTTCTTTTCGCATACCACATATGGATCCACAAGTGTCATTGCATGTGTGCTCTTTTCACAATCCACCTATGGATCCACCAGTGTTAGTTCATGTGTGTTATTTTTAGTAACAACAACCAGAGTCATTGAAATGTGTGTTCTTTTCACATACCACATATGGATCCACCAGTGTCATTGCATGTGTGCTCTTTTCACAATCCACATATGGATCCACCAGTGTCATTGCATGTGTGTTCTTTTTACTAACAACAACCAGAGTCATTGCATGTGTGTTCTTTTCACATACCACATATGGATCCACCAGTGTCATTGAAATGTGTGTTCTCTTCAGAAAACACACGTGGATTGACCAGTGACATTGCATGTATGTTCTTTTCACTAACAACAACTAGAGTCATTGCATGTGTGTTCTTTTCACATACCATATGGATCCACCAGTGTCATTGCATGTGTGCTCTTTTCACAATGCACCTATGGATCCACCAGGTTCATTGCATGTTTTTTCTTTTTACTAACAACAACCAGAGTCATTGAAATGTGTGTTCTTTTCACATACCACCTATGGATCCACCAGTGTCATTGCATGTGTGTTCTTTTTAGTAACAACAACTAGAGTCATTGCATGTCTATTCTTTTCACATACCACATATGGATCCACCGGTGTCATTGAAATGTGTGTTCTCTTAAGAGACCACACATGGATCCAACAGTGTTATTGCATGTGTGTTCTTTTCACTAACAACAACCAGATTCATTGCATGTGTGTTCTTTTCGCATACCACATATGGATCCACCAGTGTCATTGCATGTGTGCTCTTTTCACAATCCACATCTGGATCCACCAGTGTCATTGCATGTGTGTTATTTTTACTAACAACAACCAGAGTCGTTGAAATGTGTGTTCTTTTCACATACCACCTATGAATCCACCAGTGTCATTGCCTGTCTATTCTTTTTAGTAACAACAACTAGAGTCATTGAAATGTGTGTTCTTTTCACATACCACCTATGGATCCACCAGTGTCATTGCATGTGTGTTCTTTTTAGTAAGAACAACCAGTTATTGCATGTGTGTTCTTTTAGTAAGAACGACCAGAGTCATTCCATGTGTGTTCTTTTCACATACCACATATGGATCCACCAGTGTCATTGAAATGTGTGTTCTCTTCAGAGACCACACATGGATCCTGATGTAAATTAAATGTGTGATCTTTTCAGAGACCACACATGTATCCACCAGTGTCATTGCATGTATGTTCTTTTCACTAACAACAACTGGAGTCATTGCATGTGTGTTCTTTTCACATACCACATATGGAACCACCAGTGTCATTGCATATGTGCTCTTTTCACAATCCACCTATGGATCCACCAGTGTCATTACATGTGTGTTCTTTTTACTAACAACAACCAGGGTCATTGAAATGTGTGTTCTTTTCACATACCACCTATGAATCCACCAGTGTCATTTCATGTGTGTTATTTTTAGTAACAACAACCACAGTCATTGCATGTGTGTTCTTTTTAGTAACAACAACCAGAGTCATTGTATGTGTGTTCTTTTCACATACCACATATGGATCCACCAGTGTCATTGAAATGTGTGTTCTCTTTGGAGACCACACATGGATCCACCAGTGTCATTGCATGTGTGTTCTTTTCACTAACAACAGCCAGAGTCATTGCATGTGTGTTCTTTTCGCATACCACATATGGATCCACCAGTGTCATTGCATGTGTGCTCTTTTCACAATCCACATATGGATCGACCAGTGTCATTGCATGTGTGTTCTTTTTACTAACAACAACCAGAGTCATTGAAATGTGTGTTCTTTTCACATACCACCTATGAATCCACCAGTGTCATTGCATGTGTGTTATTTTTAGTAACAACAACTAGAGTCATTGAAATGTGTGTTCTTTTCACATACCACCTATGCATCCACCAGTGTCATTGCATGTGTGTTCTTTTTAGTAACAACAACCAGAGTCATTGCATGTGTGTTCTTTTCACATACCATATATGGATCCACCACTGTCATTGAAATGTGTGTTCTCTTCAGAGACCACACATGGATCCACCAGTGTCATTGCATGTATGTTCTTTTCACTAACAACAACTTGAGTCATTGCATGTGTGTTCTTTTCACATACCACATATGCATCCACCCGTGTCATTGCATGTGTGCTCTTTTCACAATCCACCGATGGAATCCACCAGTGTCATTGCATGTGTGTTATTTTTAGTAACAACAAACAGAGTCATTGACATGTGTGTTCTTTTCACATACCACCTATGGATCCACCAGTGTCATTGCACGTGTATTCTTTTTAGTAACAACAACCAGAGTCATTACATGTGTGTTCTTTTCACATACCACATATGGATCCACCAGTGTCCCAGTGTCATTCAAATGTGTGTTCTCTTCAGAGACCACACATGGATCCACCAGTGTCATTGCATGTATGTTCTTTTCACTAACAACAACTGGAGTCATTGCATGTGTGTTCTTTTCACATACACAATATGGATCCACCAGTGTCATTGCATGTGTGCTCTTTTCACAATCCACCTATAGATCCACCAGTGTCATTGCATGTGTTTTTTTTACTAACAACAACCAGAGTCATTGAAATGTGTGTTCTTTTCACATCCACCTATGGATCAACCAGTGTCATTGCATGTGTGTTCTTTTTCGTAAAAACAACCAGAGTCATTGCTTGTGTGTTCTTTTCACATACCACATATGGATCCACCAGTGTCATTGAAATGTGTGTTCTCTTAAGAGACCACAAATGGATCCACCAGTGTCATTGCATGTATGTTCTTTTCACTAACAACAACTGGAGTCATTGCATGTGTGTTCTTTTCACATACCACATATGGATCCACCAGTGTCATTGCATGTGTGATCTTTTCACAATCCACCTATGGATCCATCAGTGTCATTGCATGTGTGTTACTTTTAGTAACAACAACCAGAGTCATTGAAATGTGTGTACTTTTCACATACCACCTATGGATCTACTAGTGTCATTGCATGTGTGTTCTTTTTAGTAACAACAACAAGAGTCATTGCATGTCTGTTCTTTTCACATACCACATATGGATCCACCAGTGTCATTGAAATGTGTGTTCTCTTCAGAGACCACACATGCTTCCACCAGTGTCATTGCATGTGTGTTCTTTTCACTAACAACAACCAGAGTCATTGCATGTGTGTTCTTTTCACATACCACATATGGATCCACCAGTGTCATTGCATGTGTGCTCTTTTCACAATCCACATATGGATCCACCAGTGTCATTGCATGTTTGTTCTTTTTAGTAACAACAACCAGAGTCATTGAAATGTGTGTTCTTTTCACATACCACCTATGGATCCACCAGTGTCATTACATGTGTGTTCTTTTTACTAACAACAACCAGAGTCATTGAAATGTGTGTTCTTTTCACATACAACCTATGGCTCCACCAGTGTCATTGCATGTGTGTTCTTTTTAGTAACAACAACCAGAGTCATTGCATGTGTGTTCTTTTCACATACCACATATGGATCCACCAGTGTAAATTAAATGTGTCTTATCTTCAGAGACCACACACGGATCCACCAGTGTCATTGCGTCTATGTTCTTTTCACTAACAACAACTGGAGTGATTGCATGTGTGCTCTTTTCACATACCACATATGGAACCACTAGTGTCATTGCATGTGTGCACTTTTCACAATCCACCTATGGATCCACCAGTGTCATTACATGTATGTTCTTTTTACTAACAACAACTAGGGTCATTGAAATGTGTGTTCTTTTCACATACCACCTTTGGATCCACCAGTGTCATTGCATGTGTGTTCTTTTTAGTAACAACAACCAGAGTCATTGCATGTGTGTTCTTTTTAGTAACAACAACCAGAGTCATTGCATGTCTGTTCTTTTTAGTAACAACAACCAGAGTCATTGCATGTGTGTTCTTTTCACATACCACATATGGATCCACCAGTGTCATTGAAATGTGTGTTGTCTTCGGAGACCACACATGGATCCACCAGTGTCATTGCATGTGTGTTTTTTTCACATACCACATATGGATCCACCAGAGTCATTGCATGTGTGCTCTTTCCACAATCCACATATGGGTCCACCAGTGTTATTGCATGTGTGTTCTTTTAATAACAACAACCAGAGTCATTGAAATGTGTGTTCTTTTCACATACCACCTATGAATCCACCAGTGTCATTGCATGTGTGTTATTTTTAGTAACAACAACTAGAGTCATTGAAATGTGTGTTCTTTTCACATACCACCTATGCATCCACCAGTGTCATTGCATGTGTGTTCTTTTTAGTAACAACAACCAGTGTCATTGCATGTGTGTTCTTTTTAGTAACAACAACTAGAGTCATTGCATGTGTGTTCTTTTTAGTAACAACAACCAGAGTTATTGCATGTGTGTTCTTTTCACTAACAACAACCAGATTCATTGCATGTGTGTTCTTTTCGCATACCACATATGGATACACCAGTGTCATTGCATGTGTGCTCTTTTCACAATCCACATCTGGATCCACCAGTGTCATTGCATGTGTGTTCTTTTTACTACCAACAACTAGAGTCGTTGAAATGTGTGTTCTTTTCACATACCACCTATGAATCCACCAGTGTCATTGCCTGTGTGTTCATTTTAGTAACAACAACTAGAGTCATTGAAATGTGTGTTCTTTTCACATACCACCTATGGATCCACCAGTGTCATTGCATGTGTGTTCTTTTTAGTAAGAACAACCAGAGTCATTGCATGTGTGTTCTTTTTAGTAAGAACAACCAGAGTCATTCCATGTGTGTTCTTTTCACATACCACATATGGATCCACCAGTGTCATTGAAATGTGTGTTCTCTTCAGAGACCACACATGGATCCACCAGTGTAAATTAAATGTGTGTTATCTTCAGAGACCACACACGGATCCACCAGTGTCATTGCATGTATGTTCTTTTCACTAACAACAACTAGAGTCATTGCATGTGTGTTCTTTTCACATACCACATATGGAACCACCAGTCACATTACATGTGTGCTGTTTTCACAATCCACCTATGGATCCACCAGTGTCATTACATGTGTGTTCTTTTTACTATCAACAACTAGGGTCATTGAAATGTGTGTTCTTTTCAAATACCACCTTTGGATCCACTAGTGTCATTTCATGTGTGTTCTTTTTAGTAACAACAACCACAGTCATTGCATGTGTGTTCTTTTTAGTAACAATAACCAGAGTCATTGTATGTGTGTTCTTTTCACATACCACATATGGATCCACCAGTGTCATTGAAATGTGTGTTCTCTTCGGAGACCACACATGGATCCACCAGTGTCATTGCATGTGTGTTCTTTTCACTAACAACAGCCAGAGTCATTGCATGTGTGTTCTTTTCGCATACCACCTATGGATCCACCAGTGTCATTGCATGTGTGCTCTTTTCACAATCCACATATGGATCGACCAGTGTCATTGCATGTGTGTTCTTTTTACTAACAACAACCAGAGTCATTGAAATGTGTGTTCTTTTCACATACCACCTATGAATCCACCAGTGTCATTGCATGTGTGTTATTTTTAGTAACAACAACTAGAGTCATTGAAATGTGTGTTCTTTTCACATACCACCTATGCATCCACCAGTGTCATTGCATGTGTGTTCTTTTTACTAACAACAACCAGAGTCATTGCATGTGTGTTCTTTTCACATACCATATATGGATCCACCACTATCATTGAAATGTGTGTTCTCTTCAGAGACCACACATGGATCCACCAGTGTCATTGCATGTATGTTCTTTTCACTAACAACAACTTGAGTCATTGCATGTGTGTTCTTTTCACATACCACCTATGGATCCACCCGTGTCATTGCATGTGTGTTCTTTTTCGTAAAAACAACCAGAGTCATTGCTTGTGTGTTCTTTTCACATACCACATATGGATCCACCAGTGTCATTGAAATGTGTGTTCTCTTCAGAGACCACAAATGGATCCACCAGTGTCATTGCATGTATGTTCTTTTCACTAACAACAACTGGAGTCATTGCATGTGTATTCTTTTCACATACCACATATGGATCCACCAGTGTCATTGCATGTGTGATCTTTTCACAATCCACCTATGGATCCATCAGTGTCATTGCATGTGTGTTACTTTTAGTAACAACAACCAGAGTCATTGAAATGTGTGTTCTTTTCACATACCACCTATGGATCTACTAGTGTCATTGCATGTGTGTTCTTTTTAGTAACAACAACAAGAGTCATTGCATGTCTGTTCTTTTCACATACCACATATGGATCCACCAGTGTCATTGAAATGTGTGTTCTTGTGACACCCCGGTTCTGATAAGACCGTGGCCTCTATGTGACATGCCAATCCCTGGATCGGTTCATTGGCCCACAATAGAGTAAGATAGATAATCATAGCAAATAACCGTGTATCATGATCTACAAGATCCAGAGTACCATTATTACAATATAAAAGCTTAGCATAAAGCTAGCTCAAATTGTTCAGGTAGCAACAAAAGCGAGTAAATCCTCCAATCTTCAAATTGCCCACAAGTGAACAAGTGCCGAGTGGAGTACCGTGGCCTATAACGATCAATCGAATCGAATAACCTGCAGCATAAAAGCATAACAGCCCGAAGGGTCAATACATGGAATGTATGGCAAGTAGAGCTAGTAAAGGAGACAATAGTACTAACAACTACATGCATATCTGGCAAGTGGAGCTGTGTCTGGCTTGCATTTGCAAATAACTTTGTCCTACTTTCATAAACAGTTTTGAATTTTCTTTGAAAAGATCCCAATTAAGTTAACCCAACAAGATTAAAACAATTATGAAATTAGAATGAGCGAGAAACATGTCATGGAATCAATATCTAGCAACTCAGATGTCCATAACCGGGGACACGGCTAATCGATTAGATTATACACTCTGCAGAGGTTAGTACACTTTACCCATGTGACTTGGCCAGCCCAGCTCGTACCATCACTCTCATTTTGGGTGATGATAGGGAGAAGACCAAGAAGAGACTGTTAGGAAGTAGCTCCTCAATCCCGACGCACCCGGTCCAACCTACCAAAATTCTACATCTGGATACGCGGGTTCGAGTTACCAACCTACTAAGTCCAACCAACCGCCCATTCCATTATTGGCACATGGTTGTACACGTAAGCTACACAATAAAGAAGCCAATCATTCTCTCTTGATACCTGGGTGCCTTTCCGCAATGAAACCACCAAAATTTATCAATACCATCACACCCAGGGGATTCATTGATTAAGTTGTTTTTTAGTTTTCACAAACCAAAACTTTGAGAAAACAAGTGTCAATGATGTAACCCAGCCCTCGTTCAACATAGCATGGCTAAGCACATCTACAACGGTGGTTCATCTACAAGGAAAGCCCTACCACATAATAGGACATAGCATAGCGATAGTATCATCCTACACATGCATCTACAAAATACACGACAATGCATTGAAAATAGTAGGACGATATCATGAACAAAGTAGCATCTACTTGCCTTGATTGTAGCGGTCGGAAGAACAATCCAAACACGAGCAAGGGTTGCACTCCACACAATCTACACGACACAATTGCATTCATAAACAAACAATTCACAAACATATGCAACAAAGATGATGCATGAATGCAAGAACGGCAAGTGAATTGGTGCTACAGCTGCACCACATAATACTAATACATATTACTACCGAATACATGCATGGAAAATAGATTTGGCGCAAGGAAAACTATTAACCAAAAGTGGTGATCACTACTAGAGCTAGAACTTAAATAATTCACTACCAGTAGTATACTGTTTGTAAAATCTTGGAAAAATTCTACCGCATAGGCATCGCTGATAAGAAACAGTACCAATTGGAATTACTCAAAAAGGAGTTATAAAACATCCCGAGTAATTAAAACACTGCAGAAAGCCATTAGACAAATACTGCAGAAGTTTTTACTGTAAGCCTATCTTTTTATTTCACGATGTGATTCCCCTCGTTCATACGAGTTCAGGGACATATCATACGTGATTTTTGGAGCTACGAAACTTTTACTACGAATTTATTACTCCGAAAAGGCCACTAACTAGTTTGATTAAACTGTACTAAACCTGACAGTAAAAGTCTGAACCAAAGGTACAGCGAGATTCTACACGACTCACTGAACGCGTGCATATTTTATTTGCAAAATTTGGCCAAGCGGTTTAATTTCTACGCAATTTACAAGATTCTGCGAAATCTGCCAACTAATAGGATTAACGAGATTGACCCGATCAGCGTAATACGATATTGGTGGCCGATTTGGCGTCGACCAGTCAACGTCTGCCTCTGACTAGTCAACGTCTGGAGTGCTGACCAGTCAACGAGCGATCTAAGCCGCTGATCTGAGATCGACGGTGGCTGCTGTCTTACGAAGCAGACGGTAAGCGAACTCCGGCGAGCTCGGACGGCGGCAGCGACGATCGGATCCGTGGCGTGGAAACTCCTGCAAGTACACACCGGTCAACTACGGCTCCCGGAATAATAAGCAGCGTCGCAGCGTCGTGGCGATCTGCGAAGCGCGGTTGGCGGCGGATGGAGACGCGAACGGAGCGGAAAGAAGACGGCGAGACGAACCCGACAGCGACGGCGATGGCGGCGGCGGAGGTGGGTACGGCGGCAGCGGCGGCGGCGGCTGGGCGTCGCGGCGCCGCGGAGTTGTGGCGGCGGGTTAGGGAGGCGGGTCGGGCACGACTTCGGCGGTGGGGCCTGCTTAAAAGAATCTCGCGTGGGAAAAAAAAAACAGATCTAAGCTGAAAACGGTCCAGATTTGACTCCGATTCGGAAATCGGTCCGGATTTTCGGACCGTTTTCCGGCGGTTTACTAAAACGTCCGAGTCTTTTGCATACGAACTCTGATTGGAGCGATTTTCGCGCCTACGGGTTCGTATCATCGAGGGGCACAACCTTCAGTCAACGGTTGAGCGAAACCTCGAACCTACAGGGGTGGTTGTAGCAAGCCCCTCTGAAGCCTCCCGCAGGAGCCTCGTGGCAAAACTAGAATAGGGTTTTGACGGTGGCGTTTCGCCGAACCTCTCTACTCGACGGTAATGCATGGAAAGATATGATGCGATGCAATGAATGATATGCAAGACCAAATCTAAAATTTGGGATGTGACAGTTCTCTTCAGAGACCACACATGCTTCCACCAGTGTCATTGCATGTGTGTTCTTTTCACTAACAACAACCAGAGTCATTGCATGTGTGTTCTTTTCACATACCACATATGGATCCACCAGTGTCATTGCATGTGTGATCTTTTCACAATCCACATATGGATCCACCAGTGTCATTGCATGTGTGTTCTTTTTAGTAACAACAGTCATTGAAATGTGTGTTCTTTTCACATACCACCTATGGATCCACCAGTGTCATTACATGTGTGTTCTTTTTAGTAAAAACAACCAGAGTCATTGAAATGTGTGTTCTTTTCACATACAACCTATGGCTCCACCAGTGTCATTGCATGTGTGTTCTTTTTAGTAACAACAACCAGAGTCATTGCATGTGTGTTCTTTTCACATACCACATATGGATCCACTAGTGTAAATTAAATGTGTCTTATCTTCAGAGACCACACACGGATCCACCAGTGTCATTGCGTCTATGTTCTTTTCACTAACAACAACTGGAGTCATTGCATGTGTGCTCTTTTCACATACCACATATGGAACCACTAGTGTCATTGCATGTGTGCACTTTTCACAATCCACCTATGGATCCACCAGTGTCATTACATGTATGTTCTTTTTACTAACAACAACTAGGGTCATTGAAATGTGTGTTCTTTTCACATACCACCTTTGGATCCACCAGTGTCATTGCATGTGTGTTCTTTTTAGTAACAACAACCAGAGTCATTGCATGTGTGTTCTTTTTAGTAACAACAACGAGTCATTGCATATACATTCTTTTAGTAACAACAACCAGAGTCATTGCATGTGTGTTCTTTTCGCATACCACATATGGATCCACCAGTGTCATTGAAATGTGTGTTGTCTTCGGAGACCACACATGGATCCACTAGTGTCATTGCATGTGTGTTCTTTTCGCATACCACATATGTATCCACATGAGTCATTTCATGTGTGCTCTTTTCACAATCCACATATGGATCCACCAGTGTCATTGCATGTGTGTTCTTTTAATAACAACAACCAGAGTCATTGAAATGTTTGTTCTTTTCACATACCACCTATGAATCCACCAGTGTCATTGCATGTGTGTTATTTTTAGTAACAACAACTAGAGTCGTTGAAATGTGTGTTCTTTTCACATACCACCTATGCATCCACCAGTGTCATTGCATGTGTGTTCTTTTTAGTAACAACAACCAGTGTCATTGCATGTGTGTTCTTTTTAGTAACAACAACTAGAGTCATTGCATGTGTGTTCTTTTTAGTAACAACAACCAGAGTTATTGCATGTGTGTTCTTTTCACTAACAACAACCAGATTCATTGCATGTGTGTTCTTTTTACTAACAACAACCAGAGTCGTTGAAATGTGTGTTCTTTTCACATACCACCTATGAATCCACCAGTGTCATTGCACTGTGTTCTTTTTAGTAACAACAACTAGAGTCATTGAAATGTGTGTTCTTTTCACATACCACCTATGGATCCACCAGTGTAATTGCATGTGTGTTCTTTTTAGTAAGAACAACCAGAGTCATTGCATGTGTGTTCTTTTTAGTAAGAACAACGAGTCATTCTATGTGTGTTCTTTTCACATACCACATATGGATCCACAGTGTCATTGAAATGTGTGTTCTCTTGAGAGACCACACATGGATCCACCATGTAAATTAAATGTGTGTTATCTTGAGACCACACACGGATCCACATGTCATTGCATGTATGTTCTTTTCACTAACAACAACTGGAGTTATTGCATGTGTGTTCTTTTCACATACCACATATGGAACCACCAGTCACATTGCATGTGTGCTCTTTTCACAATCCACCTATGGATCCACCAGTGTCATTACATGTGTGTTCTTTTTACTAACAACAACTAGGGTCATTGAAATGTGTGTTCTTTTCACATACCACCTTTGGATCCACTAGTGTAATTTCATGTGTTCTTTTTAGTAACAACAACTACAGTCATTGCATGTGTGTTCTTTTTAGTAACAACAACCAGAGTCATTGTATGTGTGTTCTTTTCACATACCACATATGGATCCACCAGTGTCATTGAAATGTTTGTACTCTTCGGAAACCACACAAGGATCAAACAATGTAATTGCATGTGTGTTCTTTTCACTAATAACAGCCAGAGTCATTGCATGTGTGTTCTTTTCGCATACCACATATGGATCCACCAGTGTCATTGCATGTGTGCTCTTTTCACAATCCACATATGGATCGACCAGTGTCATTGCATGTGTGTTCTTTTTACTAACAACAACCAGAGTCATTGAAATGTGTGTTCTTTTCACATACCACCTATGAATCCACCAGTGTCATTGCATGTGTGTTATTTTTAGTAACAACAACTAGAGTCATTGAAATGTGTGTTCTTTTCACATACCACCTATGCATCCACCAGTGTCATTGCATGTGTGTTCTTTTTAGTAACAACAACCAGAGTCATTGCATGTGTGTTCTTTTCACATACCATATATGGATCCACCACTGTCATTGAAATGTGTGTTCTCTTCAGAGACCACACATGGATCCACCAGTGTCATTGCCTGTATGTTCTTTTCACTAACAACAACTTGAGTCATTTCATGTGTGTTCTTTTCACATACCACATATGGATCCACCCATGTCATTGCATGTGTGCTCTTTTCACAATCCACCTATGGAATCCACCAGTGTCATTGCATGTGTGTTCTTTTTAGTAACAACAAACAGAGTCATTGACATGTGTGTTCTTTTCACATACCACCTATGGATCCACCAGTGTCATTGCACGTGTATTCTTTTTAGTAACAACAACCAGAGTGATTGCATGTGTGTTCTTTTCACATACCACATATGGATCCACCAGTGTCATTCAAATGTGTGTTCTCTTTAGAGACCACACATGGATCCACCAGTGTCATTGCATGTATGTTCTTTTCACTAACAACAACTGGAGTCATTGCATGCGTGTTCTTTTCACATACACAATATGGATCCACCAGTGTCATTGCATGTGTGCTCTTTTCACAATCCACCTATGGATCCACCAGTGTCATTGCATGTGTGTTTTTTTACTAACAATAACCAGAGTCATTGAAATGTGTGTTCTTTTCACATACCACCTATGGATCAACCAGTGTCATTGCATGTGTGTTCTTTTTCGTAAAAACAACCAGAGTCATTGCTTGTGTGTTCTTTTCACATACCACCTATGCATCCACCAGTGTCATTGCATGTGTGTTCTTTTTACTAACAACAACCAGAGTCATTGCATGTGTGTTCTTTTCACATACCATATATGGATCCACTTGTCATTGAAATGTGTGTTCTCTTCAGAGACCACACATGGATCCACCAGTGTCATTGCATGTATGTTCTTTTCACTAACAACAAATTGAGTCATTGCATGTGTGTTCTTTTCACATACCACCTATGGATCCACCCGTGTCATTGCATGTGTGTTCTTTTTCGTAAAAACAACCAGAGTCATTGCTTGTGTGTTCTTTTCACATACCACATATGGATCCACCAGTGTCATTGAAATGTGTGTTCTCTTCAGAGACCACAAATGGATCCACCAGTGTCATTGCATGTATGTTCTTTTCACTAACAACTGGAGTCATTGCATGTGTATTCTTTTCACATACCACATATGGATCCACCAGTGTCATTGCATGTGTGATCTTTTCACAATCCACCTATGGATCCATCAGTGTCATTGCATGTGTGTTACTTTTAGTAACAACAACCAGAGTCATTGAAATGTGTGTTCTTTTCACATACCACCTATGGATCTACTAGTGTCATTGCATGTGTGTTCTTTTTAGTAACAACAACAAGAGTCATTGCATGTCTGTTCTTTTCACATACCACATATGGATCCACCAGTGTCATTGAAATGTGTGTTCTCTTCAGAGACCACACATGCTTCCACCAGTGTCATTGCATGTGTGTTCTTTTCACTAACAACAACCAGAGTCATTGCATGTGTGTTCTTTTCACATACCACATATGGATCCACCAGTGTCATTGCATGTGTGATCTTTTCACAATCCACATATGGATCCACCAGTGTCATTGCATATGTGTTCTTTTTAGTAACAACAACCAGAGTCATTGAAATGTGTGTTCTTTTCACATACCACCTATGGATCCACCAGTGTCATTACATGTGTGTTCTTTTTAGTAAAAACAACCATAGTCATTGAAATGTGTGTTCTTTTCACATACAACCTATGGCTCCACCAGTGTCATTGCATGTGTGTTCTTTTTAGTAACAACAACCAGAGTCATTGCATGTGTGTTCTTTTCACATACCACATATGGATCCACCAGTGTAAATTAAATGTGTCTTATCTTGAGACCACACACGGATCCACCGGTGTCATTGCGTCTATGTTCTTTTCACTAACAACAACTGGAGTCATTGCATGTGTGCTCTTTTCACATACCACATATGGAACCACTAGTGTCATTGCATGTGTGCACTTTTCAATCCACCTATGGATCCACCAGTGTCATTACATGTCTGTTCTTTTTACTAACAACAACTAGGGTCATTGAAATGTGTGTTCTTTTCACATACCACCTTTGGATCCACCAGTGTCATTGCATGTGTGTTCTTTTTAGTAACAACAACCAGAGTCATTGCATGTGTGTTCTTTTTAGTAACAACAACTAGTGCCATTGCATGTATGTTCTTTTTAGTAACAACAACCAGAGTCATTGCATCTGTGTTCTTTTCACATACCACATATGGATCCACGGTTGTCAGTGAAATGTGTGTTGTCTTCGGAGACCACACATGGATCCACTAGTGTCATTGCATGTGTGTTCTTTTCGCATACCACATATGGATCCACCAGAGTCATTGCATGTGTGCTCTTTTCACAATCCACATATGGATCCACCAGTGTCATTGCATGTGTGTTCTTTTAATAACAACAACCAGAGTCATTGAAATGTTTGTTCTTTTCACATACCACCTATGAATCCACCAGTGTCATTGCATGTGTGTTATTTTTAGTAACAACAACTAGAGTCGTTGAAATGTGTGTTCTTTTCACATACCACCTATGCATCCACCAGTGTCATTGCATGTGTGTTCTTTTTAGTAACAACAACCAGTGTCATTGCATGTGTGTTCTTTTTAGTAACAACAACTAGAGTCATTGCATGTGTGTTCTTTTTAGTAACAACAACCAGAGTTATTGCATGTGTGTTCTTTTCACTAACAACAACCAGATTCATTGCATGTGTGTTCTTTTTACTAACAACAACCAGAGTCGTTGAAATGTGTGTTCTTTTCACATACCACCTATGAATCCACCAGTGTCATTGCCTGTGTGTTCTTTTTAGTAACAACAACTAGAGTCATTGAAATGTGTGTTCTTTTCACATACCACCTATGGATCCACCAGTGTCATTGCATGTGTGTTCTTTTTAGTAAGAACAACCAGAGTCATTGCATGTGTGTTCTTTTTAGTAAGAACAACCAGAGTCATTCTATGTGTGTTCTTTTCACATACCACATATGGATCCACCAGTGTCATTGAAATGTGTGTTCTCTTCAGAGACCACACATGGATCCTGATGTAAATTAAATGTGTGTTATCTTCAGAGACCACACACGGATCCACAGTGTCATTGCATGTATGTTCTTTTCACTAACAACAACTGGAGTCATTGCATGTGTGTTCTTTTCACATACCACATATGGAACCACCAGTCACATTGCATGTGTGCTCTTTTCACAATCCACCTATGGATCCACCAGTGTCATTACATGTGTGTTCTTTTTACTAACAACAACTAGGGTCATTGAAATGTGTGTTCTTTTCACATACCACCTTTGGATCCACTAGTGTAATTTCATGTGTGTTCTTTTTAGTAACAACAACTACAGTCATTGCATGTGTGTTCTTTTTAGTAACAACAACCAGAGTCATTGTATGTGTGTTCTTTTCACATACCACATATGGATCCACCAGTGTCATTGAAATGTGTGTTCTCTTCGGAGACCACACATGGATCCACCAGTGTCATTGCATGTGTGTTCTTTTCACTAATAACAGCCAGAGTCATTGCATGTGTGTTCTTTTCGCATACCACATATGGATCCACCAGTGTCATTGCATGTGTGCTCTTTTCACAATCCACATATGGATCGACCAGTGTCATTGCATGTGTGTTCTTTTTACTAACAACAACCAGAGTCATTGAAATGTGTGTTCTTTTCACATACCACCTATGAATCCACCAGTGTCATTGCATGTGTGTTATTTTTAGTAACAACAACTAGAGTCATTGAAATGTGTGTTCTTTTCACATACCACCTATGCATCCACCAGTGTCATTGCATGTGTGTTCTTTTTAGTAACAACAACCAGAGTCATTGCATGTGTGTTCTTTTCACATACCATATATGGATCCACCACTGTCATTGAAATGTGTGTTCTCTTCAGAGACCACACATGGATCCACCAGTGTCATTGCCTGTATGTTCTTTTCACTAACAACAACTTGAGTCATTTCATGTGTGTTCTTTTCACATACCACATATGGATCCACCCATGTCATTGCATGTGTGCTCTTTTCACAATCCACCTATGGAATCCACCAGTGTCATTGCATGTGTGTTCTTTTTAGTAACAACAAACAGAGTCATTGACATGTGTGTTCTTTTCACATACCACCTATGGATCCACCAGTGTCATTGCACGTGTATTCTTTTTAGTAACAACAACCAGAGTGATTGCATGTGTGTTCTTTTCACATACCACATATGGATCCACCAGTGTCATTCAAATGTGTGTTCTCTTTAGAGACCACACATGGATCCTGATGTCATTGCATGTATGTTCTTTTCACTAACAACAACTGGAGTCATTGCATGCGTGTTCTTTTCACATACACAATATGGATCCACCAGTGTCATTGCATGTGTGCTCTTTTCACAATCCACCTATGGATCCACCAGTGTCATTGCATGTGTGTTTTTTTACTAACAATAACCAGAGTCATTGAAATGTGTGTTCTTTTCACATACCACCTATGGATCAACCAGTGTCATTGCATGTGTGTTCTTTTTCGTAAAAACAACCAGAGTCATTGCTTGTGTGTTCTTTTCACATACCACCTATGCATCCACCAGTGTCATTGCATGTGTGTTCTTTTTACTAACAACAACCAGAGTCATTGCATGTGTGTTCTTTTCACATACCATATATGGATCCACCACTGTCATTGAAATGTGTGTTCTCTTCAGAGACCACACATGGATCCTGATGTCATTGCAGGTCTGTTCTTTACACTAACAACAACTTGAGTCATTGCATGTGTGTTCTTTTCACATACCACCTATGGATCCACCCGTGTCATTGCATGTGTGTTCTTTTTCGTAAAAACAACCAGAGTCATTGCTTGTGTGTTCTTTTCACATACCACATATGGATCCACCAGTGTCATTGAAATGTGTGTTCTCTTCAGAGACCACAAATGGATCCACCAGTGTCATTGCATGTATGTTCTTTTCACTAACAACAACTGGAGTCATTGCATGTGTATTCTTTTCACATACCACATATGGATCCACCAGTGTCATTGCATGTGTGATCTTTTCACAATCCACCTATGGATCCATCAGTGTCATTGCATGTGTGTTACTTTTAGTAACAACAACCAGAGTCATTGAAATGTGTGTTCTTTTCACATACCACCTATGGATCTACTAGTGTCATTGCATGTGTGTTCTTTTAGTAGTGACAACAAGAGTCATTGCATGTCTGTTCTTTTCACATACCACATATGGATCCACCAGTGTCATTGAAATGTGTGTTCTCTTCAGAGACCACACATGCTTCCACCAGTGTCATTGCATGTGTGTTCTTTTCACTAACAACAACCAGAGTCATTGCATGTGTGTTCTTTTCACATACCACATATGGATCCACCAGTGTCATTGCATGTGTGATCTTTTCACAATCCACATATGGATCCACCAGTGTCATTGCATGTGTGTTCTTTTTAGTAACAACAACCAGAGTCATTGAAATGTGTGTTCTTTTCACATACCACCTATGGATCCACCAGTGTCATTACATGTGTGTTCTTTTTAGTAAAAACAACCAGAGTCATTGAAATGTGTGTTCTTTTCACATACAACCTATGGCTCCACCAGTGTCATTGCATGTGTGTTCTTTTTAGTAACAACAACCAGAGTCATTGCATGTGTGTTCTTTTCACATACCACATATGGATCCACTAGTGTAAATTAAATGTGTCTTATCTTCAGAGACCACACACGGATCCACCAGTGTCATTGCGTCTATGTTCTTTTCACTAACAACAACTGGAGTCATTGCATGTGTGCTCTTTTCACATACCACATATGGAACCACTAGTGTCATTGCATGTGTGCACTTTTCACAATCCACCTATGGATCCACCAGTGTCATTACATGTATGTTCTTTTTACTAACAACAACTAGGGTCATTGAAATGTGTGTTCTTTTCACATACCACCTTTGGATCCACCAGTGTCATTGCATGTGTGTTCTTTTTAGTAACAACAACCAGAGTCATTGCATGTGTGTTCTTTTTAGTAACAACAACTAGTGCCATTGCATGTATGTTCTTTTTAGTAACAACAACAAGAGTCATTGCATCTGTGTTCTTTTTCATACCACATATGGATCCACCAGTGTCATTGAAATGTGTGTTGTCTTTGGAGACCACACATGGATCCACTAGTGTCATTGCATGTGTGTTCTTTTCGCATACCACATATGGATCCACCAGAGTCATTGCATGTGTGCTCTTTTCACAATCCACATATGGATCCACCAGTGTCATTGCATGTGTGTTCTTTTAATAACAACAACCAGAGTCATTGAAATGTTTGTTCTTTTCACATACCACCTATGAATCCACCAGTGTCATTGCATGTGTGTTATTTTTAGTAACAACAACTAGAGTCGTTGAAATGTGTGTTCTTTTCACATACCACCTATGCATCCACCAGTGTCATTGCATGTGTGTTCTTTTTAGTACCAACAACCAGTGTCATTGCATGTGTGTTCTTTTTAGTAACAACAACTAGAGTCATTGCATGTGTGTTCTTTTTAGTAACAACAACCAGAGTTATTGCATGTGTGTTCTTTTCACTAACAACAACCAGATTCATTGCATGTGTGTTCTTTTTACTAACAACAACCAGAGTCGTTGAAATGTGTGTTATTTTCAAATAACACCTATGAATACACCAGTGTCATTGCCTGTGTGTTCTTTTTAGTAACAACAACTAGAGTCATTGAAATGTGTGTTCTTTTCACATACCACCTATGGATCCACCAGTGTCATTGCATGTGTGTTCTTTTTAGTAAGAACAACCAGAGTCATTGCATGTGTGTTCTTTTTAGTAAGAACAACCAGAGTCATTCTATGTGTGTTCTTTTCACATACCACATATGGATCCACCAGTGTCATTGAAATGTGTGTTCTCTTCAGAGACCACACATGGATCCACCAGTGTAAATTAAATGTGTGTTATCTTCAGAGACCACACACGGATCCACCAGTGTCATTGCATGTATGTTCTTTTCACTAACAACAACTGGAGTCATTGCATGTGTGTTCTTTTCACATACCACATATGGAACCACCAGTCACATTGCATGTGTGCTCTTTTCACAATCCACCTATGGATCCACCAGTGTCATTACATGTGTGTTCTTTTTACTAACAACAACTAGGGTCATTGAAATGTGTGTTCTTTTCACATACCACCTTTGGATCCACTAGTGTAATTTCATGTGTGTTCTTTTTAGTAACAACAACCACAGTCATTGCATGTGTGTTCTTTTTAGTAACAACAACCAGAGTCATTGTATGTGTGTTCTTTTCACATACCACATATGGATCCACCAGTGTCATTGAAATGTGTGTTCTCTTGGAGACCACATGGATCCTGACCAGTGTCATTGCATGTGTGTTCTTTTCACTAATAACAGTAGTCATTGCATGTGTGTTCTTTTACGCATACCACATATGGATCCACCAGTGTCATTGCATGTGTGCTCTTTCACAATCCGCATATGGATCGACCAGTGTCATTGCATGTGTGTTCTTTTTACTAACAACAACCAGAGTCATTGAAATGTGTGTTCTTTTCACATACCACCTATGAATCCACCAGTGTCATTGCATGTGTGTTATTTTTAGTAACAACAACTAGAGTCATTGAAATTTGTGTTCTTTTAACATACCACCTATGCATCCACCAGGGACATTGCATGTGTGTTCTTTTAGTAACAACAACCAGAGTCATTGCATGTGTTCTTTTCACATACCATATATGGATCCACCTGTCATTGAAATGTGTGTTCTCTTGAGACCACACATGGATCCTGATGTCATTGCTGTATGTTCTTTTCACTAACAACAACTTGAGTCATTTCATGTGTGTTCTTTTCACATACCACATATGGATCCACCCATGTCATTGCATGTGTGCTCTTTTCACAATCCACCTATGGATCCACCAGTGTCATTGCATGTGTGTTCTTTTAGTAACAACAAACAGTCATTGAAATGTGTGTTCTTTTCACATACCACCTATGGATCCACCAGTGTCATTGCACGTGTATTCTTTTTAGTAACAACAACCAGAGTGATTGCATGTGTGTTCTTTTCACATACCACATATGGATCCACCAGTGTCATTCAAATGTGTGTTCTCTTAAGAGACCACACATGGATCCACAGATGTCATTGCATGTATGTTCTTTTCACTAACAACAATGGAGTCATTGCATGCGTGTTCTTTTCACATACACAATATGGATCCACCAGTGTCATTGCATGTGTGCTCTTTTCACAATCCACCTATGGATCCACCAGTGTCATTGCATGTGTGTTTTTTTACTAAAAATAACCAGAGTCATTGAAATGTGTGTTCTTTTCACATACCACCTATGGATCAACCAGTGTCATTGCATGTGTGTTCTTTTTTTAAAAACAACCGTAGTCATTGCTTGTGTGTTCTTTTCACATACCACCTATGCATCCACAGGTGTCATTGCATGTGTGTTCTTTTTACTAACAACAACCAGAGTCATTGCATGTGTGTTCTTTTCACATACCATATATGGATCCACCATGTCATTGAAATGTGTGTTCTCTTGGAGACCACACATGGATCCCTGATGTCATTGCATGTATGTTCTTTTCACTAACAACAACTTGAGTCATTGCATGTGTGTTCTTTTCACATACCACCTATGGATCCACCCGTGTCATTGCATGTGTGTTCTTTTTCGTAAAAACAACCAGAGTCATTGCTTGTGTGTTCTTTTCACATACCACATATGGATCCACCAGTGTCATTGAAATGTGTGTTCTCTTCAGAGACCACAAATGGATCCACCAGTGTCATTGCATGTATGTTCTTTTCACTAACAACAACTGGAGTCATTGCATGTGTATTCTTTTCACATACCACATATGGATCCACCAGTGTCATTGCATGTGTGATCTTTTCACAATCCACCTATGGATCCATCAGTGTCATTGCATGTGTGTTACTTTTAGTAACAACAACCAGAGTCATTGAAATGTGTGTTCTTTTCACATACCACCTATGGATCTACTAGTGTCATTGCATGTGTGTTCTTTTTAGTAACAACAACAAGAGTCATTGCATGTCTGTTCTTTTCACATACCACATATGGATCCACCAGTGTCATTGAAATGTGTGTTCTCTTCAGAGACCACACATGCTTCCACCAGTGTCATTGCATGTGTGTTCTTTTCACTAACAACAACCAGAGTCATTGCATGTGTGTTCTTTTCACATACCACATATGGATCCACCAGTGTCATTGCATGTGTGATCTTTTCACAATCCACATATGGATCCACCAGTGTCATTGCATGTGTGTTCTTTTTAGTAACAACAACCAGAGTCATTGAAATGTGTGTTCTTTTCACATACCACCTATGGATCCACCAGTGTCATTACATGTGTGTTCTTTTTAGTAAAAACAACCAGAGTCATTGAAATGTGTGTTCTTTTCACATACAACCTATGGCTCCACCAGTGTCATTGCATGTGTGTTCTTTTTAGTAACAACAACCAGAGTCATTGCATGTGTGTTCTTTTCACATACCACATATGGATCCACTAGTGTAAATTAAATGTGTCTTATCTTCAGAGACCACACACGGATCCACCAGTGTCATTGCGTCTATGTTCTTTTCACTAACAACAACTGGAGTCATTGCATGTGTGCTCTTTTCACATACCACATATGGAACCACTAGTGTCATTGCATGTGTGCACTTTTCACAATCCACCTATGGATCCACCAGTGTCATTACATGTATGTTCTTTTTACTAACAACAACTAGGGTCATTGAAATGTGTGTTCTTTTCACATACCACCTTTGGATCCACCAGTGTCATTGCATGTGTGTTCTTTTTAGTAACAACAACCAGAGTCATTGCATGTGTGTTCTTTTTAGTAACAACAACCAGAGTCATTGCATGTCTGTTCTTTTTAGTAACAACAACCAGAGTCATTGCATGTGTGTTCTTTTCGCATACCACATATGGATCCACCAGTGTCATTGAAATGTGTGTTGTCTTTGGAGACCACACATGGATCCACTAGTGTCATTGCATGTGTGTTCTTTTCGCATACCACATATGGATCCACCAGAGTCATTGCATGTGTGCTCTTTTCACAATCCACATATGGATCCACCAGTGTCATTGCATGTGTGTTCTTTTAATAACAACAACCAGAGTCATTGAAATGTTTGTTCTTTTCACATACCACCTATGAATCCACCAGTGCCATTGCATGTGTGTTATTTTTAGTAACAACAACTAGAGTCGTTGAAATGTGTGTTCTTTTCACATACCACCTATGCATCCACCAGTGTCATTGCATGTGTGTTCTTTTTAGTACCAACAACCAGTGTCATTGCATGTGTGTTCTTTTTAGTAACAACAACTAGAGTCATTGCATGTGTGTTCTTTTTAGTAACAACAACCAGAGTTATTGCATGTGTGTTCTTTTCACTAACAACAACCAGATTCATTGCATGTGTGTTCTTTTTACTAACAACAACCAGAGTCGTTGAAATGTGTGTTCTTTTCACATACCACCTATGAATCCACCAGTGTCATTGCCTGTGTGTTCTTTTTAGTAACAACAACTAGAGTCATTGAAATGTGTGTTCTTTTCACATACCACCTATGGATCCACCAGTGTCATTGCATGTGTGTTCTTTTTAGTAAGAACAACCAGAGTCATTGCATGTGTGTTCTTTTTAGTAAGAACAACCAGAGTCATTCTATGTGTGTTCTTTTCACATACCACATATGGATCCACCAGTGTCATTGAAATGTGTGTTCTCTTCAGAGACCACACATGGATCCACCAGTGTAAATTAAATGTGTGTTATCTTCAGAGACCACACACGGATCCACCAGTGTCATTGCATGTATGTTCTTTTCACTAACAACAACTGGAGTCATTGCATGTGTGTTCTTTTCACATACCACATATGGAACCACCAGTCACATTGCATGTGTGCTCTTTTCACAATCCACCTATGGATCCACCAGTGTCATTACATGTGTGTTCTTTTTACTAACAACAACTAGGGTCATTGAAATGTGTGTTCTTTTCACATACCACCTTTGGATCCACTAGTGTAATTTCATGTGTGTTCTTTTTAGTAACAACAACCACAGTCATTGCATGTGTGTTCTTTTTAGTAACAACAACCAGAGTCATTGTATGTGTGTTCTTTTCACATACCACATATGGATCCACCAGTGTCATTGAAATGTGTGTTCTCTTCGGAGACCACACATGGATCCACCAGTGTCATTGCATGTGTGTTCTTTTCACTAATAACAGCCAGAGTCATTGCATGTGTGTTCTTTTCGCATACCACATATGGATCCACCAGTGTCATTGCATGTGTGCTCTTTTCACAATCCACATATGGATCGACCAGTGTCATTGCATGTGTGTTCTTTTTACTAACAACAACCAGAGTCATTGAAATGTGTGTTCTTTTCACATACCACCTATGAATCCACCAGTGTCATTGCATGTGTGTTATTTTTAGTAACAACAACTAGAGTCATTGAAATGTGTGTTCTTTTCACATACCACCTATGCATCCACCAGTGTCATTTCATGTGTGTTCTTTTTAGTAACAACAACCAGAGTCATTGCATGTGTGTTCTTTTCACATACCATATATGGATCCACCACTGTCATTGAAATGTGTGTTCTCTTCAGAGACCACACATGGATCCACCAGTGTCATTGCCTGTATGTTCTTTTCACTAACAACAACTTGAGTCATTTCATGTGTGTTCTTTTCACATACCACATATGGATCCACCCATGTCATTGCATGTGTGCTCTTTTCACAATCCACCTATGGAATCCACCAGTGTCATTGCATGTGTGTTCTTTTTAGTAACAACAAACAGAGTCATTGACATGTGTGTTCTTTTCACATACCACCTATGGATCCACCAGTGTCATTGCACGTGTATTCTTTTTAGTAACAACAACCAGAGTGATTGCATGTGTGTTCTTTTCACATACCACATATGGATCCACTAGTGTCATTCAAATGTGTGTTCTCTTTAGAGACCACACATGGATCCACCAGTGTCATTGCATGTATGTTCTTTTCACTAACAACAACTGGAGTCATTGCATGCGTGTTCTTTTCACATACACAATATGGATCCACCAGTGTCATTGCATGTGTGCTCTTTTCACAATCCACCTATGGATCCACCAGTGTCATTGCATGTGTGTTTTTTTACTAACAATAACCAGAGTCATTGAAATGTGTGTTCTTTTCACATACCACCTATGGATCAACCAGTGTCATTGCATGTGTGTTCTTTTTCGTAAAAACAACCAGAGTCATTGCTTGTGTGTTCTTTTCACATACCACCTATGCATCCACCAGTGTCATGCATGTGTGTTCTTTTTACTAACAACAACCAGAGTCATTGCATGTGTGTTCTTTTCACATACCATATATGGATCCACCACTGTCATTGAAATGTGTGTTCTCTTCAGAGACCACACATGGATCCACCAGTGTCATTGCATGTATGTTCTTTTCACTAACAACAACTTGAGTCATTGCATGTGTGTTCTTTTCACATACCACCTATGGATCCACCCGTGTCATTGCATGTGTGTTCTTTTTCGTAAAAACAACCAGAGTCATTGCTTGTGTGTTCTTTTCACATACCACATATGGATCCACCAGTGTCATTGAAATGTGTGTTCTCTTCAGAGACCACAAATGGATCCACCAGTGTCATTGCATGTATGTTCTTTTCACTAACAACAACTAGAGTCATTGCATGTGTATTATTTTCACATACCACATATGGATCCACCAGTGTCATTGCATGTGTGATCTTTTCACAATCCACCTATGGATCCATCAGTGTCATTGCATGTGTGTTACTTTTAGTAACAACAACCAGAGTCATTGAAATGTGTGTTCTTTTCACATACCACCTATGGATCTACTAGTGTCATTGCATGTGTGTTCTTTTTAGTAACAACAACAAGAGTCATTGCATGTCTGTTCTTTTCACATACCACATATGGATCCACCAGTGTCATTGAAATGTGTGTTCTCTTCAGAGACCACACATGCTTCCACCAGTGTCATTGCATGTGTGTTCTTTTCACTAACAACAACCAGAGTCATTGCATGTGTGTTCTTTTCACATACCACATATGGATCCACCAGTGTCATTGCATGTGTGATCTTTTCACAATCCACATATGGATCCACCAGTGTCATTGCATGTGTGTTCTTTTTAGTAAAAACAACCAGAGTCATTGAAATGTGTGTTCTTTTCACATACAACCTATGGCTCCACCAGTGTCATTGCATGTGTGTTCTTTTTAGTAACAACAACCAGAGTCATTGCATGTGTGTTCTTTTCACATACCACATATGGATCCACCAGTGTAAATTAAATGTGTCTTATCTTCAGAGACCACACACGGATCCACCAGTGTCATTGCGTCTATGTTCTTTTCACTAACAACAACTGGAGTCATTGCATGTGTGCTCTTTTCACATACCACATATGGAACCACTAGTGTCATTGCATGTGTGCACTTTTCACAATCCACCTATGGATCCACCAGTGTCATTACATGTATGTTCTTTTTACTAACAACAACTAGGGTCATTGAAATGTGTGTTCTTTTCACATACCACCTTTGGATCCACCAGTGTCATTGCATGTGTGTTCTTTTTAGTAACAACAACCAGAGTCATTGCATGTGTGTTCTTTTTAGTAACAACAACCAGAGTCATTGCATGTCTGTTCTTTTTAGTAACAACAACCAGAGTCATTGCATGTGTGTTCTTTTCGCATACCACATATGGATCCACCAGTGTCATTGAAATGTGTGTTGTCTTCGGAGACCACACATGGATCCACTAGTGTCATTGCATGTGTGTTCTTTTCGCATACCACATATGGATCCACCAGAGTCATTGCATGTGTGCTCTTTTCACAATCCACATATGGATCCACCAGTGTCATTGCATGTGTGTTCTTTTAATAACAACAACCAGAGTCATTGAAATGTTTGTTCTTTTCACATACCACCTATGAATCCACCAGTGTCATTGCATGTGTGTTATTTTTAGTAACAACAACTAGAGTCGTTGAAATGTGTGTTCTTTTCACATACCACCTATGCATCCACCAGTGTCATTGCATGTGTGTTCTTTTTAGTACCAACAACCAGTGTCATTGCATGTGAGTTCTTTTTAGTAACAACAACTAGAGTCATTGCATGTGTGTTCTTTTTAGTAACAACAACCAGAGTTATTGCATGTGTGTTCTTTTCACTAACAACAACCAGATTCATTGCATGTGTGTTCTTTTTACTAACAACAACCAGAGTCGTTGAAATGTGTGTTCTTTTCACATACCACCTATGAATCCACCAGTGTCATTGCCTGTGTGTTCTTTTTAGTAACAACAACTAGAGTCATTGAAATGTGTGTTCTTTTCACATACCACCTATGGATCCACCAGTGTCATTGCATGTGTGTTCTTTTTAGTAAGAACAACCAGAGTCATTGCATGTGTGTTCTTTTTAGTAAGAACAACCAGAGTCATTCTATGTGTGTTCTTTTCACATACCACATATGGATCCACCAGTGTCATTGAAATGTGTGTTCTCTTCAGAGACCACACATGGATCCACCAGTGTAAATTAAATGTGTGTTATCTTCAGAGACCACACACGGATCCACCAGTGTCATTGCATGTATGTTCTTTTCACTAACAACAACTGGAGTCATTGCATGTGTGTTCTTTTCACATACCACATATGGAACCACCAGTCACATTGCATGTGTGCTCTTTTCACAATCCACCTATGGATCCACCAGTGTCATTACATGTGTGTTCTTTTTACTAACAACAACTAGGGTCATTGAAATGTGTGTTCTTTTCACATACCACCTTTGGATCCACTAGTGTAATTTCATGTGTGTTCTTTTTAGTAACAACAACCACAGTCATTGCATGTGTGTTCTTTTTAGTAACAACAACCAGAGTCATTGTATGTGTGTTCTTTTCACATACCACATATGGATCCACCAGTGTCATTGAAATGTGTGTTCTCTTCGGAGACCACACATGGATCCACCAGTGTCATTGCATGTGTGTTCTTTTCACTAATAACAGCCAGTCATTGCATGTGTGTTCTTTTCGCATACCACATATGGATCCACCAGTGTCATTGCATGTGTGCTCTTTTCACAATCAACATATGGATCGACCAGTGTCATTGCATGTGTGTTCTTTTTACTAACAACAACCAGAGTCATTGAAATGTGTGTTCTTTTCACATACCACCTATGAATCCACCAGTGTCATTGCATGTGTGTTATTTTTAGTAACAACAACTAGAGTCATTGAAATGTGTGTTCTTTTCACATACCACCTATGCATCCACCAGTGTCATTGCATGTGTGTTCTTTTTAGTAACAACAACCAGAGTCATTGCATGTGTGTTCTTTTCACATACCATATATGGATCCACCACTGTCATTGAAATGTGTGTTCTCTTCAGAGACCACACATGGATCCACCAGTGTCATTGCCTGTATGTTCTTTTCACTAACAACAACTTGAGTCATTTCATGTGTGTTCTTTTCACATACCACATATGGATCCACCCATGTCATTGCATGTGTGCTCTTTTCACAATCCACCTATGGAATCCACCAGTGTCATTGCATGTGTGTTCTTTTTAGTAACAACAAACAGAGTCATTGACATGTGTGTTCTTTTCACATACCACCTATGGATCCACCAGTGTCATTGCACGTGTATTCTTTTTAGTAACAACAACCAGAGTCATTGCATGTGTGTTCTTTTCACATACCACATATGGATCCACCAGTGTCATTCAAATGTGTGTTCTCTTTAGAGACCACACATGGATCCTGATGTCATTGCATGTATGTTCTTTTCACTAACAACAACTGGAGTCATTGCATGCGTGTTCTTTTCACATACACAATATGGATCCACCAGTGTCATTGCATGTGTGCTCTTTTCACAATCCACCTATGGATCCACCAGTGTCATTGCATGTGTGTTTTTTTACTAACAACAACCAGAGTCATTGAAATGTGTGTTCTTTTCACATACCACCTATGGATCAACCAGTGTCATTGCATGTGTGTTCTTTTTCGTAAAAACAACCAGAGTAATTGCTTGTGTGTTCTTTTCACATACCACATATGGATCCACCAGTGTCATTGAAATGTGTGTTCTCTTCAGAGACCACAAATGGATCCACCAGTGTCATCGCATGTATGTTCTTTTCACTAACAACAACTGGAGTCATTGCATGTGTGTTCTTTTCACATACCACATATGGATCCACCAGTGTCATTGCATGTGTGATCTTTTCACAATCCACCTATGGATCCATCAGTGTCACTGCATGTGTGTTACTTTTAGTAACAACAACCAGAGTCATTGAAATGTGTGTTCTTTTCACATACCACCTATGGATCTACTAGTGTCATTGCATGTGTGTTCTTTTTAGTAACAACAACAAGAGTCATTGCATGTCTGTTCTTTTCACATACCACATATGGATCCACCAGTGTCATTGAAATGTGTGTTCTCTTCAGAGACCACACATGCTTCCACCAGTGTCATTGCATGTGTGTTCTTTTCACTAACAACAACCAGAGTCATTGCATGTGTGGTCTTTTCACATACCACATATGGATCCACCAGTGTCATTGCATGTGTGCTCTTTTCACAATCCACATATGGATCCACCAGTGTCATTGCATGTGTGTTCTTTTTAGTAACAACAACCAGAGTCATTGAAATGTGTGTTCTTTTCACATACCACCTATGGATCCACCAGTGTCATTACCTGTGTGTTCTTTTTAGTAAAAACAACCAGAGTCATTGAAATGTGTGTTCTTTTCACATACAACCTATGGATCCACCAGTGTCGTTGCATGTGTGTTCTTTTTAGTAACAACAACCAGAGTCATTGCATGTGTGTTCTTTTCACATACCACATATGGATCCACCAGTGTAAATTAAATGTGTCTTATCTTCAGAGACCACACACGGATCCACCAGTGTCATTGCGTCTATGTTCTTTTCACTAACAACAACTGGAGTCATTGCATGTGTGCTCTTTTCACATACCACATATGGAACCACTAGTGTCATTGCATGTGTGCACTTTTCACAATCCACCTTTGGATCCACCAGTGTCATTGCATGTGTGTTCTTTTTAGTAACAACAACCAGAGTCATTGCATGTGTGTTCTTTTTAGTAACAACAACCATAGTCATTGCATGTCTGTTCTTTTTAGTAACAACAACCAGAGTCATTGCATGTGTGTTCTTTTCACATACCACATATGGATCCACCAGTGTCATTGAAATGTGTGTTGTCTTCGGAGACCACACATGGATCCACCAGTGTCATTGCATGTGTGTTCCTTTCGCATACCACATATGGATCCACCAGAGTCATTGCATGTGTGCTCTTTTCACAATCCACATATGGTTCCACCAGTGTCATTGCACGTGTGTTCTTTTAATAACAACAACAAGAGTCATTGAAATGTGTGTTCTTTTCACATACCACCTATGAATCCACCAGTGTCATTGCATGTGTGTTATTTTTAGTAACAACAACCAGAGTCATTGAAATGTGTGTTCTTTTCACATACCACCTATGGATCCACCAGTGTCATTGCATGTGTGTTCTTTTTAGTAACAACAACCAGTGTCATTGCATGTGTGTTCTTTTCAGTAACAACAACCAGAGTTATTGCATGTGTGTTCTTTTCACATACCACATATGGATCCACCAGTGTCATTTAAATGTGTGTTCTCTTCGGAGACCACAAATGGATCCACCAGTGTCATCGCATGTGTGTTCTTTTCACTAACAATAGCCAGAGTCATTGCATGTGTGTTCTTTTCACATACCACATATGGATCCACCAGTGTCATTGCATGTGTGCTCTTTTCACAATCCACATATGGATCCACCAGTGTCATTGCATGTGTGTTCTTTTTAGTAACAACAACCAGAGTCATTGAAATGTGTGTTCTTTTCACATACCACATATGGATCCACCAGTGTCATTGCATGTGTGTTATTTTTAGTAACAACAACCAGTGTCGTTGCATGTGTGTTCTTTTTAGTAACAACAACTAGGGTCATTGCATGTGTGTTCTTTTTAGTAACAACAACCAGAGTTATTGCATGTGTGTTCTTTTCACATACCACATATGGATCCACCAGTGTCATTGAAATGTGTGTTCTCTTCGGAGACCACAAATGGATCCACCAGTGTCATTGCATGTGTGTTATTTTCACTAACAACAGCCAGAGTCATTGCATGTGTGTTCTTTTCACATACCACATATGGATCCACTAGTGTCATTGCATGTGTGCTCTTTTCACAATCCACATATGGATCCACCAGTGTCATTGCATGCGTGTTCTTTTAATAACAACAACCAGAGTCATTGAAATGTGTGTTCTTTTCACATACCACCTATGAATCCACCAGTGTCATTACATGTTTGTTATTTTTAGTAACAACAACTAGAGTCATTGAAATGTGTGTTCGTTTCACATACCACCTATGCATCCACTAGTGTCATTGCATGTGTGTTCTTTTTGGTAACAACAACCAGAGTCATTGCATGTGTATTCTATTCACATACCATATATGGATCCACCTTGTCATTGAAATGTGTGTTCTCTTCAGAGACACACATGGATCCAGTGTCATTGCATGTATGTTCTTTTCACTAACAACAACTTGAGTCATTGCATGTGTGTTCTTTTCACATACCACATATGGATCCACCAGTGTCATTGCATGTGTGCTCTTTTCACAATCCACCTATGGATCCACCACTGTCATTGCATGTGTGTTCTTTTTAGTAACAACAAACAGAGTCATTGACATGTGTGTTCTTTTCACATACCACCTATGGATCCACCAGTGTCATTGCACGTGTGTTGTTTGTAGTAACAACAACCAGAGTCATTGCATTTGTGTTCTTTTCACATACCACATATGGATCCACCAGTGTCATTCAAATGTGTGTTCTCTTTAGAGACCACACATGGATCCTGATGTCATTGCACGTGTGTTCTTTTTAGTAACAACAACAAGAGTCATTGCATGTGTGTTCTTTTCACATACCACATATGGATCCAGCAGTGTCATTGCATGTGTGCTCTTTTCACAATCCACATATGGATCCACTAGTGTCATTGCATGTGTGTTCTTTTCACATACCACCTATGGATCCACCAGTGTCATTGCATGTGTGTTCTTTTTCGTAAAAACAACTAGAGTCATTGCATGTGTGTTCTTTTCACATACCACATATGGATCCACCAGTGTCATTGAAATGTGTGTTCTCTTCAGAGACCACAAATGGATCCACCAGTGTCATTGCATGTATGTTCTTTTGACTAACAACAACTGGAGTCATTGCATGTGTGTTCTTTTCACATACCACATATGGATCCACAGTGTCATTGCATGTGTGATCTTTTCACAATCCACCTATGGATCCATCAGTGTCATTGCATATGTGTTATTTTAGTAACAACAACCAGTCATTGTAATGTGTGTTCTTTTCACATACCACGTATGGATCTACTAGTGTCATTGCATGTGTGTTCTTTTTAGTAACAACAATAAGAGTCATTGCATGTGTGTTCTTTTAACATACCACATATGGATCCACCAGTGTCATTGAAATGTGTGTTCTCTTTAGAGACCACACATGGATCCACCAGGGTCATTGCATGTGTGTTCTTTTCACTAACAACAACCAGAGTCATTGCATGTGTGTTCTTTTCACATACCACATAAGGATCTACCAGTGTCATTGAAATGTGTGTTCTCTTTAGAGACCACACATGGATCCTGATGTCATTGCATGTGTGTTCTTTTCACTAAAAACAACCAGAGTCATTGCATGTGTGTTCTTTTCACATACCACATATGGATCCACCAGTGTCATTGCATGTGTGCTCTTTTCACAATCCACATATGGATCCACCAGTGTCATTGCATGTGTGTTCTTTTTAGTAACAACAACCAGAGTCATTGAAATGTGTGTTCTTTTCACATACCACCTATGGATCCACCAGTGTCATTGCATGTGTGTTCTTTTTCGTAAAAACAACTAGAGTTATTGCATGTGTGTTCTTTTCACATACCACATATGGATCCACCAGTGTCATTGAAATGTGTGTTCTCTTAAGAGACCACAAATGGATCCACCAGTGTCATTGCATGTATGTTCTTTTGACTAACAACAACTGGAGTCATTGCATGTGTGTTCTTTTCAGTAACAACAACCAGAGTTATTGCATGTGTGTTCTTTTCACATACCACATATGGATCCACCAGTGTCATTTAAATGTGTGTTCTCTTCGGAGACCACAAATGGATCCACCAGTGTCATCGCATGTGTGTTCTTTTCACTAACAATAGCCAGAGTCATTGCATGTGTGTTCTTTTCACATACCACATATGGATCCACCAGTGTCATTGCATGTGTGCTCTTTTCACAATCCACATATGGATCCACCAGTGTCATTGCATGTGTGTTCTTTTTAGTAACAACAACCAGAGTCATTGAAATGTGTGTTCTTTTCACATACCACATATGGATCCACCAGTGTCATTGCATGTGTGTTATTTTTAGTAACAACAACCAGTGTCGTTGCATGTGTGTTCTTTTTAGTAACAACAACTAGGGTCATTGCATGTGTGTTCTTTTTAGTAACAACAACCAGAGTTATTGCATGTGTGTTCTTTTCACATACCACATATGGATCCACCAGTGTCATTGAAATGTGTGTTCTCTTCGGAGACCACAAATGGATCCACCAGTGTCATTGCATGTGTGTTATTTTCACTAACAACATCAAGAGTCATTGCATGTGTGTTCTTTTCACAGTACAAATATTGATCCAAAAGTGTCATTGCAAGTGTGCTCTTTCACAATCCACATATGGATCCACCGGTGTCATTGCATGTGTTCTTTTAATAACAACAACCGAGTCATTGAAATGTGTGTTCTTTTCACATACCACCTATGAATCCACCAGTGTCATTACATGTTTGTTATTTTTAGTAACAACAACTAGAGTCATTGAAATGTGTGTTCGTTTCACATACCACCTATGCATCCACTAGTGTCATTGCATGTGTGTTCTTTTTGGTAACAACAACCAGAGTCATTGCATGTGTATTCTATTCACATACCATATATGGATCCACCACTGTCATTGAAATGTGTGTTCTCTTCAGAGACCACACATGGATCCACCAGTGTCATTGCATGTATGTTCTTTTCACTAACAACAACTTGAGTCATTGCATGTGTGTTCTTTTCACATACCACATATGGATCCACCAGTGTCATTGCATGTGTGCTCTTTTCACAATCCACCTATGGATCCACCACTGTCATTGCATGTGTGTTCTTTTTAGTAACAACAAACAGAGTCATTGACATGTGTGTTCTTTTCACATACCACCTATGGATCCACCAGTGTCATTGCACGTGTGTTGTTTGTAACAACAACCAGAGTCATTGCATTTGTGTTCTTTTCACATACCACATATGGATCCACCAGTGTCATTCAAATGTGTGTTCTCTTTAGAGACCACACATGGATCCACCAGTGTCATTGCATGTGTGTTCTTTTCACTAACAACAACCAGAGTCATTGCATGTGTGTTCTTTTCACATACCACATATGGATCCAGCAGTGTCATTGCATGTGTGCTCTTTTCACAATCCACATATGGATCCACCAGTGTCATTGCATGTGTGTTCTTTTCACATACCACCTATGGATCCACCAGTGTCATTGCATGTGTGTTCTTTTTCGTAAAAACAACTAGAGTCATTGCATGTGTGTTCTTTTCACATACCACATATGGATCCACCAGTGTCATTGAAATGTGTGTTCTCTTCAGAGACCACAAATGGATCCACCAGTGTCATTGCATGTATGTTCTTTTGACTAACAACAACTGGAGTCATTGCATGTGTGTTCTTTTCACATACCACATATGGATCCACCAGTGTCATTGCATGTGTGATCTTTTCACAATCCACCTATGGATCCATCAGTGTCATTGCATATGTGTTATTTTTAGTAACAACAACCAGAGTCATTGAAATGTGTGTTCTTTTCACATACCACGTATGGATCTACTAGTGTCATTGCATGTGTGTTCTTTTTAGTAACAACAATAAGAGTCATTGCATGTGTGTTCTTTTTACATACCACATATGGATCCACCAGTGTCATTGAAATGTGTGTTCTCTTTAGAGACCACATGGATCCACCAGGTCATTGCATGTGTGTTCTTTTCACTAACAACAACCAGAGTCATTGCATGTGTGTTCTTTTCACATACCACATAAGGATCTACCAGTGTCATTGAAATGTGTGTTCTCTTTAGAGACCACACATGGATCCACCAGTGTCATTGCATGTGTGTTCTTTTCACTAAAAACAACCAGAGTCATTGCATGTGTGTTCTTTTCACATACCACATATGGATCCACCAGTGTCATTGCATGTGTGCTAATTTCACAATCCACATATGGATCCACCAGTGTCATTGCATGTGTGTTCTTTTTAGTAACAACATCCAGAGTCATTGAAATGTGTGTTCTTTTCACATACCACCTATGGATCCACCAGTGTCATTGCATGTGTGTTCTTTTTCGTAAAAACAACTAGAGTTATTGCATGTGTGTTCTTTTCACATACCACATATGGATCCACCAGTGTCATTGAAATGTGTGTTCTCTTAAGAGACCACAAATGGATCCACCAGTGTCATTGCATGTATGTTCTTTTGACTAACAACAACTGGAGTCATTGCATGTGTGTTCTTTTCACATACCACATATGGATCCACCAGTGTCATTGCATGTGTGATCTTTTCACAATCCACCTATGGATCCATGAGTGTCATTGCATATGTGTTATTTTTAGTAACAACAACCAGAGTCATTGAAATGTGTGTTCTTTTCACATACCACGTATGGATCTACTAGTGTCATTGCATGTGTGTTCTTTTTAGTAACAACAATAAGAGTCATTGCATGTGTGTTCTTTTTACATACCACATATGGATCCACCAGTGTCATTGAAATGTGTGTTCTCTTTAGAGACCACACATGGATCCACCAGGGTCATTGCATGTGTGTTCTTTTCACTAACAACAACCAGAGTCATTGCATGTGTGTTCTTTTCACATACCACATATGGATCTACCAGTGTCATTGAAATGTGTGTTCTCTTTAGAGACCACACATGGATCCACCAGTGTCATTGCATGTGTGTTCTTTTCACTAACAAAAACTGGAGTCATTGCATGTGTGTTCTTTTCACATACCACATATGGATCCACCAGTGTCATTGCATGTGTGCTCTTTTCACAATCCACATATGGATCCACCAGTGTCATTACATGTGTGTTCTTTTTAGTAACAACAACCAGAGTCATTGAAATGTGTGTTCTTTTCACATACCACCTATGGATCCACCAGTGTCATTGCATGTGTGTTCTTTTTAGTAAAAACAACTAGAGTCATTGCATGTGTGTTCTTTTCACATACCACATATGGATCCACCAGTGTCATTGAAATGTGTGTTCTCTTAAGAGACCACAAATGGATCCACCAGTGTCATTGCATGTATGTTCTTTTCACTAACAACAACCAGAGTCATTGCATGTGTGTTCTTTTCACATACCACATATGGATCCACCAGTGTCATTGCATGTGTGATCTTTTCACAATCCACCTATGGATCCATCAGTGTCATTGCATATGTGTTATTTTTAGTAACAACAACCAGAGTCATTGAAATGTGTGTTCTTTTCACATACCACGTATGGATCTACTAGTGTCATTGCATGTGTGTTCTTTTTAGTAACAACAATAAGAGTCATTGCATGTGTGTTCTTTTTACATACCACATATGGATCCACCAGTGTCATTGAAATGTGTGTTCTCTTTAGAGACCACACATGGATCCACCAGGGTCATTGCATGTGTGTTCTTTTCACTAACAACAACCAGAGTCATTGCATGTGTGTTCTTTTCACATACCACATATGGATCTACCAGTGTCATTGAAATGTGTGTTCTCTTTAGAGACCACACATGGATCCACCAGTGTCGTTGCATGTGTGTTCTTTTCACTAACAACAACCAGAGTCATTGCATGTGTGTTCTTTTCACATACCACATATGGATCCACCAGTGTCATTGCATGTGTGCTCTTTTCACAATCCACATATGGATCCACCAGTGTCATTGCATGTGTGTTCTTTTTAGTAACAACAACCAGAGTCATTGAAATGTGTGTTCTTTTCACATACCACCTATGGATCCACCAGTGTCATTGCATGTGTGTTCTTTTTCGTAAAAACAACTAGAGTCATTGCATGTGTGTTCTTTTCACATACCACATATGGATCCACCAGTGTCATTGAAATGTGTGTTCTCTTCAGAGACCACAAATGGATCCACCAGTGTCATTGCATGTATGTTCTTTTGACTAACAACAACTGGAGTCATTGCATGTGTGTTCTTTTCACATACCACATATGGATCCACCAGTGTCATTGCATGTGTGATCTTTTCACAATCCACCTATGGATCCACTGTCATTGCATATGTGTTATTTTAGTAACAACAACCAAAGTCATTGAAATGTGTGTTCTTTTCACATACCACGTATGGATCTACTAGTGTCATTGCATGTGTGTTCTTTTTAGTAACAACAATAAGAGTCATTGCATGTGTGTTCTTTTTACATACCACATATGGATCCACCAGTGTCATTGAAATGTGTGTTCTCTTTAGAGACCACACATGGATCCACCAGGGTCATTGCATGTGTGTTCTTTTCACTAACAACAACCAGAGTCATTGCATGTGTGTTCTTTTCACATACCACATATGGATCTACCAGTGTCATTGAAATGTGTGTTCTTTTAGAGACCACACATGGATCCTGATGTCATTGCATGTGTGTTCTTTTCACTAACAACAACCAGAGTCATTGCATGTGTGTTCTTTTCACATACCACATATGGATCCACCAGTGTCATTGCATGTGTGCTCTTTTCACAATCCACATATGGATCCACCAGTGTCATTGCATGTGTGTTCTTTTTAGTAACAACAACCAGAGTCATTGAAATGTGTGTTCTTTTCACATACCACCTATGGATCCACCAGTGTCATTGCATGTGTGTTCTTTTTCAGAAAACAACTAGAGTCATTGCATGTGTGTTCTTTTCACATACCACATATGGATCCACCAGTGTCATTGAAATGTGTGTTCTCTTCAGAGACCACAAATGGATCCACCAGTGTCATTGCATGTATGTTCTTTTGACTAACAACAACTGGAGTCATTGCATGTGTGTTCTTTTCACATACCACATATGGATCCACCAGTGTCATTGCATGTGTGATCTTTTCACAATCCACCTATGGATCCATCGTGTCATTGCATATGTATTATTTTTAGTAACAACAACGAGTCATTGAAATGTGTGTTCTTTTCACATACCACGATGGATCTACTAGTGTCATTGCATGTGTGTTCTTTTAGTAACAACAATAAGAGTCATTGCATGTGTGTTCTTTTTAGATACCACATATGGATCCACCAGTGTCATTGAAATGTGTTCTCATTAGAGACCACACATGGATCCACCAGGGTCATTGCATGTGTGTTCTTTTCACTAACAACAACCAGAGTCATTGCATGTGTGTTCTTTTCACATACCACATATGGATCTACCAGTGTCATTGAAATGTGTGTTCTCTTTAGAGACCACACATGGATCCACCAGTGTCGTTGCATGTGTGTTCTTTTCACTAACAACAACCAGAGTCATTGCATGTGTGTTCTTTTCACATACCACATATGGATCCACCAGTGTCATTGCATGTGTGCTCTTTTAACAATCCACATATGGATCCACCAGTGTCATTGCATGTGTGTTCTTTTTAGTAACAACAACCAGAGTCATTGAAATGTGTGTTCTTTTCACATACCACCTATGGATCCACAGTGTCATTGCATGTGTGTTCTTTTCGTAAAACAACTAGAGTCATTGCATGTGTGTTCTTTTCACATACCACATATTGATCCACCAGTGTAATTGAAATGTGTGTTCTCTTCAGAGACCACAAATGGATCCACAAGTGTAATTTCATGTATGTTCTTTGACTAACAACAACTGGAGTCATTGCATGTGTGTTCTTTTCACATACCACATATGGATCCACCAGTGTCATTGCATGTGTGATCTTTTCACAATCCACCTATGGATCCATCAGTGTCATTGCATATGTGTTATTTTTAGTAACAACAACCAAAGTCATTGAAATGTGTGTTCTTTTCACATACCACGTATGGATCTACTAGTGTCATTGCATGTGTGTTCTTTTTAGTAACAACAATAAGAGTCATTGCATGTGTGTTCTTTTTACATACCACATATGGATCCACCAGTGTCATTGAAATGTGTGTTCTCTTTAGAGACCACACATGGATCCACCAGGGTCATTGCATGTGTGTTCTTTTCACTAACAACAACCAGAGTCATTGCATGTGTGTTCTTTTCACATACCACATATGGATCTACCAGTGTCATTGAAATGTGTGTTCTCTTTAGAGACCACACATGGATCCTGATGTCGTTGCATGTGTGTTCTTTTCACTAACAACAACCAGAGTCATTGCATGTGTTCTTTTCACATACCACATATGGATCCACAGTGTCATTGAAATGTGTTCTCTTCAGAGACCACAAATGGATCCACCAATGTCATTGCATGTATGTTCTTTTGACTAACAACAACTGGAGTCATTGCATGTGTGTTCTTTTCACATACCACATATGGATCCACCAGTGTCATTGCATGTGTGATCTTTTCACAATCCACCTATGGATCCATCAGTGTCATTGCATATGTATTATTTTTAGTAACAACAACCAGAGTCATTGAAATGTGTGTTCTTTTCACATACCACGTATGGATCTACTAGTGTCATTGCATGTGTGTTCTTTTTAGTAACAACAATAAGAGTCATTGCATGTGTGTTCTTTTTACATACCACATATGGATCCACCAGTGTCATTGAAATGTGTGTTCTCTTTAGAGACCACACATGGATCCACCAGGGTCATTGCATGTGTGTTCTTTTCACTAACAACAACCAGAGTCATTGCATGTGTGTTCTTTTCACATACCACATATGGATCTACCAGTGTCATTGAAATGTGTGTTCTCTTTAGAGACCACACATGGATCCACCAGTGTTGTTGCATGTGTTCTTTTCACTAACAACAACCAGAGTCATTGCATGTGTGTTCTTTTCACATACCACATATGGATCCACCAGTGTCATTGCATGTGTGCTCTTTTAACAATCCACATATGGATCCACCAGTGTCATTGCATGTGTGTTCTTTTTAGTAACAACAACCAGAGTCATTGAAATGTGTGTTCTTTTCACATACCACCTATGGATCCACCAGTGTCATTGCATGTGTGTTCTTTTCAGTAAAAACAACTAGAGTCATTGCATGTGTGTTCTTTTCACATACCACATATGGATCCACCAGTGTCATTGAAATGTGTTCTCTTCAGAGACCACAAATGGATCCACCAGTGTCATTGCATGTATGTTCTTTTGACTAACAACAACTGGAGTCATTGCATGTGTGTTCTTTTCACATACCACATATGGATCCACCAGTGTCATTGCATGTGATCTTTTCACAATCCACCTATGGATCCATCAGTGTCATTGCATATGTGTTATTTTTAGTAACAACAACCAAAGTCATTGAAATGTGTGTTCTTTTCACATACCACGTATGGATCTACTAGTGTCATTGCATGTGTGTTCTTTTTAGTAACAACAATAAGAGTCATTGCATGTGTGTTCTTTTTACATACCACATATGGATCCACCAGTGTCATTGAAATGTGTGTTCTCTTTAGAGACCACACATGGATCCACCAGGGTCATTGCATGTGTGTTCTTTTCACTAACAACAACCAGAGTCATTGCATGTGTGTTCTTTTCACATACCACATATGGATCTACCAGTGTCATTGAAATGTGTGTTCTCTTTAGAGACCACACATGGATCCACCAGTGTCGTTGCATGTGTGTTCTTTTCACTAACAACAACCAGAGTCATTGCATGTGTGTTCTTTTCACATACCACATATGGATCCACCAATGTCATTGCATGTGTGCTCTTTTCACAATCCACATATGGATCCACTAGTGTCATTGCATGTGTGTTCTTTTTAGTAACAACAACCAGAGTCATTGAAATGTGTGTTCTTTTCACATGCCGCCTATGGATCTACCAGTGTCATTACATGTGTGTTCTTTTCACATACCAACTATGGATCCACCAGTGTCATTGCACGTGTGTTGTTTGTAGTAACAACAACCAGAGTCATTGCATTTGTGTTCTTTTCACATACCACATATGGATCCACCAGTGTCATTCAAATGTGTGTTCTCTTCAGAGACCACACATGGATCCACCAGTGTCATTGCATGTGTGTTCTTTTCACTAACAACAACCAGAGTCATTGCATGTGTGTTCTTTTCACATACCACATATGGATCCACCAGTGTCATTGCATGTGTGCTCTTTTCACAATCCACATATGGATCCACCAGTGTCATTGCATGTGTGTTATTTTTAGTAACAACAACCAGAGTCATTGAAATGTGTGTTCTTTTCACATACCACCTATGGATCCACCAGTGTCATTGCATGTGTGTTCTTTTTCGTAAAAACAACTAGAGTCATTGCATGTGTGTTCTTTTCACATACCACATATGGATCCACCAATGTCATTGAAATGTGTGTTCTCTTCAGAGACCACAAATGGATCCACCAGTGTCATTGCATGTATGTTCTTTTCACTAACAACAACTGGAGTCATTGCATGTGTGTTCTTTTCACATACCACATATGGATCCACCAGTGTCTTTGCATGTGTGATCTTTTCACAATCCACCTATGGATCCATCAGTGTCATTGCATATGTGTTATTTTTAGTAACAACAACAAGAGTCATTGAAATGTGTGTTCTTTTCACATACCACGTATGGATCTACTAGTGTCATTGCATGTGTGTTCTTTTTAGTAACAACAATAAGAGTCATTGCATGTGTGTTCTTTTTACATACCACATATGGATCCACCAGTGTCATTGAAATGTGTGTTCTCTTTAGAGACCACACACGGATCCACCAGGGTCATTGCATGTGTGTTCTTTTCACTAACAACAACCAGAGTCATTGCATGTGTGTTCTTTTCACATACCACATATGGATCTACCAGTGTCATTGAAATGTGTGTTCTCTTTAGAGACCACACATGGATCCACCAGTGTCATTGCATGTGTGTTCTTTTCACTAACAACCGAGTCATTGCATGTGTTCTTTTCACATACCACATATGGATCCACCAGTGTCATTGCATGTGTGTTCTTTTTAGTAACAACAACAAGAGTCATTGAAATGTTTGTTCTTTCACATACCGCCTATGGATCCACCAAAGTGTCATTACATGTGTGTTCTTTTAGTAACAACAACCGAGTCATTGAAATGTGTGTTCTTTTCACATACAACCTATGGATCCACCAATGTCATTGCTGTGTGTTCTAATTAGTAACAACCAGAGTCATTGCATGTGTGTTCTTTTCACATACCACATATGGATCCACCAGTGTAAATTAAATGTGTGTTATCTTTAGAGACCACACGGATCCACCAAAGGTCATTGCATCTATGTTCTTTTCACTAACAAAACTGAGTCATTGCATGTGTGTTCTTTTCACATACCACATATGGAACCACCAGTGTCATTGCATGTGTGCTCTTTTCACAATCCACCTATGGATCCACCAGTGTCATTACATGTGTGTTCTTTTTAATAACAACAACTAGGGTCATTGAAATGTGTGTTCTTTTCACATACCACCTTTGGATCCACCAGTGTCATTGCATGTGTGTTCTTTTTAGTAACAACAACCAGAGTCATTGCATGTGTGTTCTTTTCACATACCACATATGGATCCACCAGTGTAAATTAAATGTGTGTTATCTTCAGAGACCACACACGGATCCACCAAAGGTCATTGTCTATGTTCTTTTCACTAACAACAACTGGAGTCATTGCATGTGTGCTCTTTTCACATACCACATATGGAACCACTAGTGTCATTGCATGTGTGCACTTTTCACAATCCACCTATGGATCCACCAGTGTCATTACATGTGTGTTCTTTTTACTAACAACAACTAGGGTCATTGAAATGTGTGTTCTTTTCACATACCACCTTTGGATCCACCAGTGTCATTGCATGTGTGTTATTTTTAGTAACAACAACCAGAGTCATTGCATGTGTGTTCTTTTTAGTAACAACAACCAGAGTCATTGCATGTCTGTTCTTTTTACTAACAACAACCAGAGTCATTGCATGTGTGTTCTTTTTAGTAACCACATATGGATCCACCAGTGTCATTGAAATGTGTGTTGTCTTCGGAGACCACACATGGATCCACCAGTGTCATTGCATGTGTGTTCTTTTCGCATACCACATATGGATCCACCAGAGTCATTGCATGTGTGCTCTTTTCACAATCCACATATGGATCCACCAGTGTCATTGCATGTGTGTTGTTTTCGCATACCACATATGGATCCACCAGAGTCATTGCATGTGTGCTCTTTTCACAATCCACATATGGATCCACCAGTGTCATTGCATGTGTGTTCTTTTAATAACAACAACCAGAGTCATTGAAATGTGTGTTCTTTTCACATACCACCTATGAATCCACCAGTGTCATTGCATGTGTGTTCTTTTTAGTAACAACAACCAGAGTCATTGAAATGTGTGTTCTTTTCACATACCACATATGGATCCACCAGTGTCATTGCATGTGTGTTCTTTTTAGTAACAACAACCAGTGTCATTGCATGTGTGTTCTTTTTAGTAACAACAACTAGAGTCATTGCATGTGTGTTCTTTTTAGTAACAACAACCAGAGTTATTGCATGTGTGTTCTTTTCACATACCACATATGGATCCACCAGTGTCATTGAAATGTGTGTTCTCTTCGGAGACCACAAATGGATCCACCAGTGTCATTGCATGTGTGTTCTTTTCACTAACAACAGCCAGAGTCATTGCATGTGTGTTCTTTTCACATACCACATATGGATCCACCAGTGTCATTGCATGTGTGCTCTTTTCACAATCCACATATGGATCCACCAGTGTCATTGCATGCGTGTTCTTTTAATAACAACAACCAGAGTCATTGAAATGTGTGTTCTTTTCACATACCACCTATGAATCCACCAGTGTCATTACATGTTTGTTATTTTTAGTAACAACAACTAGAGTCATTGAAATGTGTGTTCGTTTCACATACCACCTATGCATCCACTAGTGTCATTGCATGTGTGTTCTTTTTGGTAACAACAACCAGAGTCATTGCATGTGTGTTCTTTTCACATACCATATATGGATCCACCACTGTCATTGAAATGTGTGTTCTCTTCAGAGACCACACATGGATCCACCAGTGTCATTGCATGTATGTTCTTTTCACTAACAACAACTTGAGTCATTGCATGTGTGTTCTTTTCACATACCACATATGGATCCACCAGTGTCATTGCATGTGTGTTTTTCACAATCCACCTATGGATCCACCACTGTCATTGCATGTGTGTTCTTTTTAGTAACAACAAACAGAGTCATTGACATGTGTGTTCTTTTCACATACCACCTATGGATCCACCAGTGTCATTGCACGTGTGTTCTTTTTAGTAACAACAACCAGAGTCATTGCATGTGTGTTCTTTTCACATACCACATATGGATCCACCAGTGTCATTCAAATGTGTGTTCTCTTCAGAGACCACATGGATCCTGATGTCATTGCATGTATGTTCTTTTCACTAACAACAACTGGAGTCATTGCATGTGTGTTCTTTTCACATACCAAATATGGATCCACCAGTGTCATTGCATGTGTGCTCTTTTCACAATCCACCTATGGATCCACCAGTGTCATTGCATGTGTGTTTTTTTACTAACAACAACCAGAGTCATTGAAATGTGTGTTCTTTTCACATACCACCTATGGATCCACCAGTGTCATTGCATGTGTGTTCTTTTTCGTAAAAACAACTAGAGTCATTGCATGTGTGTTCTTTTCACATACCACATATGGATCCACCAGTGTCATTGCATGTGTGTTCTTTTTAGTAACAACAACCAGAGTCATTGCATGTGTGTTCTTTTCACATACCACATATGGATCCACCAGTGTAGATTAAATGTGTCTTATCTTCAGAGACCACACACGGATCCACCAGTGTCATTGCGTCTATGTTCTGTTCACTAACAACAACTGGAGTCATTTCATGTGTGCTCTTTTCACATACCACATATGGAACCACTAGTGTCATTGCATGTGTGCACTTTTCACAATCCACCTTTGGATCCACCAGTGTCATTGCATGTGTGTTCTTTTTAGTAACAACAACCAGAGTCATTGCATGTGTGTTCTTTTTAGTAACAACAACCAGAGTCATTGCATGTCTGTTCTTTTTAGTAACAACAACCAGAGTCATTGCATGTGTGTTCTTTTCACATACCACATATGGATCCACCAGTGTAAATTAAATGTGTGTTATCTTCAGAGACCACACACGGATCCACCAGTGTCATTGCGTCTATGTTCTTTTCACTAACAACAACTGGAGTCATTGCATGTGTGCTCTTTTCACATACCACATATGGAACCACTAGTGTCATTGCATGTGTGCACTTTTCACAATCCACCTATGGATCCACCAGTGTCATTACATGTGTGTTCTTTTTACTAACAACAACTAGGGTCATTGAAATGTGTGTTCTTTTCACATACCACCTTTGGATCCACCAGTGTCATTGCATGTGTGTTATTTTTAGTAACAACAACCAGAGTCATTGCATGTGTGTTCTTTTTAGTAACAACAACCAGAGTCATTGCATGTCTGTTCTTTTTTAGTAACAACAACGAGTCATTGCATGTGTGTTCTTTTCACATACCACCTATGGATCCACCAGTGTCATTGAAATGTGTGTTGTCTTGGAGACCACACATGGATCCACCAAAGTGTCATTGCATGTGTGTTCTTTTAGATACCACATATGGATCCACAGAGTCATTGCATGTGTGCTCTTTTCACAATCCACATATGGATCCACCGTGTCATTGCATGTGTGTTGTTTCAGATACCACATATGGATCCACCAGTCATTGCATGTGTGCTCTTTTCACAATCCACATATGGATCCACCAGTGTCATTGCATGTGTGTTCTTTTAATAAAAACAACCAGAGTCATTGAAATGTGTGTACTTTTCACATACCACCTAAGAATCCACAAGAGTCATTGCATGTGTGTTCTTTTTAGTAACAACAACCAGAGTCATTGAAATGTGTGTTCTTTTCACATACCACATATGGATCCACCAGTGTCATTGCATGTGTGTTCTTTTTAGTAACAACAACCAGTGTCATTGCATGTGTGTTATTTTTAGTAACAACAACTAGAGTCATTGCGTGTGTTCTTTTTAGTAACAACAACCAGAGTTATTGCATGTGTGTTCTTTTCACATACCACATATGGATCCACCAGTGTCATTGAAATGTGTGTTCTCTTCGGAGACCACAAATGGATCCACCAGTGTCATTGCATGTGTGTTCTTTTCACTAACAACAGCCAGAGTCATTGCATGTGTGTTCTTTTCACATACCACATATGGATCCACCAGTGTCATTGCATGTGTGCTCTTTTCACAATCCACATATGGATCCACCAGTGTCATTGCATGCGTGTTCTTTTAATAACAACAACCAGAGTCATTGAAATGTGTGTTCTTTTCACATACCACCTATGAATCCACCAGTGTCATTACATGTTTGTTATTTTTAGTAACAACAACTAGAGTCATTGAAATGTGTGTTCGTTTCACATACCACCTATGCATCCACTAGTGTCATTGCATGTGTGTTCTTTTTGGTAACAACAACCAGAGTCATTGCATGTGTGTTCTTTTCACATACCATATATGGATCCACCACTGTCATTGAAATGTGTGTTCTCTTCAGAGACCACATGGATCCACCATGTCATTGTATGTGTGTTCTTTTTACCAACAACAACTTGAGTCATTGCATGTGTTCTTTTCACATACCACATATGGATCCACCAGTGTCATTGCATGTGTGCTCTTTTCACAATCCACCTATGGATCCACCACTGTCATTGCATGTGTGTTCTTTTTAGTAACAACAAACAGAGTCATTGACATGTGTGTTCTTTTCACATACCACCTATGGATCCACCAGTGTCATTGCACGTGTGTTCTTTTTAGTAACAACAACCAGAGTCATTGCATGTGTGTTCTTTTCACATACCACATATGGATCCACCAGTTTCATTCAAATGTGTGTTCTCTTCAGAGACCACACATGGATCCACCAGTGTCATTGCATGTATGTTCTTTTCACTAACAACAACTGGAGTCATTGCATGTGTGTTCTTTTCACATACCAAATATGGATCCACCAGTGTCATTGCATGTGTGCTCTTTTCACAATCCACCTATGGATCCACCAGTGTCATTGCATGTGTGTTTTTTTACTAACAACAACCAGAGTCATTGAAATGTGTGTTCTTTTCACATACCACCTATGGATCCACCAGTGTCATTGCATGTGTGTTCTTTTTCGTAAAAACAACTAGAGTCATTGCATGTGTGTTCTTTTCACATACCACATATGGATCCACCAGTGTCATTGCATGTGTGTTCTTTTTAGTAACAACAACCAGAGTCATTGCATGTGTGTTCTTTTCACATACCACATATGGATCCACCAGTGTAAATTAAATGTGTCTTATCTTCAGAGACCACACACGGATCCACCAGTGTCATTGCGTCTATGTTCTTTTCACTAACAACAACTGGAGTCATTGCATGTGTGCTCTTTTCACATACCACATATGGAACCACTAGTGTCATTGCATGTGTGCACTTTTCACAATCCACCTTTGGATCCACCAGTGTCATTGCATGTGTGTTCTTTTTAGTAACAACAACCAGAGTCATTGCATGTCTGTTCTTTTTAGTAACAACAACCAGAGTCATTGCATGTCTGTTCTTTTTAGTAACAACAACCAGAGTCATTGCATGTGTGTTCTTTTCACATACCACATATGGATCCACCAGTGTCATTGAAATGTGTGTTGTCTTCGGAGACAACACATGGATCCACCAGTGTCATTGCATGTGTGTTCTTTTCGCATACCACATATGGATCCACCAGAGTCATTGCATGTGTGCTCTTTTCACAATCCACATATGGTTCCACCAGTGTCATTGCATGTGTGTTCTTTTAATAACAACAACAAGAGTCATTGAAATGTGTGTTCTTTTCACATACCACCTATGAATCCACCAGTGTCATTGCATGTGTGTTATTTTTAGTAACAACAAATAGAGTCATTGAAATGTGTGTTCTTTTCACATACCACCTATGCATCCACCAGTGTCATTGCATGTGTGTTCTTTTTAGTAACAACAACCAGTGTCATTGCATGTGTGTTATTTTTAGTAACAACAACTAGAGTCATTGCATGTGTGTTCTTTTTAGTTACAACAACCAGAGTTATTGCATGTGTGTTCTTTTCACATACCACATATGGATCCACCAGTGTCATTTAAATGTGTGTTCTCTTCGGAGACCACAAATGGATCCACCAGTGTCATCGCATGTGTGTTCTTTTCACTAACAACAGCCAGAGTCATTGCATGTGTGTTCTTTTCACATACCACATATGGATCCACCAGTGTCATTGCATGTGTGCTCTTTTCACAATCCACATATGGATCCACCAGTGTCATTGCATGTGTGTTCTTTTTAGTAACAACAACCAGAGTCATTGAAATGTGTGTTCTTTTCACATACCACATATGGATCCACCAGTGTCATTGCATGTGGGTTATTTTTAGTAACAACAACCAGTGTCATTGCATGTGTGTTCTTTTTAGTAATAACAACTAGAGTCATTGCATGTGTGTTCTTTTTAGTAACAACAACCAGAGTTATTGCATGTGTGTTCTTTTCACATACCACATATGGATCCACCAGTGTCATTGAAATGTGTGTTCTCTTCGGAGACCACAAATGGATCCACCAGTGTCATTGCATGTGTGTTCTTTTCACTAACAACAGCCAGAGTCATTGCATGTGTGTTCTTTTCACATACCACATATGGATCCACTAGTGTCATTGCATGTGTGCTCTTTTCACAATCCACATATGGATCCACCAGTGTCATTGCATGCGTGTTCTTTTAATAACAACAACCAGAGTCATTGAAATGTGTGTTCTTTTCACATACCACCTATGAATCCACCAGTGTCATTACATGTTTGTTATTTTTAGTAACAACAACTAGAGTCATTGAAATGTTTGTTCGTTTCACATATCACCTATGCATCCACTAGTATCATTGCATGTGTGTTCTTTTTGGTAACAACAACCAGAGTCATTGCATGTGTGTTCTTTTCACATACCATATATGGATCCACCACTGTCATTGAAATGTGTGTTCTCTTTAGAGACCACACATGGATCCACCAGTGTCATTGCATGTATGTTCTTTTCACTAACAACAACTTGAGTCATTGCATGTGTGTTCTTTTCACATACCACATATGGATCCACCAGTGTCATTGCATGTGTGCTCTTTTCACAATCCACCTATGGATCCACCACTGTCATTGCATGTGTGTTCTTTTTAGTAACAACAAACAAAGTCATTGACATGTGTGTTCTTTTCACATACCACCTATGGATCCACCAGTGTCATTGCACGTGTGTTGTTTGTAGTAACAACAACCAGAGTCATTGCATTTGTGTTCTTTTCACATACCACATATGGAACCACTAGTGTCATTGCATGTGTGCACTTTTCACAATCCACCTTTGGATCCACCAGTGTCATTGCATGTGTGTTCTTTTTAGTAACAACAACCAGAGTCATTGCATGTGTGTTCTTTTTAGTAACAACAACCATAGTCATTGCATGTCTGTTCTTTTTAGTAACAACAACCAGAGTCATTGCATGTGTGTTCTTTTCACATACCACATATGGATCCACCAGTGTCATTGAAATGTGTGTTGTCTTCGGAGACCACACATGGATCCACCAGTGTCATTGCATGTGTGTTCTTTTCGCATACCACATATGGATCCACCAGAGTCATTGCATGTGTGCTCTTTTCACAATCCACATATGGTTCCACCAGTGTCATTGCATGTGTGTTCTTTTAATAACAACAACAAGAGTCATTGAAATGTGTGTTCTTTTCACATACCACCTATGAATCCACCAGTGTCATTGCATGTGTGTTATTTTTAGTAACAACAACTAGAGTCATTGAAATGTGTGTTCTTTTCACATACCACCTATGCATCCACCAGTGTCATTGCATGTGTGTTCTTTTTAGTAACAACAACCAGTGTCATTGCATGTGTGTTCTTTTCAGTAACAACAACTAGAGTCATTGCATGTGTGTTCTTTTTAGTAACAACAACCAGAGTTATTGCATGTGTGTTCTTTTCACATACCACATATGGATCCACCAGTGTCATTTAAATGTGTGTTCTCTTCGGAGACCACAAATGGATCCACCAGTGTCATCGCATGTGTGTTCTTTTCACTAACAATAGCCAGAGTCATTGCATGTGTGTTCTTTTCACATACCACATATGGATCCACCAGTGTCATTGCATGTGTGCTCTTTTCACAATCCACATATGGATCCACCAGTGTCATTGCATGTGTGTTCTTTTTAGTAACAACAACCAGAGTCATTGAAATGTGTGTTCTTTTCACATACCACATATGGATCCACCAGGGTCATTGCATGTGTGTTATTTTAGTAACAACAACCAAAGGTCGTTGCATGTGTGTTCTTTTTAGTAACAACAACTAGGGTCATTGCATGTGTGTTCTTTTTAGTAACAACAACCAGAGTTATTGCATGTGTGTTCTTTTCACATACCACATATGGATCCACCAGTGTCATTGAAATGTGTGTTCTCTTCGGAGACCACAAATGGATCCACCAGTGTCATTGCATGTGTGTTATTTTCACTAACAACAGCCAGAGTCATTGCATGTGTGTTCTTTTCACATACCACATATGGATCCACTAGTGTCATTGCATGTGTGCTCTTTTCACAATCCACATATGGATCCACCAGTGTCATTGCATGCGTGTTCTTTTAATAACAACAACCAGAGTCATTGAAATGTGTGTTCTTTTCACATACCACCTATGAATCCACCAGTGTCATTACATGTTTGTTATTTTTAGTAACAACAACTAGAGTCATTGAAATGTGTGTTCGTTTCACATACCACCTATGCATCCACTAGTGTCATTGCATGTGTGTTCTTTTTGGTAACAACAACCAGAGTCATTGCATGTGTATTCTATTCACATACCATATATGGATCCACCACTGTCATTGAAATGTGTGTTCTCTTCAGAGACCACACATGGATCCACCAGTGTCATTGCATGTATGTTCTTTTCACTAACAACAACTTGAGTCATTGCATGTGTGTTCTTTTCACATACCACATATGGATCCACCAGTGTCATTGCATGTGTGCTCTTTTCACAATCCACCTATGGATCCACCACTGTCATTGCATGTGTGTTCTTTTTAGTAACAACAAACAGAGTCATTGACATGTGTGTTCTTTTCACATACCACCTATGGATCCACCAGTGTCATTGCACGTGTGTTGTTTGTAGTAACAACAACCAGAGTCATTGCATTTGTGTTCTTTTCACATACCACATATGGATCCACCAGTGTCATTCAAATGTGTGTTCTCTTCAGAGACCACACATGGATCCACCAGTGTCATTGCATGTGTGTTCTTTTCACTAACAACAACCAGAGTCATTGCATGTGTGTTCTTTTCACATACCACATATGGATCCACCAGTGTCATTGCATGTGTGCTCTTTTCACAATCCACATATGGATCCACCAGTGTCATTGCATGTGTGTTCTTTTTAGTAACAACAACCAGAGTCATTGAAATGTGTGTTCTTTTCACATACCACCGATGGATCCACCAGTGTCATTGCATGTGTGTTCTTTTTCGTAAAAACAACTAGAGTCATTGCATGTGTGTTCTTTTCACATACCACATATGGATCCACCAGTGTCATTGAAATGTGTGTTCTCTTCAGAGACCACAAATGGATCCACCAGTGTCATTGCATGTGTGTTCTTTTGACTAACAACAACTGGAGTCATTGCATGTGTGTTCTTTTCACATACCACATATGGATCCACCAGTGTCATTGCATGTGTGATCTTTTCACAATCCACCTATGGATCCATCAGTGTCATTGCATATGTGTTATTTTTAGTAACAACAACCAGAGTCATTGAAATGTGTGTTCTTTTCACATACCACGTATGGATCTACTAGTGTCATTGCATGTGTGTTCTTTTTAGTAACAACAATAAGAGTCATTGCATGTGTGTTCTTTTTACATACCACATATGGATCCACCAGTGTCATTGAAATGTGTGTTCTCTTTAGAGACCACACATGGATCCACCAGGGTCATTGCATGTGTGTTCTTTTCACTAACAACAACCAGAGTCATTGCATGTGTGTTCTTTTCACATACCACATAAGGATCTACCAGTGTCATTGAAATGTGTGTTCTCTTTAGAGACCACACATGGATCCACCAGTGTCATTGCATGTGTGTTCTTTTCACTAACAACAACCAGAGTCATTGCATGTGTGTTCTTTTCACATACCACATATGGATCCACCAAAGTGTCATTGCATGTGCTCTTTTCACAATCCACATATGGATCCACCAAAGTGTCATTGCATGTGTGTTCTTTTTAGTAACAACAACCAGTCATTGAAATGTGTGTTCTCTTCACATACCACCTATGGATCCACCAGTGTCATTGCATGTGTGTTCTTTTTCGTAAAAACAACTAGAGTCATTGCATGTGTGTTCTTTTCACATACCACATATGGATCCACCAGTGTCATTGAAATGTGTGTTCTCTTAAGAGACCACAAATGGATCCACCAGTGTCATTGCATGTATGTTCTTTTGACTAACGACGTGTGGTGTCATTGGATGTGTGTTCTTTTAGCAAACCACGTATGGATCCACCAGTGACATTGCGTGTGATCTTTTCACAATCCACCTATGGATCCATCAGTGTCATTGCATATGTGTTATTTTAGTAACAACAACCAAAGTCATTGAAATGTGTGTTCTTTTCACATACCACGTATGGATCTACTAGTGTCATTGCATGTGTGTTCTTTTTAGTAACAACAATAAGAGTCATTGCATGTGTGTTCTTTTTACATACCACATATGGATCCACCAGTGTCATTGAAATGTGTGTTCTCTTTAGAGACCACACATGGATCCACCAGGGTCATTGCATGTGTGTTCTTTTCACTAACAACAACCAGAGTCATTGCATGTGTGTTCTTTTCACATACCACATATGGATCTACCAGTGTCATTGAAATGTGTGTTCTCTTTAGAGACCACACATGGATCCACCAGTGTCATTGCATGTGTTCTTTCACTAACAACAACCAGAGTCATTGCATGTGTGTTCTTTTCACATACCACCTAAGGATCTACCAGTGTCATTGAAATGTGTGTTCTCTTTAGAGACCACATGGATCCACCAGTGTCTTTGCATGTGTGTTCTTTTCACTAACAACAACCAGAGTCATTGCATGTGTGTTCTTTTCACATACCACATATGGATCCACCAGTGTCATTGCATGTGTGCTCTTTTCACAATCCACATATGGATCCACCAGTGTCATTGCATGTGTGTTCTTTTTAGTAACAACAACCAGAGTCATTGAAATGTGTGTTCTTTTCACATACCACCTATGGATCCACCAGTGTCATTGCATGTGTGTTCTTTTTCGAAAAAACAACTAGAGTCATAGCATTAGTGTTCTTTTCACATACCACATATGGATCCACCAGTGTCATTGAAATGTGTGTTCTCTTAAGAGACCACAAATGGATCCACCAGTGTCATTGCATGTATGTTCTTTTGACTAACAACAACTGGAGTCATTGCATGTGTGTTCTTTTCACATACCACATATGGATCCACCAGTGTCATTGCATGTGTGATCTTTTCACAATCCACCTATGGATCCATCAGTGTCATTGCATATGTGTTATTTTTAGTAACAACAACCAAAGTCATTGAAATGTGTTCTTTTCACATACCACGTATGGATCTACTAGTGTCATTGCATGTGTGTTCTTTTTAGTAACAACAATAAGAGTCATTGCATGTGTGTTCTTTTTACATACCACATATGGATCCACCAGTGTCATTGAAATGTGTGTTCTCTTTAGAGACCACACATGGATCCACCAAATGTCATTGCATGTGTGTTCTTTTGACTAACAACAACTTGAGTCATTGCATGTGTGTTCTTTTCACATACCACATATGGATCTACCAGTGTCATTGAAATGTGTGTTCTCTTTAGAGACCACACATGGATCCACCAGTGTCATTGCATGTGTGTTCTTTTCACTAACAACAACCAGAGTCATTGCATGTGTGTTCTTTTCACATACCACATATGGATCCACCAGTGTCATTGCATGTGTGTTCTTTTCACAATCCACATATGGATCCACCGGTGTCATTGCATGTGTGTTCTTTTTAGTAACAACAACAAGAGTCATTGAAATGTGTGTTCTTTTCACATACCACCTATGGATCCACTAGTGTCATTGCATGTGTGTTCTTTTTAGTAAAAACAATCAGAGTCATTGCATGTGTGTTCTTTTCACATACAACATATGGATCCACCAGTGTCATTGAAATGTGTGTTCTCTTCAGAGACCACAAATGGATCCACCAGTGTCATTGCATGTATGTTCTTTTGACTAACAACAACTGGAGTCATTGCATGTGTGTTCTTTTCACATACCACATATGGATCCACCAGTGTCATTGCATGTGTGATCTTTTCACAATCCACCTATGGATCCATCAGTGTCATTGCATATGTGTTATTTTTAGTAACAACAACCAGAGTCATTGAAATGTGTGTTCTTTTCACATACCACGTATGGATCTACTAGTGTCATTGCATGTGTGTTCTTTTTAGTAACAACAATAAGAGTCATTGCATGTGTGTTCTTTTTACATACCACATATGGATCCACCAGTGTCATTGAAATGTGTGTTCTCTTTAGAGACCACACATGGATCCACCAGGGTCATTGCATGTGTGTTCTTTTCACTAACAACAACCAGAGTCATTGCATGTGTGTTCTTTTCACATACCACATATGGATCTACCAGTGTCATTGAAATGTGTGTTCTCTTTAGAGACCACACATGGATCCACCAGTGTCGTTGCATGTGTGTTCTTTTCACTAACAACAACCAGAGTCATTGCATGTGTGTTCTTTTCACATACCACATATGGATCCACCAGTGTCATTGCATGTGTGCTCTTTTCACAATCCACATATGGATCCACCAAAGGTCATTGCATGTGTGTTCTTTTAGTAACAACAACGAGTCATTGAAATGTGTGTTCTCTTCACAGACCACCAATGGATCCACCAGTGTCATTGCATGTGTGTTCTTTTCAGTAACAACAACTAGAGTCATTGCATGTGTGTTCTTTTCACATACCACATATGGATCCACCAGTGTCATTGAAATGTGTGTTCTCTTCAGAGACCACAAATGGATCCACCAGTGTCATTGCATGTATGTTCTTTTGACTAACAACAACTGGAGTCATTGCATGTGTGTTCTTTTCACATACCACATATGGATCCACCAGTGTCATTGCATGTGTGATCTTTTCACAATCCACCTATGGATCCATCAGTGTCATTGCATATGTGTTATTTTTAGTAACAACAACCAGAGTCATTGAAATGTGTGTTCTTTTCACATACCACGTATGGATCTACTAGTGTCATTGCATGTGTGTTCTTTTTAGTAGCAACAACCAGAGTCATTGCATGTGTGTTCTTTTCAAATACCACATATGGATTCACCAGTATCATTGAAATGTATGTTCTCTTTAGAGACCACACATGGATCCACAGTCATTGCATGTGTGTTCTTTTCACTAACAACAACCAGAGTCATTGCATGTGTGTTCTTTTCACATACCACATATGGATCTACCAGTGTCATTGAAATGTGTGTTCTCTTTAGAGACCACACATGGATCCACCAGTGTCGTTGCATGTGTGTTCTTTTCACTAACAACAACCAGAGTCATTGCATGTTGTTCTTTTCACATACCACATATGGATCCACTAGTGTCATTGCATGTGTGCTCTTTCACAATCCACATATGGATCCACGGTGTCATTGCATGTGTGTTCTTTTAGTAACAACAACCAGAGTCATTGAAATGTGTGTTCTTTCACATACCACCTATGGATCCACAGTGTCATTGCATGTGTGTTCTTTTTCGTAAAAACAACTAGAGTCATTGCATGTGTGTTCTTTTCACATACCACATATGGATCCACCAGTGTCATTGAAATGTGTGTTCTTCAGAGACCACAAATGGATCCACCAAAGTGTCATTGCATGTGTGTTCTTTTGACTAACAACAACTAGAGTCATTGCATGTGTGTTCTTTTCACATACCACATATGGATCCACCAGTGTCATTGCATGTGTGATCTTTTCACAATCCACCTATGGATCCATCAGTGTCATTGCATATGTGTTATTTTTAGTAACAACAACCAGAGTCATTGAAATGTGTGTTCTTTTCACATACCACGTATGGATCTACTAGTGTCATTGCATGTGTGTTCTTTTTAGTAACAACAATAAGAGTCATTGCATGTGTGTTCTTTTTACATACCACATATGGATCCACCAGTGTCATTGAAATGTGTGTTCTTTAGAGACCACACATGGATCCACCAGGGTCATTGCATGTGTGTTCTTTTCACTAACAACAACCAGAGTCATTGCATGTGTGTTCTTTTCACATACCACATATGGATCTACCAGTGTCATTGAAATGTGTGTTCTCTTTAGAGACCACACATGGATCCACCAGTGTCGTTGCATGTGTGTTCTTTTCACTAACAACAACCAGAGTCATTGCATGTGTGTTCTTTTCACATACCACATATGGATCCACCAGTGTCATTGCATGTGTGCTCTTTTCACAATCCACATATGGATCCACCAGTGTCATTGCATGTGTGTTCTTTTTAGTAACAACAACCAGAGTCATTGAAATGTGTGTTCTTTTCACATACCACCTATGGATCCACCAGTGTCATTGCATGTGTTCTTTTCAGAAAACAACTAGAGTCATTGCATGTGTGTTCTTTTCACATACCACATATGGATCCACCAGTTGTCATTGAAATGTGTGTTCTTCAGAGACCACAAATGGATCCACCAGTGTCATTGCATGTATGTTCTTTGACTAACAACAACTGAGTCATTGCATGTGTGTTCTTTTCACATACCACATATGGATCCACCAGTGTCATTGCATGTGTGATCTTTGACAATCCAACTAATGAACCAACATTGTCATTGCATATGTGTTATTTTTAGTAACAACAACCAGAGTCATTGAAATGTGTGTTCTTTTCACATACCACGTATGGATCTACTAGTGTCATTGCATGTGTGTTCTTTTTAGTAACAACAATAAGAGTCATTGCATGTGTGTTCTTTTTACATACAACATATGGATCAACCAGTGTCATTGAAATGTGTGTTCTCTTTAGAGACCACACATGGATCCACCAGTCATTGCATGTGTGTTCTTTTCACTAACAACAACTGAGTCATTGCATGTGTGTTCTTTTCACATACCACATATGGATCTACAGTGTCATTGAAATGTGTTCTCTTTAGAGACCACACATGGATCCACCTATGTCGTTGCATGTGTGTTCTTTTCACTAACAACAACCAGAGTCATTGCATGTGTGTTCTTTTCACATACCACATATGGATCCACCAGTGTCATTGCATGTGTGCTCTTTTCACAATCCACATATGGATCCACCAGTGTCATTGCATGTGTGTTCTTTTTAGTAACAACAACCCGAGGCATGGAAATGTTTGTTCTTGTCAAATACCAAATATGGATCCACCAAAGTGTCATTGCATGTGTGTTCTTTTTCGTAAAAACAAGTAGAGTCATTGCATGTGTGTTCTTTCACATACCACATATGGATCCACAGTGTCATTGAAATGTGTGTTCTCTTCAGAGACCACAAATGGATCCACCAGTGTCATTGCATGTATGTTCTTTTGACTAACAACAACTGGAGTCATTGCATGTGTTTTCTTTTCACATACCACATATGGATCCACCAGTGTCATTGCATGTGTGATCTTTTCACAATCCACCTATGGATCCATCAGTGTCATTGCATATGTGTTATTTTTAGTAACAACAACCAAAGTCATTGAAATGTGTGTTCTTTTCACATACCACGTATGGATCTACTAGTGTCATTGCATGTGTGTTCTTTTTAGTAACAACAATAAGAGTCATTGCATGTGTGTTCTTTTTACATACCACATATGGATCCACCAGTGTCATTGAAATGTGTGTTCTCTTTAGAGACCACACATGGATCCACCAGTGTCATTGCATGTGTGTTCTTTTCACTAACAACAACCAGAGTCATTGCATGTGTGTTCTTTTCACATACCACATATGGATCTACCAGTGTCATTGAAATGTGTGTTCTCTTTAGAGACCACACATGGATCCACCAGTGTCATTGCATGTGTGTTCTTTTCACTAACAACAACTTGAGTCATTGCATGTGTGTTCTTTTCACATACCACATATGTATCCACCAGTGTCATTGCATGTGTGCTTTCACAATCCACATATGGATCCACCAGTGTCATTGCATGTGTGTTCTTTTAGTAACAACAACCAGAGTCATTGAAATGTGTGTTCTTTTCACATACCACCTATGGATCCACCAGTGTCATTGCATGTGTGTTCTTTTTAGTAAAAACAACTAGAGTCATTGCATGTGTGTTCTTTTCACATACCACATATGGATCCACCAGTGTCATTGAAATGTGTGTTCTCTTCAGAGACCACAAATGGATCCACCAGTGTCATTGCATGTATGTTCTTTTGACTAACAACAACTGGAGTCATTGCATGTGTTTTCTTTTCACATACCACATATGGATCCACCAGTGTCATTGCATGTGTGATCTTTTCACAATCCACCTATGGATCCATCAGTGTCATTGCATATGTGTTATTTTTAGTAACAACAACCAGAGTCATTGAAATGTGTGTTCTTTTCACATACCACGATGGATCTACTAGTGTCATTGCATGTGTGTTCTTTTTAGTAACAACAATAAGAGTCATTGCATGTGTGTTCTTTTTACATACCACATATGGATCCACCAGTGTCATTGAAATGTGTGTTCTCTTTAGAGACCACACATGGATCCACCAGGGTCATTGCATGTGTGTTCTTTTCACTAACAACAACCAGAGTCATTGCATGTGTGTTCTTTTCACATACCACATATGGATCTACCAGTGTCATTGAAATGTGTGTTCTCTTTAGAGACCACACATGGATCCACCAGTGTCGTTGCATGTGTGTTTCTTTCACTAACAACAACCAGAGTCATTGCATGTGTGTTCTTTTCACATACCACATATGGATCCACCAGTGTCATTGCATGTGTGCTCTTTTCACAATCCACATATGGATCCACCAGTGTCATTGCATGTGTGTTCTTTTTAGTAACAACAACCAGAGTCATTGAAATGTGTGTTCTTTTCACATACCACCTATGGATCCACCAGTGTCATTGCATGTGTGTTCTTTTTCGTAAAAACAACTAGAGTCATTGCATGTGTGTTCTTTTCACATACCACATATGGATCCACCAGTGTCATTGAAATGTGTGTTCTCTTCAGAGACCACAAATGGATCCACCAGTGTCATTGCATGTATGTTCTTTTGACTAACAACAACTGGAGTCATTGCATGTGTGTTCTTTTCACATACCACATATGGATCCACCAGTGTCATTGCATGTGTGATCTTTTCACAATCCACCTATGGATCCATCAGTGTCATTGCATATGTGTTATTTTTAGTAACAACAACCAAAGTCATTGAAATGTGTGTTCTTTTCACATACCACGTATGGATCTACTAGTGTCATTGCATGTGTGTTCTTTTTAGTAACAACAATAAGAGTCATTGCATGTGTGTTCTTTTTACATACCACATATGGATCCACCAGTGTCATTGAAATGTGTGTTCTCTTTAGAGACCACACATGGATCCACCAGGGTCATTGCATGTGTGTTCTTTTCACTAACAACAACCAGAGTCATTGCATGTGTGTTCTTTTCACATACCACATATGGATCTACCAGTGTCATTGAAATGTGTGTTCTCTTTAGAGACCACACATGGATCCACCAGTGTCGTTGCATGTGTGTTCTTTTCACTAACAACAACCAGAGTCATTGCATGTGTGTTCTTTTCACATACCACATATGGATCCACCAATGTCATTGCATGTGTGCTCTTTTCACAATCCACATATGGATCCACTAGTGTCATTGCATGTGTGTTCTTTTTAGTAACAACAACCAGAGTCATTGAAATGTGTGTTCTTTTCACATGCCGCCTATGGATCCACCAGTGTCATTACATGTGTGTTCTTTTCACATACCAACTATGGATCCACCAGTGTCATTGCACGTGTGTTGTTTGTAGTAACAACAACCAGAGTCATTGCATTTGTGTTCTTTTCACATACCACATATGGATCCACCAGTGTCATTCAAATGTGTGTTCTCTTCAGAGACCACACATGGATCCACCAGTGTCATTGCATGTGTGTTCTTTTCACTAACAACAACTAGAGTCATTGCATGTGTGTTCTTTTCACATACCACATATGGATCCACCAGTGTCATTGCATGTGTGCTCTTTTCACAATCCACATATGGATCCACCAGTGTCATTGCATGTGTGTTATTTTTAGTAACAACAAAAAGAGTCATTGAAATGTGTGTTCTTTTCACATACCACCTATGGATCCACCAGTGTCATTGCATGTGTGTTCTTTTTCGTAAAAACAACTAGAGTCATTGCATGTGTGTTCTTTTCACATACCACATATGGATCCACCAGTGTCATTGAAATGTGTGTTCTCTTCAGAGACCACAAATGGATCCACCAGTGTCATTGCATGTATGTTCTTTTCACTAACAACAACTGGAGTCATTGCATGTGTGTTCTTTTCACATACCACATATGGATCCACCAGTGTCATTGCATGTGTGATCTTTTCACAATCCACCTATGGATCCATCAGTGTCATTGCATATGTGTTATTTTTAGTAACAACATTAAGAGTCATTGAAATGTGTGTTCTTTTCACATACCACGTATGGATCTACTAGTGTCATTGCATGTGTGTTCTTTTTAGTAACAACAATAAGAGTCATTGCATGTGTGTTCTTTTTACATACCACATATGGATCCACCAGTGTCATTGAAATGTGTGTTCTCTTTAGAGACCACACACGGATCCACCAGGGTCATTGCATGTGTGTTCTTTTCACTAACAACAACCAGAGTCATTGCATGTGTGTTCTTTTCACATACCACATATGGATCTACCAGTGTCATTGAAATGTGTTTTCTCTTTAGAGACCACACATGGATCCACCAGTGTCATTGCATGTGTGTTCTTTTCACTAACAACAACCAGAGTCATTGCATGTGTGTTCTTTTCACATACCACATATGGATCCACCAGTGTCATTGCATGTGTGTTCTTTTTAGTAACAACAACCAGAGTCATTGAAATGTGTGTTCTTTTCACATACCGCCTATGGATCCACCAGTGTCATTACATGTGTGTTCTTTTTAGTAACAACAACCAGAGTCATTGAAATGTGTGTTCTTTTCACATACAACCTATGGATCCACCAATGTCATTGCCTGTGTGTTCTAATTAGTAACAACAACCAGAGTCATTGCATGTGTGTTCTTTTCACATACCACATATGGATCCACCAGTGTAAATTAAATGTGTGTTATCTTTAGAGACCACACACGGATCCACCAGTGTCATTGCATCTATGTTCTTTTCACTAACAAAAACTGGAGTCATTGCATGTGTGTTCTTTTCACATACCACATATGGAACCACCAGTGTCATTGCATGTGTGCTCTTTTCACAATCCACCTATGGATCCACCAGTGTCATTACATGTGTGTTCTTTTTACTAACAACAACTAGGGTCATTGAAATGTGTGTTCTTTTCACATACCACCTTTGGATCCACCAGTGTCATTGCATGTGTGTTCTTTTTAGTAACAACAACCAGAGTCATTGCATGTGTGTTCTTTTCACATACCACATATGGATCCACCAGTGTAAATTAAATGTGTGTTATCTTCAGAGACCACACACGGATCCACCAAAGGTCATTATGCCTATGTTCTTTTCACTAACAACAACTGGAGTCATTGCATGTGTGCTCTTTTCACATACCACATATGGAACCACTAGTGTCATTGCATGTGTGCACTTTTCACAATCCACCTATGGATCCACCAGTGTCATTACATGTGTGTTCTTTTTACTAACAACAACTAGGGTCATTGAAATGTGTGTTCTTTTCACATACCACCTTTGATCCACCAGTTGTCATTGCATGGGTGTTATTTTAGTAACAACAACCAGAGTCATTGCATGTGTGTTCTTTTAGTAACAACAACCAGAGTCATTGCATGTCTGTTATTTTTAATAACAACAACCAGAGTAATTGCATGTGTGTTCTTTTTAGTAACAACATATGTATCCACCAAAGGTCATTGAAATGTGTGTTGTCTTGGAGACCACACATGGATCCACCAAAGTGTCATTGCATGTGTGTTCTTTCAGATACCACATATGGATCCACCAGAGTCATTGCATGTGTGCTCTTTTCACAATCCACATATGGATCCACCATGTCATTGCATGTGTGTTGTTTTCATACCACATATGGATCCACCGAGTCATTGCATGTGTGCTCTTTTCACAATCCACACATGGATCCACCAGTGTCATTGCATGTGTGTTCTTTAATAACAACAACCAGAGTCATTGAAATGTGTGTTCTTTTCACATACCACCTATGAATCCACCAAAGTGTCATTGCATGTGTGTTCTTTTAGTAACAACAACCAGAGTCATTGAAATGTGTGTTCTTTTCACATACCACATATGGATCCACCAGTGTCATTGCATGTGTGTTATTTTTAGTAACAACAACCAGTGTCATTGCATTTGTGTTCTTTTTAGTAACAACAACTAGAGTCATTGCATGTGTGTTCTTTTTAGTAACAACAACAAGAGTCATTGCATGTGTGTTATTTTCACATACCACATATGGATACAACAGTGTCATTGAAATGTGTGTTCTCTTGAGACCACAAATGGATCCACCAAAGGTCATTGCATGTGTGTTCTTTTCACTAACAACAACCAGAGTCATTGCATGTGTGTTCTTTTCACATACCACATATGGATCCACCAGTGTCATTGCATGTGTGCTCTTTTCACAATCCACAAATGGATCCACCAGTGTCATTGCATGCGTGTTCTTTTAATAACAACAACCAGAGTCATTGAAATGTGTGTTCTTTTCACATACCACCTATGAATCCACCAAAGTGTCATTACATGTTTGTTATTTTAGTAACAACAACTAGAGTCATTGAAATGTGTGTTCGTTTCACATACCACCTATGCATCCACTAGTGTCATTGCATGTGTGTTCTTTTTGGTAACAACAACCAGAGTCATTGCATGTGTGTTCTTTTCACATACCATATATGGATCCACCATGTCATTGAAATGTGTGTTCTCTTCAGAGACCACACATGGATCCACCAAATGTCATTGCATGTTTGTTCTTTTCACTAACAACAACTTGAGTCATTGCATGTGTGTTCTTTTCACATACCACATATGGATCCACCAGTGTCATTGCATGTGTGCTCTTTTCACAATCCACCTATGGATCCACCAGTGTCATTGCATGTGTGTTGTTTTTATTAACAAAAAACAGAGTCATTGACATGTGTGTTCTTTTCACATACCACCTACGGATCCACCAGTGTCATTGCACGTGTGTTCTTTTTAGTAACAACAACCAGAGTCATTGCATGTGTGTTCTTTCACATACCACATATGGATCCACAGTGTCATTCAAATGTGTGTTCTTCAGAGACCACATGGATCCACCAGTTGTTGCATGTATGTTCTTTTCACTAACAACAACTGGAGTCATTGCATGTGTGTTCTTTTCACATACCAAATATGGATCCACCAGTGTCATTGCATGTGTGCTCTTTTCACAATCCACCTATGGATCCACCAGTGTCATTGCATGTGTGTTTTTTTACTAACAACAACCAGAGTCATTGAAATGTGTGTTCTTTTCACATACCACCTATGGATCCACCAGTGTCATTGCATGTGTGTTCTTTTCAGTAAAACAACTAGAGTCATTGCATGTGTGTTCTTTCACATACCACATATGGATCCACCAGTGTCATTGCATGTGTGTTCTTTTAGTAACAACAACCAGTCATTGCATGTGTGTTCTTTTCACATACCACATATGGATCCACCAAAGGTAAATTAAATGTGTCTTATCTTCAGAGACCACACGGATCCACCAAAGGTCATTATGCCTATGTTCTGTTCACTAACAACAACTGGAGTCATTTCATGTGTGCTCTTTTCACATACCACATATGGAACCACTAGTGTCATTGCATGTGTGCACTTTTCACAATCCACCTTTGGATCCACCAGTGTCATTGCATGTGTGTTCTTTTTAGTAACAACAACCAGAGTCATTGCATGTGTGTTCTTTTTAGTAACAACAACCAGAGTCATTGCATGTCTGTTCTTTTTAGTAACAACAACCAGAGTCATTGCATGTGTGTTCTTTTCACATACCACATATGGATCCACCAGTGTAAATTAAATGTGTGTTATCTTCAGAGACCACACACGGATCCACCAGTGTCATTGCGTCTATGTTCTTTTCACTAACAACAACTGGAGTCATTGCATGTGTGCTCTTTTCACATACCACATATGGAACCACTAGTGTCATTGCATGTGTGCACTTTTCACAATCCACCTATGGATCCACCAGTGTCATTACATGTGTGTTCTTTTTACTAACAACAACTAGGGTCATTGAAATGTGTGTTCTTTTCACATACCACCTTTGGATCCACCAGTGTCATTGCATGTGTGTTATTTTTAGTAACAACAACCAGAGTCATTGCATGTGTGTTCTTTTTAGTAACAACAACCAGAGTCATTGCATGTCTGTTCTTTTTAGTAACAACAACCAGAGTCATTGCATGTGTGTTCTTTTCACATACCACATATGGATCCACCAGTGTCATTGAAATGTGTGTTGTCTTCGGAGACCACACATGGATCCACCAGTGTCATTGCATGTGTGTTCTTTTCGCATACCACATATGGATCCACCAGAGTCATTGCATGTGTGCTCTTTTCACAATCCACATATGGATCCACCAGTGTCATTGCATGTGTGTTGTTTTCGCATACCACATATGGATCCACCAGAGTCATTGCATGTGTGCTCTTTTCACAATCCACATATGGATCCACCAGTGTCATTGCATGTGTGTTCTTTTAATAACAACAACCAGAGTCATTGAAATGTGTGTTCTTTTCACATACCACCTATGAATCCACCAGTGTCATTGCATGTGTGTTCTTTTTAGTAACAACAACCAGAGTCATTGAAATGTGTGTTCTTTTCACATACCACATATGGATCCACCAGTGTCATTGCATGTGTGTTCTTTTTAGTAACAACAACCAGTGTCATTGCATGTGTGTTATTTTTAGTAACAACAACTAGAGTCATTGCGTGTGTTCTTTTTAGTAACAACAACCAGAGTTATTGCATGTGTGTTCTTTTCACATACCACATATGGATCCACCAGTGTCATTGAAATGTGTGTTCTTCGAGACCACAAATGGATCCACCAAAGGTCATTGCATGTGTGTTCTTTTCACTAACAACAACCAGAGTCATTGCATGTGTGTTCTTTTCACATACCACATATGGATCCACCAGTGTCATTGCATGTGTGCTCTTTTCACAATCCACATATGGATCCACCAGTGTCATTGCATGCGTGTTATTTTAATAACAACAACCAGAGTCATTGAAATGTGTGTTCTTTTCACATACCACCTATGAATCCACCAGTGTCATTACATGTTTGTTATTTTTAGTAACAACAACTAGAGTCATTGAAATGTGTGTTCGTTTCACATACCACCTATGCATCCACTAGTGTCATTGCATGTGTGTTATTTTTGGTAACAACAACCAGAGTCATTGCATGTGTGTTCTTTTCACATACCATATATGGATCCACCACTGTCATTGAAATGTGTGTTCTCTTCAGAGACCACACATGGATCCACCAGTGTCATTGCATGTATGTTCTTTTCACTAACAACAACTTGAGTCATTGCATGTGTGTTCTTTTCACATACCACATATGGATCCACCAGTGTCATTGCATGTGTGCTCTTTTCACAATCCACCTATGGATCCACCACTGTCATTGCATGTGTGTTCTTTTTAGTAACAACAAACAGAGTCATTGACATGTGTGTTCTTTTCACATACCACCTATGGATCCACCAGTGTCATTGCACGTGTCTTCTTTTTAGTAACAACAACCAGAGTCATTGCATGTGTGTTCTTTTCACATACCACATATGGATCCACCAGTGTCATTCAAATGTGTGTTCTCTTCAGAGACCACACATGGATCCACCAGTGTCATTGCATGTATGTTCTTTTCACTAACAACAACTGGAGTCATTGCATGTGTGTTCTTTTCACATACCAAATATGGATCCACCAGTGTCATTGCATGTGTGCTCTTTTCACAATCCACCTATGGATCCACCAGTGTCATTGCATGTGTGTTTTTTTACTAACAACAACCAGAGTCATTGAAATGTGTGTTCTTTTCACATACCACCTATGGATCCACCAGTGTCATCGCATGTGTGTTCTTTTTCGTAAAAACAACTAGAGTCATTGCATGTGTGTTCTTTTCACATACCACATATGGATCCACCAGTGTCATTGCATGTGTGTTCTTTTTAGTAACAACAACCACATTCATTGCATGTGTGTTCTTTTCACATACCACATATGTATCCACCAGTGTAAATTAAATGTGTCTTATCTTCAGAGACCACACACGGATCCACCAGTGTCATTGCGTCTATGTTCTTTTCACTAACAACAACTGGAGTCATTGCATGTGTGCTCTTTTCACATACCACATATGGAACCACTAGTGTCATTGCATGTGTACACTTTTCACAATCCACCTTTGGATCCACCAGTGTCATTGCATGTGTGTTCTTTTTAGTAACAACAACCAGAGTCATTGCATGTCTGTTCTTTTTAGTAACAACAACCAGAGTCATTGCATGTCTGTTCTTTTTAGTAATAACAACCAGAGTCATTGCATGTGTGTTCTTTTCACATACCACATATGGATCCACCAGTGTCATTGAAATGTGTGTTGTCTTCGGAGACCACACATGGATCCACCAGTGTCATTGCATGTGTGTTCTTTTCGCATACCACATATGGATCCACCAGAGTCATTGCATGTGTGCTCTTTTCACAATCCACATATGGTTCCACCAGTGTCATTGCATGTGTGTTCTTTTAATAACAACAACAAGAGTCATTGAAATGTGTGTTCTTTTCACATACCACCTATGAATCCACCAGTGTCATTGCATGTGTGTTATTTTTAGTAAAAACAAATAGAGTCATTGAAATGTGTGTTCTTTTCACATACCACCTATGCATCCACCAGTGTCATTGCATGTGTGTTCTTTTTAGTAACAACAACCAGTGTCATTGCATGTGTGTTCTTTTTAGTAACAACAACTAGAGTCATTGCATGTGTGTTCTTTTTAGTAACAACAACCAGAGTTATTGCATGTGTGTTCTTTTCACATACCACATATGGATCCACCAGTGTCATTTAAATGTGTGTTCTCTTCGGAGACCACAAATGGATCCACCAGTGTCATCGCATGTGTGTTCTTTTCACTAACAACAGCCAGAGTCATTGCATGTGTGTTCTTTTCACATACCACATATGGATCCACCAGTGTCATTGCATGTGTGCTCTTTTCACAATCCACATATGGATCCACCAGTGTCATTGCATGTGTGTTCTTTTTAGTAACAACAACCAGAGTCATTGAAATGTGTGTTCTTTTCACATACCACATATGGATCCACCAGTGTCATTGCATGTGGGTTATTTTTAGTAACAACAACCAGTGTCATTGCATGTGTGTTCTTTTTAGTAATAACAACTAGAGTCATTGCATGTGTGTTCTTTTTAGTAACAACAACCAGAGTTATTGCATGTGTTCTTTTCACATACCACATATGGATCCACCAGTGTCATTGAAATGTGTGTTCTCTTCGGAGACCACAAATGGATCCACCAGTGTCATTGCATGTGTGTTCTTTTCACTAACAACAGCCAGAGTCATTGCATGTGTGTTCTTTTCACATACCACATATGGATCCACTAGTGTCATTGCATGTGTGCTCTTTTCACAATCCACATATGGATCCACCAGTGTCATTGCATGCGTGTTCTTTTAATAACAACAACCAGAGTCATTGAAATGTGTGTTCTTTTCACATACCACCTATGAATCCACCAGTGTCATTACATGTTTGTTATTTTTAGTAACAACAACTAGAGTCATTGAAATGTTTGTTCGTTTCACATATCACCTATGCATCCACTAGTGTCATTGCATGTGTGTTCTTTTTTGTAACAACAACCAGAGTCATTGCATGTGTGTTCTTTTCACATACCATATATGTATCCACCATCATTGAAATGTGTGTTCTCTTTAGAGACCACACATGGATCCACCATGTCATTGCATGTATGTTCTTTTCACTAACAACAACTTGAGTCATTGCATGTGTGTTCTTTCACATACCACATATGGATCCACCAGTGTCATTGCATGTGTGCTCTTTTCACAATCCACCCATGGATCCACCAGTCATTGCATGTGTGTTCTTTTAGTAACAACAAACAAAGTCATTGACATGTGTGTTCTTTTCACATACCACCTATGGATCCACCAAAGGTCATTGACACGTGTGTTGTTTGTAGTAACAACAACCGTAGTCATTGCATTTGTGTTCTTTTCACATACCACATATGGATCCACCAGTGTCATTCAAATGTGTGTTCTCTTCAGAGACCACACATGGATCCACCAGTGTCATTGCATGTGTGTTCTTTTCACTAACAACAACCAGAGTCATTGCATGTGTGTTCTTTTCACATACCACATATGGATCCACCAGTGTCATTGCATGTGTGCTCTTTTCACAATCCACATATGGATCCACCAGTGTCATTGCATGTGTGTTCTTTTAGTAACAACAACCGAGTCATTGAAATGTGTGTTCTTTTCACGCACCACCTATGGATCCACCAGTGTCATTGCATGTGTGTTCTTTTCGTAAAACAACTAGAGTCATTGCATGTGTGTTCTTTTCACATACCACATATGGATCCACCAGTGTCATTGAAATGTGTGTTCTCTTCAGAGACCACAAATGGATCCACCAAGTGTCATTGCATGTATGTTCTTTTGACTAACAACAACTGGAGTCATTGCATGTGTGTTTTTCACATACCACATATGGATCCACCAAAGTCATTGCATGTGTGATCTTTTCACAATCCACCTATGGATCCATCAGTGTCATTGCATATGTGTTATTTTTAGTAACAACAACCAGAGTCATTGAAATGTGTGTTCTTTTCACATACCACGTATGGATCTACTAGTGTCATTGCATGTGTGTTCTTTTTAGTAACAACAATAAGAGTCATTGCATGTGTGTTCTTTTTACATACCACATATGGATCCACCGTTGTCATTGAAATGTGTGTTCTTTAGAGACCACACATGGATCCACCAGGTCATTGCATGTGTGTTCTTTTCACTAACAACAACCAGAGTCATTGCATGTGTGTTCTTTTCACATACCACATATGGATCTACCAGTCATTGAAATGTGTGTTCTTTAGAGACCACACATGGATCCACCAAAGTTGTTGCATGTGTGTTCTTTTCACTAACAACAACCAGAGTCATTGCATGTGTGTTCTTTTCACATACCACATATGGATCCACCAATGTCATTGCATGTGTGCTCTTTTCACAATCCACATATGGATCCACCAGTGTCATTGCATGTGTGTTCTTTTTAGTAACAACAACCAGAGTCATTGAAATGTGTGTTATTTTCACATGCCGCCTATGGATCCACCAGTGTCATTACATGTGTGTTCTTTTCACATACCACCTATGGATCCACCAGTGTCATTGCACGTGTGTTGTTTGTAGTAACAACAACCAGAGTCATTGCATTTGTGTTCTTTTCACATACCACATATGGATCCACCAGTGTCATTCAAATGTGTGTTCTGTTCAGAGACCACACATGGATCCACCAGTGTCATTGCATGTGTGTTCTTTTCACTAACAACAACCAGAGTCATTGCATGTGTGTTCTTTTCACATACCACATATGGATCCACCAGTGTCATTGCATGTGTGCTCTTTTCACAATCCACATATGGATCCACCAGTGTCATTGCATGTGTGTTATTTTTAGTAACAACAACCAGAGTCATTGAAATGTGTGTTCTTTTCACATACCACCTATGGATCCACCAGTGTCATTGCATGTGTGTTATTTTTCGTAAAAACAACTAGAGTCATTGCATGTGTGTTCTTTTCACATACCACATATGGATCCACCAGTGTCATTGAAATGTGTGTTCTCTTCAGAGACCACAAATGGATCCACCAGTGTCATTGCATGTATGTTCTTTTCACTAACAACAACTGGAGTCATTGCATGTGTGTTCTTTTCACATACCACATATGGATCCACCAGTGTCATTGCATGTGTGATATTTTCACAATCCACCTATGGATCCATTAGTGTCATTGCATATGTGTTATTTTTAGTAACAACAACAAGAGTCATTGAAATGTGTGTTCTTTTCACATACCACGTATGGATCTACTAGTGTCATTGCATGTGTGTTCTTTTTAGTAACAACAATAAGAGTCATTGCATGTGTGTTCTTTTTACATACCACATATGGATCCACCAGGGTCATTGCATGTGTGTTCTTTTCACTAACAACAACCAGAGTCATTGCATGTGTGTTCTTTTCACATACCACATATGGATCTACCAGTGTCATTGAAATGTGTGTTCTCTTTAGAGACCACACATGGATCCACCAGTGTCATTGCATGTGTGTTCTTTTCACTAACAACAACCAGAGTCATTGCATGTGTGTTCTTTTCACATACCACATATGGATCCAGCAGTGTCATTGCATGTGTGTTCTTTTTAGTAACAACAACCAGAGTCATTGAAATGTGTGTTCTTTTCACATACCGCCTATGGATCCACCAGTGTCATTACATGTGTGTTCTTTTTAGTAACAACAACCAGAGTCATTGAAATGTGTGTTCTTTTCACATACAACCTATGGATCCACCAATGTCATTGCATGTGTGTTCTGATTAGTAACAACAACCAGAGTCATTGCATGTGTGTTCTTTTCACATACCACATATGGATCCACCAGTGTAAATTAAATGTGTGTTATCTTTAGAGACCACACACGGATCCACCAGTGTCATTGCATCTATGTTCTTTTCACTAACAAAAACTGGAGTCATTGCATGTGTGTTCTTTTCACATACCACATATGGAACCACCAGTGTCATTGCATGTGTGCTCTTTTCACAATCCACCTATGGATCCACCAGTGTCATTACATGTGTGTTCTTTTTACTAACAACAACTAGGGTCATTGAAATGTGTGTTCTTTTCACATACCACCTTTGGATCCACCAGTGTCATTGCATGTGTGTTCTTTTTAGTAACAACAACCAGAGTCATTGCATGTGTGTTCTTTTCACATACCACATATGGATCCACCAGTGTAAATTAAATGTGTGTTTTCAGAGACCACACACGGATCCACCAGGTCATTATGTATGTTCTTTTCACTAACAACAACTGGAGTCATTGCATGTGTGCTCTTTTCACATACCACATATGGAACCACTAGTGTCATTGCATGTGTGCACTTTTCACAATCCACCTATGGATCCACCAGTGTCATTACATGTGTGTTCTTTTTACTAACAACAACTAGGGTCATTGAAATGTGTGTTCTTTTCACATACCACCTTTGGATCCACCAGTGTCATTGCATGTGTGTTATTTTTAGTAACAACAACCAGAGTCATTGCATGTGTGTTCTTTTTAGTAACAACAACCAGAGTCATTGCATGTCTGTTCTTTTTAGTAACAACAACCAGAGTCATTGCATGTGTGTTCTTTCACATACCACATATGGATCTACCAGTGTCATTGAAATGTGTGTTGTCTTCGGAGACCACACATGGATCCACCAGTGTCATTGCATGTGTGTTCTTTTCGCATACCACATATGGATCCACCAGAGTCATTGCATGTGTGCTCTTTTCACAATCCACATATTGATCCACCAGTGTCATTGCATGTGTGTTCTTTTCGCATACCACATATGGATCCACCAGAGTCATTGCATGTGTGCTCTTTTCACAATCCACATATGGATCCACCAAAGTCATTGCATGTGTGTTCTTTAATAACAACAACCAGAGTCATTGAAATGTGTGTTCTTTTCACATACCACCTATGAATCCACCAGTGTCATTGCATGTGTGTTCTTTTTAGTAACAACAACCAGAGTCATTGAAATGTGTGTTCTTTTCACATACCACATATGGATCCACCCGTGTCATTACATGTGTGTTCTTTTTAGTAACAACAACCAGTGTCATTGCATGTGTGTTCTTTTTAGTAACAACAACTAGAGTCATTGCATGTGTGTTCTTTTTAGTAACAACAAGCAGAGATATTGCATGTGTGTCTTTTCACATACCACATATGGATCCACCATGTCATTGAAATGTGTGTTCTTCTGAGACCACAAATGGATCCACCAGTGTCATTGCATGAGTGTTATTTTCACTAACAACATCCAGAGTCATTGCATGTGTGTTCTTTTCACATACCACATATGGATCCACCCGTGTCATTGCATGTGTGCTCTTTCACAATCCACATATGGATCCACCAGTGTCATTGCATGCGTGTTCTTTTAATAACAACAACCAGAGTTATTTGCATGTGTGCTCTTTTCACAATCCACCTATGGATCCACCACTGTCATTGCATGTGTGTTCTTTTTAGTAACAACAAACAGAGTCATTGACATGTTTGTTCTTTTCACATACCACCTACGGATCCACCAGTGTCATTGCACGTGTGTTCTTTTTAGTAACAACAACCAGAGTCATTGCATGTGTGTTCTTTTCACATACCACATATGGATCCACCAGTGTCATTCAAATGTGTGTTCTCTTCAGAGACCACACATGGATCCACTAGTGTCATTGCATGTATGTTCTTTTCACTAACAACAACTGGAGTCATTGCATGTGTGTTCTTTTCACATACCAAATATGGATCCACCAGTGTCATTGCATGTGTGCTCTTTTCACAATCCACCTATGGATCCACCAGTGTCATTGCATGTGTTTTTTTTTACTAACAACAACCAGAGTCATTGAAATGTGTGTTCTTTTCACATACTACCTATGGATCCACCAGTGTCATTGCATGTGTGTTCTTTTTCGTAAAAACAACTAGAGTCATTGCATGTGTGTTCTTTTCACATACCACATATGGATCCACCTGTCATTGAAATGTGTGTTCTCTTGAGACCACAAATGGATCCACCAGTGTCATTGCATGTATGTTCTTTTCACTAACAACAACTGCAGTCATTGCATGTGTGTTCTTACCACATATGGATCCACCAGTGTCATTGCATGTGTGATCTTTTCACAATCCACCTATGGATCCATCAGTGTCATTGCATATGTGTTACTTTTAGTAACAACAACCAGAGTCATTGAAATGTGTGTTCTTTTCACATACCACGTATGGATCTACTAGTGTCATTGCATGTGTGATCTTTTAGTAACAACAATAAGAGTCATTGCATGTGTGTTCTTTTTACATACCACATATGGATCCACCAGTGTCATTGAAATGTGTGTTCTCTTTCGAGACCACACACGGATCCACCAGGGTCATTGCATGTGTGTTCTTTTCACTAACAACAACCAGAGTCATTGCATGTGTGTTCTTTTCACATACCACATATGGATCTACCAGACTCATTGAAATGTGTGTTCTTTTAGAGACCACATGGATCCACCAGTGTCATTGCATGTGTGTTCTTTTCACTAACAACAACCAGAGTCATTGCATGTGTGTTCTTTTCACATACCACATATGGATCCACCAGTGTCATTGCATGTGTGCTCTTTTCACAATCCACATATGGATCCACCAGTGTCATTGCATGTGTGTTCTTTTTAGTAACAACAACCAGAGTCATTGAAATGTGTGTTCTTTTCACATACCACCTATGGATCCACCAGTGTCATAACATGTGTGTTATTTTTAGTAACAACAACCAGAGTCATTGAAATGTGTGTTCTTTTCACATACAACCTATGGATCCACCAATGTCATTGCATGTGTGTTCTAATTAGTAACAACAGCCAGAGTCATTGCATGTGTGTTCTTTTCACATACCACATATGGATCCACCAGTGTAAATTAAAAGTGTGTTATCTTCAGAGACCACACACGGATCCACCAGTGTCATTGCATCTATGTTATTTTCACTAACAAAAACTGGAGTCATTGCATGTGTGTTCTTTTCACATACCACATATGGAACCACCAGTGTCATTGCATGTGTGCTCTTTTCACAATCCACCTATGGATCCACCAGTGTCATTACATGTGTGTTCTTTTTACTAACAACAACTAGGGTCATTGAAATGTGTGTTCTTTTCACATACCACCTTTGGATCCACCAGTGTCATTGCATGTGTGTTCTTTTTAGTAACAACAACCAGAGTCATTGCATGTGTGTTCTTTTCACATACCACATATGGATCCACCAGTGTAAATTAAATGTGTGTTATCTTCAGAGACCACACACGGATCCACCAGTGTCATTGCGTCTATGTTCTTTTCACTAACAACAACTGGAGTCATTGCATGTGTGCTCTTTTCACATACCACATATGGAACCACTAGTGTCATTGCATGTGTGCACTTTTCACAATCCACCTATGGATCCACCAGTGTCATTACATGTGTGTTCTTTTTACTAACAACAACTAGGGTCATTGAAATGTGTGTTCTTTTCACATACCACCTTTGGATCCACCAGTGTCATTGCATGTGTGTTATTTTTAGTAACAACAACCAGAGTCATTGCATGTGTGTTCTTTTTAGTAACAACAACCAGAGTCATTGCATGTCTGTTCTTTTTAGTAACAACAACCAGAGTCATTGCATGTGTGTTCTTTTCACATACCACATATGGATCTACCAGTGTCATTGAAATGTGTGTTGTCTTCGGAGACCACACATGGATCCACCAGTGTCATTGCATGTGTGTTCTTTTCGCATACCACATATGGATCCACCAGAGTCATTGCATGTGTGCTCTTTTCACAATCCACATATTGATCCACCAGTGTCATTGCATGTGTGTTCTTTTCGCATACCACATATGGATCCACCAGAGTCATTGCATGTGTGCTCTTTTCACAATCCACATATGGATCCACCAGTGTCATTGCATGTGTGTTCTTTTAATAACAACAACCAGAGTCATTGAAATGTGTGTTCTTTTCACATACCACCTATGAATCCACCAGTGTCATTGCATGTGTGTTCTTTTTAGTAACAACAACCAGAGTCATTGAAATGTGTGTTCTTTTCACATACCACATATGGATCCACCCGTGTCATTACATGTGTGTTCTTTTTAGTAACAACAACCAGTGTCATTGCATGTGTGTTCTTTTTAGTAACAACAACTAGAGTCATTGCATGTGTGTTCTTTTTAGTAACAACAACCAGAGTTATTGCATGTGTGTTCTTTTCACATACCACATATGGATCCACCAGTGTCATTGAAATGTGTGTTCTCTTCGGAGACCACAAATGGATCCACCAGTGTCATTGCATGAGTGTTCTTTTCACTAACAACAGCCAGAGTCATTGCATGTGTGTTCTTTTCACATACCACATATGGATCCACCAGTGTCATTGCATGTGTGCTCTTTTCACAATCCACATATGGATCCACCAGTGTCATTGCATGCGTGTTCTTTTAATAACAACAACCAGAGTTATTTGCATGTGTGCTCTTTTCACAATCCACCTATGGATCCACCACTGTCATTGCATGTGTGTTCTTTTTAGTAACAACAAACAGAGTCATTGACATGTTTGTTCTTTTCACATACCACCTACGGATCCACCAGTGTCATTGCACGTGTGTTCTTTTTAGTAACAACAACCAGAGTCATTGCATGTGTGTTCTTTTCACATACCACATATGGATCCACCAGTGTCATTCAAATGTGTGTTCTCTTCAGAGACCACACATGGATCCACTAGTGTCATTGCATGTATGTTCTTTTCACTAACAACAACTGGAGTCATTGCATGTGTGTTCTTTTCACATACCAAATATGGATCCACCAGTGTCATTGCATGTGTGCTCTTTTCACAATCCACCTATGGATCCACCAGTGTCATTGCATGTGTTTTTTTTTACTAACAACAACCAGAGTCATTGAAATGTGTGTTCTTTTCACATACTACCTATGGATCCACCAGTGTCATTGCATGTGTGTTCTTTTTCGTAAAAACAACTAGAGTCATTGCATGTGTGTTCTTTTCACATACCACATATGGATCCACCAGTGTCATTGAAATGTGTGTTCTCTTCAGAGACCACAAATGGATCCACCAGTGTCATTGCATGTATGTTCTTTTCACTAACAACAACTGCAGTCATTGCATGTGTGTTCTTACCACATATGGATCCACCAGTGTCATTGCATGTGTGATCTTTTCACAATCCACCTATGGATCCATCAGTGTCATTGCATATGTGTTACTTTTAGTAACAACAACCAGAGTCATTGAAATGTGTGTTCTTTTCACATACCACGTATGGATCTACTAGTGTCATTGCATGTGTGATCTTTTTAGTAACAACAATAAGAGTCATTGCATGTGTGTTCTTTTTACATACCACATATGGATCCACCAGTGTCATTGAAATGTGTGTTCTCTTTCGAGACCACACACGGATCCACCAGGGTCATTGCATGTGTGTTCTTTTCACTAACAACAACCAGAGTCATTGCATGTGTGTTCTTTTCACATACCAGATATGGATCTACCAGTATCATTGAAATGTGTGTTCTCTTTAGAGACCACACATGGATCCACCAGTGTCATTGCATGTGTGTTCTTTTCACTAACAACAACCAGAGTCATTGCATGTGTGTTCTTTTCACATACCACATATGGATCCACCAGTGTCATTGCATGTGTGCTCTTTTCACAATCCACATATGGATCCACCAGTGTCATTGCATGTGTGTTCTTTTTAGTAACAACAACCAGAGTCATTGAAATGTGTGTTCTTTTCACATACCACCTATGGATCCACCAGTGTCATAACATGTGTGTTATTTTTAGTAACAACAACCAGAGTCATTGAAATGTGTGTTCTTTTCACATACAACCTATGGATCCACCAATGTCATTGCATGTGTGTTCTAATTAGTAACAACAACCAGAGTCATTGCATGTGTGTTCTTTTCACATACCACATATGGATCCACCAGTGTAAATTAAAAGTGTGTTATCTTCAGAGACCACACACGGATCCACCAGTGTCATTGCATCTATGTTATTTTCACTAACAAAAACTGGAGTCATTGCATGTGTGTTCTTTTCACATACCACATATGGAACCACCAGTGTCATTGCATGTGTGCTCTTTTCACAATCCACCTATGGATCCACAAGTGTCATTACATGTGTGTTCTTTTTACTAACAACAACTAGATTCATTGAAATGTGTGTTCTTTTCACATACCACCTTTGGATCCACCATTGTCATTGCATGTGTGTTCTTTTTAGTAACAACAACCAGAGTCATTGCATGTGTGTTCTTTTTAGTAACAACAACCAGAGTCATTGCATGTGTGTTCTTTTCACATACCACATATGGATCCACCAGTGTCATTGAAATGTGTGTTCTTTTTGGTAACAACAACCAGAGTCATTGCATGTGTGTTCTTTTCACATACCACATATGGATCCACCAGTGTCATTGAAATGTGTGTTCTCTTTAGAGACCACACACGGATCCACCAGTGTCATTGCATCTATGTTCTTTTCACTAACAAAAACTAGAGTCATTGCATGTGTGTTCTTTTCACATACCACATATGGAACCACCAGTGTCATTGCATGTGTGCTCTTTTCACAATCCACCTATGGATCCACCAGTGTCATTACATGTGTGTTCTTTTTACTAACAACAACTAGGGTCATTGATATGTGTGTTCTTTTCACATACCACCTTTGGATCCAACAGTGTCATTGCATGTGTGTTCTTTTTAGTAACAACAACCAGAGTCATTGCATGTGTGTTCTTTTTAGTAACAACAACCAGAGTCATTGCATGCGTGTTCTTTTCACATACCACATATGGATCCACCAGTGTCATTGAAATGTGTGTTCTCTTCGGAGACCACAAATGGATCCACCAGTGTCATTGCATGTGTGTTCTTTTCACTAACAACAGCCAGAGTCATTGCATGTGTGTTCTTTTCGCATACCACATATGGATCCACCAGTGTCATTGCATGTGTGCTCTTTTCACAATCCACATATGGATCCACCAGTGTCATTGCATGTGTGTTCTTTTAATAACAACAACCAGAGTCATTGAAATGTGTGTTCTTTTCACATACCACCTATGAATCCACCAGTGTCATTACATGTGTGTTATTTTTAGTAACAACTAGAGTCATTGAAATGTGTGTTCTTTTCACATACCACCTATGCATCTACCAGTGTCATTGCATGTGTGTTCTTTTTGGTAACAACAACCAGAGTCATTGCATGTGTGTTCTTTTCACATACCATATATGGATCCACCACTGTCATTGAAATGTGTGTTCTCTTCAGAGACCACACATGGATCCACAAGTGTCATTGCATGTATGTTCTTTTCACTAACAACAACTTGAGTCATTGCATGTGTGTTCTTTTCACATACCACATATGGATCCACCAGTGTCATTGCATGTGTGCTCTTTTCACAATCCACCTATGGATCCACCAGTGTCATTGCATGTGTGTTCTTTTTAGTAACAACAAACAGAGTCATTGACATGTGTGTTCTTTTCACATACCACCTACGGATCCACCAGTGTCATTGCACGTGTGTTGTTTGTAGTAACAACAGAGTCATTGCATGTGTGTTCTTTTCACATACCACATATGGATCCACCAGTGTCATTCAAATGTGTGTTCTCTTCAGATACCACACATGGATCCACCAGTGTCATTGCATGTATGTTCTTTTCACTAACAACAACTGGAGTCATTGCATGTGTGTTCTTTTCACATACCAAATATGGATCCACCAGTGTCATTGCATGTGTGCTCTTTTCACAATCCACCTATGGATCCACCAGTGTCATTACATGTGTGTTATTTTTAGTAACAACAACCAGAGTCATTGAAATGTGTGTTCTTTTCACATACAACCTATGGATCCACCAATGTCATTGCATGTGTGTTCTAATTAGTAACAACAACCAGAGTCATTGCATGTGTGTTCTTTTCACATACCACATATGGATCCACCAGTGTAAATTAAATGTGTGTTATCTTTAGAGACCACACACGGATCCACCAGTGTCATTGCATCTATGTTCTTTTCACTAACAAAAACTGGAGTCATTGCATGTGTGTTCTTTTCACATACCACATATGGAACCACCAGTGTCATTGCATGTGTGCTCTTTTCACAATCCACCTATGGATCCACCAGTGTCATTACATGTGTGTTCTTTTTACTAACAACAACTAGGGTCATTGATATGTGTGTTCTTTTCACATACCACCTTTGGATCCAACAGTGTCATTGCATGTGTGTTCTTTTTAGTAACAACAACCAGAGTCATTGCATGTGTGTTCTTTTCACATACCACATATGGATCCACCAGTGTCATTGCATGTGTGTTCTTTTCAGATACCACATATGGATCCACCAGTGTCATTGCATGTGTGCTCTTTTCACAATCCACATATGGATCCACCAGTGTCATTGCATGTGTGTTCTTTTAATAACAACAACCAGAGTCATTGAAATGTGTGTTCTTTTCACATACCACCTATGAATCCACCAAAGGTCATTACATGTGTGTTATTTTTAGTAACAACAACTAGAGTCATTGAAATGTGTGTTCTTTTCACATACCACCTATGCATCTACCAGTGTCATTGCATGTGTGTTCTTTTTGGTAACAACAACCAGAGTCATTGCATGTGTGTTCTTTTCACATACCATATATGGATCCACCACTGTCATTGAAATGTGTGTTCTCTTCAGAGACCACACATGGATCCACCAGTGTCATTGCATGTATGTTCTTTTCACTAACAACAACTTGAGTCATTGCATGTGTGTTCTTTTCACATACCACATATGGATCCACCAGTGTCATTGCATGTGTGCTATTTTCACAATCCACCTATGGATCCACCAGTGTCATTGCATGTGTGTTCTTTTTAGTAACAACAAACAGAGTCATTGACATGTGTGTTCTTTTCACATACCACCTACGGATCCACCAGTGTCATTGCACGTGTGTTGTTTGTAGTAACAACAAACAGAGTCATTGCATGTGTGTTCTTTTCACATACCACATATGGATCCACCAGTGTCATTCAAATGTGTGTTCTCTTCAGATACCACACATGGATCCACCAGTGTCATTGCATGTATGTTCTTTTCACTAACAACAACCGGAGTCATTGCATGTGTGTTCTTTTCATATACCAAATATGGATCCACCAGTGTCATTGCATGTGTGCTCTTTTCACAATCCACCTATGGATCCACCAGGGTCATTGCATGTGTGTTTTTTACTAACAGCAACAAGAGTCATTGAAATGTGTGTTCTTTTCACATACCACCTATGGATCCACCAGTGTCATTGCATGTGTGTTCTTTTTCGTAAAAACAACCAGAGTCATTGCATGTGTGTTCTTTTCACATACCACATATGGATCCACCAGTGTAAATTAAATGTGTGTTATCTTTAGAGACCACACATGGATCCACCAGTGTCATTGCATCTATGTTCTTTTCACTAACAAAAACTAGAGTCATTGCATGTGTGTTCTTTTCACATACCACATATGGAACCACCAGTGTCATTGCATGTGTGCTCTTTCACAATCCACCTATGGATCCACCAGTGTCATTACAAGTGTGTTCTTTTACTAACAACAACTAGGGTCATTGAAATGTGTGTTCTTTTCACATACCACCTTTGGATCCACCAGTGTCATTGCATGTGTGTTCTTTTTAGTAACAACAACTAGAGTCAATGCATGTGTGTTCTTTTTAGTAACAACAACCAGAGTCATTGCATGTGTGTTCTTTTCACATACCACATATGGATCCACCAGTGTCATTGAAATGTGTGTTCTCTTCGGAGACCACAAATGGATCCACCAAAGGTCATTGCATGTGTATTCTTTTCACTAACAATGAGTCATTGCATGTGTGTTCTTTTCAGATACCACATATGGATCCACAGTGTCATTGCATGTGTGCTCTTTTCACAATCCACATATGGATCCACCAGTGTCATTGCATGTGTTCTTTAATAACAACAACCAGTCATTGAAATGTGTGTTCTTTTCACATACCACCTATTAATCCACAGTGTCATTACATGTGTGTTATTTTAGTAACAACAACTAGAGTCATTGAAATGTGTGTTCGTTTCACATACCACCTATGCATCCACTAGTGTCATTGCATGTGTGTTCTTTTTAGTAACAACAACCAAAGTCATTACATGTGTGTTCTTTTCACATACCACATATGGATCCACCAGTGTCATTGAAATGTGTGTTCTCTTCAGAGACCACACGTGGATTCACCAAAGTCATTGCATTAATGTTATTTTCACTAACAACAACTTGAGTCATTGCATGTGTGTTCTTTTCACATACCACATATGGATCCACCAGTGTCATTGCATGTGTGCTCTTTTCACAATCCACCTATGGATCCACCAGTGTCATTGCATGTGTGTTCTTTTAGTAACAACAAATGAGTCATTGACATGTGTGTTCTTTTCACATACCACCTACGGATCCACCAGTGTCATCATTGACGTGTGTTGTTTGTAGTAACAACAAACAGAGTCATTGCATGTGTGTTCTTTTCACATACCACATATGGATCCACAGGTCATTCAAATGTGTGTTCTCTTGAGATACCACACATGGATCCACCAAAGGTCATTGCATGTATGTTCTTTTCACTAACAACAACTAGAGTCATTGCATGTGTGTTCTTTTCACATACCAAATATGGATCCACCAGTGTCATTGCATGTGTGCTCTTTTCACAATCCACCTATGGATCCACCAGTGTCATTACATGTGTGTTATTTTTAGTAACAACAACCAGAGTCATTGAAATGTGTGTTCTTTTCACATACAACCTATGGATCCACCAGTGTCATTAAAATGTGTGTTCTAATTAGTAACAACAACCAGAGTCATTGCATGTGTGTTCTTTTCACATACCACATATGGATCCACCAGTGTAAATTAAATGTGTGTTATCTTTAGAGACCACACACGGATCCACCAGTGTCATTGCATCTATGTTCTTTTCACTAACAAAAACTGGAGTCATTGCATGTGTGTTCTTTTCACATACCACATATGGAACCACCAGTGTCATTGCATGTGTGCTCTTTTCACAATCCACCTATGGATCCACCAGTGTCATTACATGTGTGTTCTTTTTACTAACAACAACTAGGGTCATTGATATGTGTGTTCTTTTCACATACCACCTTTGGATCCAACAGTGTCATTGCATGTGTGTTCTTTTTAGTAACAACAACCAGAGTCATTGCATGTGTGTTCTTTTAGTAACAACAACAGAGTCATTGCATGCGTGTTCTTTTCACATACCACATATGGATCCACAGTGTCATTGAAATGTGTGTTCTTCGGAGACCACAAATGGATCCACCAGTGTCATTGCATGTGTGTTCTTTTCACTAACAACAGCCAGAGTCATTGCATGTGTGTTCTTTTCGCATACCACATATGGATCCACCAGTGTCATTGCATGTGTGCTTTTCACAATCCACATATGGATCCACCAGTGTCATTGCATGTGTGTTCTTTTAATAACAACAACCAGAGTCATTGAAATGTGTGTTCTTTTCACATACCACCTATGAATCCACCAGTGTCATTACATGTGTGTTATTTTTAGTAACAACAACTAGAGTCATTGAAATGTGTGTTCTTTTCACATACCACCTATGCATCTACCAGTGTCATTGCATGTGTGTTCTTTTTGGTAACAACAACCAGAGTCATTGCATGTGTGTTCTTTTCACATACCATATATGGATCCACCACTGTCATTGAAATGTGTGTTCTCTTCAGAGACCACACATGGATCCACAAGTGTCATTGCATGTATGTTCTTTTCACTAACAACAACTTGAGTCATTGCATGTGTGTTCTTTTCACATACCACATATGGATCCACCAGTGTCATTGCATGTGTGCTCTTTTCACAATCCACCTATGGATCCACCAGTGTCATTGCATGTGTGTTCTTTTAATAACATCCAACAGAGGAATTGCATGTGTGTTCTTTTCACATACCACATACGGATCCACCAGTGTCATTGCACGTGTGTTGTTTGTAGTAACAACAAACAGAGTCATTGCATGTGTGTTCTTTTCACATACCACATATGGATCCACCAGTGTCATTCAAATGTGTGTTCTCTTCAGATACCACACATGGATCCACCAGTGTCATTGCATGTATGTTCTTTTCACTAACAACAACTGGAGTCATTGCATGTGTGTTCTTTTCACATACCAAATATGGATCCACCAGTGTCATTGCATGTGTGCTCTTTTCACAATCCACCTATGGATCCACCAGTGTCATTACATGTGTGTTATTTTTAGTAACAACAACCAGAGTCATTGAAATGTGTGTTCTTTTCACATACAACCTATGGATCCACCAATGTCATTGCATGTGTGTTCTAATTAGTAACAACAACCAGAGTCATTGCATGTGTGTTCTTTTCACATACCACATATGGATCCACCAGTGTAAATTAAATGTGTGTTATCTTTAGAGACCACACACGGATCCACCAGTGTCATTGCATCTATGTTCTTTTCACTAACAAAAACTGGAGTCATTGCATGTGTGTTCTTTTCACATACCACATATGGAACCACCAGTGTCATTGCATGTGTGCTCTTTTCACAATCCACCTATGGATCCACCAGTGTCATTACATGTGTGTTCTTTTAATAACAACAACTAGGGTCATTGATATGTGTGTTCTTTTCACATACCACCTTTGGATCCAACAGTGTCATTGCATGTGTGTTCTTTTTAGTAACAACAACCAGAGTCATTGCATGTGTGTTCTTTTTAGTAACAACAACCAGAGTCATTGCATGCGTGTTCTTTTCACATACCACATATGGATCCACCAGTGTCATTGAAATGTGTGTTCTCTTCGGAGACCACAAATGGATCCACCAGTGTCATTGCATGTGTGTTCTTTTCACTAACAACAGCCAGAGTCATTGCATGTGTGTTCTTTTCGCATACCACATATGGATCCACCAGTGTCATTGCATGTGTGCTCTTTTCACAATCCACATATGGATCCACCAGTGTCATTGCATGTGTGTTCTTTTAATAACAACAACCAGAGTCATTGAAATGTGTGTTCTTTTCACATACCACCTATGAATCCACCAGTGTCATTACATGTGTGTTATTTTTAGTAACAACAACTAGAGTCATTGAAATGTGTGTTCTTTTCACATACCACCTATGCATCTACCAGTGTCATTGCATGTGTGTTCTTTTTGGTAACAACAACCAGAGTCGTTGCATGTGTGTTCTTTTCACATACCATATATGGATCCACCACTGTCATTGAAATGTGTGTTCTCTTCAGAGACCACACATGGATCCACCAGTGTCATTGCATGTATGTTCTTTTCACTAACAACAACTTGAGTCATTGCATGTGTGTTCTTTTCACATACCACATATGGATCCACCAGTGTCATTGCATGTGTGCTATTTTCACAATCCACCTATGGATCCACCAGTGTCATTGCATGTGTGTTCTTTTTAGTAACAACAAACAGAGTCATTGACATGTGTGTTCTTTTCACATACCACCTACGGATCCACCAGTGTCATTGCACGTGTGTTGTTTGTAGTAACAACAAACAGAGTCATTGCATGTGTGTTCTTTTCACATACCACATATGGATCCACCAGTGTCATTCAAATGTGTGTTCTCTTCAGATACCACACATGGATCCACCAGTGTCATTGCATGTATGTTCTTTTCACTAACAACAACCGGAGTCATTGCATGTGTGTTCTTTTCACATACCAAATATGGATCCACCAGTGTCATTGCATGTGTGCTCTTTTCACAATCCACCTATGGATCCACCAGGGTCATTGCATGTGTGTTTTTTACTAACAGCAACAAGAGTCATTGAAATGTGTGTTCTTTTCACATACCACCTATGGATCCACCAGTGTCATTGCATGTGTGTTCTTTTTCGTAAAAACAACCAGAGTCATTGCATGTGTGTTCTTTTCACATACCACATATGGATCCACCAGTAAATTAAATGTGTGTTATCTTCAGAGACCACACATGGATCCACCAGTGTCATTGCATCTATGTTCTTTTCACTAACAAAAACTAGAGTCATTGCATGTGTGTTCTTTTCACATACCACATATGGAACCACCAGTGTCATTGCATGTGTGCTCTTTTCACAATCCACCTATGGATCCACCAGTGTCATTACAAGTGTGTTCTTTTTACTAACAACAACTAGGGTCATTGAAATGTGTGTTCTTTTCACATACCACCTTTGGATCCACCAGTGTCATTGCATGTGTGTTCTTTTTAGTAACAACAACTAGAGTCAATGCATGTGTGTTCTTTTTAGTAACAACAACCAGAGTCATTGCATGTGTGTTCTTTTCACATACCACATATGGATCCACCAAGTCATTGAAATGTGTGTTCTCTTCGGAGACCACACATGGATCCACCAGTGTCATTGCATGTGTATTCTTTTCACTAACAACAGCCAGAGTCATTGCATGTGTGTTCTTTTCGCATACCACATATGGATCCACCAGTGTCATTGCATGTGTGCTCTTTTCACAATCCACATATGGATCCACCAGTGTCATTGCATGCGTGTTCTTTTAATAACAACAACCAGAGTCATTGAAATGTGTGTTCTTTTCACATACCACCTATGAATCCACCAAAGGTCATTACATGTGTGTTATTTTTAGTAACAACAACTAGAGTCATTGAAATGTGTGTTCGTTTCACATACCACCTATGCATCCACTAGTGTCATTGCATGTGTGTTCTTTTTGGTAACAACAACTAGAGTCATTGCATGTGTGTTCTTTTCACATACCATATATGGATCCACCACTGTCATTGAAATGTGTGTTCTCTTCAGAGACCACACATGGATCCACCAGTGTCATTGCATGTATGTTCTTTTCACTAACAACAACTTGAGTCATTGCATGTGTGTTCTTTTCACATACCACATATGGATCCACCAGTGTCATTGCATGTGTGCTCTTTTCACAATCCACCTATGGATCCACCAGTGTCATTGCATGTGTGTTCTTTTTAGTAACAACAAACAGAGTCATTGACATGTGTGTTCTTTTCACATACCACCTACGGATCCACCAGTGTCATTGCACGTGTGTTGTTTGTAGTAACAACAAACAGAGTCATTGCATGTGTGTTCTTTTCACATACCACATATGGATCCACCAGTGTCATTCAAATGTGTGTTCTCTTCAGATACCACACATGGATCCACCAGTGTCATTGCATGTATGTTCTTTTCACTAACAACAACTGGAGTCATTGCATGTGTGTTCTTTTCACATACCAAATATGGATCCACCAGTGTCATTGCATGTGTGCTCTTTTCACAATCCACCTATGGATCCACCAGTGTCATTACATGTGTGTTATTTTTAGTAACAACAACCAGAGTCATTGAAATGTGTGTTCTTTTCACATACAACCTATGGATCCACCAATGTCATTGCATGTGTGTTCTAATTAGTAACAACAACCAGAGTCATTGCATGTGTGTTCTTTTCACATACCACATATGGATCCACCAGTGTAAATTAAATGTGTGTTATCTTTAGAGACCACACACGGATCCACCAGTGTCATTGCATCTATGTTCTTTTCACTAACAAAAACTGGAGTCATTGCATGTGTGTTCTTTTCACATACCACATATGGAACCACCAGTGTCATTGCATGTGTGCTCTTTTCACAATCCACCTATGGATCCACCAGTGTCATTACATGTGTGTTCTTTTTACTAACAACAACTAGGGTCATTGATATGTGTGTTCTTTTCACATACCACCTTTGGATCCAACAGTGTCATTGCATGTGTGTTCTTTTTAGTAACAACAACCAGAGTCATTGCATGTGTGTTCTTTTTAGTAACAACAACCAGAGTCATTGCATCCGTGTTCTTTCACATACCACATATGGATCCACAGTGTCATTGAAATGTGTGTTCTCTTGGAGACCACAAATGGATCCACCAGTGTCATTGCATGTGTGTTCTTTTCTAACAACAACAGAGTCATTGCATGTGTGTTCTTTTCAGATACCACATATGGATCCACCAGTGTCATTGCATGTGTGCTCTTTCACAATCCACCTATGGATCCACCAGGTCATTGCATGTGTGTTTTTACTAACAACAACAAGAGTCATTGAAATGTGTGTTCTTTTCACATACCACCTATGGATCCACCAGTGTCATTGCATGTGTGTTCTTTCAGAAAACAACCAGAGTCATTGCATGTGTGTTCTTTTCACATACCACATATGGATCCACCAGTGTAAATTAAATGTGTGTTATCTTTAGAGACCACACATGGATCCACCAGTGTCATTGCATCTATGTTCTTTTCACTAACAAAAACTAGAGTCATTGCATGTGTGTTCTTTTCACATACCACATATGGAACCACCAGTGTCATTGCATGTGTGCTCTTTTCACAATCCACCTATGGATCCACCAGTGTCATTACAAGTGTGTTCTTTTTACTAACAACAACTAGGGTCATTGAAATGTGTGTTCTTTTCACATACCACCTTTGGATCCACAGTGTCATTGCATGTGTGTTCTTTTAGTAACAACAACTAGAGTCAATGCATGTGTGTTCTTTTTAGTAACAACAACCAGAGTCATTGCATGTGTGTTCTTTTCACATACCACATATGGATCCACCAGTGTCATTGAAATGTGTGTTCTCTTCGGAGACCACAAATGGATCCACCAGTGTCATTGCATGTGTATTCTTTTCACTAACAACAGCCAGAGTCATTGCATGTGTGTTCTTTTCTCATACCACATATGGATCCACCAGTGTCATTGCATGTGTGCTCTTTTCACAATCCACATATGGATCCACCAGTGTCATTGCATGCGTGTTCTTTTAATAACAACAACCAGAGTCATTGAAATGTGTGTTCTTTTCACATACCACCTATGAATCCACCAGTGTCATTACATGTGTGTTATTTTTAGTAACAACAACTAGAGTCATTGAAATGTGTGTTCGTTTCACATACCACCTATGCATCCACTAGTGTCATTGCATGTGTGTTCTTTTTGGTAACAACAACCAGAGTCATTGCATGTGTGTTCTTTTCACATACCATATATGGATCCACCACTGTCATTGAAATGTGTGTTCTCTTCAGAGACCACACATGGATCCACCAGTGTCATTGCATGTATGTTCTTTTCACTAACAACAACTTGAGTCATTGCATGTGTGTTCTTTTCACATACCACATATGGATCCACCAGTGTCATTGCATGTGTGCTCTTTTCACAATCCACCTATGGATCCACCAGTGTCATTGCATGTGTGTTCTTTTTAGTAACAACAAACAGAGTCATTGACATGTGTGTTCTTTTCACATACCACCTACGGATCCACCAGTGTCATTGCACGTGTGTTGTTTGTAGTAACAACAAACAGAGTCATTTCATGTGTGTTCTTTTCACATACCACATATGGATCCACCAGTGTCATTCAAATGTGTGTTCTCTTCAGATACCACACATGGATCCACCAGTGTCATTGCATGTGTGTTCTTTTTAGTAACAACAACCAGAGTCATTGAAATGTGTGTTCTTTTCACATACAACCTATGGATCCACCAATGTCATTGCATGTGTGTTCTAATTAGTAACAACAACCAGAGTCATTGCATGTGTGTTCTTTTCACATACCACATATGGATCCACCAGTGTAAATTAAATGTGTGTTATCTTTAGAGACCACACACGGATCCACCAGTGTCATTGCATCTATGTTCTTTTCACTAACAAAAACTGGAGTCATTGCATGTGTGTTCTTTTCACATACCACATATGGAACCACCAGTGTCATTGCATGTGTGCTCTTTTCACAATCCACCTATGGATCCACCAGTGTCATTACATGTGTGTTCTTTTTACTAACAACAACTAGGGTCATTGATATGTGTGTTCTTTTCACATACCACCTTTGGATCCAAGTTGTCATTGCATGTGTGTTCTTTTAGTAACAACAACCAGTCATTGCATGTGTGTTCTTTTTAGTAACAACAACGAGTCATTGCATGCGTGTTCCTTTCCAATACCACATTCGGATCCACCAGTGTCATTGAAATGTGTGTTCTCTTCGGAGACCACAAATGGATCCACCAGTGTCATTGCATGTGTGTTCTTTTCACTAACAACAGCCAGAGTCATTGCATGTGTGTTCTTTTCGCATACCACAAATGGATCCACCAGTGTCATTGCATGTGTGCTCTTTTCACAATCCACCTATGGATCCACCAGGGTCATTGCATGTGTGTTTTTTACTAACAACAACAAGAGTCATTGAAATGTGTGTTCTTTTCACATACCACCTATGGATCCACCAGTGTCATTGCATGTGTGTTCTTTTTCGTAAAAACAACCAGAGTCATTGCATGTGTGTTCTTTTCACATACCACATATGGATCCACCAGTGTAAATTAAATGTGTGTTATCTTTAGAGACCACACATGGATCCACCAGTGTCATTGCATCTATGTTCTTTTCACTAACAAAAACTAGAGTCATTGCATGTGTGTTCTTTTCACATACCACATATGGAACCACCAGTGTCATTGCATGTGTGCTCTTTTCACAATCCACCTATGGATCCACCAGTGTCATTACAAGTGTGTTCTTTTTACTAACAACAACTAGGGTCATTGAAATGTGTGTTCTTTTCACATACCACCTTTGGATCCACCCAGTGTCATTGCATGTGTGTTCTTTTTAGTAACAACAACTAGAGTCAATGCATGTGTGTTCTTTTTAGTAACAACAACCAGAGTCATTGCATGTGTGTTCTTTTCACATACCACATATGGATCCACCAGTGTCATTGAAATGTGTGTTCTCTTCGGAGACCACAAATGGATCCACCAGTGTCATTGCATGTGTATTCTTTTCACTAACAACAGCCAGAGTCATTGCATGTGTGTTCTTTTCGCATACCACATATGGATCCACCAGTGTCATTGCATGTGTGCTCTTTTCACAATCCACATATGGATCCACAAGTGTCATTGCATGTGTTCTTTTAATAACAACAACCAGAGTCATTGAAATGTGTGTTCTTTTCACATACCACCTATGAATCCACCAGTGTCATTACATGTGTGTTATTTTTAGTAACAACAACTAGAGTCATTGAAATGGGTGTTCGTTTCACATACCACCTATGCATCCACTAGTGTCATTGCATGTGTGTTCTTTTTGGTAACAACAACCAGAGTCATTGCATGTGTGTTCTTTTCACATACCATATATGGATCCACCACTGTCATTGAAATGTGTGTTCTCTTCAGAGACCACACATGGATCCACCAGTGTCATTGCATGTATGTTCTTTTCACTAACAACAACTTGAGTCATTGCATGTGTGTTCTTTTCACATACCACATATGGATCCACCAGTGTCATTGCATGTGTGCTCTTTTCACAATCCACCTATGGATCCACCAGTGTCATTGCATGTGTGTTCTTTTTAGTAACAACAAACAGAGTCATTGACATGTGTGTTCTTTTCACATACCACCTACGGATCCACCAGTGTCATTGCACGTGTGTTGTTTGTAGTAACAACAAACAGAGTCATTTCATGTGTGTTCTTTTCACATACCACATATGGATCCACCAGTGTCATTCAAATGTGTGTTCTCTTCAGATACCACACATGGATCCACCAGTGTCATTGCATGTGTGTTCTTTTTAGTAACAACAACCAGAGTCATTGAAATGTGTGTTCTTTTCACATACAACCTATGGATCCACCAGTGTCATTGCATGTGTGTTCTAATTAGTAACAACAACCAGAGTCATTGCATGTGTGTTCTTTTCACATACCACATATGGATCCACCAGTGTAAATTAAATGTGTGTTATCTTTAGAGACCACACACGGATCCACCAGTGTCATTGCATCTATGTTCTTTTCACTAACAAAAACTGGAGTCATTGCATGTGTGTTCTTTTCACATACCACATATGGAACCACCAGTGTCATTGCATGTGTGCTCTTTTCACAATCCACCTATGGATCCACCAGTGTCATTACATGTGTGTTCTTTTTACTAACAACAACTAGGGTCATTGATATGTGTGTTCTTTTCACATACCACCTTTGGATCCAACAGTGTCATTGCATGTGTGTTCTTTTTAGTAACAACAACCAGAGTCATTGCATGTGTGTTCTTTTTAGTAACAACAACCAGAGTCATTGCATGCGTGTTCTTTTCACATACCACATATGGATCCACCAGTGTCATTGAAATGTGTGTTCTCTTCGGAGACCACAAATGGATCCACCAGTGTCATTGCATGTGTGTTCTTTTCACTAACAACAGCCAGAGTCATTGCATGTGTGTTCTTTTCGCATACCACATATGGATCCACCAGTGTCATTGCATGTGTGCTCTTTTCACAATCCACCTATGGATCCACCAGGGTCATTGCATGTGTGTTTTTTACTAACAACAACAAGAGTCATTGAAATGTGTGTTCTTTTCACATACCACCTATGGATCCACCAGTGTCATTGCATGTGTGTTCTTTTTCGTAAAAACAACCAGAGTCATTGCATGTGTGTTCTTTTCACATACCACATATGGATCCACCAGTGTAAATTAAATGTGTGTTATCTTTAGAGACCACACATGGATCCACCAGTGTCATTGCATCTATGTTCTTTTCACTAACAAAAACTAGAGTCATTGCATGTGTGTTCTTTTCACATACCACATATGGAACCACCAGTGTCATTGCATGTGTGCTCTTTTCACAATCCACCTATGGATCCACCAGTGTCATTACAAGTGTGTTCTTTTTACTAACAACAACTAGGGTCATTGAAATGTGTGTTCTTTTCACATACCACCTTTGGATCCACCAGTGTCATTGCATGTGTGTTCTTTTTAGTAACAACAACTAGAGTCAATGCATGTGTGTTCTTTTTAGTAACAACAACCAGAGTCATTGCATGTGTGTTCTTTTCACATACCACATATGGATCCACCAGTGTCATTGAAATGTGTGTTCTCTTCGGAGACCACAAATGGATTCACCAGTGTCATTGCATGTGTATTCTTTTCACTAACAACAGCCAGAGTCATTGCATGTGTGTTCTTTTCGCATACCACATATGGATCCACCAGTGTCATTGCATGTGTGCTCTTTTCACAATCCACATATGGATCCACCAGTGTCATTGCATGCGTGTTCTTTTAATAACAACAACCAGAGTCATTGAAATGTGTGTTCTTTTCACATACCACCTATGAATCCACCAGTGTCATTACATGTGTGTTATTTTTAGTAACAACAACTAGAGTCATTGAAATGTGTGTTCGTTTCACATACCACCTATGCATCCACTAGTGTCATTGCATGTGTGTTCTTTTTGGTAACAACAACCAGAGTCATTGCATGTGTGTTCTTTTCACATACCATATATGGATCCACCACTGTCATTGAAATGTGTGTTCTCTTCAGAGACCACACATGGATCCACCAGTGTCATTGCATGTATGTTCTTTTCACTAACAACAACTTGAGTCATTGCATGTGTGTTCTTTTCACATACCACATATGGATCCACCAGTGTCATTGCATGTGTGCTCTTTTCACAATCCACCTATGGATCCACCAGTGTCATTGCATGTGTGTTCTTTTAGTAACAACAAAGCGAGTCATTGACATGTGTGTTCTTTTCACATACCACCCACGGATCCACCAAAGTGTCATTGCACGTGTGTTGTTTGTAGTAAAAACAAACAGAGTCATTTCATGTGTGTTCTTTTCACATACCACATATGGATCCACCAGTGTCATTCAAATGTGTGTTCTCTTCAGATACCACACATGGATCCACCAGTGTCATTGCATGTATGTTCTTTTCACTAACAACAACTGGAGTCATTGCATGTGTGTTCTTTTCACATACCAAATATGGATCCACCAGTGTCATTGCATGTGTGCTCTTTTCACAATCCACCTATGGATCCACCAGTGTCATTACATGTGTGTTATTTTTAGTAACAACAACCAGAGTCATTGAAATGTGTGTTCTTTTCACATACAACCTATGGATCCACCAATGTCATTGCATGTGTGTTCTAATTAGTAACAACAACCAGAGTCATTGCATGTGTGTTCTTTTCACATACCACATATGGATCCACCAGTGTCATTGAAATGTGTGTTCTTTAGAGACCACACGGATCCACCAGTGTCATTGCATCTATGTTCTTTTCACTAACAAAACTGAGTCATTGCATGTGTGTTCTTTTCACATACCACATATGGAACCACCAGTGTCATTGCATGTGTGCTCTTTTCACAATCCACCTATGGATCCACCAGTGTCATTACATGTGTGTTCTTTTTACTAACAACAACTAGGGTCATTGATATGTGTGTTCTTTTCACATACCACCTTTGGATCCAACAGTGTCATTGCATGTGTGTTCTTTTTAGTAACAACAACCAGAGTCATTGCATGTGTGTTCTTTTTAGTAACAACAACCAGAGTCATTGCATGCGTGTTCTTTTCACATACCACATATGGATCCACCAGTGTCATTGAAATGTGTGTTCTCTTCGGAGACCACAAATGGATCCACCAGTGTCATTGCATGTGTGTTCTTTTCACTAACAACCGTGAGTCATTGCATGTGTGTTCTTTTCGCATACCACATATGGATCCACCAGTGTCATTGCATGTGTGCTCTTTTCACAATCCACATATGGATCCACCAGTGTCATTGCATGTGTGTTCTTTTAATAACAACAACCAGAGTCATTGAAATGTGTGTTCTTTTCACATACCACCTATGAATCCACCAGTGTCATTACATGTGTGTTATTTTTAGTAACAACAACTAGAGTCATTGAAATGTGTGTTCTTTTCACATACCACCTATGCATCTACCAGTGTCATTGCATGTGTGTTCTTTTTGGTAACAACAACCAGAGTCATTGCATGTGTGTTCTTTTCACATACCATATATGGATCCACCACTGTCATTGAAATGTGTGTTCTCTTCAGAGACCACACATGGATCCACCAGTGTCATTGCATGTATGTTCTTTTCACTAACAACAACTTGAGTCATTGCATGTGTGTTCTTTTCACATACCACATATGGATCCACCAGTGTCATTGCATGTGTGCTATTTTCACAATCCACCTATGGATCCACCAGTGTCATTGCATGTGTGTTCTTTTTAGTAAGAACAAACAGAGTCATTGACATGTGTGTTCTTTTCACATACCACCTACGGATCCACCAGTGTCATTGCACGTGTGTTGTTTGTAGTAACAACAAACAGAGTCATTGCATGTGTGTTCTTTTCACATACCACATATGGATCCACCAGTGTCATTCAAATGTGTGTTCTCTTCAGATACCACACATGGATCCACCAGTGTCATTGCATGTATGTTCTTTTCACTAACAACAACTGGAGTCATTGCATGTGTGTTCTTTTCACATACCAAATATGGATCCACCAGTGTCATTGCATGTGTGCTCTTTTCACAATCCACCTATGGATCCACCAGGGTCATTGCATGTGTGTTTTTTACTAACAACAACAAGAGTCATTGAAATGTGTGTTCTTTTCACATACCACCTATGGATCCACCAGTGTCATTGCATGCGTGTTCTTTTTCGTAAAAACAACTGGAGTCATTGCATGTGTGTTCTTTTCACATACCACATATGGATCCACCAGTGTCATTGCATGTGTGCTCTTTTCACAATCCACCTATGGATCCACCAGTGTCATTACATGTGTGTTATTTTTAGTAACAACAACCAGAGTCATTGAAATGTGTGTTCTTTTCACATACAACCTATGGATCCACCAATGTCATTGCATGTGTGTTCTAATTAGTAACAACAACCAGAGTCATTGCATGTGTGTTCTTTTCACATACCACATATGGATCCACCAGTGTAAATTAAATGTGTGTTATCTTTAGAGACCACACACGGATCCACCAGTGTCATTGCATCTATGTTCTTTTCACTAACAAAAACTGGAGTCATTGCATGTGTGTTCTTTTCACATACCACATATGGAACCACCAGTGTCATTGCATGTGTGCTCTTTTCACAATCCACCTATGGATCCACCAGTGTCATTACATGTGTGTTCTTTTTACTAACAACAACTAGGGTCATTGATATGTGTGTTCTTTTCACATACCACCTTTGGATCCAACAGTGTCATTGCATGTGTGTTCTTTTTAGTAACAACAACCAGAGTCATTGCATGTGTGTTCTTTTTATAACAACAACCAGAGTCATTGCATGCGTGTTCTTTTCACATACCACATATGGATCCACCAGTGTCATTGAAATGTGTGTTCTCTTCGGAGACCACAAATGGATCCACCAGTGTCATTGCATGTGTGTTCTTTTCACTAACAACAGCCAGAGTCATTGCATGTGTGTTCTTTTCGCATACCACATATGGATCCACCAGTGTCATTGCATGTGTGCTCTTTTCACAATCCACATATGGATCCACCAGTGTCATTGCATGTGTGTTCTTTTAATAACAACAACCAGAGTCATTGAAATGTGTGTTCTTTTCACATACCACCTATGAATCCACCAGTGTCATTACATGTGTGTTATTTTTAGTAACAACAACTAGAGTCATTGAAATGTGTGTTCTTTTCACATACCACCTATGCATCTACCAGTGTCATTGCATGTGTGTTTTTTTTGGTAACAACAACCAGAGTCATTGCATGTGTGTTCTTTTCACATACCATATATGGATCCACCACTGTCATTGAAATGTGTGTTCTCTTCAGACCACACATGGATCCTGATGTCATTGCATGTATGTTCTTTTCACTAACAACAACTTGAGTCATTGCATGTGTGTTCTTTTCACATACCACATATGGATCCACCAGTGTCATTGCATGTGTGCTCTTTTCACAATCCACCTATGGATCCACCAGTGTCATTGCATGTGTGTTCTTTTTAGTAACAACAAACAGAGTCATTGACATGTGTGTTCTTTTCACATACCACCTATGGATCCACCAGTGTCATTGCATGTGTGTTGTTTGTAGTAACAACAACCAGAGTCATTGCATGTGTGTTCTTTTCACATACCACATATGGATCCACCAGTGTCATTCAAATGTGTGTTCTCTTCAGAGACCACACATGGATCCTGATGTCATTGCATGTATGTTCTTTTCACTAACAACAACTGGAGTCATTGCATGTGTGTTCTTTTCACATACCAAATATGGATCCACCAGTGTCATTGCATGTGTGCTCTTTTCACAATCCACCTATGGATCCACCAGGGTCATTGCATGTGTGTTTTTTACTAACAACAACAAGAGTCATTGAAATGTGTGTTCTTTTCACATACCACCTATGGATCCACCAGTGTCATTGCATGTGTGTTCTTTTTCGTAAAAACAACCAGAGTCATTGCATGTGTGTTCTTTTCACATACCACATATGGATCCACCAGTGTAAATTAAATGTGTGTTATCTTTAGAGACCACACACGGATCCACCAGTGTCATTGCATCTATGTTCTTTTCACTAACAAAAACTGGAGTCATTGCATGTGTGTTCTTTTCACATACCACATATGGAACCACCAGTGTCATTGCATGTGTGCTCTTTTCACAATCCACCTATGGATCCACCAGTGTCATTACATGTGTGTTCTTTTTACTAACAACAGCTAGGGTCATTGAAATGTGTGTTCTTTTCACATACCACCTTTGGATCCACCAGTGTCATTGCATGTGTGTTCTTTTTAGTAACAACAACCAGAGTCATTGCATGTGTGTTCTTTTTAGTAACGACAACCAGAGTCATTGCATGTGTGTTCTTTTCACATACCACATATGGATCCACCAGTGTCATTGAAATGTGTGTGCTCTTCGGAGACCACACTTGGATCCACCAGTGTCATTGCATGTGTGTTCTTTTCACTAACAACAGCCAGAGGCATTGCATGTGTGTTCTTTTTGCATACCACATATGGATCCACCAGTGTCATTGCATGTGTGATCTTTTGTAACATCCCTAAAATTATAAGTTTCAAAGTTTGCATATCACTCATGCATGCATATAGGTTTAGTTCATTTTCAAACTCATTTCAGAAAAACAGAAGCATGGTGCTATGATTTCATGTATGCAGATTTAATTCAAATGGCCATCACCCTTTTGAAACTTGAATGTTTAGGAACTTGTTTGCTTGCCTCCATTGTTGGAATGTTTAGGTGTAAAAGTTTGACCAAAGTTTTCAACTTAGAAATAAATTCAAAACCCTATTTATCAACATTTGCAAACCAGAGGCAAAGTCTCTGATTGCATTAAGCCCAAGCTTGACCAAGCCCTTGCAAAGCAACCCCATGGGTTTTGACATATTTCTGAGACCAATTCACCACTACAAAACCTCAGGAAAATTTGAATTCAAATGAAACTTGAAATCTTTTGAAAACCTATTCAGAAAATAGAAATAGAAAAAGAAAAGAAGCAAACAAATGAAAAGGGTAGCGCCATACCAATTCAGCCCAAAGAATGAATCAAGCCCAACAAGCCCACCCGGGGCATTTCTTTTCTTCTCTCACGCGTGAGCGCACTCACTCAGCCGCTGACAGACATACCCCACACCCCCTTTGCTTATTACGCTGACCAGCGGGCCCCGTCCACGTCGTCTTCGTCTTCCCCCTGAATCCGCGCATGATCTCCGCCGCCGGCCATTGCAGCAGTGATACCCCGAGCTTAATTAGCATTGATGCGACGAGCGTTTCCTATCGAGCCTCTAACTATAAGATCCCCACCTCCCCGCGACCATTTTTCCCCAGTCAATTTTGCATTCACGCCACCAGGCCGCCCACGACTCGCGCATTGTTCCGACGACTGCGCCGGCAAATTCCGGTGAGCCTCGTGTTCCCCTCTGTCTCTCATTCATGCTATCTTGTTCAGTGAGTCTCTGCACATCTTCTGACACACTCCGTTTACCTTCGCATGACCCGTAGCTCCAGCAACGTCAACGACTGACCGCCACCGTCTTCTGCACAAACTCCGGCGACCTCCTTCCGTAAGTAGACACCGCCCCTTGCTTTCTGACTGATACGCCTAGAATCCTCATCGACTTGCGCATCTAACGGTGCTCCTATTTTGGCTTAGCGCGACAAGGAGCCTCGCCAACGTCAACCACTGACCGTGCCGACGCCTGTCTCTACTCCGACGAGCAATCATCGCCGTGTCAGCGCGCCCCTCCGCAAGCCAGTACCACGTCGAGCTTCAGCATGCCTTTGCAGATCTGGTAAGCACCTTCTTGCTTCCTGGGGCGATCTAGAACGCCGGCACCGCCATAGTCAGATGCGCCGCTGCCGGTCAACGCCGCTAGCGCCGCCTGAGTATGGTCAGGTTGATTAGGAACGTTGGAGCTAGATCCTGTGGCGTGGATTAGAAGGAGGACGAAAGGGTACGCGCGCGTCTGAGCCGCCAGATCTCATTTAGATCGTGCGGTCTGCAGAGCTCGATCCGGGCGAACCGGTACGCGCCAATCACAACGCGACGCGTGGCTAGGGTTAGATCTAAAAACAGATTTCAAATCAGAATTTGATCCAAATTTCAAATGCCTATAACTTTTGATTGCCACGTTGGAATTTTGCAAACTTTATACCGTTGGATTCAGTGAATCAAGGCCTTTCTGTTTATGCAAAGTGTTTAACAAATAGTAACCATTAAAATGAATTTGTTTGTAGAAACATGTTTAAGGCTATTTTGAGTATGGTTTTAGTTTAGCAATTTGTTTAAGTACCAAATAAATTTGTTTTGGCAATTTTTGTGTCTTGTTATGTTTCAGTAACATGCACATGCTTGGTAGTGTTTTCAAAATCACCACTTAGTAAATTCATGCATGCATGCATTCATATTATTTTTGATTGTATATGAATTGTGTGTAATTGTATGCTACAATTTTGTGTAGATTTTGCTAGTGATTGTGACTGTGAAGAGTGCTACTCTCCCCATTACCAAGGCAAGTGATATTTTCATGAATATTCCATTCCTATATTTTATACTAGCATTAGATATTTTGCTAAGACAAGCATGCTACTTTTGTCAAATGATATGATGGGAAATCCTATGTAGTTAGAATGGTAGAGTTGCTAGGAAATTTTCCCTAAAGTTAAGTTGCCATGCCATGCTTAGCCTAGCTAATAGAAAACATGGGTGGAATATATATTCACACTATGGAAAAAAAATTCTAAGTATGAGGACTTGTGTTTTGTTTAATAAAACAACTAAGTTAATGAATCACCTGGGTGGATTGGGACTTGCTTGGTGGTTTTTGGTTGAGTGGTTACACAAGGCCCATTTTTATGGTTTACCTTGTGTATCACACTTGTGGATTGCCACCCAGGAACAAAGAGATTTGAGTTGTCAAATGTTGAGAAGCTTCAAGTGCAACCACTTGGCAAAATGGGCTCTGCCTTGATCATATAGGTAGCTAGAACTTAGTCTCTTGGACAGTTGGTGGTAGAGGGAATGATAGGTTGGAACGCGTCCATTTGACTAAGGAAAGGCTTCTAAAAGATCTTGTCTTGGGAAACCAAGTCTTGTGGGGAAAGTGCACCACCTCTGCAGAGCGTAAAAACCTAAGTACTTAGCCATGTCCCTGGTAGAGGACAATTTGAGCATCAAGACATGGAAGCTACAAGAATCTCATCACTCCAACTTCTAAATAAAACTTGTGGGTGAACAAGGGTGAGGGACCCCAATGTCTATTGGTGGTTTCTTGGGAAGTTTTTGACAAAGAAAAACTTAATGATTTCTACTAATAGAAAAAACCTATTTTGAGCAAAGCAAGCCAAGCTACACCTAGCCAAAATGCATATAGTAGTATAGGCCACTTAAAATATACTAAGGTATCACTTGCCAATACTATTCCAAAGTATTGACCCTCTGTGGCTGTAACTTGTGATGTTGCAGGTTACTCCGATGATGAATAGGAGTCATGAGTCTACACTCAACATGCTTGCCTGTGGCACATGAAGATGAAGACTTATGTTTATTTACTTATTCCTTAAACTCTTGTATTGGGCCTATGGCCCTGAGTTGTAAAAGACTATGTTTTATCTCTGGAATGAATGTAATAAACGACCTTTGTATCTGTGTACTTCATCTTAAACTGTGGATGCTAGCATTGATCCAGGGACTAGCATTGCAATCACAGGGATCATTTTCCTTTACAAAGGAGGGGTCTAACATCTTTTCACAATCCACATATGGATCCACCAGTGTCATTGCATGTGTGTTCTTTTAATAACAACAACCAGAGTCATTGAAATGTGTGTTCTTTTCACATACCACCTATGAATCCACCAGTGTCATTACATGTGTGTTATTTTTAGTAACAACAACTAGAGTCATTGAAATGTGTGTTCTTTTCACATACCACCTATGCATCCACCAGTGTCATTGCATGTGTGTTCTTTTTAGTAACAACAACCAGAGTCATTGCATGTGTGTTCTTTTCACATACCATATATGGATCCACCACTGTCATTGAAATGTGTGTTCTCTTCAGAGACCACACATGGATCCACCAGTGTCATTGCATGTATGTTCTTTTCACTAACAACAACTTGAGTCATTGCATGTGTGTTCTTTTCACATACCACATATGGATCCACCAGTGTTATTGCATGTGTGCTATTTTCACAATCCACCTATGGATCCACCAGTGTCATTGCATGTGTGTTCTTTTTAGTAACAACAAACTGAGTCATGACATGTGTGTTCTTTTCACATACCACCTATGGTTCCACCAGTGTCATTGCACGTGTGTTCTTTGTAGTAACAACAACCAGAGTCATTGCATGTGTGTTCTTTTCACATACCACATATGGATCCACCAGTGTCATTCAAATGTGTGTTCTCTTCAGAGACCACACATGGATCCACCAGTGTCATTGCATGTATGTTATTTTCACTAACAACAACTGGAGTCATTGCATGTGTGTTCTTTTCACATACCAAATATGGATCCACCAGTGTCATTGCATGTGTGCTCTTTTCACAATCCACCTATGGATCCACCAGGGTCATTGCATGTGTCTTTTTTTACATAAACAACCAGAGTCATTGAAATGTGTGTTCTTTTCGCATACCACCTATGGATCCACCAGTGTCATTGCATGTGTGTTCTTTTTCGTAAAAACAACAAGAGTCATTGCATGTGTGTTCTTTTCACATACCACATATGGATCCACCAGTGTCTTTGAAATGTGTGTTCTCTTCAGAGACCACAAATGGATCCACCAGTGTCATTGCATGTATGTTCTTTTCACTAACAACATCTGGAGTCATTGCATGTGTGTTCTTTTCACATACCACATATGGATCCACCAGTGTCATTGCATGTGTGATCTTTTCACAATCCACCTATGGATCCATCAGTGTCATTGCATGTGTGTTATTTTTAGTAACAACAACCAGAGTTATTGAAAGTGTGTTCTTTTCACATACCACCTATGGATCTACTAGTGTCATTGCATGTGTGTTCTTTTTAGTAACAACAACCAGAGTCATTGCATGTATGTTCTTTTCACATACCACATATGGATCCACCAGTGTCATTCAAATGTTCTTTCAGAGACACACATGATCCACCTGTAAAGGTTATTGTACATGTTCTTTTCACTAACAACAACTGGAGTCATTGCATGTGTGTTCTTTTCACTTACCAAATATGGATCCACCAGTGTCATTGCATGTGTGCTCTTTTCACAATCCACCTATGGATCCACCAGGGTCATTGCATGTGTCTTTTTTTACTAACAACAACCAGAGTCATTGAAATGTGTGTTCTTTTCGCATACCACCTATGGATCCACCAGTGTCATTGCATGTGTATTCTTTTTCGTAAAAACAACCAGATTCATTGCATGTGTGTTCTTTTCACATACCACATATGGATCCACCAGTGTCATTGAAATGTGTGTTCTCTTCAGAGACCACAAATGGATCCACCAGTGTCATTGCATGTATGTTCTTTTCACTAACAACAACTGGAGTCATTGCATGTGTGTTCTTTTCACATACCACATATGGATCCATCAGTGTCATTGCATGTGTGTTATTTTTAGTAACAACAACCAGAGTTATTGAAATGTGTGTTCTTTTCACATACCACCTATGGATCTACTAGTGTCATTTCATGTGTGTTCTTTTTAGTAACAACAACCAGAGTCATTGCATGTGTGTTCTTTTTAGTAACAACAACCAGAGTCATTGCATGTGTGTTCTTTTTTCACATCCCAAGATTTTCCAAATCTTGTAATGTGAAAAATATAATAACAAAATAAATTTTTGTTGGAAATCAGGGTGAAAAGAAACTTTTGTTTCTAAAAGGAAAACTTTAGCCAAAGTTTGTTAAAGATGGGATTCTAAAGTTTGAATTCAACAAAAATCCAAATCAAGGGAAATGCATTCCTCAATGAATGTATCTGGAAATTTGAACACTAATGGAAGGAAATCATTTTCCAAAGTATCTCCAAATCCATGGATTTGATCAACAAATAATCACAAAGGATCAAGAAAGACCTTGGAGATTGGTTTCACTTAGTTTGGAACTATAGGCAAAATCTTATGACTATAATAAGATAAGGAAATTGAATTTCCAAAAGCTAATAAAGCCCTTACCAAAAGCCATACCAATTGGTGATCAATAATCCTAAAGGGATTTATAAAGATAAACATTTATCAAAGGAAAATAAATTGTTTTGGAAACACTGTTTTAGATCTTTTAATAAAAGACTTTGGTTTCAAATGAAAAGATAAGCCAAATTAATTTTGGCCAAACTTTTGAAATAAAATATTTTGTTTTGATAAAATGAGTAAAGGTTTATTTAAATAAAATAAAGGATTTAAATATCCAATTTTATTTAAGTAAAAGCTTTTCCCATTTTAAATGAAAACCAAGTATTTTATTACTACTTTGAAATCTTTTATTAAAAGGTTTTGCTTTGATTAAAATGAGTAAAGGATTATTTAAATAAAATAAAGGATTTAAATATCCAATTTTATTTAAGTAAAGGCTTTCCCATTTTAATTAAAATTTTAAACTTATTTATTTATTTAAATAAGTTTCCAAGTATTCTTTTATTTTTCAAATTAAACCTTCTGGTTTGGTTTTGAAAAAACAACGAATTCAAATGGAAATTTTATTTAAATAAATCAAACACTATTAAACAACTAAAGATCCATTTTATTTAATTATTAAATGGATCCTAAATTAAATAAAAATAATATTTCATTTTGAGATTTGGATTATGTTGCCAAACATAACCAAATTCAAAGTGAAGTTGAGTGATTGTTTGAATTGATTTGACTGTTGTTTGATTGTTTGAATAATTGGTTGAAATTCAAAACAGAAAAGAATTAGAAAAAGGAAAAAGATTTAGACAGAAAAAAATAGTGCAACTCACTTAATAGGCCCATCCAGCCCAAGATTCTCCCTCAAGGAAAACATTTGACACTAACTTTCAGACCATTGAGTCAATGACAACCGACCCACTTCTCCTCTCACTCACTCGGCGACATCGACCCCACCTCCTCTTACTCCCCCTCGAACTGCTTTTCTTCACCAACTAAACAACCCAAGAAGAGACCGGCAAGTGGACCTCCTCCTCTATTCTGAGCACTCCAACAAGCCCCGAGCTCAATCAGCGACATCTCCCCAGTAAACTGACCTCCTCTCATCCTCGTGACCGATGATGATCTACAATCTCATACGAAACTAACGACACCTACCGTTAGACCTAGGGAGCCCCCAATACTCGCCATCGTCGACACGCCGAGCGCCGCCATTCGCTTTTCTCCGCAAGCTTCACCGGTAAGACCTCGACCGCTTCACTCCTCCTCGTTCA